>OZ025289.1:375843243-377093243 GCA_964019185.1 Maratus speculifer
GACTACTCATTATGAATTATTATTTAATTATAAATAATTATGTACATTAGCAAGTACATTTACTTAAAAAACAAAGTACTATTTCCGCTTTCTTTTATTTGAAGGTGCCTGCTTTTCACCGACATCTACAAAATAGAAAATGGACGAATGGAATTAGTGGGTGTTTTTATAACTATCAATATTATAAATAACAGTTTTTTTAAATAGTAAATATTTGATGCCTTGCGGCATGACTATTTCCATTGGGTCCTCTGATTTATTGTGTGGGCAATCCATTTCCAGATCGGCGTCAAAGTCTAGCTCATCCTCTTCGTCTTGACACACAACTGCGATGTTGTTGCAGTTTCCCTCGCAATTGAGACACATGTTGGAGCAAGAAAGCCCTGCCTTCTTGCAGCCACAATTTCGTTGGCAGCTCTTTCTACACTTGCAGGATACAAGCTTCAACAAAGCAGGAGGAGCAGGGGATAGTACAATGAACACAGACTCAAAGCCAGTATTTGCTATTTTCCATCCCCACTCTTCAGCATTTTTTTTCTACACCCAGCCATTATTGGACCTGGCGATATGCTCTTAAAGAGTGTTGTTGTGTTGTAGCTGCAGATGATGGTAGTTCAGCAATGTTCGAATCGCATTTAAAGGCAGACTTCTTGCATGAAATATATCTTAAGTGGTTTAGTGATGGCATTTTTGTCTCATTATAATCATACAGTGAGACAAGGAAATGTTCCCCAGCAGCTGTAATCATTTTCTGAGTAGCGATCGAATCTTTGAATACTTTAACAGCGTCTGCAAGGTGTGAATTCTTCAGAAGAGATTTGAGGAACTTAATTTTCCCCTGCATAAACAGTGCTCACGTTGTATCGCAGCCGCTCATAGCATGTAGAAAGAGGATGCTTTCCGCAACTGTTGGACTCATAGCATTAGTTGGAGAAAATGTCATTGGAGAAATGGTGTCTTTACCTGGTTTTAAAAAGAAAACGTTTTCATACGTGCAGATACCTATCAAAATGACCAAAATATCTAAATCCTCCCTAACTACAACTACCGTCTCATTAAATGCAGCGAAAGACAAAGCAGTTTTTATAATCAAGGTATCTACGTCTTTTTTTTTTTTTTTTTTTTTTTTTTTTTTTGCCTGCTCGCATGAAATGTTTGCTGATGAGAATTTATCTATCATCATAGATATCAATCGACCTTTGTTTTTTGGGTTAAGACGAAACTTTTCTTTGGAAATGGTTGGTATCATATTTCGTCAAAAAATATGTCGATTCAAGAATGTTTTCTTGATGTTCTCATACGCTCAGCAGTTTTTGTGCCACCTTGCACATCATCAGGATAGCCATCAAAGACAACTATTGCCTGTGGTTGATACTTTGACTGCACATACTGAACATATTTGTCCGAGATTGAAGAAAAAGACTGATTCTTAGGCCAAAAAATTCTATGTAATAAAAAAAACCCATCGATAAAGAATTGAACCTTGCCACTGAACTGCTTGTTTGTAACGGGTTTGAATACCTTGTAAAGAGTAGATTTATTTCCGTTTCATAAACCATTGTCAAATAGGGACAAGGAATAAGGGCCTGGAGGTCTTCATCTGAATGCTTTGCAACCGAAATTCGTTGGAACAAAGTTGTAGGATTGACAGGAACCAACACGTTCTCTACTTGTATGACACTGGCCATTACAGCAAGAGGTGTTACTCTGTCGCTCCGTTTAAACTTGACAAATCCAAAGTCATGACCAGCAACTCTGTTGATATCTTTAATGCCTGATTCCCAAGCCTTGTGGCAGTTAATTCGTCCATCAGCCAAAACACCAGTGCTTATTGAGTATAAATCACGGTTTTCAGGGAAAGGGAAAGGCTGCAGTAACCATTCGTACATTTTTGTACCGTCCATGTCGTCTCGTACAGCTGTAGAAGTACGAGACGTATTCTACAGCTGTACGTCTTCAGGCTGTACTGAAGACGTACTTTCAGGCTTACATGCTGTTCTGAATAGTTAAATTGAACACCACAGTAATTTTCGATTTGTTCAGAAATATGCTGCATATGCGTCATTCCCATTGTCCACCTTACTAATACACCTTCTCCTATCCCACGACCGTGTGTGAGACCGCCTTGCAGTTTCATGTTCTTCATGAAATACTGTTCAATTGCCATATCCGTCCAGGTTCCACACCAGAACTTAGTTGATCGTCGAATTGTAAAAAAATCCTGATTGGTAAATTTTTCATATTCTTCGGCGGGCATCGTTTGCTTCAAGTTCAGTATATCTTGTAGGTATAAGTGAGCGCATTTTGCATAAGCATAGTGGCCTGATGCATGAAAATATGACAGCATTTGCCAAATAGACTGAATGTGTTGGTCCCAGTTGCCCATTCTTTCAGATAAGATGAATATTATTACAAGAGTCACTAGTTGGATGTACTGCACCCAGAGTTCAGCCGTAGAGCCACGTTGTTTCAATAAGCAGTAATTGATGTTCCACCTTTTTCCCTAATTTCGCGACATTCGTTGGGATCAGAAGCTAGGATCACTGATTTGTCTAAATTGGACAGATGTTCATCCAATTTAGCTTGCGTTTCTGAGGTTAGACGTATCATTTCCATGACAATCTTCATTAGCACTGCATGTGCTAAAGAATGTGCCCTCACAGCTCTGTAGTATGCATGCCCAATTGTTATCAGTTAAAGCCTGTTTTAGTTATTTTATTTACATTATTTAAAAGTCAAATTAAGAAATTATAACTATTAATATTTTCTAATAGCAAATGAAGATTTTGATCACAGATATGCTCATTTTTATTTATTTTTTAGTTATGAAAGAAACAAGGAACATCAGATTCATAAAATATAGTCATTAATAATATATTTAGTATTATTAAGTGGGGAAATTTGCGTAAAATGGTTGCTTTTCATGTTTCATCGACTACGGTGTAGTAATTCTCGTTTTTCAGAATTTTTTGCTTTTCAAACCAATTTTTGCGCCTCTCTCACGGCTAAACCATTGATGAGAGAAAAAAACTTTTAATACATAAAATGTAGGAAATTTTGTGCTCTTTAATTTATGTACCGATCACTTATGTAAAATGTATAATTTTGAAGTTATTTAGAAACTAGTCGTTGGGGGCCAACGTAATACTTACCCATCGTGGATATGTACATGAAAATAAAACATGTGAAAACTATTTATACAATGCATCGCAATTCATAAATAAAATTTAAATATTGTTAATACACATGGTAATGCTATATTAAAGAACTGCTGATGTACCAATTTCGACAAATTATATAAAACGCCAAACTACTCAAGTAGTACCGAACTGCGTAAAAGAAACATCCTTATAACTCCATAAATAATAATTTTATTAACTAATAATTGACTGCGTCGGATTAAGCGTTTCATTTCAAATTTAAATATATATCTGAATTGAAATTTGAATGAAATACAGCGTCACGAAAAATCAAAGAATGTGGAAAACAAGATTACAAATATCTCGGCAACTAATAATATGATCGACTTCGTTTTATAATGCAAAATTTGTGTAATTTTATTGCCTTTTACGTCCATTCCTTAAAATAAAAAAATTCGAAAATTTTTATATACCTTTCATCAAAGCGAATTTTTCGAGAGTCCGAAAAAAATAGTTCCGGATAATCGAGGTTTTTGATATTAAATAGGGTTTGTACCAGCCTTACATACTAAGTACATACAAAATTTCAAGTCTCTATCTATATTTGTTCGGGAGATAGAGCGTTTACAGACAGACGGACGGCAAATTTTTTTTCTAAAAATACGTTTTTCGGAATCTCCACTATCTGAAACGTGTAAGTCCGTCAAAAAAATTTTCGATTTTCAAAACGATTGCAAGACTTACCCTATACTACGTATGATGGGTAAGTAAAAACGAAAAAAGCCACGTCTTTTGCCAAAAAAAAAAAAAAAAAAAAAAAAAAGTGTTTCAGGGGATAGATTTTGTTGGATAATGCCAGATTTGTGTTCAGCGACCCAAAAAACATAAAGGGAAAGAAAAATCAAAACTACACCAAAACTTGCATTTATTTGTCCTGGACTAAAACGCAGAAGAAAAGAAATGACTAGTTAGTCGGCTTCAAAGTTTTCCACAGCGGAAGATTGATTTGGCAACTCCTATTCTAGTCTCTCAGGTTGGGAGATAATACTAGTTGTTAAATTAATGATTTCATGCATTGTATATGAACTGGGCGATTCTAGTCACATGGTTGGAATTGGTCTATCTGTCTATCTATCTATCTATCTATCTATAATATAAAGCCAAACGTATCTGTGCGTAACGCATACGTCATTTTGCGAATGGTAACAAATTTGAAATGAAATTTCTGTTTTGCAGTTTTTGCTACTGCAAATTTTTAAACTTTTAAACATCACACATTCGTCACAATCGTTACATTATAATATAGGGGGGGGAAATATACTTTCAAATGCAATTTGTTTGAAAACTGTATCTTAATTTATTTTTGAGATGTTAATTTTTTGGTAGTTTTTAATAGAATTTTTATTAGTTTTTATAATAGTGGCAACAGAAGTGCTCCATTTCTATTCAACATAAAGGAGAAAAAGTCATGGAGGAAAAAGATAGATGGAGGTGCATTAAGCCGTAAAATCAGTTTGTAATATGATGCACGTTATCGTTTGGACCTAATGTAGAAGATTGTAGGGTTATATTTTTGGCGTTACCCCTTAGCTACTATTAGTCATCTTTATTCTTTCTTTTTACTCTATGGAAAAAAGCCATAGAATCAAAAATCTTTGTCCAAAAAAAAAAAAAAAAAAAAAAAAAAAAAAAAAAAAAAAAGAGCGATTTATGTACAGAACTTGATGATTCTCAACTGGGTGAATTCTTTGTGCTGAGTTAGACAAGCAAATGAAGAAGATTTTGTCAGTAATTCGAAATGGAGGCTATAAAAATTGGCATTTTACCTTATATAACGTCACATGAATATTTTCTATCGTGTTTATTACATGCAAATTATTTCGAAAATTTCATTTACACTTAAAAGAATATTAATAGTTCAATAACTGTTTCCAGCTACTAGCAATCGAGACTTCAAGTTTCAAATTAAAATAATTTTAAAATAAATTAAATTAAATCCCTTTTTTTTTTTATAAATTTGAAAACGGATATGTAAATTTTGAGATGGTGAAAATGATGTCGAGTTTAGAATTTGCGTGTAAAAAATTCTATGATTGAACCAAAGTGGAATAAATTTTAAGACTTTTCATTTTGGAATACCAAGCATATGAGCTTTATTTGACAACTTTATCATAATAACCAATCTTTATTGTGTTTTTCTGATTACTTATACAATTAAGCAGAAATTTTTTACTAATTTCTACAAATAAGTTTTATAGAAATAGTGTTTATTAAATTTAATTTAAATATTATTTGTAAAGGAATTAGACATATCAGTATAAGGTGCATTTTTTATTGAAACTAATTTTGTAGGTTTATTATAAATCAATGAAATAGCTTCTCCTTAAACATTTTCTTTCATCGGAATTCGATGGGTTCTACCTTGTCTATCTATATTATAAAGGCCAAACGTATCTGTGCGTAACGCATACGTCATTTTGCGAATGACAACACTTTGAAATTTGAAATGCAATTTTTGAAACTTTTAAACATCATACATTCTTAATTTTTCACACTGTTGTATAGGGGAGAAATGTACTTTTAAATGCAATTCATTTGAAAACTGTATCTTAATTTATTTTTGAAATATTAATTTTTTTGTAGTTTTTAATGCCGTTTTTTTCTAATTGTGGCAACAGGAGTATCCCATTTGTAATAAAAGCAAAGGGAAAAATATTACTGTATCTTTATGTTGCCATTTTCTCATTAAAAGAAAAAAAATTTTAATTTAAATACGTGCTCTAGAAGAATAATATCTCTTATAAAACAGGTGAATTTTGGCTTCATTTGCAAAATTTCATTAACACTTAAAATAATACAAATAACTTAATATCTGTTTCAGCTAATAACATTGAGGCTTCAAACTTTGAATCAAAATGATCAAATTAAAATACCCTTTTTTTAAGAAGGTAAATACAGATATGACTGATGTAAGGCTTAGATTTCCCGGGGGAGGGGGGGGGGGATTCTATGATTGAGACAAAGTGGAATAAATTTTCCTTTTTTTCTTCATTTTGGAATACTAGCATAAGAGCCTTAATTAATAACTGTATCATAATAACAAATCTTTATTATATTTTATTGCTTACATATACGATTAAAGTTTAATTTTAATAATTTCTATAACTGAGTTTTATTGAAATAGTACTTTGTTAACTTTAGATTAAATAATATTTGTTTAAGGGTTAGATTTACCAATAGAAGGTATATTTTTTATTGTAGCTAATTTTGTATGTTTATTATAAATAAATGAATGAACTTCATCTTAAATATTTTCTTTCATCGAAATTCGACGAGTTTTACCTTGTTGTTATAATGGTTTTATTAAATAACTTTATATTATAGTCATAAATTTTATAGCACATTTTTTCTAATGTGATTGTAAAGTCTTGTTAGTGTATAACAGACTAAATCTGTATCTTATTCGTTTTAAAATAATTTGTGAAGAAAAATGATAAAAGGAATTATAGAACTTCTTTCGCTTATTGAAAGTACAAATATTTACTAGCATTTTTTTTATTATTATTAAAGTAGAAAATGGTTCAAATAAGTCACTCTCCAACTGAAAATTATGAATTATTATAAGATTTCAAAAGTATATTCAGTTGGAATTTCAAAAATATGAACATTACTAGTTCATAAGAGAAATTAAATCCATAATTTCTTCGAACGTTTCTTGAAAATAAAATGCAAATTAATATAATTTTAACATTAAAATAAACAAATGTCCAAATGTTTCTGAAAATTTGAAATTCTTCAAAAGAAAAATATCTAAAAAAAAAAAAAAAATTCTTCAAGAGTAAATTCGATTGATATAACTTTTATAAAATATTAACATTGCCAAAAAATTGAATTTATCTGTCTATTATAATTTTTTGGTGCTTCCATCTATTAATAGTATTTGTAATAGATTCTGTTACGAATATTGTTAATAGATGGCAGCACCAAACTATTATAACATAACGAAACTTCAATTTTAAGTTATTTGCCAAGTATGTTAGTAATAAATTAGTAATTCCAATCAAATTCGTTTTTGACGCCTTTTTACATTTTTTAATTATGTATTTTGTATTTTAATATATATTTATAAATATTTTATTAATACACATTTTGTTTATAACAGCTATATAAAGAGTGATATGTTGCTATCTAGTGGTTTTGCCTCAAACTAACTATTATAGTACCAGATAACTATTATAGTACCTATTATAGTCAGGGCCTGATTAATGCACGGGCCTCCGGGGCCTTGGCCCTGGGCCCACCAATGTCAGGGGCCCACAAATTATGTGGCTGACTTTTTTTTCCTTAATAAAATACTTTTCAAATAACATTGTTTTATAAAATATGAAACTTAAATTTAAATATTCTGAATGGATCAATAAAATTTTTAGAAGCTTTTAAAATAGGCGCTTTTTAACCCAAACAACTTTGTCAACTCATCAAATAAACCTTTTTTTTCTGAAAGTATCGCCGAAAATGGGTAGATAGGGGGGGGGGGGGCAACTTTTTAATAGGCCCTGGGCCCAACTTCAGCTTGATCGGGCTCTGATTATAGTACCAGTATTTTGATATGAATGAAGAAATTAATTCTGTAAAATGTAGCTACTTCCTATGATATGTCTATTTTATTTTATTAATCATTCTTAGTTATTTATTTTCTGGTTTGAAAAAAAAAAAAAAAGAAAAGAAAAGAAAGATAATGAAATAAAAAGAAAAAAATCAAAATGGTACTGGGAAGATTATGCATTTAACTTTAGTATAAATATTTTTTTTATTTACATTTAATAATGCTTATTACATTTTAAATACATTTAACGATTTTTGTTGCATTTAATTTATATTTAATAAAGTTACATTTAATAGTAACTTTAATACAGTCGAACAGTCGAATCTCTATAGTATACATATATGCTACTGTTTGAATGTATTTAATATTTTGAAAATTTCAATATGATTCTTTAGAATTCTGTTCTTCATCTTCTTTATCACTCTTTTTGTTTTTGTCAGGACAACCTTCAGATCTAGCTAGAAAGATAAATTAAAGAGTCTCGCCAATCAATGGCTTACTTCATCTAGAGCAGTTTATAAACAGATTACTGCTTAAGGGTGTGCTCGAAAAAATATTTTCCACCCTTAACAACTAGAAATTTGCTGATACATTTTCAGACTCATTTTTAACAGTAAAAACATGAAACTTGCCGAGGGGATTTTTGAATAAATGTATAAGAAGCCGTGTGATTTCATTTTTCGATCTATTCATTAGAATTTTATTTATAAACAATTATTTTTTTCTGTATGACCTTTTTTTTTTTTTAATTCGCTGTTTTCCACCTTCATAAAACTTGGCTCAAAAAATCCACTTTGAGAGCATTTTTTCTCAATATTTTCTGCACTTATCAAAAAATCGACAAGCACGGCATATTGTGTAGTTTCTGCATTAGAGAATTTGCCAGTTTGAAAATAAAAATAAATTTAAAAATAAATCACAAAATAAATAGTTTGGATTAGAATACATCAGGGCTGTCCAACGCGGCGCCCTTTGACGGTTTTATGGGCGCCCTTTTCTAGGTTTCTTATTATTAGACATTTTCGAGGTGAAATTCCATTGTAAAACACGTTTTCTTTAAAATCTTTAATTCTATAATATTTTTACCAGAAATATTTTCAAAACTAGAAACATGCTTTAAAAATTTAAATATGCATACTTTTACGATTTGTAGTTATTGTTTAAAAAGTGTAATTACGATGGTTAAATTTGACAATAACTGGAAATAGCTTTTTGTAAAACTTAAGAAGTAACTGAATTAACTTTTTTACCTCCCCTCCCCCTCCCTTTGAAGACGCACGTGTATGAAGGTTTCGCTTTTTTTTCGTTTTACTGTTGTCACACTGGTTCAGCAATGGCTGTTTTATACGAGAAATAAAAGAGCTTAATTTTTCCTTCTTGTCTTTTAAAAGTTATTATTATTATTATTATTATTATTATTATTATTATATTCAATTTGATCAGAAAATTTAATAAAACAGCGGAGAGTGATTTTCATCTATGAAAGCACTTACAGACTTAGCTTTCTGGAACAACCCGTATGAATAGGTCACTATCGTGCCTGTTTTTCTTTTTGTAATTTTTATAAAACTAAATTTACGCCTTCCAAATAAGTCAAACGTATTTTCGCATTTTAAAGGAAATCTAGAAATAGCTTTGATATCCATGTTTATTTATTTATTTA
Organism: Maratus speculifer; assembly: GCA_964019185.1. NCBI lineage: Eukaryota > Metazoa > Arthropoda > Arachnida > Araneae > Salticidae > Maratus > Maratus speculifer. Next base: position 375,852,653 of record OZ025289.1, read on the forward strand.
TTTTTGTTAATGTTGTTATGATAGGCGCAATTAAAGTTTCTGGCACTTTACCCTACAAGCATTTTTCAGACAGATCTCTCCTAAAAAAACGTATAATTTCTGTTATGTACTACCGCTGTAAGATATTGCGTGATAATACTACCGAATTATTTCACGGCGCCCTTCATTCAGTGCCAAGAGCTGAAAGGTGCTGAAAGGTACCTGCTTAGCCTGGAATCAGTGTTCTCGCTGACATTTGACCAACGTTGGTAATTTGGCTAATTAAAAGTAAAAAACATTCGCCAAATGAAAAAAAGTATTAGCAAAATAGATTTGCTAAGTAGCACAAAAAATTACCTCTAATCCTTTAATGTACCCCCCTTTTTTTCAATATGTTCTAAAATAACCTAAGTTTTTATAACTGCGACAACGATTGTTATTAATCTAATTTCAACTATCCGCTACAAATATAAATAAAAAGAATATTGCCCAGTTAAATTGATAGCATTGAGCTCACAGGCTAAGCATACTAATTGTACATTACAGCTTCATATTTTCAAGGGTTAATTCCGTTCGAAAAAGAATTGAGAAGGGGAAACAGCTCTCCCCTTTCCCCTTTTTTATACTTAATCATTGAACCTCCGAAACTATCAAGGACATGCTTTATAATATAAAAATTCTATATCCAAAGTTCAGAGCAAATCAGATAATTCTTAGTAAAAACCTATCTCGCATTTATATAATTTAATAGGAGTTTTCCCCCTCTTTTATACTTAACCATTAAACTTCCAAAACTATTCAGAGATTTGAACGAAATCTGACAATTCTGCTTGAAAAACCCATTTATATAAATTAAGGGAAAGGGCATTAGAACCCCCGTTCCTCCTGTTTACACTTATTCAATGAACACCTAATAACAGTCACGGAATCGCTTCATCAGAATGATCCTATATCTAAATTTTGAACGAAAACTGTTAATTCTGCATGAAAAACCCATTTATATCAATTAAGGGGAGGGGCATGAGTCACCGTTCCCCCTCTTATACTTATCGAATGAACTCCAAAAACTAATCAGGGAAGCGCCTTATCAGGATATACCTATATACAAAATTTCAAGTGGATAGGATATTTTTTATCATGAGTTATTGCGTTACGTACGTACTTACGAACGAACATACATACATACAGAACGGGCTGACACATAAGCTCTCAGGCTATGATAGCCTGTGAGCTAAAATCATGTATCTAATGTAATATATACATATATGAAAAGCGAAAAAGAAAAAAAGAAAAAGCAAAAATGGAGCACTAACAATTTGGCGAATCTAATCGCTTGTTTACTCGCCAAATGAAGAATTTAGTCGTAATTTGGCGCACTGGCGAGCGACAGCGAGAACACTGCCTGGAATATACCTTTAAAAGAAACCAATTCAGGACGGCTCTATTGCAAGCTTCTCTATTCTTCTTTATTTGCAACCGTTTGGTACCAGTAACTTTCATCTTACGATAATTTATTGAGGAGCTAATAGAGTGTGTTTACTTTTTTTTTCCACGATTGTACATACATATGTACGTAAGTACATGCATACACAAGGAATCTGTAGGTGCAAAAGCTTACGGGTAATATCCTATGAGCTACAAACCTGCATTACGATAGTAAAAATATAGTTTTTACCTCTTTAATTTGGTAGTCGCAAAATAGAGCAGTTAAATAGTCTCCTCGAAAAAAAATTATAAATAAAAGTAGCAATAATATGTGGAAGATTTTTTTTCCTGAAATTGTTACTCAAAACTATAACCTATATGATCATAATTCAAAAATGGTCTGGGAAAGCCGGGCACATTCGATATGTTTAAATTATAGCCAAAAACGCTTTAAGAATAACCGCTTTACAAATTTAATGTTTTTTTTCTATTAAAAGCGAAACTATTTAAACTAACACATAGCTCTGACCTTTCTTAAATGCGTAAGCCTTATTTAATTTCTGTTTAACAATTCATTCGGCCAAAACAAAATTGCATTTAAACATAACAACAATGCCAAAAATCAACAAAAACCTACATCTTCTTACAAAGAAATTTCCTCTTTAAATGCGTCCTGTAGCCATCGAATATATATCAGGTTTATGAAACAGGCATAAATCGGCGTGCCAATTAGTTAGCTATTAGAAAATATGACTTTTGCAATTGTGGACAAAATTTTCATTTTTGAATTTATGGCCAGGTGGTTGGGTGAACTACACCATTGTTCATCGATCGAAAACATTGCAGAACATTTGTTTCAGTTCGCTCAATTATCGTCTGTAGAAATTATCAAATAAATAAAAAGATTGTTTTTGCCACACAACTCTCTCGCCAATCTCACAGAAATATGGAGTAGCAATAGTATAACGTTCCACATAAGGATGGAGTATTCTGAATGACGGTATTTAATTATATAAAATCTTTGCTAATCTTAGCAGTTCTTGTGCTAAATAAAGTGTGCTTCTGGCACACTTTATTTAGCACCAGATCCAACAGGGCCGATTTTATTATTGTTTGTAGCGGTTTTAAACTAATACAAAATTTAACACAAGCTGGTTCGTTCAATTAGAGGCAACAAAGTAGACTGTGATTGCGTTTTTTAATTTTCTTCAAATAGCGAGCGAGCCACATGACTTAACATATTCCATCATCTTTTTACATTCGACTAAAAACATAAATTTAGAACTAAAACAGAGAATGCTGCCAAAAATATAAAATAAGAAGGATAAATTACCATGATAACGGATAATATAATTTCTTACTGGAGCTTCTTTCCACATAAATGAATACAGACGATACTTACGAAAATAATTATTATTATTATTAAAATATTATATAAAAATGTTTAAAGATTATCATTTAATGCATACAGGGGTTGGACAAAATAATATGAACACCCTTTACGAAAAGCTCTCCTCGCTGGTGTTCCGTGTCTAGAATAGCTAACCATATGGGTTATTCAAGGACCACTGTGTCAAGGTTTATGACAATCTACACAAAACTGGAAAAGGTGTCCTCTGCGAAGCAGAATAATGGTCGAAAGTCGAAGTTGACATACCAGGATAGACATAGACATGCATTGAAGATGATAGTTGCTCAAAAATGTAAGACTACATTGCCGCAAATAATCTCCGAGATAAACATTCATCTTCAGAACCCCATATTCAATTACGAGGTTACCTGGGGTATAGTGTAGTCTTACATTTTATGGCGACTATCCTCTTCAACGCACGTCTATCCATCTCGATTGGTATCTTTGGTTGTCGACTGCTATTCTGCTTCGTAGCGGTTTTGTGTAGGCTGTCATAAAACTTAACAGAGTGGTTCTTGGAGAACCTATAAGTTTGGCTGTTCTAGACACGGATGTTGCAGCAAGGCGAGGTCCTATGAACATGAATCTCTGGATGTCGAACAAGTCAACCATAATGGCGCTTTGCTGGAAATGGAATTTTTTCATGCAACCTTCACACCGGTAAGTTCTGTACTGTTATCCCTCCCCCCCTTCTGCTACCACTTAGGTAGCAGACTGAAACATGGTATATCAATATTGAAGGATCAAAGTATGGTATATTTCGGAAAGAGTGTTCATATTATTTTGTAAGCCTTGTATATTAAAAGAAAATGTGTTTATTTCAGTACTCAGAGTTATCTCTAATTTTGAGTTACAGCGAGCTTTATTGTTCCGCAATTATTTTTAAAAAGTTATTAAATACAATATTCTTTGTATCTTTACAGTCTAGCTCATCGAACAAGGTTCAATTCAACGAAACGAAGGAAGCTGTAACGTCGCAGAACACCTTGACCCCTCAGTATTCCACCGATGCATCCGACAAACCGGGTGTGTACATCGGAGGGCGGCACCAGCGGCGTCTTTCCCGGACAGCCATCGACCGCCTGGGGCTTATGAGGCAAACGACAGTTCCGCCGGCGACAGACACTTCCTTCGCTGTCCATTCTGTAGACTCGGATGTCGTCTCAGAACCGGCCTTAAACAGGGGCGGAAGTGTGGTACGAAGCGTTGATGAACAAGGTTAGTATAGGTTATCTGCACTATACATAAACTGCAAATGGAAATTTCGTTTCGGATGCTTATTACTTGAATTCTGCCCAATGGATTTTGATCAGGTTTACGTAGTTACTAAGAATATTTTTAGGGAAGGTTTTTGTGAACAGCTTACCGCTCTACATTGCTTAGTTGTAGAGTTATGAGGGAAAGTTGTATAATTTGATGGACTCCATTGTGAATGGCTGGCGTTAAAAATAATTCTGCTGGACAAATTTTGATGTGACGTGCACAGTAAGTTAGATAAATTTTCAAAGGTGGTTTTAACATATTGCATATCGTTTTAAGTTTCTTAGTTATGACATTAAGATGGAAAATTCTATAATCAGATGAACCTGATTATGAATTATTAGCTTTTTTAACAAAAATCTATTAGGTCTATAAGACGTGTACTGTTAATGAGAAAAAATTTCAGGGATGATTTTAGTATATTGCTTATTGTTACATCCTTAGTTACCGCATTCTGCTATAAATGATCACTAATAAGATATAGTCTTTAACAACTAAAATTTTGCATGATACATTAGAAAGTATAATAGCGATCGTTTCATTTTCAACAAAGCGGAAGATTTTTCCTGGTAAAGAACCATATTACAATAAAGGCTCAGTCACGTAAGAAAGACCTGTTTGCTAATGCTAGTCCTATAGAATAAATTTATAAAGGTATTTCGGTCACATTTCAATGTTGTTAAAAAGCATTTCTTCCTTTGTATAACTGAGATCAATCTGTATGCAGGTCGTTTTTAACATTTTTCGACAAAGTTGAAAGTCCAACAGCCGACAGGACAAAAATGTAAGGTTATCGAGTACAAGTAAAAAAAAAATTATTTTATATAAGATTAAAAGAAATAGGAAAATCTAATGATCCATATCTGCCGGAAGCGAAGTGGTGCATAAGCCAATGACTAATACCATTAGTGGTTTTCTGTAGGTTTATTATTGTGTTTGTCCTAGAATCAAAGGTATAGAAACATGGAGGACTGGGTGCAGAAAAACATAACGATAAACCTGCGAGTGAATCACTAGTGGTATTAATTTTTGGCTTATGCACCACTTCACTTCCGGCAGACATGGATCATTAGATTCCCCCATTACTACTCTTCCATAAAATAAAGGATTTTTTCTTGTGCTTGATTACCTTAAGTTTGTGTGCTGTTGGCTCGCTACTAATAGTGTCAGTTATGAAGATAATTTATGTTTAATGTAACGTTCACATTCTAACCACTAAAGATTCTGTATACAGAGTTGCTGTTGCCTTACAACTTCTACCATTCCTTGTGATACTATAAAAATTTGTAAAGATAGATGTCTCTTTTAAATTGGCTTAAATTATCTTTATAGTGAACTAAAGTTATGAATTAAAGTTTAATTTGAATTCAGATTCAATCGAGATACTCTGTATTTAAAATAAATAAATAAATTGTGACTCTAGCTTCCTATACCTTTCCTTATTTATTATAGTGTCAAGTACACTTAATTAAACTTTGTTCCATCGTTTTTTTAAATTTTCTTGCATATTTTATTCTGATCTTTGGTCCCTTTGAACAATAATACCCTCAATAGAGGAGCAGTAGGTGAAAATCAATCGATGATATATTGCTGTGGATTATTGTTTGCATCTAATAGCAGTTATTTTTTATTAAACGGCCAATGAATGGGAGTCTGGAAGTCTACGTTACATACAATTTTACTGAAAGGAAGGAAAAATTACCAATGTCATTGATTAGCGATATGCTGAGTTCCTAGCCCACTACAGGCCCTTCTTTTACTCTTAATTATCCTCCAATTTCTGAGAACTGACATATAGTAAAAGCTAGTTCGGTGAGTAAGGGGAGTAATAATAGTATCTTTTGCTTATAGTTTCATTTTTCGTTTAAAGTAAACAAATTTGAATACTTTAAAATTTCAGTTTTTAACACATCATCAGCCATTCCACATAAACTCTTTTTCAAAGAAAAAAACTTTCCAAAATTAATAACATAATAAGCCCTTCTTCCCGACACCATCCATACAAAAACTGCTTTCGAAGGATAATCCGATTAATAAATTTGATTCTTTTCCAGTGTCGGGAAGCCTGTCGATGCCAGCGAAGCAGCCTGTCGAACGAAGTGCCTCGGTAGCTGTTGGTGGTATGAGGCGGAAAGCTACCATCAACAGCAGCGAGTGCAGCCTGTATCCACCTATGGGAGGCCTCCGACCTCACCTCGGGCTCACCCGTGGAGAATACACCAGCATCACTGACGACATCGAGAGCTTCTCTATGACGAGATACGCCAGACCCAGAGCAACTTCACCTCTCACACACACATTCGGGCCATCCTTCTCGCGGCAGAGCAGCGCAGACTACCAGACGTTGCTCTCGGTAGAATCCGAAATACTTCACGGAGCCGAAGAGGCGGACTACCACGCGATGGAAGGACTCATCAAGCGAAGACTTCACAGGGATTCCGAAAATCTCACGGTCAGCCTCGAAGAACTGTGCAGTGTTAAGGGGGAATCGGACTCAGAACTGGAAGATAACGAACGACAAAATTTCTGTACACTCCATTGCGGTGGTTTGAGTCCTTCCCCCTCAGCACCAAACGTCACCATCGATCCTGCATCGGATTCCTCAGTATCGGATTCACCCCTCCCTAAGTCTCAATCTGCACACTCCATACAAACTTTAAAATCGACAAATGAAGAAATCACCTCTTGCGTTGAAACCAGGAAAGAGACAGACATATAAGTGATCAAATTTTTTTTGAAAAATAGTAAAATGTTTTATATTGGAGATCAAACGAAATAATGTGATAAATTGGGTTTGCATACCTAAATGTCTTTTCTTATGTTAATAGTATATGGATTTTGTATTCTGTCTATTTCGCTCTGTTAAGCATTCAAATAGTTCGAAATTGCTATTCGAGTCTTTTATATGTTGTAGCAAGAGTAAAAACGAACAACAAAGAAACTAAATAGCACATAATGCAAAAGCCAATTTTAAATTATTTGCACCTGGAATTTATTAAAGCTAAGTGTTAACTATCATAAATGCAAAAACAACAAAAAAAAATTCATAAACATTATTTGTAGCAGATATATTTGAATGCGATGTAGAAAAAGATATTCTCATAAAGGAAAATATTTCTATATGCAATGGAATAAGTGTTAACTACCTATTTTGACATAAGATGGTGCTTTACGCTTGTGTACGACCATACACAGGGAAGAAGGGAAAGGAAGGAAAGGAGTCCAAGCTGCTATGCTTTTAAAGAGAAATATTCGTCTTATTTATTTGAAGAATTTCGAAATTAAATAAGGAGCAAATTTCTATTCGAATATAATTTTAGCGCGGACATCTACCTTTTTGTGTGCATTCCTGCGTTTAGAATCATTAAATTCTTGAAAAATTGAAACTGTGGTGAACTACATGCCATATACACTATACGGTCAAAAGTGACCTGCCACTTGCGGTTTTAGACGTTTTGTTAAATATCTAGAAAAATACATGAGGAATTATTCTGAAAAACCAGGAGTATAAACAAAGTTAGACAGGTCATATATTTTCCCCAAGAGGATATTTTCTCGAAATTTCATAGGGGACTGTCAACAAATTGAAAAAAAACGAAGATTTAATGCATAACTCTGTCAAAACTAATGTAGCAAAAGCGTCCAAACTGCAGATTATGATTGCGTGGCTTATTGTAATAAACTGTGTTCATTCTTATGAGGCTAGCATGTGTACTGGAAGAGAAATTAAGGTTTGTATAAAAACAGTCCCAAATTTTGCCAAGTTTTTTGAACATAATTTGTAGAGGTTTTGATTTATTTAAGATATTTTCTGAAAGATCTATTTTAAGATATTATCTGAAAATTTTTTCAAAGAAATTTTTTATATTAAATATAAAAAGATTTCTTTTCAGAAAATACTGCAAATAATATTGTAAATAATACCCTGTAATTCAGAATTAAAAATAATAAAAATTTGTGGGAAAAATGAGCTAGTTTACAAAATAATGTTTCAATGCACATGCGTCATCGCAGTTTAAATGTAATTTGCAGAATATGTTAGCTAAATGTATAGAGCAACTTTTGTAAAAGTCTCAAAAACATAGTTTGAAAATTCAGAAAATAATCGTTGACAGTATAAGCTTACAATCCATTATTTCCAAAATGAAGCAAAAAGATGAGGAGCTGTATCAATATATCCACTGATTAGTGTCAGTTATAGTATACACAATATTGAACGTACTACTATATTTGGATGCAAACCCTCATTTTTTTTCTTTATATTGTGGGAATCATCGATTTTGAGTTTATTATATCAACCATTTATTTACAGAATTTCCAAGCTATGTTTTTGTGACTTTTACAAAAGTTGCTCTATACATTTAGTTAACACACTATGCAAATTATATTTTGATTGTATAGACGTTTGTGCAGTGAAATACTATTTAGTAAACCTGCTCATTTTTCATACAATTTTTATTATTTTTTAATTTTGTTTAGAGGATATTGTGCACATTGTAGTTTGTCATATTTTCTAAAAATAACATTTTTCATAGTAAAATCTCTTTAAATTATAAACAAAAAACTTGAAAAAATTTGGAATTTTTTTTATAAAAATCTTAATTTTCTACGAGTACGCATGATATATTCATAAAAATGAATATAGTTTATTACAATAAGCCACGTAATCATAATCTGCAGTTTGGATGCTTTTGCTACATTAATTTTGACAGGGTTACGGAAAAGATCTTACAATTGGTTGACGGTTCCCTGTTGGATTTCGTGAAAAACTCTTCACGGAAATATGTGGCCTGTACTATACTGTTTAAGCACTTATAATAGAATAATTTCAGTTCCAGAATAATTCCCTTATACATTTTTCTAGATATTTAACAAAACGTCTAAAATTGGATGTGGCCGGTCACCTTTAGCTATATAGTGTACGTACATACACGAAAAATCTTTCGCATGGAAAATCCTTTTGCTGGGAATGTGTTAGATTGACGAAGGGTACGGTATCAGAATGAAACGTTTTCAGAATGATTAGTAAAATATTTTTTTCCTTTCTTTGGTCTCGAGATTCAGAAATTACATTTTGCAAAAGCATAAGAACATCAATAATTTTAATTTATCAATATGGTTGATGAGATTTTGGAGAAAATTGCTTTTTTTACTTATTTGTGAAAGATGACAGGACATGGAAGATGTTACGTTATTCCACAATCTAAAGTCAACTAAAGAGAGAAGGAAATCATTCATTTTCAGTGGCGCCAACTTATTTGGGCCTGTGGGGCCCAAGCCCACCCAATAATTTTGAATTTTAATCTGCCCAATTTTCATTGCACTAATTAGTTATTTATTTCATTATTATTTTAGTATTTTTTTCTACCTAAAATAATATTTATTTTGTCAGTGACCACATGTCTTAATTCTTCAACTGACACTCATAAATCTCAAATGACTGAAATGTTCTTGTTTAACTTTCTGCTATTTCATTTTGTAGTCATTTTCATGACATTATCATATTACATTAAATATTAATGTCTTTATAAGGAAAAACGCATGAGAATACACTTAGTAAAATTTCAACTTTATTAAAACATGACAGCGTGATTTAAAATTCTCATCTTTCACCATCTGCCCACTCTTCAAAGGACAACAAACTGGTCCTACCATTTTCCAAAATATTTTTAGCCACCCAATATTTTTGAGCCAATCCAATATTTTTAAAAAGTTGGCGCCACTGTTCATTTTCATTAATAAACTACAATCAAATCAACGTAAACAACCACTGTCTATGTGTTCAGTACAGCTGAATATTTTTCCATTATTATCATTTCACGGTAATTTATAGTTAGAATTAAGTGGCATGCTTGCATCTATAATTAAATTCGTATAGCACATTCAAATGTGCCAAAAAAAATTTAAAAAATATATAATAATAAAAAAAGCCAAAATTAAAATTAATATATTTATATTGAAAGCCACAACAATTAAGGTTCTTTAAAGAAATATTTCAAGATATTTATTCATCTGTTTATACTATATTTGAACATTGAATAAAATACCTGAGCCTTATATCACTTTAGAATATTTTCCTAAGGTTGAATTTGTGGGCACACTGTAAAAAAAAAAAAAAAAGGTTCGATCTACTAAAATAATTTTATTGATCCTCGCAATTACTAAAATTTTTTTGTAACCTTACTCGGTTACAAGAAAATCTGTAAGGATTACTAGAAAAAAGCTAGCAACGAATAGAGTTAATAGTTTATATTTTTAATAGCTATTACTAAACCTCACTTGGTGTGGCCGTGATATCCTAGTGGTTATAACACCGAACTCCCGATTGAAAGGTCCCGGGTTCGAAGCTGGGCACCACCAAATGCGCACCGAGTGTACGCAGTGTAAGTACTCGTTAAATAAAGGGATTATGAAAATCCTGTCGGAGCAGGTAGCAATGTTTGGTGCTGCCATCTATTGCAGCTTTGCCGAAAATCTTCCGCTTCGGAATTACGGGCCCACGTAATGGTTACTAAAAATAATTTTTGGATTTTACTAAAATTTGCTTGGTAGCTCATACTAAAATGTTTTAAGTTAGTTATACAAAAAATTCTTTTGTTCAGTTTACAAAAGAAATGTTTGTATCACTTGCAAAAAAAAAAAGTTTGTAATGGTTACTGAAAAATTCTATGGATTATAAATTTACTAAACAATTTTTAGTAATCTCTTGAATTTTTTTTACAGTGTAGACCAATTTTTCCTTCCAAGAAATCTAGCCGTAATTAAATATTTTGTTGTTAAACGTAAATATCCTAGATGCAACATTAGAAATCGTATTTTAAGTTCATTTCTTTTAAATGTGACTAAGAATGGAACAACAGTTTGGCACATCATTAAAAAAATCATTCTAAAAATACAGAGGAAAAATAATAATTCAATAAATGGTTGAATATTACAAAATATAACTTGAATAATATTATCCAAATAATCTTTAAAATGTTTTGCTGCGCACCAGAAGTTCTTTGACAGCAGAATAATTTTCAAAAGCACAGTTTTGAAACCCATGAACTGTAAATGGCAACCAATGAATCGTACTTCAGCTTGCATTCCATTAAAAGCATTTACAAAAAATCACGCAATATTAATTCATTACTTTTTCATCCGCTAAATTTGTTTTCCATTTGGCACATCATATCGATGACTTTTTTTTTCTTTGAAACAAATTCAATGAACCTCAATATCAAAGGGTTAGACATCCTTGGTCCATACATTAATTTTATTGTAATATATTAATGAAATCAAATTATTTCCTTCCCTCCTTAGTTGACAATTAATGATACAAAAAAGTATTCATGCAAGTATGTTGAATTTTTTAATTGGCGATTTTTCGAAAAATTTGCAAAATAAAAATTATTATGCTGGAACAAAAGTTTTGATTGAATAAATAGGATATAATAAAAAACGTTTAAATGTATACAAATAAATTCAACTTTTCTTCCTGAATTACAAAACAGCCTCGCCAGGTATTTGTTTGTTTGAAGGGAGGTGTTCTGACACTTTTAGCGGTAAGGCTGTTGTCTCGACTGATCAAAAAACAGGACCCAAGTCATAAATCGCCTGGCATTTAAAAATAAATATAAATAAATAAATAAATTGTGAGAATATCTTTCTTTACCAATCGCTTTATAATTTACCTTCAAGTTCTATAAATTTTTATAGAAATATGAAACTTAATTAAATATTATGCAATTATTTGCAGTCGGATCTCATTGCAGTAATAAATTCACTGAAAAAAAATTCTTAAAAAATAAATAAATAAAATAAAAATAGAAATTAGAGCTTTAATTTATATAAAACAAAGGGGGAGGGGTTAAAATTTATACTGTACTTTTTCAAAAGGTATTACATACAGATTGAACATGAAAGTCAACATTAAAAAATTGTCATGTATGTACAATGAAAAAATTTTATAAATTTGTCAAGGTATGAAACTTTGATTGTAGAAACGCAATTTTGTTCTTTCGTTTTTAAATTTTACCTATTTACTAATAGACTTATTTGTGTTCTATAATCAAATTAAATTGATTTCTTATGATTTTACAATTTAAAATATTATATATTTTAGGTTTTCCTTTTGTAGTCTGGATATTCTCTTTAATTAAAAATTTCCTTGCACCATAACAACCATGTATATTTTGTTTACCATGCTTATTTTATTTAACATTCAATGAGAAAATCCTGCTCACATAACTTAATTTAAATTTGCAAACAAAAAGACAAATGTTTTTTAATTCTACGGATGTATAATATAAACCTAATAACGATATACAATAACATTTTTCGAGTTACTCATGATATTGAAAAGCGTTCTTTATCATTAGAAATCTCAAAAAACAATGTGTTTTCTAGATTTAAAGAAGCATTTATAAAAAAAAAGCTTCTTTTGCTGCTAAGTGACTTTCGGAAACGCTTCTGAGTACTTTTTACAATACATTAATAATTTTTCTCAAAACAGAAATCGGTTTTCCTGAAGTTATCAATTCTCGTTAAACAGCTGCGTAATTGAATGTATACGTGCAAGAATATCAAAACAACATTTATTTTATAAAATATAAACTATAATTGAAAGTCCTATTCTAATTGATTACTTAGACTCTATTTACATATTCTGTTTCATATGTTTATATAAAACATACTTAAAGATCGAAAAAAAAAACACAATACATCATTTTTAAACATTGTAAAATAACTAAATGCTAATAATTCAGTTATGAAAAAAATATTAAAGGTTTTCTTTGGGTAATAAAAGAAAGATATTATTAATATTAAATAACAATGAGCATAACTAATATGAAGATCTGTTGTTATTTAAAATGAATGTTGATGTTAAATTCCTATAATAGTGCCTATTCTTAGAAATAATATAAATATTTATTAAAAAGCGTAACTAGAAAGAGTCGTTACGTTACACTGTAAAGAAAATTTATAATTATAATAAATTGTTGATTTTACCATGACGCCAGTAAAAGACGGACAAAATCTTTTAAATTAACAGAAAGTTTGTAATTAAAACAGATTTTCCCTCTAAGATTCTTTTTATTGGCGTGTTGGATGACAGTTTTTTTCTGTTGTATCAATAGTTTTTATTATTATTATTTTATTTTATTTTTTTATTTACAGTGTACAAGTATTTTGGCGAAAATCTTTTTCTGCCTAATCAAATTATTTGTTGTTGTTGTTTAATTTATTATCTACTTGTATATTTATTTTATTTATTTTCTAATGTGTATTTATTGTTGACATTACAAAAACATTGTGATTCATTGTCATATTAAAAAAAATCCATTTTACCATGGTATCATAGTATTATTCCAGAATATTATAATGGTATTACATACGAAGTATTTTACAAAATAAATTCATTCCATGTCGGAATTCCCTAACCCACCTTGCCTTTCTCTGTAACTTTGTATTAGTATTTTAATATAAATGTCCAAGCTCTATGATTTTTTTACGATAGAAACTTTCAAATCTTCTTCATAGATCCCAATCTTGACCTGTAACACTGTATTCATATATTTCATTACAATATAATTTTTTCTTAGTTTTGTTCTGAGATGTGCTTTATTAATTAAAGAAAATTCATGATTGTTTTCCTAGTTTGAGGGAAATATTTATTATAATTTAAGGCAACGTCATAGTTCTCACAGTATGGGAAACCTTTAGTTTATTTTCGTCAGCTTTCTACAGGAGAATCAATCTGAAACCCCGAAAAAAATAGATTTTCGGAGTTCACGGAAATACTTTTAATTTTTTGAAGATAGAATACATGCAATGGAGAAATATTTTAAAATAAAATAGATTTTTAAATAAATTAGCCCCCTCACAAAACTACATAGTTGCACTAGTTATTAGAATGAGCCGGTGCTCTCAATTCAAGCAATAATTAAGATGATACTTTAGAGTGGTTTATCTGAAAATGATAAAAACATGCTTTAAAAAATGTGCACCAAATATTTTTAGAACTACTTAATATTTTTGGGCAAAATATTTATTTTTTACAGTTTCTAACTTATATCTCAAGACTGAAGCTAAAGTTGTTTAATATTTCAGTTAAACAAACAAATTGAAGTAAGGTATCCTGGGGTAATAACGCCACGTTAAGATTCTACAAATTATTACTGCTTAGTTTTAATTTTGTTCTTTCAAACAGGTATAGGATCTGATACAGCAACTTATCGATAATGCATATATAAAAGAATATTTTAGCAGATATGTATTCATAAAATATAATGGCATGTTTTCTAGACAAATTCTATTTGGCGTTATTACCCACATAGTTGGGTAATAACGACATGCAAACAAAACTATAAAATAAGATGAAATAATGACATGTAAATTGTCCAGTTTTAAAGATACAAACTCTATAGCCCTATAAATTGACAAATATGAAAAAATTCGCAGCACTTAGGACATAACTTTTTTTTTTTTTTTTTTTTTTTTTTTTTTTTTACCGTTTTTGATTTTCAACAATGAAAATAATGCGCTCTTAAGTATAAAATAAAAAATAAATCTTCTTCGGATATAGTTCCAAAGCTGAAAAGGATCAATCGGAGTAATTACGCCAGTATATTGCATTATTACCACGATATACTGATTGCGAAGTATATGCTAAACTACAAACTGCCTTGCGAACGCATCCAAAATCTTCCAAAACATTTTAAAAGAACATGAAATGCACTACAAATTTATATAATAAACAAAATGTGTCCTATTAAATATGTATCCTTCAGATCACTGAACTTACCTTGCAAATTTAGATCTGGCATTGGCTTTTAAGTGTTTGTTCCAGCAATAGAATCTGCAAAGAGAACTAATTAACTTTAGCGATTGTTTGTGATTCTGAAGACTCGGATTCATTTTGCGCAGAAAACGCATGTGCCATTTCCTGGATTACTTCATATTTACGCGCAATATTAGCACATGGCGTTATTGCCCACCCTAGCATTATTACCCCAGGACACATTAAATCCCAAAAACATGTACAATATTTTCACGTTTACTTTAAAAAAAAAAGAAATTTTGCTAAAATAGAAACTCTGATTTCAACCTTAAAATATAGATACAATTTGTACATCCGTACAGATTGCTTATAAATATATTAAGCCGGTCGGGAGATAAACAGGGTATAATTAAAAAAATCACATATTTAAGGTTTTGAAATAAACTCATTAAAGTATCATACTAATCATTGCTTTCATTGTGAATATCTGACACATTTTTAGTCATAACAAGTGTAATTATGGGAATTTTTGTCTGATTTGTTTTAGAATTACTGGTATTATTTCTGTTTCATGTGCATAAAAAATCGATTTTTTTTCTTTATTTAACAATCGTATACCTCCTTAAAATAAAAGAGTCCATAAAAAAGCGTTAATTTTGTAACTTATTTATTATATTGAGGTTTTTGATTGATTCTTTTTTAATCTTTCTAAAGATTTTCATACTAGTGGGAACTTATGACAACACACTGAATTTCGTTATACGTTTCTTTTCTAGCAAGAAAACTTTTTTTTTTACGATCTTCCAAGAAATTGTTATTATTTTTATCAATTTTAAGTACAGATATTATTGAAAACCATTTTTGATAAATGCTATAGATTATTTTGATTTTATTACTCCCACAAAACTGGTCATTTTCGCAACAATCAAAAATATATTGCAAAGTATCTATAGATGTTTTATAAATGCTGATGCATTTATATATGCATATATAACTGAAGTAATAAAGTATTTACATATGCATGTGTATGTATTTATGTATTTGCATATATATTTGTAATGGTACTATTTATAAATATTATTCTCCATATGTATGAATTGTGCGACTTGATAGCACAGAGAAATTGCGTATTTACTGAGCTACATTAAATATTATATACTACTTTTCTCGACATGTAATGCTCAAATGTTTGTGCAAATCGTATTTATGCTTATTTCCTTGACGTATATACACTTGCACGAAGTATATGTATATAGTATATGTATAAAGACATAAATTGTACAGTTGCACTAAATAAATTTTTATATAAAATTAATAAATATAAATAAATCGTTGAGTGAGTTAAGCAATTGTTACGACTACTGTAGACTGACTTTTAGAAGCTGAATGTAAGAATTTATCAAATATGTGTCCCAAAAATTAAAAGAAACTTAAATGAATTCTTTCATATTTGTCTATTAAGGCCCCTGTCCCTGCCCACGAAGACACTCATGTGCTAATGCTATTCCTATGGGGAGGCATTTTTCTAATAACTCTTTAGTATTTTGACTTTTTTTTTTTCATTGGATTATTGAGGTCCCTCTCACGATCGCTCCTTAATTACTTTTTCGATTTTGGTCGCAAGTACTTTTTATAAAGTTACTTTCATTTTCTGAACCGGTTCTGAAAGTGAAAGTAACTTCATAAAAAATATATATTGGATCAAAATCGAAAAAGTAATCAAGGAGCTATCTTGGGAGGGACCTCAGCTATCCAATGAAAAAAAAATTATTTAAAAATGTCAAAATGCGAAAGAATTGTTAGAAAAGTGCCTCCCCATAGGAATAGCATTATCTCGCGAGTGTCTTCACGGACATGGATAGGGGCCTTAAATGTAGGTGCAAACATCTATAATGTAATTGTCTAAAGCGGGATCCCTTTTGACGCTTTGATTTTTGCATGAGAAAATGTACATTTTAATTATTTATTGACATGAACGTTTTGTGAATCGGTTTTATTTCTTTTTTGGCGCTTTACAACAGCCATTTTTCACTTTTTTTAAAGAATAATTTAAACGTTTATTTTAAATTGAAAACCGATTATTTTATATAGAAAAAAAAAAGACGAATGGATTTTTACTATTTTAACCTTTTCTAATCTTTCCCCCCTTAGGTTCTTTTGGATGTTTTAATATAATTTATAAATAATTTATAATTTAATTTTTTTATTTACCACTTGAAGTTATATTTACCACTGGTGGATTTTCTTTTTTATTTATTCGGTGTATTTTTTCACATCTCAAAAAAAAAAAAAAAAAAAAAAAAAAAAAAATAGTTGAAAGAAAATAATTTTATTAAAAAATTAAAAACCTTTTGTGTATATCTGATCCATATTTCAATATTCTTTTTTTTGTGAATAATTTAAACGCTTATTTAAAGTTGAAAACCTATTACTTTATGTACAAAGACAGACAAGTGGATTTTTACTACTTTAACCTTTTCTAATCTTTTTTTTTTTTTTTTTTTTTTTTTTTTTTCTCTTACGTTCTTATGATGTTTTAATATCATTTATAAATAATTTATAATTTAATTTTTTTATTTACCACTTCAAGTAATATTTACTACTGATGGATTTTTTTTTTCTCATTTATTCAGTGTATTTTTCTACCTGAAGATTTCTCCGAAAAAACAATTAGTGGAAAGGAAATACCTTCATTAGAAAATTAAAAACCTTTTGTCGATTTCCGATCCACATTTCAATTTTCATTTTTTTTTTCATTTATTTTTTTATTTATTTTATTTTATTTTATTTTATTTATTATTATTATTATTATTTGTATGTTAATTTTTAAATGCTTTGAGTGATTTTTAAACCTTTTTTGAATGACAAAAAAAGGAGGGGGACAACGTAACTATATATGCTGTTTAACTTTATTTCTTTCGAATTCTTGTACTATAACAAAAGACGGTACTTCTAGGTTATCCCGTCGACCAATTTCGCCAAATTATACAAATCGCCAAACTAATAGCCAAATTATACATGTTGACGTAATTTTTATTTTAAATAACGAAAAAACAAATAATTAGTAGAATATTAATAAAAATATTAATAAAAAGTCGAAATAAAAATCCCTTAATGACATTTTAAACATGTGAATCGCATTTAATGTCATTAAATGTGACATTCACGATCATCCATTATTGGCATTTAATCTTATAGTTTGGCGATAATTTTTTGGTCGACGGGATAAACTAGAAGTACCCAAAAGACAATAGGTGAATTTAAATTATAATATTATGATATATAAAATTAGCTCCGTAACGGCATTCTATCAACTAATCTTTTTTTTTTTTTTTTTTTTTTTTTTTTTTTTTTTTAACTATAATATATTAAGAAATTGGATAAGATACCGCTTTTTTGTACTAAAACAATGCCTTATATAATCGATAAATGTCTGTCAATGAATAAAATGAAGATTTCGGTTAAAATTAAGTTGTATTCAAAAGCTTTTAGTAATGAAGCAAGATAACTGTTTATGGCCGGGCAACGTTTGGGCAAACCTGTTAACGGGTTAATGAAGTTTCTTATTTATCTTAATTGTTGAATCTTTTCGATTTCTTGCTTTTGTTTTATATTAGTTTTTAAATACGTTTAGCAGTCTCGCAGACAGCTTCTTTTTCAACTTTCACACAGCTAATCAATCGAACTAGATACTAGATACATTTTGTTACAGTTTCGGTCTCATTCTTTTTCAAAAGAGACTTATGAAGAGATGAAATTTAATTGTAATATTATTGGAGAAATATATTGATACAGAAACAGTATTCGATGAATTAATGAAGTCTTTTGTTTATCTAAATGGTTGTGTATTTCAATATATATATATTGTTACAACTTTGTTTTGAGTAAAATTTTTGTGCTGTCACAAAATACTTTTGAATAGATGCATTTTAATTATAATAGTAATGTATATATTAGGTTCTATAATGGCATTCTATGAATTTATAACTTTTTTTTTTATTATTGATCTTAACTGTTGATCCATTCCAATTTCTTCCTTTTTATTACAATAAGTTAATTTTTAAATACTTTTAGCGATCTCACACGCGTTTGTGTTGTTATTTTAAATTTTCACAAAATTTAGCAATTCCGCCTAAATATTGAAAATTTGTTTTGTTTTGATCCGGTGCACTAGTGCAAAAAAGTCTTTTTGAAAAATAAATTTAAATTATAATATTATAATACATAGATATTGGTTTAGAAACAATCTTCTATCAATGGATGAGGGTTTTTTTTTTTTTTTTTTTTTTTTTTTTTTTTTTAATCTATATTTAGATCAAGCGAACTAAGAGACTGTTCATAGTAACTTTTTGATAATTTCTGTAACTATAATTAAAAGTTTGTTGAGATATCTTAAATATGACAAAAATATCCTAACATAAGATATTTTAATATGGACGAAATTAACTTCTGTCATTTCTTCTTCATCATCATCATTATTTTATAATAATAATTCTTTCACTTAGCTTTTTTAATCTAGCATTTTTCTTTGCTACTGATTATCATAAAAGTAATTATTTTTCTCCACATGAAAATTTGCATGTAATAATTTTTAAAATATTGTGATTTTTTAACATTGTTCGTATATGATATAATAATAATAATTATTATTATTTTGTTCTTATTTTATTTTTATCATTATTATTATTTTGAAATATATAAAAAGCGACTTTTAAACATTTTTTGAAGAAATGTAAACAATTTTTTGAGATTATTTCAAACTGCTTTTTAATGCTATTGAGTGATGAAAAAATATAAAAACTTCTTTTCTGTTAATGAACTGCTTTTAATTTGTTGGTTTAATATATTTATGTAATTAAAAAATATATATATTCTCCAATACTGTAAATACATTTAAAAAATTGCGTGATTAAGCAACTTCTGATTAGATCCCCTACTTATTATTATTTTATTATTTATTTATATGTCTTATTCATATCGGAAAAATCAAAGGAAAAGACAGGAGAAAAAGTAGTACAAGAAATTATTCATCAGATTTTTTATAATGTAATAACTTCAATTTAACCTTTTCCGGAACAGGATTTTTTTTCTCCAGTTTTTAGAAAAAATTACTTTAACATTAATAAAATTAACACTAGCTATCCAAATAGCTTAATCAATGTTTAACGAATTTTTCATTGTCTGAAAGATAACGCATGTTGTTGTATTGAGTATTATTCAATTCATATTCGTATGACAATAGGCTAAGGAAGAATTTTTGTATATGTTCAGAAAATATTGTAATGCAATAAGATTTAATTTATATTAGAACTTTCTAATACTTTTTGCGTTTTATTACACATAAATCATTCAGTAAAGTAACTTTTATTTTAAATTTCAAGAGTGAAATATACGTTTAAAATAAAAGAATAGCAAACAACGCAAAGAGAATTAAGCAAATAATAATAGTATTTGTTATTGAGAAATGCCTAAACATAAGTAAAGTTATATAGTAGATGCATTGATATATACTATATGTCACACATTACTATATGCAAATAATAGCAAAAGTATTTCTTAAAATAAAATAATACCCCACTAAAAGTCATATACTATTAATAGTACACCAGACCCGAAAGGGTTAAATTAATGTTATTGTATTTTCGAAATTAGTTTTATTATAATCGTTGCGCTTTGTCTCTGAACCATAACAGTAGTCGTAAACAATTTGCTTTATCTTTAGAAGTGTGAGGCTAAGTGCACTTTAAACCAAAAACGCACTCCCACTGTTATAGAATTTTCAAGAAATGAAGTATATTATTGTTCGTAATTTTTAATTCTATGTTGCGTAGTTAATAAACTCTTTCAAATAAAAATGTTTATAAATTTTTATTACAAATAATAGGCTCATGAAGAATAAAACACTGCATTAAAAATACACGTTGTATTGCGTCAACATAGAAATTATGTAGTGTGAGTTAAAAAATAATCTAAACTTTATATATATTTTGTACTACATTCATAATATCATTCTGAAAAAGTAAACACTTTGTTAAATAATAAATAATTATTTAATGATGGAAATTGATTTAACTGCAAATTTACTGAATGTTTTGGATTATGTATCTATATTTTTTTTCCCTTGAAAACGTTATTCTTATTGATGTTAATATTATTCTTGTTATCATCTTCATACTAATTGTATTATTTTATAAAAGTTAAAATATTTATATTTGCGAAATTAAATCTATGTGATACTTTAAGAACTAATAAATAAAACTATTCATTCATATATATCATTATCTCAATTTTAATGTTTTATAAAACAATATAATTTTATTCTGATTTTTAAAAAGTATTTTTAAGAATAATTTATAATGTTCTATTACTGTATAATTTACAGAGTGTTGCTAAATTTCTCATTACAAGTTCACGAATCATTTATACTACCAAAAAAAGTTTTGATAAAAAATAAAAAATAATTATTACATTTCCTGGTAGAAATATATTTAAATAATGTTTTATGGCAACAAAACTGAAATAACATTTTTATTTATAAAGTTGCTTCACTTTTACCCAAATTTGAATGCATGGTAACATATAAGCAAACTTACCACGTAACAAGATGTCATGGGTAAATTTATTGAGGAGAATAATGTAATAAACTTTAACGAACAAACTTTCATAATCATTGATTCTGTATGACTGTCTTGCTGCATTAGATGTTTTTATCTACATTAAACAGTGCAATTTAGTAATTTAAGTTTTGTTTTTTGAAATAACTGAAGGAACGATATGAAACAATTATGATTATACAATACCATTATAATTTATATTAATGAGAAAAATAATAATATGGATACATAACATTGTTAGTGTAGCGTGTAATTTAACCCCTGTCAATTTTATGGAAAAAACGGGTTAAATAACAATATTTCTGAATAGTTATCTTCGCCTTATTTAATCGCAAGAAATTATTACGATTTCTGCAATTGCATAAATCAATGATAATTATTCAGAAATATTATATTTAACCTGATATTCCTCTGGAATTAGTGCATAGATTTATGAGGGAGTGTTTTGTAATTATTACATTCGCATTAAGTAATTTGGCTAATGTATCATGATATTATTTTTACGGCTTCTTCGTCAGGTGCTGGAACAGCTTGAGACTGTATAGGCTATTTCAGAAACAAGAGAAAATGTATGCATGAAAAGTTGAGAATCAATGATTTATTAGAAAGTCGAGAGCTTCCATTAAAATAAATATGTAAAATATTTTTAAATTTTCTCCCTGATGTCTTTTCTCCATCACGAAATACTTTAAATGACTCTGATTAAATGATTTGTCTTAATTTATATCACGCACTTATTCCCAAAAAGATACAAGCAAAAAATTGAGAAAATTAAAATATTTGTATGAGTATGTCACACAACTCTCAACAACACAAAATTCTGGAAACGTTTCCTTTATCAGAAGAAGAAATAAGAACAATGGGTTAAACTAAAGATTGGTTTTCGTGTGCACCGCACTATTTTTATTGCAAATACTGAAACACGTTGGTCTGACAGTGATTTAAAGAAAAAGAAAGAAAGAAAGAAAAGAAAAAAATTGAAATCTGGATGTCATGCCGCTTCTACATTTGGAGTCTAACAATCTATCTAAATATTTTGAAAATAGTTATATAATAAATATTAATGATATGAATTTCATCAATTTCTTATAACATTATTATTAGCGAGTAATAATAGTATTTGTTTGTTTCTTAGTATTTTCTCATGCTTAGCAATATTAAGCTTCACTTTAATTTATAGAGTTTTCTATCCCGTCTCGTCATTAAAGATTCTTGAACAAAGATCGATTGGCGTCCATTTTTTATTCCAATATATGAAACTAAGAAACAATACTTTGTTCGTAAAGTGCGAAATTAATTATAATTATTAAATTTTTTATAAACTAAAAAATGTTTGAAATATTTTTTTCATATTTCTTCTTATATTTCTTCTTATATATCTTTTTTCTAAGTAAGGTACTAGAAGTAACAATATGCATTTTACACGTTAGTGCAGCATACATGCAGGAAAAGATACGCTAAAACAGTTCTTATGCTGTTCCTAGGTTTTGTGAGAAGTCATTCTTCTTTATCTTGAAAAAAATATATTTTCTGAGGTTTATGTTTATTCTTCTGGAAAATATTTTGAAGATAAAAAGTTGAGCAGTATGCCTTATTTAGCTATAAATTGATCCCCACTTTTGACCCTGAATTTAGAATTTAATTATCAATTTCATAAATATCTTATTTTAAAAAAAATTCGATTCATTCTTGAAGACTTTTCTATTTTCTCTTTTTAACTTTTAATTAATTAATTAATTAATTTTATAGCATCTTTTTAGGAATAAATGTGTGATGTATGATGACTATGTACTTACTTAGGTATATGTTGAAATGTTTGCGTGCCTGTTTGTTATTTTATGTATATAGCGGGATGCACTTGTACACATAAGCACAATTTCTTAGTAAAATTATTTTTTGTATGTAAAAATATTACAGAAAAGTATATATGTTTCCAATATGTGTTTTCATCAAACTATAATTTAGTATTTTAAAACAAACTCTTTAAAATCTAACAAATGCTTGTAGATATTGTTAGTTATCCAGATATTAAGTTTTAAAGTAAAATATTCATGTAATATGTAGCTATACGATTAAAGGATTCGAGTAGATGAATATTTTTTTAATTGTTTATAAATGTGTAATCTTAAAAGTAAATGATATTATACACTTAGGTATTCAAAAGTGTGTAATATATTCATTTTCATTAAACATACAATAATATAAATCTAGATGTACTTAATTTAGCTTTACTTAATTATTTTTCTTATTTAAAAACAAATTGTATTTTCTTTACCTTTGTGCTTCTTCTGCATACATTGTAACAAATTAATGAATTTTTTTTTCAGTTTTTTGTGATTTTTTTTTATGTAATACTACATGTTATATAATTTTGTTTTTATAAAATCTACACTAATTTTTGCTTCAATCATATACAATTTCATATATAATATCATATTTTTATTAATAACGAATTATTAATAAAAATATGAAAATGTAATTTAACTTTAGAAGCTCTAAATTGTAATTGTTTATAATTCAAAAACTTATCCAAATAACTTGAAATTTCATTTCTGCACATAGTTTGAACCGAAGATTTAAAATATATTGTGAAAATATGGTGTTGCTATTGAAAAAAAGTAAAATATATTTTTATTTGTAGATAGCCTCCTAATCAAATTCACGTGCATCATTTGAAATCAGACTTCATTTCCAGTCGTTTTATAATTGAATTTTATTATTATTATTAGTTGTTGTTGTTGTTGTTATGTTAGTTGGGAAAGTTTACTTTTTATTCCACGGCTGTTCATTATAACTCGCAGAGAAATTAGAAAGGAGATAAAAAATTATGTCCAATCGATAAAAACTGGTTATCAAAGGATGTTGTTTGTTTTTTAACGTTGATAACTAAAATATAAGTGAAGGTGCGTAGGAAAAAATGTCATTTAAAAACATGCTATTGACATTTATGTTAGTGAAAATGATTTCAATTAGCCACAAGATTAATATTTTAATTTAGTGTCACTGTATTAAGTTAACAGCATAATTTATTAGTGACAGATTTTTATATTTTGCAAAATCGTAAATTTTATGAAATTTTTTAAAATTAATCTAGTGGTAAAAAATTATCAACGAGAAAAATATTCTTTGATTTAAAGATTAAATTTATTTCTTCATATACATATATTATTTTTTTTTAATTTATTGAAATTTCATTTATTTGCATTTTATTATGTGGAATTTTAAACTTATAGAAAGTAAAGTTGAAAAAATATATAATTTATTTAAAACATTTTGTTATTAACAATTTAGTTAGGTAATATGAAAATGAAAAATAATTCTATGTGGGGAAATAATACGACTGTAAATTAATGTCCCAGTATGTATTGTTAATAACTGAGGAAAGAATCAAATTACGATGAAGCACCGTTTATACATTTTACCAACAGTATTTATAATAAATAAATAATTGAAAGGAACGCTATACATTAGAATATGTCTTAAATACTCAGTTACCCCAAAAAGATAGCCATACAAATCTAATAATATAGAAGTTATACGAATCGAAAATTTCCAACAGAGCGAAAAAATGCCCAGGATAACAATCGAAGATACATACTTGGCTTGCAAGGCCAATGCTTTACCGTTTAAGCTAACTGGGCCAATGATTAGAGAACATATTTCGTTCATATAACCTTATTGTTAATATCACCTGATCCGTCATTTAGACAGCTCAACAGAATAAACCGCAGGTAAGGAACTCCACATAAATGATGGTTACGTAGATAAACTATTTTGTCCAGTTATTATTACCAGTAAGGTTATCTGATCGAAATATGCTTGCTAGTTGTTGAGCCTGTTAGCTTAAACGACAAAGCATTATCCCGGATCTGGGTTCGATACCCAATCTGGGCATTTTTCACTTAGTTGGAAATATTCAATTCGTATAATAATTTTACCTATGAGTTTTGGGTGAAAATGGCTCTCATGCTCAAAACTGAACTTAAAGAAAACAAACAAACAAACGAAAAACCATAAGAAATTTAAGATAAGCAGCTACAGAGAATATATTTTGCACAATCAACTGCGGTATTTGAATGTGTGAAATGAAATTGGATGCTTTTTGAATGTGATTCGAACTAAAAAAGGTACAACACACAAATAAAAATAAAGGTAGGTTTAGAAATTAAATTATTTGTAATTGTTTATTTTGTGTTTTCAATACTTTTTGCTGCTTTAAGGGGACCAGGAAGTTTTTAATTATAAAAACGACTGAAATTTGAACTCGAATTGCGAAGCCTGTAAATAGGTTGCATTGTTACTTATTTCTTTATGTATTATAAAATTTAAAAAATATTTGTTACATTACAAGAGAAAAAAAAACAGTAATCTTTTTTTTATGACGAAATCAATCTTTCAAAACTAATTTTGTCACGATTTTGAAATCCATATCTCGTGTGTTTTAATGGTCATTTTTACTTTATACTGTTGATTAATTTGCTTCTTGGTTATAGCTAAAAAATAAAAAATCTAAATTATTTTTTAAGTATAATAATAAATTTTGTTTATAACATTGTTATATATACAATTATGTTTTCTAAACCATAAAAAAATATTACATTGTCTGTAATAATGAGAATTTTTTTTTTCTTAGTTTATCATGTATAATCAAGAAATAAAAAAACAGTAATAAAATTCTAAAGCAATTTAAAGAAGAAATTATTTAGCTAAGGTAGTTTTACAAAATAAATTTTGTCACACAATTTAATTATCATTATTATTATTATTATATAATTTAACAAAAATGCATTTTTTTTTAGAAAACTTAAATAAAGCAAAAAAGTAGTATTCTAAATTAATTTCAATCTTCCAAGCCTACGTCAAATTTCAGTTAATTTTTGACATTTAAACCCTTTTCAGGGTCTTAATAACAAAACATCATCAAAAAACAAATTTTTCAAGTAATTTTCACTGGATTGCTCAAAAAAGTAAAAAATAAAAACGAATAAAAATTCGAGGAAAGAAAAGAAAAAAGTACTAAACGATGAATTTTCTTTTTATTTTATATCTTCAAGCAAAATTTTTTTATAAAAAATGAATTTTATAAGCAAAACATTTTATTATTAAAACACTAAAATATCTGGGATCTAGTCTAAGATGTCTTTTATAAAATTACAAATAAGAAACGTATAAATGGTGCTAATAATACTAGTACTTTTTGATAATGTAATACATAATTAAAAAGCGTATATTTATTCCTAAGATGGCAAACCTTTCAAAAATCTCTTAAAATACAGCTAATATTAACTATCTTTTTTTAAGGGGGAGGGGCGTTAAATGATTACAAAACCTTTTTATTGGTGGGCATGCTATATTTAGCTATCTTTCGATCGATCTAAATTTATAGTTTATCTACTGTGAAAATTATTTTAAATGTCGCATGTATTGAAATCATTGCAGTAAATAAAAAAAAGGTATTTCAATATCAACTACTTTTCATTTGATTTTAAAATTGTTGTTATTCTTTAAATTATTATAATTCAAATATTCTCTACTTATATCAATATAAATGTGCAAATTATTTGTAGCTATTTGAAAATTGTCAATGTGTTAAATAGATTTAATTACAGTTAACTAATATATATATATATATATATATTCTAGAAAGTAACTCAACTAACTTCTTTAATTTATAGGAAATTCATGTATGAATTTGAATGTGAAATACAATCAGATTGTTACAATTAAATACTATTTTCATATTGATAAAAAATATTTGTAATTAAAACTAAACTATCTCTGTTGCACTAGAAATCAATTTTCCTATGAATATAAACTTCTAAAATATCTGTATAATTGTGTAATTTCAGTTTCTCATATTTTTAAAATGCCTTCTCACTACTGTAAAAGAAAAAAAAATGAAATTTCGTTAAATTGATGTAAATAAAAATGTTTCTGTAAAATATTTTTCTCTTCATTTTGTGTTCTCTTTTTTTCTCTAAAATAATTTTTAAATACAATATTTTTTTTAATTGAGTGTTCGGTAAAAATCTAATTCTACTTGTCTGTCTGCCAATTTCAGTTTCAGTAGCTGCCACTACTGAACAAGCCACCGGGGCGACAAATGTAATAAAAATAATAAATAAATAATCTCCAGTCATTCCACGACGGCGGTTCAGTATAATAAGACTTTCCGAATATCCTGTAAGTTATAAATGTATACTGATAAGTGCCCGCTTCCAGAAACGACTTATCTGCAAAATTCCGTGTTAATTTATGGTAAAATTTAAATATATACTTACTCATTACTTAAAATAAGTTTCAAAATACGATTTCACCAACAGAAAGTAAACGTAGTAGATGTCGGATGGTGAGGTACGTTTAAAAAAAAATCTCTGTAAATGTTAAGTGTTTAAAACCCTTTCACTGACAAAGCTGTGCATATGTTCAGTAAGAGACAATTTTCAGTGCAATATAAGCATTAAAAAATAATAAAGTATAATAAGATTTAAAATAATATAATTTTAATGATTTAATGCATTGAACAATTATTAATACTACGAAGGATTACATGCCTATTCAGAATTAAGTTATATATATATATATATATATATATATATATATATATATATATATATCTGTGGCTTCCGGCAATAACCAGGTAAGGCACATTTATAATATTTTGAGTAATTAACGTTTAAAGTTTTCTTAAAACGTCTTTTTATCATTACTTTTATAAAATAGATTAGAACTTAATAATTTTCACTACATTCAATTAGGATGTAAAAACCTCTTTTTTTGCCAAAATAGTTATATAAAAATGGTTTTTATTAATTGAGAATCAATAAAAATTGCAACTTTTATTCTGGTTATTACCGTTTTGCATTTATTTTTAATAAATGTAAATAAAATAAAATTTTAATTTTAATTATTTAATAGTGAAAATTTTTAAGTTCTAATCTATTTTATGAAAGTAATTATAAAAAGACATTTTTGAAAACTTTAAACATTAATTACGCAAAATATTAAAAATGTGCCTTACCTGGTTATTACCGGAAGCCTCAGATATATAAATACATACATACATACATACATACATATATATATATATATATATATATATGCGCAATGTAACCATTAATGACCGAACAATTTCAAATTCGTCATTTTATTGAATATTTAAAAATACACTTTTGGATTCTTTTAGAACTTTAGCATTCTAAAGCTTGTGTCTGACTTCATATTTATCAAAGTCGATTTGATAAGGAGGGCAATTAAGGGCAAACAAAAAAAATCAAACAAAAATAATAATGTTTGGATTCATTCTGTACATTAAAATGCACAAAATAATCTATTGCTGCTTAATACAAATATGTGTATACTATACAACATGTTTACTGATTTTTGTAAGAATAGCCACACATTTTTGGAGATATAGAAATTTTAAAAAAATCAAAATATTCTTGCATATTTTTAGCTTATATCATGCAAGGTTTAGAACTAAATGTAATGCCATTTTCTGAAATATTTGCAAAGTGTAATTGAAACAATATAGTACAAATGGAATATTAAATACTTTAAATATTATATAAAAACTTTTTATCTGCACATGCGCGAACGGTAACAAAGGTATTATTACATAATTTAATAGTCAACTAAAGGAACAACTCATAAAATATGTAGTTAAATATCGCGAAAATTTAAAAAGATATATAGTACTCTGATTTTTAGTTACTCTCTAAAAAAACTGAATGATAAGGAATTTTCCATTAATTGTCAATTCATTTTTTTTTATTGGTGCTTTAGTAAGCTTTTCAAGGAATAGACCAGAACGTTTCTATTCCTTGATGAAAAGTAGCACCAAAAGCGAAACGTCTATTCGTTAATATTCATTAACTACTAACTTTTTTTTTTTTGAAAGACAGTTAATTAAAATAACAATTTCAGGGTTCGCACAGTTCTACCACTAAATTTTAAAATATTTTCAAAGTTTCACTACAGAAAAATATGTGAATCTGTGTATGAAGATGGGGATTATGAATGGTGTGGTTTAAAAATCAATGTAAATTTTCTTATTTTTAATATAGTGGCGCCAGAGTCCTTGGAAATTTCAAGGAGTATGCGAAACTTGTAATTAGTGGAAAGTCCTTTGTCATTCAACTGATTTTACAGAGCAACTAAAATCAGCTCACTCTATAGACGATATCTTCTTGAATTTTTACCTTATTTGAACGGATTTTTTTTTTTTTTTTTTTTTTTTTTATGGAGGTGCTCTATAGACTTGAATGTTAAATTATTTTTAAAAAACTTTATTACCGTTCTTTTAATCACAGATAAAAATAATTTCATATAATTACTCATATTCCAGAAAATTAGTTCTTATATTCGAATGGCACATTTTACCAATTTTTGTCCGCCTGAAACTGCCAATTTGGTTGAATATCAATAAATTCAGCTTTTGTTTTCCGTACTTGTCTTGTTTAGGTCGACTGACGTGAGAGCAATTGCCGGCTTGATATTGTAAGAAGTTTTTACGGTATGTACACCTCTATAGAACTTTGTGTATACACTAATGAAATGTATAACCACCTTTGCTGGAATTCCTCAAAAATAAATAAAAAAGTTGTACCATTTTAGACATTTCATATTACTTAAAAATATAAAAACTTTCATTAAACTAAGGATATATAAATTTTTGTTGGGTTTATTTATCGTCGTCAATCACTGCCACAGTAAACACATACACATTTGTAAAAGAAATTGCTTCATCGCTGATATGATACTGGGCAGTCATGAAAATCTTCTCTTAAAACCAGAAAACGTCAAACCCGATGACCATAACTGTCCATCAAAATTGAACCCCCCATTCCCCCACTTTAGCAAACTGTCCATATCTTAAATTTCAATCTGTGTGAAATATGCCACTTAAAAATGTTTTCGAAATTTTCAAAAATAATAAAAGACGTGAAATCTTCAAAGCGTTTCAGAGGAGTGTGACTATATTGGATTACCAACGCTTCCAAGAAGAAAATCACAGCCCGGATTCGCCTTTGAAGCGAACTGTCAGATAATAATGATTACAGCTTTATACTTTTGAAAAATAAAATGCAGACTCTGCCAAGACATAAAAGCGGCGTTATTTCTCCGTAAAAAAAAATAGTCCCGGCTGGTATTTTGAAAGGACGATGCTTTGATGGGAAACATGAACGCAAGTTTTGGTGTTATGCTACTAATCAAAAGCAAATAATAAATGAATTCGAAATGAAACATACATAGTTATCAAATCAGCATTAATCATTAAAATATTTTTTGCAATAATGTTAGCTATGTATGCAGTTCTAGTTAATCTCCCTTGAACAAACAAAGTTTTTTTTTTTCTTAATACGCATTTATATAAAATTTTTGCTTATCTTTTATATCTTGTAATTTAAGACAAGCACTTTGCATTAAGCGGGTTCTTAAACCCCGTGCTCAACAATGCGAAACTTTCTGACTCATTTTCAAGCGTAATTCATAAAATTTTCAAACCCGACTACGGAAGCAATTTGAAATCGAAATGCGTTTTCCATTTTTTTAAATAAATAGGTTACTTGTCGATTTATAAACAATTGTGTTCATGCGACGACCGGTTTTCTTACTTTGTCGTTGTGTCGCGTCCAGAAATTTGATTCCTAACACCAACTTTGACAGCATTTTCTAACCTATCTTATGTCTTTACTAAAAAATGGAAAACGTCTTTCAATTAAATAACTTTTGAACAAGAACTCCTGCCAATTTGCTGCATTTCCGAACGAAAATGAATTACAAATGTGTCAGAAAGTGCTCCTTTGGATTAGAGAACAGCTTTAAAATTTCTTGAACATTAAACCACCTGAAAAATAGAACTGGTAAAATTACAGTTTCCAAGTTTAATTATGTGAGTATACTTATTGTTCTTTGTGTGCATAATTATCTTCTCTAATCACGATATTTTAATCAATTTGCTTTATTCACACTCAGTCGTATAGTAAAATTATTTTGTTGTTCATATTCGGTGATGAATATCTCCTTAATATTATTGTTAGTCTTTATGTAATAATCTTCCGTAATCGTGCTGCACGTGACAGAAATAGATTTTACTGGGCATCTTTAATTCACTTTGAAATGCATGTTCTGTATTTGAATCAAGATAGTGCAATTGAAATATAAATATGTTAAAAATTTTGAGAAACATGAGTAGTTGTATAAAATAATTTTTATCTGCGCATATGAGAACGATAACTATCATCTTTTTACATAATTGAATAGTCAACTTTATGAAGTAACTCATAAAATGAAATATCCGGAAAATTCAGAGAGATATCGGAGTGAGTTAATTTTTAGTTCTCTCTAAATACAGGTAAATGGTAATGGACTTTGCACAAATTGTCGATTGTAATTTTTATTTTTAATTTACAACTTTTATTAATGTTTTAGTTATTTTTGGATAATTGTCTACCTATTTCATGATGGAAAGAAGTATCAAAATCGAAGCATTTGTTCCAAACCTTCTCATTGATGTACGTTAAATTCTAACTTTTTCGTAAAACTCAGTTAATAAAAATTGTCAATTTGTGGAAAATCTCTTACCATTCATCTGATTTTAAAGAGGACTAAAAATCAGCTCACTGTTATCACCGATATCTTTTCTTCAAAATTTTCTCTATATTTGACTGGGGTTTTTTATGAGTTGCTCTATAGAATTTATTATTAAATTATGTAAAATGGTCGTTTTTATTGTTCGCGCATGCGCTGCGCAGATAAAAATTATTTTATACAACTGTTCATATTTCATAAAATACTTAATTAGGATGAGCGAAGCGAATCCTCTACTAGGCCACTCAAATTACATTTTGTCGTACACTTTACAAAAAATCTATACAATATTTTGACTTCAAATTAAACACAAAAATATATTATGATCTGTAGATTTGCACAATATAATTTTTTTACAGTAAAACGTTAAAATAATATTATTTTAATTTATTTATTTTACATGCATTTCCAATACGGACGCATTTTAGCAAATAAATAAAAAATGAAACGCGTATATTTTCAGAAAAAAATATAAATCATGGAGTAAGTAATTATAGGTAGAATCATGATTAATTTAATAAATAAAACATGTTTTCATTATTCCGCAAAATCGTTTGCACTTAAACATTTTAAAAAAATTGTATTATGGATTTTTTTTTTTTTTTTTTTTTTTTTTTTTTGTAAAGTGGCAACAAAAGAATTGTAAACAAATAAAATTAATTGTTAAATTTGTTATATAAATGAAAAATTAAAAGAAATTAAGTTGAATTAAATGAAGTTGTTGCCCCGATTCAAGCTCTTTATAAATGTACTAAAGCAAAGTTGGCCGATTTAGAAACGACAAATGGACTTTAACCATTTCTTACTTTACCATTTGGATTTAAAATAATGTTACGTTCTTATTTGTGGACCGAAAAAGATTTACTAAACGGGACTTTAGACTTTGTTGCACGTATTAAAGAAAATCACAAGCCACCAAACCAGATATCGTGACTAATCATGGATAAATTTGAATACTACAGTAATTTAACTTATAAGAATTGGTGCGTACCAATTCCCCCAATAATTAAATTCTCGAAAATTGGAAGCATAAATTGCTCAAGGAAAGAATTTCTTCTGCAGTTAGCTTTTGCTGTTACAACTCATAAATCCCAAGGTTTAACATTGGATGAAGCAGTTGTAGATATTGAGAATATATAGACACCAGTTGGCTTAAAAACATACGCAACATTGTCGAGAGTGAAAATCCTTCAAAATTAAGCATTCAATAGAAATTTTCCTTACGAAAAATTCTACAATATCAAAAATTATCGTACGCTAACATATATAAAAACGAAGAAATTAAAATAAAAAGTTTTACAGTTAAAAATTCATAGTATCAACGAGAGCAGATTTCAAATGTTTTTCCAGAAAATAGGATTTTGAAGAAGTATCTTTCTGCAAGCTCCCTTCAAATATATTATTCTAAAATAGCTATCAAAGTTTATTTGATGTTAATTACAAAGATTGGGAACATGCATATTTCAAACAACTTTAAAAAACACCAGTGGCTATAGGAAATAGTAAAAACTTATTTAAAAGAGCTTTTAGTTGAAAATTTAAAAATATTTTGTAAAAGTTTTCTTCGAAAATATTTTATTATGCCAATCTTACATCATAAATAAAAAATTAAAATGCACCAAAACATAAAATAACGTTTTTGTTTAATAAAGATGCAAAAATTACATTAAAAAATATTGTTATTTTCAAATATCTGTTTTGTAAAATAATGCTTCGCGAATCCAAACAAAGCATGGCTTTTGCTAGTATATTTATCTTCCAGTTTCACTAGATTATTTCTACTACATTATGCCAATTTATCTGAAACTGACATTAAATTTGACTGAACACCCTGCAAGATATAAGTTAAAAACATGCCGAAATTTTTTGAACTATTAAAAAAATCGCTGCACGTGCTATTGTTACAAAAATCAATGGTCATGTTGTACAGTATCGATATATTTCTATTTTGCAGCAATAAATCATTGCATGCATTTTAATGTACACGGTGATCCCAAATATTATTATTGTTCCCCGATTTTTTTTTCTTCCTTAAATATTTGACAAAATGTCTAAAATTGAAAGGGTAGGGTCATTAATGTCCATATAGTGTATGTGTCTAAATTTTATATATATATAACAGCTTTCAGTTTTAATTCTAAACAACAAAATTAGTATGTGGTTTTAATTTTTTTAACCCAGCACTGTGACTGACTATATAGATGGTAATACTTCCGTGTGCCGTTTTTCGCACTGATATAATCAAACAAAGCTTTCTACCGATCTCAAGTAGACATTCATTCGATGTGTTGTTACCATAGTTACTGAATTAAGAAAAATTTCGAAAAATTACTATTGAGAAATCAATTGAAATCACATATAGTAGTCACTATTACTTTCATTTGTTAATAAAAGCTAATAGGTCACGATGAGATTAGCATTTGAATCCAATCTATTCCATTGTGTCAGAAATTTATTTTTACTATCTGGACGCGTGGAATGAATGTTAAAAAAATTCGAGTAAAATCACTCTAATTTTTTTTAATTTTATACAATGATTTTTTTAGTGTACACATATTTTCGGGCACCCTGTAAATCCATACATTTCTTGGTGAATTTCTCAATGCATCCTTTACATTTTCTTTTTACCTTATAACATAATTTTGAAAGGAAAAGATTGAATCGATGTATTTACTCCTTGTAAATTGTTCAATCTATATATTCGTGACAATAGATAGTACCACAATGATATTAGAAGCATCTCAGAAGAATACGGAGTTAGAACAATCAGTCCTTCAAACAGACCGTCAAAAAGCGATCAGCCGTGATTGAAGTTGGAAATACGTAGTGCGTGACGATTGGGAAAAATGTAAGGAACAACAGCTTAGGTATACAGTGTTAAGAAATTACTAAACTACAGGTAAATCGATTGGAAATGCACCGGGTGATGAATCTTCTTTTGTGTCGGAGCAATGTATGATGATGTCTGTTTCTGCAATGGAAGATGTTCCTGGGAGTGGTGAAGCTGCTTTTAATGACACTGAGCTGATCGAAATGGAAGTAGTAGTAGGAACTTAGCTGTTGCCAAAATAACAAATGTTGTTGTTGTTTTTTACGCTGAAAGGTTATGGTTTTCGGATGATAGGTTGGAAAGTAAGATATTAAGCAGAAGAGATGACTATAGTAAATAATGGTGTGAGATTTGAAAATTTGAATTGAAAATAAAGTACAGTAACAATAAATACTTTTACTTTTGAATTCCTATAGGCAGATTTTACTTTATTCTCATAATAGCTATTAGTATTTTAAATGCTTTTTTTCCTTGAAATAAACATTAAATGAAATACGAATACGACCATACGAAACATACGAATAAAATAGCTGTACAAGAAAGATTTTTGTATCAGTAGTTAAGATTTATTTTTAATATTTTAAATTCAAGTCACTTTTGAACTTTAAGAAAAAAATTGCATAAACTTTTTATTTAAAAAAAAAACTTCGCACACAAAATTGACGAATAAAGGATATTTTTTGAGGTTTTAATTTGACAATCCCTTTTTAGTTTTTGGTCGTCTCTTAAGCCTAACTGGGAATACCTGAAACTTTTCCACTACCAGAACTTCTTTCCATCCTACGTATCACAAACGTAGAATCGAATTTCACTAATTAATAAGAAACTTGACTGTCGAATAATATACCACAAACGTAGAATCGAAATTCGCTCCTTAACCACTTATCTGATCAATATTTTTCAAAACAACTTTCAAATAATGCTTATTTTTTCCTGTCCTTTTACAGAATTTTAAATCTTATTTCACTGTTTTTTCAAAACAGAAATTTTTCCTTAACTGAATCAGAAAAATACTCAGATTGAATAATACAAAATTTACAATAAAAATTTACTGTTGAGATTGGAATATGGATGTCCGTACGTGGTACGGGCAAATCATGATTGGCAAAAACACGTTGCCAGTATGATGTACGGGCAAATCAAGGAAGCGGTTATTTGAATCTCGACTGTCGAATAATATATGCGAACGTAGAATCGAATTTCACTCTATAATTTAAATCTTGATTGTCGAATAATATATGCAAACGTAGAATCGAATTTCACTCTATAATTTAAATCTTGATTGTCGATTATTATATGCAAACGTAGAATCAAATTTCACTCCTTATCTTGTAATCGGCTGTCGGATAATATATCATAAGCATAGAAACGAATTTCACTCCTTAATTTGAATCTTGACTGTTATAAGTCTACAAGAAAATATCTAGCATGATTTGTTCATTTGAGTTAAGGCTTTAAATAAATATATCCATAAGTGGTAAACATACTGAAACACATTTCTAAATAATTTCCAAATTTAAATTTTACTCTGTAAATATAAAGATATCAGTTCTTCATTATTAAATTATTACCAAAAAAAAAAAAAAAATATTGAAGGAATTATGGTCCACCCTGTATCAAACTAAAACGGTGCAAATGTTTGATTTCACTAAACTAAAATAAAAAACTTATTTTAAAGCAACAAAAATGTTTTCTTCTAAAATAAATTTTTATAGGCGTCAAGTGTCTAAAAACTTCAAATAATACTTTGTTTATTGAAGAAAAATATAATGTTTAACATC
Organism: Maratus speculifer; assembly: GCA_964019185.1. Taxonomy (NCBI): domain Eukaryota; kingdom Metazoa; phylum Arthropoda; class Arachnida; order Araneae; family Salticidae; genus Maratus; species Maratus speculifer. Next base: position 375,889,308 of record OZ025289.1, read on the forward strand.
ACTCTTAAAGCTACTGTTATCCGTCAAACAAACACTTTCACTTTAACTTTTGTTGGAGCGTTACTTCAAAATATCCCAGGCGGCTTGGGACATTTTTCTAGTTGGCGCAGCGTGGCAGACAGCCATCACTCATAAAAGTGATCTGCTTTGAAACTTGGCCACATAACGGAATGGATTTTAAATTTTATTAAACCGGTTATACATCTAGGTCCTCCGGAACATCAGTCTGTACCGCGATAGGATCAATCGAAGCGCGTTTTACCTCAGTCCCCGTGCTTTATCAGATGTAATCACTCCACCTTCGGTAAGAAGTATAAGGATAATAAAATAAAATATTTTTCAAAATGTTGAGAGGATTAAGCTTATTCCGAAAATTGGGTATTTATTTACAAATAGAAAGAAACGTCAAGGAGACAAATTGCTATTTATTGATGAAATTTTCCATTATCATGTCACAAAAGTCGGTTTAAAATATCCACTTTCATGCATTTTATGAAAAATCCTTTTCACTTGTAGGAAAATGGAAAACAGTATTATTTTTTTCATATTTGGATAAGAAGAATGGAAATTTTTTATGCATATATTTCGTTAAATGTAAATAATTTCGTGAATGAAGTAGGTGACAATTTCGAAAAATAGCTAATTTGAAGTTAAGAACAGTCTTGACAAATACTAGTTCACTCTGAAACATTTCTTCAAAATGCAGGATAAAATCAGGAAAAAAAAGTTGCACTCTTCTCACGCCCAACTTTTCAAAATTGTAGATTAACCCTTCCGAGCGCACTATGCTTTTTTTTTTTTTTTTTTTTTTTTTTTTTTTGCACGAGTAGGCGAGTATTGTATTTTTTATGGACAGTGAGTTACGTTATTACAAGTGCAAAACATTTCATAATATTAATTATAAAATCGGTACAGAGAAGTTGCAACGAGCTTTAACCTTTTTATCCCCCAATCAAAACTGTTCGGTTAACTTTTGAAAGCAACTTACAATCTTCTTTACTACCAATAACAGTTACCTTCCAAGGTAGTTTATCACCTCTAACGGTTTATTTGTGATGTAATTTGCAAATACCGCGTAAAAGACGAAAAAGACAGGCTGCCGCACTTACCTTTCGCGTTAGACAAGTCCATCTAAATGGTAAGGCCTACTATTTAGCTTGAGTTTAACAAGCCTCACCTAACATTTATTTAAAAAAGAAAAGAAAAGAAAAAAGAAAAATACAATTACTTCACAAATGGCTTCCCAGTTTGTTCTGGACGAATCTAAAGTTAGTACAATATTAAAGTATGTATATTTTTAAAGTTTAAGTAGACAACTACAGTTAAGCGATACTGTTTTCGTTCACTTGCAATTAATCATGGCATAACTCAATCGTTCTGGAAAAAGAGGCACATGTAACGCACTACGGAAGTCTGTCTGTTTCGTTAACTTTGTAGCTATCCTATACTACTCGGAACAAAATATTCAGAGATTGTGCTGATATCTCAAACCAGGATTAGAGGGAAAAGGGAATATTTTAGTGTGGAATAGAGACGCATATGAAAGAAGATGTATGCCCGTAATGCAGGATTTTTCCGCACAAAGCATGTTAGTGAGTTGTCTGTTTTCGTCGAAAGTTAACATCATATTTGAAGAACAACGCGAGAATATCAAATTTTGCCAGCGTTTAAAATCCCTGAGAGAAATAGTGCACAAGTTGCAGGAGGTGTAGATAATGTTGTATTCGAAATGATGTTTTCAAGAGACGTCATTTTAAGCGTACATCTAATTAACCCATTTTAGGCCAAGCACAGAAATTTTATAAAATGTAGCATTATTTTTATTGAAATATGCTTAAATTACATACATTAAGACACAAAAAAAGATTCGTGCATGAAAAATAATATTTTATATAAGAAATAATATTTTATATAATAATATAAAATATTATTTCTTATAATGAATAATATGAATATGAATAATATTTTTATGACTTTTGTTTTATTCTTATTTCATATACAGAATTTGCAACTTTAATCTATTTTAAAAACATATAATTCATTTCAATTGGAATAATAATATATTTTTAAAAAGTCGAATTTGTCAAAGGCGTTTCAAATTAAAACTCTAGCGTATTTTGAAAATTTTTTAAGAGAAAGCGTTTACTCCAATTGAATTACTAATATTTTATGGATGTCTTCAAAAGCCTTAAAAAATAGAAGAAAAATAAAATTCTTGAAAAAAATGTGTTAGAGTGTTAAAAAAAAATATTTATCGAAATGTTTCGTATACGAACCTTTGGCCGAAAATGGGTTAATGGGGAGAAAACTGCGACCATAGGAAAAACTAGTTTTTCCTAGGCCAAACTAGTTTGGCCTAACTTTTATAGGATAAATTAGTTTAGCCTGCTGTTTATTGGTCTGAACTAGTTTATCCTAGGCCAATTCAATTTGGCGTGATTTTATTGAATTCAATGACCGCCTCAGCGCCAACATTTTAGTTTGTTCTAGGCTGATCTAGTTTGTCCTAGGCTGACCTAGTTTATCCTAGGTGTTGAAATACCCTATTTTAGATATGAGATTTTAGAATAAGGAATACAGAAAAGGTTGTACGCTAAATTGCGAAGATTTCAGGTGTTAACGAAAAGCCAGGTGCACGAATTCGGTAAGCGGACTACGAGGAGCTGAATTATCCCTTTATTTATGGGGAGAAATTTTCAAAGGATACCGCCAAAGTTATACTGAAATGTATAGACGGTACACGTCGTTATATAAAAGATATTTTATAATACAAGCCTTTACAGTAAGTGATTCTCTGATATTTTATGGTCTTGTTGTGAAACCTACTTCGGACACCGGTTAAGGTCTAGACGAACGGCACTAGTTTTTATTACACTAAAAGAGCAATCAATCACTCATTGATTTCGAACTGAACAAGGGTGAAACCTCGTTAAATGGTTTTTGAAGGACTGACCCTACCAATTTGACAAAGGAAGGGGAACTTTTATCTATTCCATCTTCGGTCGCAAACCTGTCAACTGATATTCCTCTCTTGAAGTTCAGATTCAGTACACTAGAAGTGCAATTTATACATCAAAGCGCCGAAACGAAAGATCAAAGATAGCGCAAGAAGTTAGTGCGAAAAACTGTGTGTGTGCCCGCAGCCTTAGAGTAGTAACGGATTGAAAACAAACTCGTAAAACCAGGCACAATACTTATGGAATTTTATATAAGAATGGACAGGATATGTTTCCCTCCCAGGCAGCTGGGAACTGCGATATTTCCAAAAGCACAAGAACTCGAAAACAAGTTGTAAATTTTAAGAACGAAAAAGGGGTTATTTTACCGCGCAGGTAAATAACAATAAGAATGTTTCTCCGGTATCAGGTGGCCGTAAAGGTGTTTTCCCATGCAGGAAATATTAAAAGGATATATTAAATTTGAGAGAGAACCAATCGGAATATTGTTATTATTAACAGGAGAACCACTGAGCACTTGGATATTTTTCAGGATTGATGTTGGGAGGGTAGAAAAGTTCCCGATTGGCTATAGAAAAAGGGGAAAAAAATTTAATTGTAAGTAAAGAAGTATATACACGGGAACACGGAGTTATTTTCGGCAGTTAGTTGATTTTTGAATTAAAAGTGATACTCTGATATATTTTAATGTGTTATTCCCTGTCCTAATGGATTTACATTTAAAGAGAAGAGGTAAGGAACAACCTTTATTTTCCATTTACACTCCGAGTAAAATTTCCCAAATAATAGGCATTCTCTAAGTTGTTTATAAATTAATTATTATACTAATACTATTACTAAATGTTTTTTTTTTAATATTATTTTAAATATTATATACTAATAAACAAATGTTAAATTCAACAGGAGTTTTCTGTTCTTTTGAGTCTGGGTTTATCTTATTTTTTTTAATTAAATACAGGTTTAATTCTTAAGATATTATAATTTCTTTACGTTCATCGGCCAGTTTACTTATTTGGAATAAAAGTAAAAAAATAAAGGGAGAGAAACGCAGCCCCCCAACATAGGCCAATGTAATTTTACATGTTTTTAGCTCACAGGCGTCAAAGACAGAGAAATAATGAGCTCGCAGGTTCTGTATTTATGTATGTACGCATGTATGTACGCATGATTGTACGTATGTACGTACATATGTACGTAATGCGATAACTCTTGGTAGAAATATTCGATTTGCTTAAAATTTTGGAAGTAGTTTCATTTTGAGAAGGTACTTTTCTGATTAGTTTTGGGAATTCATTGGATAAGATTAAGAGGGGATGAACGGGAAGCTAATACCCCATTGTTAATTCAGAGAAATGGATTTTTCATGCAGAATTATCAGTTTTCATTTAAAATTTTAGGTATAGGATCATTCTGACAAGATGCCTCCGTGATTAGTTGTAGATGTTTATCGTTTAAGTCGAAAAAAAAAGGGCAATGTAGGTAACCCCCCCCCCCCCCCCAATAATTTAGATAAATGGTTTTGATGCAGAATTTACGGATTTTCGTCAAATTTGGATGTATGTTCTTTCTGATAAGCGATTCCCTGAATAGTTTTGGGGAGTTTAATGGTTAAGTATGGAAGAAAAAGTGAAGAATTACCAACTTTCATAGGAAAAACTAGTTTATCCTATTGACATTTAGAGAAATAAATTTTTCATAGGAAAACTAGTTTATCCAATTTGCGTTAGGATAAAATAGTTTGATCTAGGCTAATATAATTTGGCTCAAAATCGGGCTTGGCCAGTAAAAACATATCTTTCACTAGAATAAGCATAAATGTGTGTTTAGAGATGTAAATTTTCCGGAAAAATATAAGTGGTGGAAAAAAACCGGTTTTTTACCGGTTTTTTTCTGAAAAAAACGGAAAAATTGATTTATCATGACTGTTTCTCCCAAATAAATGATATTTTCTTAGAGAGCATTAAATAATAAACATTTTTTCCCATTTATATGTATTAAATGAAAATTATTTTCACTTTATATTACAAAATAAAAAGGAAGTAGCAAAGCCTGCTTTTAAAAGTTTAGTTTTTTTTTTCCATAGCCTAAGAATTATTATTAAACGCTATTGTTTGTTATATCATATCTCTGTTGAAATGATTTTTCAGTTACATGTTTAACTACCAATTGACCTAATGTAAAAACCTGAGCCAATATGTCTGCAGTTTGGAATGAAATAAATTATGCATTCCATTTACATAAGTATAGTTTTTAAGTAAATGATACTAGTTTAAAGAAATTATTGCAGTTTTGTCATTATTATGAATATCAGTATTCAAAAATTCTATTGTTTGTTTAAAAAATATTTTTTTTTATACTAATACTTTTTTTTCTTAGAATTATAATTTTATTTCCTTTATAAATATGTTTAGTTTTGGTATAGCTTTCCAATCTCAACTCAAAAAGTTTTGATTTAGTTTCTAACAAAACTAAGTTTTACTTTGGCTTATCCAGGTCTCCAACTAAAAAATAGCGTAGGATTTATTGACTGTTAGATTTTTACTCACTGAAAACAGAAAAAAATATATATATACATATATTGTTTTAAGTTTAATTAAATGTAATTTTTTTCTTTTTACCCTGAAATCTGGTATTCTATTCTTGAGGAAGAAACCATATTCAATAATGTTTCCACATAGTAATTTTATATTTCTAAGAGTGGAACTCAAAAGTTATGAAAACAGAACACTACAAATAGAAAATGCTCACTATTTGAGGAATTAACAAAAGCAGTTACATACAGAGATGAACTTCTACTGCGCTTTAGAAAACTACAAAAATTCAAAGTTTAATCAAGAGGGAAAGTAACTTTTGGAACATAATTATTTGTAATAAAGATTTTTTTTTTTTTTTTTTTTTTTTTTTTTTTTTTTTTTTTTTAATCGCAGTTGTACTTTTCTAATGCAAACTGCCGATGTTTTTGCAACATTACTGTACATTATGGAGGCAAAATGGAGGTCAATTTTAGATTCAACACCTTGAAAAAACATTCAATTAATCAGCTATAACGAAATCTTGAAAAATGCAGCATAGTAGTGCCACCTATAGGGCAATTTACACCAAAAACTAAACAACATTAATATATATCAGAAACTGTCTAAAGCTGTAGTTTGATTCTTAAAAAAATCATCCATGAGGTAAAGCTATTGCGATAATCATGAATAATGCAGCACAGCAGCGTCATCTGTTGAGCAATTTAAACCAAAAAGTAATGAGCACGAAGTTATGTCAAAGATTAACTTAATCTGAAATTTTATAAAAATACATACATTAGTTTGAGAGAGAACTAATGTGGAAATTATGAATAATGCGCCATCGGTTTGGCGATATACACTAATAACTAAACATCTCGAGTTTATATCAAGGTGTAACTGAATCTAAAGTTTTGTGAAATTATGTGCATCAGTTCTTGAGATAGAGCGCCCATAAAATTTGTCATATACAGAATCACAGAGTGACAGATATTTTCCAAAAATCATGAAAACGTGTTCAGGACCTTCTAAAACTTTTAAATACACCAAAAACTGGAAGTCAAATTTTTCACGAATTCAATACTTACTTCTTGAAAACAGATAGTTATTAAAGTAATAAATGCATACTTCAAAATTTTATGTTGAATTTTTAATTTGATCATTTCCATTAATCGGCATATTAATGCAATAATTTTACACATGAATTAATTTTTAAAAAGAGAAGTTGCATTTAATTACATATCTAGATTTTTTTCATGTAATCAAGTTTTTGTGAAATTGTGAACTTTTTGTATATACTTGTACAAAATATATTCAGAATTTTTGAATAAAAAATTATTACTATATTTAGGTTCCTATTTAGACATTTTTAATAAGGTTATTTACATACATATATGCAACATAATAAGATTCAGCTACTGTATGGCATGAGATTTTTTTTTTCTTCAATCACTGCACTTGCAAAAGATTCAATTTGTTGATTAAACTTTTTCTGAAATGTCTATTTTCAAGAGAAATTTTGCAAAGGGTCTTGTGTTTCAAACAAGAAAAAAATGTGAAAGATCCTTTCAAGTCTTCTCAAACAGATTTCTGCTCTGAGATCAGATTACCCACATTAAAATTCTCATGTGAAACATTCACACATAAAAATAAGTAAAATAAATGTATGAGATTGTAGCTATTACAAAATTTTCACTATATTATTTCATAAATGAAATTTCAATTTTTCCAGTTCGGAAAAATTGAAAAATAAGCCTTCGAAAAAAAACCGAAAAAAAACCGGTTTTTTCCCAATTTTTCCGGTTTTTTTCCGAGCATTCCCATCTCTAGTCAAGAGTCATTGCTTGTAACATCAATACAGAACTTTAACATGTCCACCGTAGAGACATGATACATTGGACATGGTGTTTGCTTATTTTTTTCTTTCTGCAGACTCAGGCCATGCTGTGATAAGCTTGCTTTTATTATTACTATTATTCGAGCCAGATCGTAGCTGAACATAATTTGGAATCGAACAGCGTTTTCCATTTTTGAGAAATTAATTACCTGTCGACATATAGCTATTTTTGTCACGGCATCAAGTTTTTTTTTCCGTAAAGTCGCAACTGGAAATTCGATTCAAAACGTAGCTTTAATAGTATTTTCTCAAAGATACATCGCTTTTATGAAAAAATGGTTAACGCCATTCGATTACATATTTTCTGAGTGAGAATGCCTGTTAATCTTATGTATTTCTGAAAAGGAATTAATTAATAAATGTGTTAGGATGTAGCTCTTTTGGATTTGAGAAAACCCTTAAGGAATGATAGAAAAATGTATTTACAAATCTACTTTTTACTAAACATATTCAAAAGTTATGATGCTTATAACACTCCTTTTTTTCTTTTGTTCTAACTATTTAATGAATTCCTATTTGAATATTGAAGGACTAAGAATCTAAATAATCAATAATACATTGTGTATTTTCCATTTAGCAAACACATCGTAAGTTAAAAACACATTGTAAATTTATCCATAAATATGTATGTAGTATTCTTTAAAGGAATCTTAAATGTATATGTGAATTAAAATCTGAATTTTTTGCAGAAATTGAGTAGGGCCAGGCCGAGCCGGACTGAGTCCCTTTTCACTGATTTTTTTAAGGCAGGGCTCGGGCTGAACTTTTAATTTTTATACCGGGCTTCGAAATTCCGGCCCGTGCAAACCTGTAACAGTATTCTACTACCCTTCAAATAAAATACATTATACAGGGGTGATAGCAAAACCACTTTGCACAAGATTAGAGAGCAGTAGTCAGGATTAATATTAAAAAGAATATTGCCCTGTTAAAGTAATGGCTTTGCATTCACAGGCTGTTTACATTAATTGTGTATTACAGAAAAATTTTTTAAAATATCATCCTCGAAAAAACAAGTAAGGGAGATTACTTTTTCCCATTTCCCCTAATTATACTTAACCATTGAACCCCAAAACTAATCACAGATACGCTTTATAAAATTGAACAATTATCCAAAATTTGAAGCAAATCAGATAATTCTGCTCAAAAACCATTCATCTGATTTAAAGAGAGTAATCCTACATTCCTCCTTTTATACTTAATCATTAAACAAAACTATTCAGGGATTCGCCTTATGAAAAAAACTATGTTCAAAATTTAATCGGCAAATCAGATAAATCTGCTTAAAAACCCATTTATTTAATTTAAGGAAGGCAATAAATCATCCACTACCACATTATACTTAAACAAAAGAAAAATTAATTAAAGAACCGTCTGATCAAAATGAATTCATGTCCAAAATTTTAAGCAAATTGGATAATTCTGTATTATAGCTAATTTATATAATTTATATAATTTAAGGAAATAAATTGTACGCTTCCTCTTTATACACCAAAATTAATCAGTGAAGCGCTTCATCAGAATGAACAAATCAAAGATTTGCAGCAAATCGGTGCAAATTCTGCATGAAAAAGACATTTGGCAAAATTAGGCGGGAGTCCCCCTTTCTTCCATTTGTTTTTAACCAAACAATTTCCAAAACTAATTACGGAAGCACCTTACCAGAACAAATCTATTTCAAAAATTTAAGCAAATCAGCAAATTCTGCTTGAAAAAAGCATTTACATAAATTATGGGGCGTTACCTATATTTCCCCCTCTCTTTATACTTAAACAATGAACATCCACAACTAATCATGGACGCGCCTCATCAGAATGATTCTATATCTATTTTTTTTTATTATAAAACAAGCTAATAATGCATAGAAACCCATTTATTTGATTTAAGGGAAGGGGCGAATCAGCCTCTCGATCTTCCTCCCCCTTATTATTCTCCAATGACCTCCCAAAATTAAACAGAAAAACTCCTCATAAGAATAAACCTATATTGAAAGTTTGATGCAAATCGGGTATTTCTATCAAGAATTTTTGCGTTACGTACATACATAGATACAGAATCCACGGGCACATTATTTCTCAACCTTTGGTAGTCTGATGAGATAATAACACGTCAAATTACATTATTTCTATCAAGAGTTATCGTGTTACGTACATACGTACGTACATACATGTGTACATACATGCGTACATACAGAACTTGCGAGCCCATTATTTCTCAGGCTTTGACGCCTGTGAGTTAAAAACATGTAAAATACATTGGCCTAGGATAAACTAGATCAGCCTAGGATAAACTAGAACGTTGGCGCTGAGGCGGTCATTGAATTCAATAAAATCACGCCAATTTGAATTGGCCTAGGATAATCTAGATCGGCCTAGGATAAACTAGTTCAGACCAATAAACAACAGGCTAAACTAGATTATCCTATAAGAGTTAGGCAAAACTAGTTTGGCCTAGGAAAAACTAGTTTGTCCTATGGGCCTTAGGATAGACTAGTTTGGCCTAGGAAAAACTAGTTTGTCCGATGGACGTTAGGATAAACCGGTTTGGCCTGGGAAAAACTAGTTTATCCGATGGGCGTTAGGATAGACCGGTTTGGCCTAGGAAAAACTAGTTTATCCGATGGTCGTTAGGATAGACCGGTTTGGCCTAGGCCAATCTAGTTTGGCCTAAAATCGGGTTTGGCCTGTAACATATATAAAAGTTATGGATTTCCCTTCCTAAAAAAACATTACAGATTAAATTCACAGATTAAAAAAATATATTTTTTCACTTCTATTTAAGCATGATCAACTAAGAATTAAAAAAATATATTTATTAATATTATTTATTAATAATTTATTAATAGTATCTTTTCTAGTGCTCAACTAATGTTTGGGACTATTAATATGCAGTGGAGTCGCTGAATGTACAAAAATCTCATCTTCAGCACATCGTATTTTATTTTTGCATCACAAAAGCAATCTCTGTCTTCACTCTCGAATCAGAATTGGTCTTAGGATCTCCCACTGTCTTCGGTGCTCTTCATTTTTCTTCATCATCAAAGACAAAAAATTCCTCTCCTTGACAACTATCGCCCCGGGCCCCCATTGGTCCAGCCTGCCACTTAATTAGGGGCGTGGGAAATGGCACGCAAGTTCTAACATCACAAATGATAGAAGAGTTTTGAGAAATTAGGGGGAGGGCACCCATAACACGCTCACATACATTTTTTTCCCTTATAATTTCCTTTGATTTTTTTAGGGTGTATTTAGACTCATTCTGAAACATTTCGTGACAACGCGGTAAGCGGAAAAAAATAAAAACGTTAAGCATATAAATCTCCAGGAATTGCACCTATTCTTCATTCTGCGAGTAGTTTAATAATCATTTACAAGATCGTTCCGCAGAGGGGGAAGATTCTATTAATCGTTCGAGCCATTCATTTGTACCAGTATGAAAATATTGATTTAGAAAGAGGAGAGTTTAAAATGAGTGGTGTCATATTCTAAAAAAACGGAAATAAATACGCTGAGGAGAGAAAAAATTTTTTGCTTTTTATCCGAACTGTTTCAGATTGTACTATTCTTTTAAAATTCGAACCTTTTTATGATTCATTTTGATCACATATATACACTATTAAAAATCTGCAACTTCTGTTGCATACTGTAAAAAAGTGCATAAAATTCATAAAACCTTTAAGAATGATGAAGTTTGGATGGTTGGATAAATTTACCTTTCCACACAATACACCCCTGTTCTGTGGTTACGAATGGACATATAGCTTAAAAAATTCACTTAGCGTAAAAACTTCACTTATGAAACTGTTTGTATAGCAAGGCACATTTATTAGATCTGTTACTGGAATAAAATGTTAAATGGACTTTTGCAAAATGTGTCACTTTTCTTGCGGATGAGTGATATGATAGTGAGAAATGCCAGGCATGGTATAGTTCCAAGTGATTCTATTTGTATAACGTCAATGTGCTATACATGTGACTACTTGCCATTTCAAGAAATTTTGTTTGCTTTCACTCCCACGATACCTATTCACCCCCATTTTACAGCACTTCAGATTAAACAAATTTGTCTCGGTTTTGTACTTTTTTATTTTAATTTAAGTAGCTTTTGTACGCAAACATGAAATTCCCCTAAAAGATTTTTCATTACTCACTTCCTGATATGTTAGAATTATAAACATGATGTACATAATATGTTTATAATGACAATACAATATTTTAATAATTTTAAAACTTTTTTTACAATTTAAGAAATTAATTGTAAGATCTTTATCTTTAGCAGGCTGGAAGTGATAATCGCTAAATAATCTTTATGACGACTACTGCTTACTAGTATTACAAAAATATTGCAATTAATTATGTAACAAACCCATTCTCACCAAAATTTATAAACTGACTGTGAAATTGCCACAAGGAAATATTTTAAGTTCTAAAAAGTAGAAATATAAATAAAATATAAACAGTGTAATAATTAAAAAATTAGCATCTAGCATTTAAAAGTTTACTATTAATTAAATAGTGATTGGAAAGAAAAAACAATTCAGAAATCATACATAGGTAGTTTAAACAGCTATTTTTTTTATTTTTTGCCATGTATTAAAAAGGAAAAAAGCAAGAAATACGCATTTGTTAATGGACTCTTTAATAGCATCTGCTTATCATCCTCTTAATTGCCTTCGAGCAGGACTTAAGAGAATCGACTGGAATCAGAGACGTTATGTCCGATCTGAATCTTCCACCTGGACAGCCTGTCAGTACCTCTACCTAGTGTATGTGAAGCAAATGTGGATGGACTTCCTGCGAGCTATTTGACCAGCACGGAGGAATTTAGTCATCTCCCACCCTTATTTAACCATGAATTCACAAAACAAATCAGACCTCAATCTGCAAGTTCCTGTTTACGGCAGCAGTTAGACAGACATGAAAACAGAGGGTGCTAAGAATCACTGGTCTCGGCTTGGCTGCCATAAATTGATGATACTGACTATGTATGATGGACGATCCCTATCTTCGAAATAAGGAATTCAGTAATAGGAATTCGAAGAATAATTGAAAAAAATTACCTGGAACAGGAGTATGTGAAGTAAGAAGTATACAAAAATGGGAGGTTCATCTTACAGCGGACATATATTATGCTAAAGAGGCATGGGAGATGAAAAAAAAAAAACCCCGCAGGATTTTTGATTCATATAAATTAGAAGAATGCCACAGTAGAATATGTTCAGAAAGAGTTGCAAACTTAATTATGTAAGTGTCAAGTAGATACAAGCTGCAAAATACCTAAGTATGTATACCAATAATAAGCAATACTTAAAAGAAATTGAGGATTTCTATGAAGAAATAACTTTAATGCACCAAAAGTGCAAATGCTACATAAAAACAATAATGGAAGACAGGAGTATTAGAATTTGGAAAAAAAAAAAAAAGGTGAGTTCTCTGTAGGAAATCATGAATATGGGATATATAATGAAGGAGAAAACAGATTCATTGAGTTTGCAAAATTTCAACATGTGTGCATCATGAATTTTTACATAATTTTTACATCATGTACATCATTTTTCAAGAAAAAGCCACAAAGAAAACGGATATGGCGTTGTGCTAATGTATCAACAATTGAAATCGACTACATCTTGGCAAATAAAAAGCATCTTATTCAGGAATGCAGCGTTCTCAGCAATTTCAATAAATGAAGCGATCATAGATTAGTCAGATGCAAACTGCTGTTTAATACTAAAGTGGAACGAATGAAGCTTTTGCAACATTCAAAGAAATCAATCGTATTAAAAATCTCCAATAATATAAACAAGAATTTCATTTGAAATTTAAATGATTTTTAAGTACTTGAATCAATTTTAGAAGAAGAGGAAGATGTTACAGTAGTGAACAAGAAACTCACTAATGCTCTATAAGAAATTGCAAAGAAGATAGCCAATGAAGCACAAGTAAAGCAGACAAAGAAAATAACAGAATAAACAAGAAAATTTAGGCAGAAACGCAGAAAATTTGAAGTTAAGAAAAAAATATTTTAAATGAAGAGTTGAATATGCAAAATTATGTAAAACTGTTCGAAAATGCTATAAAAAGATATCAGCAAATTTAACTTGTCAAAAAGTGTTGGAAAATAACAAATTTAAAAAGAGCTAAGCAGCAACTATGAGTTCGAAGAAAAAGTATTTTTGCTTTGAAAAGGGCGAATGGAATCACCAAAATCAATAACAAAATAGTACACCTTTTCGAAAAATTCTATAACGATTTTTATAAACGTGAAGATCAAAATGAAATCAAACTATGCTATCCAGACAAAATTTAACAGAAATTGAAGACATAATTCCTGTGATGACAATTGGAATTTTACAAGCCATGAGATGCGTGAAAAAATATAAATGCTCTGGCCAAGATGGAATTACAATTGACCTTGTCAAAGGAGCAAGAGACGAAGTTGCAAAAATGCTCTTACTCACTGATTTCCAAATGTCTCGAGAAGTCCGATGAACCAGAAGATAGGAATAATACTATGATGGAGCTACTTCACAAGATAGGTAAGGAAAACTTTAAAAAATACAAGCCGATCAGCTCATTTACTATCAGTGATTTATAAAATTTCCACCAAAGTTTTAACGATAAGATTTGAATTTGCTCTAGATTCAGCGCAGCCTAGAGAACAAGCAGGATTTTGAAGTGGATTTAATATAATGGATCACATTCAATCAATAAGGGAACTCGTATAAAAACATAAGGAATATAGTTTACCTTTCTGCCTTGCCATTATTGATTGTAAAAAAGCATTTATTCGGTCATCACATCAGCAATAATAAAATCTTTGGAAGATTCTGTTTTAGACAAACCTTACAAGAATATCATAAAAAAGCTTACCGTAATTTCCGGCGTATAATCCGCGGATCAAACAATTCTTTTTGGACCCAGAAATATTATTTAGTGATTGAAAACAAGTATTTATGGCAATTATATAAGTTATATTAAAAACAAAAAATCTGGGTCTAAAAATAATTGCTTGATCCGCGGATTATACGCAGGAAATTACGGTACAAGAAAGCAATAGTAACCATTCGTTTAGACAAAAGGAAAGAGAAGGTCAAGCATAGAAGAGGGGTAATACAAGGAGACACCATTTCGCCTAAACTTTTTTATGTTGTCTTAGAAAATATTTTCATGATGTTGGATTGGGAAAAAACGGATAAGGATAAATATGGTATATTTAAGTCTTTTGTACTCTGACGATATTTGAATTTTCAGTAATGGCTCCAGAGAATTGGAAAATATGCTAAAAGATATAGCAGAAGTTAGCATTAATAATAAATTAGGGAAAAAAATCTAAGGTGATGTTCAATTCATTTGCATCAAAAAAGAAAATCGTCTACGACATAACTAATATAAAAAAGTAGAAAGTTATGTATCATAAGGAAATATCATCAGGTAACAGAATGATGAATGAAATCTATAGAGGCATAAGAAATAGATGGAATGCTTTTGGGAAGAGCAATGTTATCCCAAAAAGTAACATGCCTGTTCGTTTGAAGGGAAAAGTATTTTAGCAATGTATTTTACCTGCACTAACTCATAAAGTAGAAACACTATGAAGTTAAACTCTGCTAAATGAACGGATGGTACGAAGATTATAAATAACATAGCGAAATATGAAAAGATGTATGCTAGACATAACTAGGAGAGACAGAGAGAAAATAATTAGGATAAGAAGTTAGACGAATGTTTTTGACATCATTGAAAGAATTAAACTGCGAAAATGGAAATGGGCTGGGCACGTTGCAAGAAAACAGGACAATAGATAAAACACAATCATCCTACAGTGGTATCCCAGAGATATAAAACGACCAAGAAGACTACCTCAAATAAGATGGAGTAACGAAATAAAAAAATGGCTGTTGTTAATTGGATGACTAAACCACTTGACAGGATACATTGGAAAAATCTGAGGTTGAGCTAAATCCAACAGTGGACTCAAAATTAATAAATTTAATAGTTTGCGCTTCATATAAGGTATAAATCAAATCTTTTAATTTTCTATAATCAGGGTTGAATTAATGTAGTAGTTGAATTTTTTTAGCAATAGGAATTTGTGCGTAATTAAGACGAATATTGAGTTCATATAAAAAAATATATATTTATGCACACACGCCCCACCAGTGGCCGAGAGGTTCAGACCTCTCAACTGGTAGACGGCAGGAGCTGGGTTCGAACCCAATCGCGGCTGTCGGCCTAACCGTTCGGAGTTTTCGTGGTTTTCTTCGAACCTTGCGTAAATACGGGTTAGGTTCCCTTAGAAAGACCCCCACGAAGGGCACTCCCCCCTGGTCCTATATCCCTAGCGTAGATAATCGGACGACAAAAAATAAACCAAACCAAACCTAATAAACCTTATACACACACACACACACACATATATATATATATATATATATATATATATATATATATATGTATATATATATGTATATATATATGTATATATATATATATATATATATATATATATATATATATATATATATATATATATATATATATATATATATTACTACTTTTTCTATTTTTATTTTTATTTAAATTAATTTCATATATTTGATTTATCGATTTTAGACCAATATGAAATCTGTCACAATTTAAAGTATGAAATGATTTAAGAACTTAGTAACATGCTAAGCTCGAATCAATGTATTTTGTATTATGTGCTTCTAGCCACATTTCAATGGGGAAATTTTCTATAATTATTTTCCAATTAACATAAATCATTTTAAATCTGCCATTTACCCCGTTTTACTGGCGTCTAGAGTCCCAAGATAGAGACGATCTGAATTTATGTTTTTCTTCCTTTCTTCTGCTGAATCCCAGTAGCCAAAAGGGGGCGTTTCTGAAATGTATACTCTTGCATAAAAGCTTATTCTCTGTAAGAAAAAGTTATTTAATGACAGGCCTTGAGAGGTCGGTCGCCAGAATCTTTACCAAGTTGCCGTAACTGCCCCTAATAACAAGCGCCTAATAACCGAAGCCTATTCATCATTACTTTGCGACGTCGAAATCATAGAAACTGGACGTAATTGAACACTTTAGCGGACGACCGCTTCTTTTGTTTTTAAGAAGCACTCATTTTTTTTCTTTAACTTGTCGCTTGTATAGAAATGTGTGTTGGTTCAGTTCGTGCGAGATTTCATGGCAGATAATGTTAATTGGATTTTTTTTACATGCTTTACTGGCGACCTGGACAAAATCAAACACTTGTGTAAAACAAAAATTTAATAGTTAGTTAGAAGGGTCGGGGGACTTTTAAACAGATTGAATATGTCCTAAGTTGCCCTTTAAACTATCGAGCTGTAAATATGAAACATACATAGTCAATTAAATTAAAATTTAAGTAAGTGGCATGTGAATGAATCACAAATCCTTTGATATATTAGTTTACAAATGTTTAATTTAAATTAAAAATATTAAAATCTTCTACAGTTATAACATACACTCATGGCCAGATTCCGGAATTTACAATGTGCTTTATTCACATCTTATTTATCTAAATTTTGATTATGTATGGTGTACTAGTCTAAAATTGTTCATAGTTTACAATAAAATTAATTTTGAAATCTAAACTTACGTTGAATATGTTAGGATGTATTTATTGAATATTCATATATAATTTATCAAGTTTTAATAATTAATTAAAAAATATGCACAGAGAGTTTTAAATAAACTCACGTGGCATAAGGTTCTTTTATTATAACCGTGTTCAATAATCTATATACACATTACAGATGAGTTCGAGCTTCATTATTTTTTTTCTTTTTTATTTATTTATTTATTTATAATTTATTTATTTATTTATTTATAATTTATTTATTTATTTATTTTAGTTCGAACCTGACAATGTGAAATCCAAACTCGCCAAAGTGAGAAAAGATTTATGTGTATGTCACTGGCACAAAGTACACAAAATACTAAAAGTACTGCAGAGTTACGCAGTAATAAATTGTTAATAACATTTTAAAAGTGCATCAACATTAATTTTCTAGTTTTAAACTCTTTTCTTCCGTAGAAATAAGTGCTTATTCTAAATACACCTTCATGACAAAGAGTTCGGGCTTTGCATACTCCAAAAATTCCAGTAGTAACAGTGCAATTCTCTTTCAGATTAACATTTAAAAGATTATAAAAAACACTTTAAAACACTTAAACTTTTTTTTACTCTAATAGCAAGTTTTTAACACGATCTGACAAAGCTCAGAAGTATTTATGAATTCGGTTTGTATCTCCATCTCTCTGTTAGTCCGTATGTCTCTCCGTGTCCTAATTCAGTCAGATTGCCATAAAATTTATGTATGTTATTAGGATTTACTACGACACATTCTTTATTGAAAATAAAGTATGTATCATTTACAATTCATATACATAAACACTCAAAATAATTCCATTATGCTGCGTTCCTTAGGGAAAAATCGTTTGCGGACATTACACTATTGACTAATTGCACTAATTATACTAACTATATTACACTATTTAAAACGTATTGAAATTTATATGTATCACTAAGGTGTACTACAAAGTTCTTAATATAGAATCTGGAATCCATATACTTATCGTTCAATTGCAGGTGCACACAAAAGTGTTTAGATCAGAACTGCGCACACTGAGAAAAATGATGCTTTCAAAACTGAGAAAATCGATTTTTTTATATTTGTTATGAAATTTCTTGTTTCAAATATGTATACCTAATGCTTTCAATTCTAAATTACATGAGATACTTAGTTTCAAAGACAATTACTTTTTGTTCGTTAAATGTAGTAAATTTCACCAGAATAGTTGAATTTATTCATGTTATTTCATTTGTTATGATTCCGGACGAAATACTCCTTTCATTAATATTTTATTACATGGAAGTGCCGAACTACATTTTTACCATATTGGCGGGAGAACACTTAAAAGACCCATAATGTGATCGCCGAAGCTTAGAGTTTATTCTTCAGCCTTCCAAATCCAAGAATGGATTAGTTCATAAAAGAAAGACTTTGCAAAAACAGTTTCCAAGATTTCACTGAAAATTTAAAGGATAGTACATTAATTTTGTTGTTTTGAAATATTTGTCCTTATTTTTATTTTAAAAACATTCAATTTCTATAAGTTTTCTTCAGAATAGAATTAGCTATGTACCATGTTGCGCATTCGATATTTTGATGACTGACATTTATCTTTTTGTCTTTCCTTGTTCTTTCTGTTATTTTGACAATCAAATTTTATACGTAGTTCTTTATTTTTCATATAAAAACGTTAATAGCAGCCGTTAGACAATGAAACAGACATGATCAACTTTCGTTTATTTGGCGCTTAAATTTACACTTCGTTTATAAAATTTAATTTTTATTTAGATTACCCCCCCCCCTTTTTTTTTCTTAAGGCTATTTGCAACATACTCATTTCAAACAAATTTCATAATAATTTTCGAAACCTTGGACAGATTGTAATATGAGCACACGATGAGTGCGTGATTTTTGAGTGCGTGCATATTTTACAATGTTATTGTAATTGTTACAATTGTTATGAAATGAATACATATAGTTCAAGAGCCAACAGCAGAAAACGAATAAAATAAAAAAGTTAAAAATCAACTATTAAAATAAAATTCAATTAATAAAAAGATTCAGATATACTTCAGATTTCCCAGTTTTCTACCGAGGACAACAACTATTTTGCAAATAGTTAATAAATAAATAAATAAAAAGGGAAACAATTCGACTCACCGTTGTGCCGGTCCGGTCGAGCTTTCAGAAAATCGCTTTATCTATCTGGATGCAGCATTATTATTTAATTTTCACCTGTAAAAGGTATCTTGTTTCTATATTGAACCAGTTTCATTTCATTTATTAAATACGATTTCTGTTTGCTTTTTTTTTTAATTTTCTGGAAGAAAAAAAAAAAAAAAAAAAAAAAAAAAAAAAAGAACGTTAGCAACTCAGTTATGCATTAGTATTATCAATATATATGTATTATAATAAATGGTCTACTGTCTCTCTGGCTCTTTTTGTTTTTATTCCTATAGATGGCAGCATGTATTCCACATTCTGAAGTACTCAGAATTAAAACTTCTCTCGCGGTAAAGTCAGAAAATTTAGCATTTCAAAAGTTATAAATTGTTATCAAATTATTATAAAATATTTTTGTATAATTATCATGAAATATAATTATAATTATATAAAATATAATTATCACAAGTTCATATGGAAAACTTTAAAATAAATCCGGTATAA
Source organism: Maratus speculifer (assembly GCA_964019185.1). Classification (NCBI taxonomy): domain Eukaryota; kingdom Metazoa; phylum Arthropoda; class Arachnida; order Araneae; family Salticidae; genus Maratus; species Maratus speculifer. The sequence goes on from OZ025289.1 coordinate 375,908,934, forward strand.
AAAATGTCTTTATATTAATTTAAATATAATTTTTTTTTCTAAGAAATTTTATTTTAGTAGTATTACGGGGGTTCATACCCACCAAAGGATTCATGCAGGGCTCGAAATGTATTGGAGCAAACTGGAGCCATGTCCCAGTTTGTGAAATAATGACCAATATTGTTCTGGTTCGTGAAATTATAAAAAATATTGTTGCGGTTAGTGAGATTTTTAGAATTTTTAGAAATATTGCTCTGGTTCATGAAATTATAAAAAATATTGTTCCTGCTCGTGAAATTATGAGAAATGTTCCTATTCGTGAAAATAAAAAAAATTACTGTTCCGATTCGTGAAAAATGCGTTTTAATCATTTTGGTCTCAAATGGATTTTTTAAAAATTACAAACAAGTTTATCTATAATTTAAAAAAAATGTTACCAATAATTTTTAAATAGCATTCCGGATCGTGGGTTTTTCAATTTTGAGCCCTGGATTTATGGGATTTTAGGTGTTTATTTTACTTATTTCGTGCTAGAAATTTTGTAAAATACTGGTCGCTATATCTGAAGATAATTTTATTTTTCTCGTTAAATAAAGCAAATTTTATTTTACTAACATTTTGTTAAAAGATGTTTGAAAGTCCTTAATCCTTTCCGGCACACTGCCCCAGGACTGGGATACCTAATTTTAATTCCAAAATTGCAAACGGCACCAGTAATATTTTACTAAAAATTTGCTTTTACAATAAAACTTAAATTAAGGATTTCAAAATATCTAAAATATTCATTTGTGAATTCTGGTGTCAGGCGTCATTTCTCATTTTATTACAGATTTTGCCCGTGCCGGAAAGGGTTAAAGCGTACGAAACCTGTAGAATCTTGTGGATCTATAGAATTATATTTTCTCTTGATTCAAATAAAGTACTCAAGCTTTTGCTGTTTTCAATTAACACAACATTTTTTTAAGTAATATTTTTAATAAGAAGCACTGTTATTGGGTGATGTCTACAAGTTTACTATACTACCATGTTTATTTCGTAACAGTGGTAGGGTAGAGTGCAAATCGCTGTTATATCCTTTGTCTACAAATAGTGAAAGTATTAATGCAGCAAATTAAACTTACTTTTGTGATTTTGGTTTCACCTTGATTTCAATATTTATGTTTCTTTACTATCTATTCAAAAGCCGTGCCACATGCTTTTTGTGCAAAACAGACGATAAAAATCTGTTTAATGATTATTACTTTTTTATGACGTTTAATTACTTATTTAGGTTACATTTAAAGGGGAAGTAAAGAGAGAGAAAGACATAATAAATTGGAAGTTTTAGACTATCACATTGAATTAAAATATTTTATCAGTAGTTATACGGTGACAAAATATTTAGTGAACAATTTACATTTATTTTTCGTGATAATCAACTATTAATTCCCATTATCTGAAATTAGAACAAATTATACGTGAGTGCTATTTAAATGTCATTTAAGTATATTACTAAATTTATTAGAATTGTTATATCGGTTCTATCGATGAAAACAGTAAAATATCATTGATTTGTAAAGAATGAATTTTCATGATGCAGTAGAACCTCGATTATCTGACACAATTGGGACCGAACCTACATCGGATAGTCTCGAGATAATCGAGAATTTATCAATAATCATCTAGTTTAATCTGTAACATTTTCGTCGTACTCTTACTAGCAGATTTCAAACGATATTTTCAATTTCTAAAAAAAAGGTAATTATTCTAATATTTTGACTATGAGCTGTAGTCTGATTCAAGCCAAAAGCCATGGTACTCATAACCTCACTTTTTCAAAACGAAGAAACATACAAAAGTACATTTTTAAAAATGAAAATGCATATTAAAATTGTTAAAAAAGAAAAAAAAACTCTGAGACACAGAAGGTAATTAAAATGGAAATGCATAAAACTTACTTATTAAACCTTAAAAATCGGTCAACGTGTTTCTTTTTTTTTATCCATGTGATACAGTTTCAATTATAACTATTTGCTTCCTTTCGATCATCTTTTCATGGCTGTCCAGTCACGAAAATCAAATTAAAAGGCTAGCTTTGACAACCAAATTTTCTAAACGATCTTATGAGAGTTGTGAGTTTATAAGAGAATAAGAAACTAAGTTCAATTTTTCAGCATCTGAACTTATAAATTTCATGCATTTTACGAATATACCTACAAATTTTATGCATTTATGTGTGAAAATATATCCGTCATAAGATAGACAATTTAGAAACAATTTATATCAAATTTAAGATATAAGAAATGGCATTACAGTTGCAATTTCTTTGTTTTCTTTAGAGAAACATGACTTCCCCCCTTCCTCCCTTTTCTAAATAGAAAACTAGATCCGTCCCTGATCTGATGTGCTTTCTTTTTTGTTTTGTCTTTTGCTTTTTTCTCTTTTTAATATTTACCCAAATGTTATACAAATTATATTATTTGTTTTATTACAATAGAAATTGATTGCAATCGAAACTTTAGAACAGTCGAAACCAATAATTACTATATTAAACTTTAGCAAGCTTGCATGAGAACAAACATTGGGAGTCCGCGTTAAATTGACCACATAGTACCCCAATGACCATGGTAAAAAAAAAAAAAAAAAAAAAAAAAAAAAGGTTGATCACGGTAGAGCAATCACAATGGATCGTGTAGCTCCACAGATTTTAGTTTTAGGTAGACATTGTTAGATAGATATTTCGATAGTCTTTTATATTTTTGACATTTCTTCATGGGCTGAATCCTTAATTTTCGGACATTACATCTCTTGATTTTTATTATAATTTTTTTTTTAAATTCATTAAGGTGTTGGTCACTCACCTTCGGAATTCCCTTCCATAATGTTAAGTCTATGGGCGTTTGATGCATCCATATATTTAAAATATCTCCTCGGGAAATTAATATTTTTAACTTCTTTTTCTGTATACTCTTCTTAAAAGATGTCTCTTTTTTTCTTAGTTCTCAACATACTCTTAAAATATATGCTTAATTTAATAATTTATGTTTTAAAAGCTGACAAATTATGAGTAGAATTTTAATATTGCATATAAAATTAAGAATATATTTTAGCAATATTTTGAGGACTAAGAGAAAAAGAGACATCTCTTAACATGAGTCCATTGAAAAAAGGAATTAAAAATATTAATTTTTCGAATAAATATTAAAAATCATAGTGAATACGTAACTGCAGAAAGTTTTCCATTCATTGCACCAATACAAATATCAATTTAAATTCCGATATATTTTTTTCTTTCTTATGGGAGAAGTAGAAAACGCATCCTAGTAGAAACCTGCATGTCAAATTATTATTATTATTATTATTATTATTATTATTTTATCCTGGATAGTTTCCGAGTAATCATAATTATAGAGCATTTTCTAACCAGTTCATATTTATAAATGAAGAAAATTTTAACATTAGTTTTAGCGAGCATTTGAATCTTAAAAGCATAAGCACCATATAAAATTTCATGTTTTGAGTCAAATTTTAGAACATTTTTCAGTTTGAATAATTTGTAAAAATCTTCCTCGAGTGTAATTTGTAATAAACAAGTCAGAAGTTGCACGTCAAGCATAGCAAATGAGGTGCGTTCGTACTGTATCGAAGTTTTAAAAATAATCAGATCTTAGTGTAGTAGTATACAATGCTTCGGATACAGTATAGTGGTCAAAATCTTTTGTGTCTCCCTATAATTAACTATCTGCTTTCTATTATACAGAAAGTAACTTGTGGTAATCCTCAGAAACGTATATCAATTTAATAAAATATGAAATAGTTTAATACTTTTGCACGGCCCTGTAAATTAACAACAAATATTCTTTGCACCTCAGATTGTACAGAATATATATTTTAATGTATGTTTTATAAATGCATATGAATTTTATGATGTTTTAAAGAATGGAACATCGATAAAATGCACTCAAAACTATTTGTTCCCATTGGCCGTAATGTAACGGAATACTTTGATTGTCCCTGTAATTAAACTATATTTCTGATTTTCGCAAAATTTGAAATGACACGACAGAATTATGCAAAACTTTTATATTTTAAATTTTAAACAATCAATGAATAGTTTTTGCTCTACTACAAGCGGACGGAGAGACGGAAGGACGGACTGAACGACGACTATAGGTGCTATGTATTTACATAATTGCGAACACACTAAAAAAGATAAAATATAGCCTATTTTTGAGCTGAGACTGTCACTATTATAAAATTGAGAGAGAGAAGTTTTGAAATCGATTCAATAGTTCCAGGGTTATGGTTTTTGGAATATTTTCTTTTCATCCTTTTAAATTTCAAAAATTTTGAATTGTTCTGAACTAGTATTTACTCCGGCGCCGTAAAAGTAAGCTACAGTAAACTGTCATAAAAGTAACCATTTCATAAACATATCGAATTTTCTTTTCTAACCCTTAACTTTTCTAATCCAAAAAGAGAAATGAATTTAGAAAGTTTTTAGAAAGTTCACAGTCCATTTTGCACTTCATAGTATTAGTATAGTTTTGGGGAGTATGAGGAAAACTTTATTTAAAAACATATTTCTTTAGAAAGATCTGTTTAATCAGTGTTTAAAATCACTTTTAAAACATATACGGCTGATTTATTTTGGAAAAAGATTTAACTTGCTTAAAATGTTTCTGATGTTTAACTTACATATATGAGGACGTGAGTTTCAAAACTTTACCTTTTCCAAAATTAAAAAAAAAATCTAGTTTTTTTTTTTTTTTTTTTTTTTAATCAATTTATTCTACTGGTGAATTTGTGTCAAAAAAACACTACAAACTGGAAAAATATTAGATTTATCGTATTTCTGAGATTGTAGAATCTTGCTTTACAATGAAACCCAATGAACACAATCAGAAGTTTATCGCGATCTCTCGGAAATCAATTTTCTGAATAAGGCTGGTTTTGAATCTCACGTCTTCTTATATTAAAAGAATACGTTTTTAATTGTCTGTGTCAGCGGTTTTCAAACTATGGGTCGCGAATGAGTGGTGGGTCAAGGAATAATCGAGGTTTGTCTCAAAAACATATCTTTTACTTATACTTTTTTTTCTATAATTGGATCGGATCTGAAGTTTCTGATAACTGCAAATGAAAATTTCCACCAGAAAACGTAAATAAAAAATTTGGTCTCATTTTAGCGACTTATTGTTGGGATATTTCTCTCACAAATATGGTAAAAAATTTCTGTTTATTTTTACAGGTATCAGTTTGCCCAGTTATAATCTTTTCACTTACACTGACAGAAGGTTGTCTTGGTTACCACAATGTGGCGGAACTATTACCACCAAATTAAACTGTTAACAGTAAAAAAAAAAATCTATTTTTGTCATTATTTTGGATTAAAATTTTCCATTAATGAAGCTTTTAAATAAAGAGAAGTTTTCTGCATAAATATACTAGAGGGAGTTTATAACTGTGGTATTGAACCCTCTGTAAAAGTGGTTACAGTCATGGTTAAAGTTGAAGCATCACTACTATTTTAAGGATATGTCAGTTCTTTCTTAATATTGGGTCGTTCGGAAAGTCGTCCGTTTTGGAAGATTAATTCGTGAAGAAAAATTCTATCATTTAATTATTAGATATTGTTTCGGATAGCTAATGTTTGGTAATTAATGGGCAGAATTTTCCGGTACGAGATTGATTTTCCCAAACGGGCACGATTTTCCGAACGACCCAGTAGTTCCATGAACGCAACATACTTTTGTGAACATGCTTTTTTTATATTGCTGTATTAAACAGAAAAAAAACAAAAAAAAAACAAAAAAAAAAAAAAAAAAAAAACAACTGCGTGTAGAAAGTAACTTAAGGTTAAAATTATCTAGTTTTTATCCTGATATAAGTGTCTTCATTGGTAAACACTATTACCAGAAATCTAACTTATTATAAAGTTGCGTTTTGGTAATAATTAACACATTCGCTGCCGATCACGCGCCAACGCGTGATATGGCGCCAACGTTAAGGGTCCACTCTTGCGCCAACGCGTGATATGGGGTGTTGTCCAATAGCCTGTCACGCTCTGGCGCGGGAAAATCTTCCACTGATTCTTTGTTATAAAAAGTAAATCCGCTTCTAGGAAAAACCTACTTCCACTTCTATGTTAACTATCATCACATCTTCACGTAAGAGGCAACGAACGTGTTAAACGATTTTAATTAATCTTTGCGTGTTGTTCTAATTATTTTTCCACTTACACACACTGGGATTATCAATTCTTGGTTTTGTTCATAGTGTATTACTCGTATGATTTTTTTTTCGCAGGAAAATATCTGAAAGTTTATAGAGGTCTTACAATTTCCGCACTTATATAAACCCATATATTGAGTGGGTTGCGAAAATTTTTTATACTTAAAAGTGGGTCACGAAAAACTTTTCTAGTTGAATGTGGGTCACGTACCAATAAAGATTGGGAACCACTGGTCTATGTCATTCATTCCATAAATCCTTAATCAGATACTGAATTGAAAAATCTGTAACTTTGGTTCGTACCATAAAACAAAGTAATTGTAAAATCCGTCAAATATTGTCATTATTGCTCAACGCAGAAAAATACTTCAGGTTTGCATACATCGCCTTTTGTACATCTTTTTAGGCAACTTATAGGTTGTTGGCTATCTTAAAACAGATAAAAAAAAAAGCCCAGTTTTAAGCAGATAAATCTAACTAGCGCTATCCTGAAAAAATTATTTTGAATCGATCCAATGGTTCCAAAGTAACAGTGATTCCAAAACATTTTCTGTTGATATCACACAGTTAATTTTAATATTTTTGTCATTGTTCTAATCGAACATTTACATATTAAAAATAACAGTCTTGTCAAATATTCAATTTTTAGCCATAGCAACTCAAAGTAAATCGTATCTTAAACCGTTTTGTAAAACGTTTTATGTTCGTTTACCATTAGAAACTTCTTAGAAATCGTTTATAACGAACATTTACCTCTTAAAAGTAACTACCAATCTAAATTTAAAATTTCTATTTCCAACAATGACACAAAGAATCATAATTTTAAAACTTTTTTCTCCTATCTTTTCAGTTGGTGGTGCTAAAATATAAAATAGCCTATGTTGCAGGCTGTTATCTCATTTTCCCAACATTACATTTGAAATCGGTTCAGAAGTTCGAGAATTTTCTACCACAAACAATTAAACAAGTGTTTCTTTTTCCTAATTTTTAGTATAGATTCGGAGAGCAGCAGAAAAATCCCATTTAAAGGCATATTTATGTAGATAGAAGTGCTCAATAAATATTTAAAATCACCTTTAAAAACAAATAAAGATGATTTCATTTCAAAAAAGGTTTACCTTCGTTATGCTAAAAAAACTGTTTCTGATTTTCAACTTCTATAGTCGAAGAATACTTTTTTGTTTGTCTATGTCAGTCTTTACATATCCTTTCTCACTCTTTAATCAAATACTGAATTGAAAAATCTATATCTTTGTCTCATTCGTAAAATAAAGTAACTGTAAAATCTGTGGAATATTGCCACTATTTCGCAACGCAAAATAATATGTCAGATTGGCTTACATATAACCTCTTGTACATCTTTTATTTATTTTTTTATTTATTTACTGAGTTAAGATTTTGAAATTTTTCATGATGTTAACCATATTTTTTTCATAATTTTTAGTATAAGTTCAGAAAGTAGCAGAAAAATCCTATTTGAAGGCATATTTCCGTAGGTAGTACTGCTCGATAAATGTTTAAAATCACATTTCACTCATTTCGAAAAAGGTTTAACTTTCTTCTATTGAAAGATGTTTCTGATGTTCTGCTTAAATATGCTGAAACAATATTTTTTGTCTATGTCATTCTTTAAATATCCTTTCTCCCCCCCCCCCCCTTAATCAAATGCTAATTTGAGAAATCCGTATCTTTGGTTCGTTCGTATAAAATAAAGTAATTATCAAATCCGTCGAAAGTTGACATTATTGCTCAACGCAAAATAATACATGAGATTTGCTCATATCGAGTCTTGTACATCTTTGCAGACTATTTATAGGACTTTTGCTCTCTTAAAAAAGATAAAAGAAGCCCAGTTTTAAGTAGAGACATTCAATCAAGGTTATCCTGAAAAAATTTGAAATCGATTCAATGATTCCAAAATAACCTTGATTGTAGAACATTTTTTGTTCATTTCACACTCTTAATTTTGATATTTATTTCACTGGTCTGTTCGACCATTTACGCCTTAAAAGTAACAGTCCTGTCAAATATTAAATTTCTAGCCATGGCAATTCCCAAAAAATTGTATTTTAAAACGTTTGTAGAACGTTTACCTCTTAAAAATAAACATCACCAATTAAATTTTCAAATTTCTATCCCCAAAAAACGTCACGCCCCACCAGTGGCCGAGATATGCTGGGTTTGAACCCAATCGCGGCCGTCGGCCTAACCGCTCGAAGTTTTCATGGTTTTCTCCGAACCTTGCGCAAATATGAGTTAGGTCCCTTAGAAAGACCCCTATGAAGGGCACTTCCCCCCTGGGTCTATATCCCTCGAGTAGGTAATCAGCCGACACAAAATAAACCAAACCAAACCAACAACGTCACAATAAATCACAGTTTTGGAACTTTTTTCTCCTATTTTATCTGGAGAGTACTGGTACTAAAATAAAATATTTGCAGACTGTTATTTAATTTTGCTAACATTATACTTGAAATTGGTTCGGAAGTTTGAGAATTTTCTCCCGCGAACAATTAAGCAAATTTCTTTTTCATCATATTAGTATAGATTCTGAATATAACTGAAAAATCCTAGTGAAAGGATTGATCAATAAATGTTTAAAATCAACTTTAAAAACAAATAAGCATGATTTCATTTCAAAAAAGCTTCTAACTTTCTTATACTAAAAGATGTTTTTGATGTTCAGCTTCTACATACTGAAAGTTTAAGTTTTTTGATTGTCACAAAAATCGTAATTTTAGAACTTGATTCTCCTGCCTCTCTTTTAGCGATCCTAACATCAAATATAGCCTGTGTCGCAGCAGAAATTGTTATTTTCCTTTTGACATCATTATTCTATTTGAAATTGATTCAGAAGTTGGAGAATTTACCCCTAAAAACAAACTAGCAAACTCCCAAACAAACGTTCGTTTCTTCTTTATAATATTAGTATAGACTTGGGGAGTATGAGGATGCTCAATCAATGTTTAAAATCACGTTTAAAAACAACTGCGGCTGATTTCCTTTAGAAAAAGATTTACTTGCTTATATTAAAACATGTTTCTGATGTTGTATATATTAAAAAAATGATTATTAAAAGAATTCATTTGTGATTATCTATCTATCTATCTATCTATCTATATATATATATATATATATATACATATATATGTCATTCTTTCTATATGCTTTCTCAACCTTAATCAAATGCTGAATTAAGAAATCTGTATCTTTGGTTCGTTCGTATAAAATAAAATAATATTAAAATCCGTCGAATATTGTCGCTATTTCTCAACGCAAAAGATTACATCAGATTTGCTCATATATATCGTCTCTTGTGTGTCTTTTCAGACAACTTATAGGTCGTTGGCTCTCTTCAATAAGAAATAGAAAACAAAAAAATAAAAGAGCGAACCCTAAACAAGGACGAGTTCACAGATTACCGGAACAAATATGTGAAACGCTTAATCTTTAATTAACTATTAAGGCCCCTGTCCTCGCTCGAGGAAACGCTCGCGAGCTAATGCTATTCCTATGGGGAAGCATTTTTCTAATAACTCTTTCGCATTTTGACATTTTTGAATAATTTTTTTTGCATTGGATAGCTGAGGCAGGGCTCCCAAATGGTCCGCGAACTGAACATCAGAATTTTCTTAGAGAAATTTTCCTTTTAGATTTGTCTTGCAAATTGCCAAGAAACCACGTTTGGAAGTTGATTCTAGCGCAAACGTATCATGAAATTTTCTGTTAAAATTTACTGATGCTCAGTTCGTGGACCATTTGGGAGCCCTGCTGAGGTGCATGCCGACAGCGCACCTTTTTTACTTTTTCGATTTTGGTTGCAGATATTTTTTACAAAGTTAGTTTCACTTTCAAAACCGGTTTCGAAATTGAAAGTGCTCTTTAAAAAAATATCTGCAACCAAAATCGAAAAAGTTAAAAAGGTGCGCTGTCGGCATGCACCTCACCTATCCAATGCAAAAAAAATTATTCAAAAATGTCAAAATGCGAAAGAGTTATTAGAAAAATGCTTCCCCATAAGAATAGCATTAGCTCGCGAGCGTTTCCTCGAGCTAGGACAGGGACCTTAAACATCGGAAGAATTTAAAAATCTCAGTGGTTCCAACGTAATCATGATTTTAGAACATTTTCTGCTCATTTTACATTTTTAATTTATTTTAAGCTGTTCTGTAAGAGTATTTACGTCTTAAAAGTAACAGCCCTGTCAAATATTAAATTTCTAGACCTAACATTTCCAAATAAATCTTAATTTAGATCGTATGTAGAACTTTTTTCCGTTTATTTGACATTTTAAATTCGAATTTTTTAGAAATCGTTTTTAGTGAACTTGCATCATAAAAGGAGCCACCATTCCAAATTTCAAGTTTTTAGCCGTAACAACGACACAAAAATCGTAATTTTAGAACTTGTTTCTACTGCCTCTCTTTTAGTGATGCTAACATCAAATACAGACTGTGTCGCAGCAGAAACTGTTATTTTCCTTTTGTCATCATTATACTATTTGAAACGGGTTCAGATAGATAATTTACCCCTACAAACAAACTAACAAACAAACAATTGTTTCTTCTTTATAATATTAGTAAAGATTTGGGGAGTATGAAGTTGCTGAATCAGTGTTTAAAATCATGTTTAAAAACAACTACGACTGATTTGCTTTGGAAAACGGTTTAAAAACATGTTTCTGATGTTCAATTGTACATATTAAAAATAAAAAAATTTGATTGTTAAAAGAATATCTGTGTCATTCCCAGGCACGTAGCCAGGGAGGGGGCTAAGGGGGCTGAAGCCCCTCCCGAAAGTTTGAAAATACAAAATTATCTGTATTATAAAAAAGAAAGTTTTGTTTGTTTTTATTTTCCATTACATTAAAATTTATTGAATTTTTAGCTGTAAAAATATCCAATTACAGTTAAGGTTATCCTTTATTTTTTCGGTTTTTGTGATATATTGTTTTTAATAGGTATATACCACTAAAAATATAAATTCTTTTTAAAAAGTAATTTTTACTGTCTTTATGCGCAGTAAAATGCGATCAAGTGTAACTTCTTATCATTGATTTGGCTAAGAAAAATTAAGTATAATACGCATACGACATAAGAAAGGTCACGAAAAATGAGGAAGACTATTTTCTACATGTTTCAGTCATTGGAAAAAGGCTAGATGTTTTTCTTAAAACATATACAATTAGATTATCTCAAACCGTATGTTATTTTAACAAACTTTAGATTTCTTCAGAAAAATAAAAATAGAATTATTTCATTGTTGAGTTTTCAAAGAGCTCCAGTAAAAGAAGAAATTAGAGCAGCTTTTGAACTAATACTTGAAACAATCTTATTTTGTGCCGAACAAAATAGCCACTGACCACGATGACGATCGTCTAACTTCAGAGAAATTGGTATAAAAAAGACTAGCCTAGAGTTTTTTTTAAGTTTTGAGCAAAGCGAATGAATTTAAACGAGATACTATAAATATCCTTAGAAATGCTATTTACTTTACCCCATAAACTTAAGATGAAATCATTCGAATATTCTGGGATACAGTTACCGAAGTAATAATTATCAAAACTAAGTATCGCGATCTGTTTTAGCTTAATTGCTGATGAAACTATGGACATTTGAATCGCAGAACAGCTTTTCATTTGTGTTTGATATGTGAACTATTAAAAAATTAACAAAACCCAATAATTCGGAATTTTCTTTTGCGTTTTATTCCAATAAATGTCTTCTGTTCCAAAAATTCAAGAAAAGTAATATAACATTGTGATGAACTATGTCTTGGCATGTATAAATGCGTAGGCGTATGACAAAGTAGCCAATAAGTTTGGTCATGTCAACATTGTTTATTCTAGAATTCTTCAGAGTATCTAAAAATTAGATACCTCCTCTGTGAAAGCCATTGGTTAAATCTTGCCTTGTCCAATAGCATGCTGATTCCCGTCATTCGAAAGTATCATGGACTTGTTAAAACAGCGACAAAAGTTTTTAAAAATCACTTGAAGGCAAATTTAGCGCTTCAAGAAGCAATTGCATCATATATCCTAGAAAACAAAAGAAAATGACTTCTCCGAATTTGTGATACAAATTTAATCGAGAGGCATGATAGCATATTGACTTTTGTTGAGCTACTTAAATACATTTGTATTAGCTAAGAAAATATTTCGAAAAATACATGGAAGATTTCTTCAACAGCTGAAGCTTTTTTGGCAGTCAGGGAGAAGAATCATTTTCGCATAAGCTTGTCTGTTTGTCAGAAGGTTTTCTGTCTGACAATCATAGTAGGTTCAAAAAAAAAAAAAAATCTTGTGATATAATATTGGTTGTAACCCATGCTAAAAGATGTCTAAATGCTTTACATAAATATGCAGAAAAATGAAGTAGATATCTTTTATGAGATTTTATTGTGCGTCAAAACTTCGGGAAGGCGTGTTCCAAACTGAAATAAAGATCCCAAGACTATCATTTAGATGACAACAGGTACAAACCCTCAAATTACACCCACTGACAAATATTACAATATCACGGTCTTATTTGCCCAAGTAAAAAGTCTTATTCAAAATTTAAATTAGCGATTCATTTCGAATGAAGACATTCTTAAGAGATTCCCAGTTACATCTTCCAGAATGTGCTTCACTGGAAAAAGCAAGCAAATTAGAGAATACGATGCAATATTTTCAGGATAAAGTGTCAAATGAAAGCTAAATATGAATTAGGGTGCAAACAAATTGCTAATGTTGACACCAACACAGAGATTTTAAAAGTTTTAGTATTGTAATGTGACATATTACAATAAAATCAAACACTTTCTGGCAGTTTTGGTTGAAAGCAGAGTATCAACAGTCAGTGCTGAAAGGTATTTTTCGGCAAAGAAAATAATTAAATCTTTGACTCGAAGCGTTATGGTCGATGACAGACTGAGTGGCTTTTCAATGATTTTCATTCATTGGGAAATTGCAGAACATTTTGATAAGTCAATCACCATCACGGCTAAGGAGAAATTATGATGATTGCTTCTGTTGCACTAGTAAACAGAATTCATGGTTTGAAGTGGCACTAGTAAACAGAATTCATGGTTCACCCCATGAATTCAGTTGAATTCATGGGGTGGCCCGGGGAGGACATTCCCCCTCTCCCGGAGCAATGAGATGCCCCCCCCCGGAAAATTTGTGATTTTGTGTTTTCAAAGGTCAAAAAGTACAATTTCCCCCCAGAACAGTATAATGTCCCCCCCACCGGAGCCCCCAAAATCTCTTTCGGAGAAAAGTGCCTGAATTCAACACTGCTAGTAAATTTATTAAATCAAGATTATCATTTATAATTATTATAATCAGAGAATGTGAAACACAAGCATAATTTTTATGATAATATATGACTATAAATTTTTCTTTCAAAAAAATAATGCGTGTAATTTATTTTATTTATGGATCAATAGTTTCAAGACTTCGCACTCGTAATGTCAGATTCTCGCCATGTTAACATTAATCCTGTGTTTTAAATCAATACGTATTATTTGTTTGCATCTCAATATTTTACGTTTTTTTCATAGGATACTTGAGGCTCATCTCAATCATTGTTAATTTGTACTTTTTAAGTTTCGCAGAAACTTTTTCCTAAAAACTCTCCAGTTTTCGAATCGGTTTGGAAACTGGAAATGCACTTAAAATTTAAAAATTGCAACAGAAATTAAAAAAATTAAATATGAAATAATAATATTTGACACAAGTATCCTATGTAGGAACACGCATTAGGATAAGCCTAGCTTATTTTTAAATTTTTTACTGGTTGTTATTCAAATTACATTTGTAAGAATAGAAAAAATTCCAAAATTGAGCCCCTCCCGAAAGAAAATCCTGGCTACGGGCCTGGTCATTCCTTATATATACATATCCTTTCTCATGCATTAATCAAATACTGAATTGAGAAATCCATATCTTTGTCTCATTCATAAAATAAAGTAACCGAAAATCCGTCGAATATTATCACTCTTTCTCAACGCAAAAGAATACATCAGATTTGTCCATATATCGTCTCTTGTACATCTTTTCAGACAACTTATAGGTCGTTGGCTCTCTTCAATAAGAAATAGAAAACAAAACAAAAAGAGCGAACCCTTAAACAAGGACGAATTGACGGACTGCCGGAACAAATACGTGAAACGCTTAACCTTTTCTTAACAATTAAACATCGGAAGAAATTAAAAATCTCAACCCATCATGTGTGAACTATTTCTTTTGTGGGCCTACTGACAAGGGATTGGAATGCATCGTAACGCTCGATGTATCGTGTATAGTGTTCAACAGGCGACGGTGCAAGGCCGAAAGATCGAAGGCAGATTGGAAACTTGTTGCTAATTTGCGCATGGTGAATATCGTTTTGAGATGTATTAAAGGTGTAGGATTTTAAAGGTCGCATATAGAGGTATGGCCCATTCTGAGAATAGTTAAATGGTGATTTGTCATTTGGTTAATGAGTAAACATCAGATTTGTTCTGTAGGAATAGAGATAGTTTTTTCTTTATATTTCGCTCGGTTATTATCATTAAATTAAATAAGATAAGACAGTTGCATCCTTTTAAATGGAAATAAGCGTGTGGGAAAACAAAATATAGTGTGAAATAATACAAGTCAGAAATTACATGTCAAACGTAACAAATGAGGTGCGTTCGTACTATAACGAAGCTTTAAAAAAATTCAGATCTTGGTGCAATAGTATACCTCTTTCGGGTCTGGTGTATTATTAACAGTACATGTCTTTTAATTGGGTATTGTTTTGTTTTAAGAAATACTTTTGATACTATTTACATATAGTAATGTTAGTATATGTCTATGCCTTTACTATATGACTCCTATATGATTAGGCATTTAGTAATAATAATAATATAAAATATTTGCTTAATTATCTTTGCACTATTTGCAATTCTTTTATTTTAAACATGTATTTCACAATTTCAATAGGTTACTTTCCTGAAAGAACCATGTGTAGGTTCTAAGGGAACCTAACCCGTTTTTATATAAAGAAATACAAGGTTCGAAGAAGATTACGAAAAACTCCGAACGATTAGACCGACGGCCATGATTGGGTTCGAACGTAGAATCTGCCGCCTACCAGTTTCGAGAGCAGAACCTCTCAGCCACAGATGGAGCCGTGCATAAGAGGAAAATATTCACTGTTCAAATTACTGCGAATCAGTCGAAGTGTTCAAACGCTTTATTATTTAATTGTGACTTACCGCCAGTTTTTCCGTGCTGTTTCAATAGATATTTTGATAGTTTGAAGATTTTTGTACAGAAGAAATATAAACCAAAACTATAAAACATTATATTACACATACTTCAAGTTTGATAAATTCTATTCGACATTTGTAATTTATAATATTTGAATGATGTATTATGAACTAAAATATAATGAGTCCCAAAACAATTGAAAAGGGGCTTTTATTTTTGTCTGACATGGAAGGTTGCGTAAGACAATATAAGTTGCAAAAGTGTTCAAAATACGATAGGAATTATGATTATATAGATGAAACATTACTGCCAGTAATTTTTCAAAAATTACACTTTGAAAATTGTTATACAATCCTTGGGTCCAATAAATCATATTTAACTAGTCAGACATGGCTATTCCTAAACTTTTTTCATCTTATGCAGGTTAATATTTCTAGAAAAATGAAGCATAGCAACGACACCGGTTAGGTAGTTTACACCAAAATTTAGTTAGCAACAAATTATACAAATTTCTAATTGAATCTGAAGTTTCATTAGTTTCTGAGATAAAGCTATTGCAAAATCTTAAAAAAATTCTGCATAAAAGCGCCATCTGTTGGGTGATGCATACCAAAAACTATCCAAGATACATTTTTTTTCACATAATATTTGAATCTGAATTTTGATAAAAATCCATGCATTAGCTCTTGAGATATAGCTATAACCGAAATCGTGAAAAATGCAGCATATCACCGCCACCTGTACTGAGATTTACACCAAAAACTAAGCACCACTAACATATATTATGGACTAATTTAATCTGAAGTTTGATGAATATTCGTGCATTAGTTCTTGAAATAGAACTATTGCCATAGTCAGGAATAATATAGCATGGTAGCGCCACCTGTCGAGTGATTTGCACAAAAACGCAGTAAGCACCAAATTATATCAAGTACTAACTGAATCTAAAATTTTATGAAAATCCGTGCTTTAGTTCTTGAAATAAAGGCATTGTGGATTGACAATTAGGAAGTACAGCAGCGCCACCTGTTGAACGATATGCACCAAAAACTAATCAGCTTCAGTTTATATAAAGATCTAACTGAATCTAAAGTTTTTTGTCACATGCAGATTCAGAGTGACAAAGCGACAGAATGACAGACAGACTCACAGAGAGACATTTTCTAAAAACCATCAAATCTTACTCAGTACCTTCTAAAAAGCATAAATACATCGAAAACTGAAAGACGGATTTTTTTCACGAATCCGATGCTTTCTTCGTGTAGAGATACAAGTACAACAGTAAAAATTCTCTTCTTGTTTGACCAAAATTCACGGATTTATGAAACGTTGACTTTTATGAAATTTCAGAGCTTTCGGGCATTGAAAATGGTAAACAGTTCAAGTATAGAAATATATTTAAAGATGTATATATATATATAGAGCACGGAAGTTTTTTAGTGCAAATATTATATATATACTAGTATATACCCCCCCCCCCCGTAAAAAAATGACGGAATTTTGAGCTACGTTTCATTTTCATAAGAATTCATACAAACCAACAGAATGAAGATCTTATTATTGAAGAGTTTATATTTTAGAAAAGCACATTTTAAAAATAGCAGTACATTTCTACAAATGCAAATGATAAGATTTTTTTTTTACTTGATTTTAATTTCTGAAACAGTGCAACAATTGGACAAAACAAACAGCAGTAGTATTTATCATAATAATAATAATAAGTAGCATGGTAAAACACAATCTCTGAAGATTTCACAATGCATTAACATTAAATATTGATTTAAAAAAAATTAAATGCATTATTTTTAAAAAACCAATGACTTAGCAGCAATTTTAATCATAGATGGTTCATGGAAGTATTTATTTGTAAACATGCACTTTCCATATATAGCCCATCTCAGTGATACAAATCAATTTTATCGTGTTTGAAGTTTCGTAATACGATAAAAATGCACCATAAACGATCGATTTTCTCACATAGGCAATAATGTAATGAAATTATTTTCTGTATTCTTCAAAGCGAACTCTAATTACCACATATTTCTTCTTTAATAGGGAATATCATATATAATAAAACTTAATACTACGCATGAATTCGACAAAATCCAAGCATATTTATGAGAGTTAGAGAAGGAAAAATTCTTCATTTATATTGATGCTGATAGATGGCACCACAACAAAAGTTGAAATCAGCCCACAGAGCATAATCGACAAAAAAACCGTTGACTTGAGAATCATTTATCTTATTTTATTTTTAAATGTTGTAAACTTATTGCATATAAATGTAAAGAATGTGAAAAATATAGTTTCAAAAGATATTTTAAGGCTTAGTACGTTTTTATAAATATTTTAAAAGCAGAATCGGATATTAGTTTTTCTTTCTTTAATGAATCACTCAGAGTCGTTCATTTGTTTATTGTTTTGGTTTTTTTATTGGCAACGGTGAAACGTTCGGTTGTTTATGTTGTTTATAACAGCTTTTTTTTGAATTGGAACTTAATGTATTGCAATTGGATGTGATATGCATGTTTTATAGAAAAATATACTCAACAAACATTATTTCAAGTAGAAGAAATTATCATTTAGCTGTCATATGTTAACATATGTTTTCCATTAATCCTAACATGGTGTTTAGCTGAGGTCGATTCTCAGATTAGAATGGTTCGTACGGGTCTGGTTACCTGCAATTTTGTTCACTCAGATTTTATTATAAGTAGATACTGCGAGGATTTTTTATTTGATAATTACAGCAAGAAAAAAGAAATTTTAGAATCTCTGCGTGCATTGCTTTTGCATTCATAACCAAATGATTAAAAGTCTTGAATAGACAATAATTTTTGGGCGAAAAATTTGCTAGGAATATTAGAAATTATTTTTTCGAAAATTCGTTTTCGTATAAATAATAATAAAAAAATCACATTAATAATAAATAGAAAAAAAATATTTTCATATTAGTAATTAAAAAGCAAGCTACTTTAAGAAAAATAATTTTTAAAAATATATTTTTTGTCTGTAATAGAATGAACCTCGTTAAATTGTTACTGTTTAGGTTCCGAAGATTGTGAAAATTTAAGCAGTTAAAGCTTCAAACGAATTGTTTTATTTGTTCTTATTAAATTTGTCATATTAAATTTTAATGAATCTGATACCGAATCTTACTTCTAAGCTTTAGTTTTACTTTATAACGCAGTTACTTTTTCTAAAATACATGCAATGAGGAGGAATTTTTTAATAGGAAAAAATTCATCGAGAAATCGCCAGTACAAAAGTTACTTCGGTTGGAATCTTACAATGGTTATTAAATGGAAAATATATACAGGGTGTCCCTAAACAAATGGTATATACGCTAGGAGGTGATAGAACACATCAAGACGAGTAATAGTAAATCGGAAACCAAGGGTCCCAAACGTTTTCCAAAGGAGATAGCCGCCATTAAAGTTTGTGGTCCAAAATTTCAAATACACATAAAAAAGGGAAAAATTGGTCGATTGATTTGCAGTTTTCACTAAAATTATTCTTAATGTTGGTACTTTCTTGAAAATAAGTTATAAAAGTAAATTTCGAAAAATGCCGATAGAGGTCGCTTTAGACTTTGAAGTAATGAAAAACTATTTTTTGCATCTCATTAAATGGTTTCATAAGCTTAGACTTAAACTTAAATTTTAAGCTCAAAATCTGAATAATTGGAAGCGGTTAAGTAGCACAAACTTAATTGTGTTCAGAGGGTTTAAATTTCAAATGATTATAAAGAACGGAAAAAATGGTCGATTGATTTGCGGTTTTCACTAAAACTATTCTTTATGTCGGTATTTTATTAAAAAAGAATTATAAAGATAAATTTCAAAAAATGCTGATAGAAGGCGCTTTAGACTTTGGATTAACGAAATAATCCATCCTATACTATTTTTTGCAGTTATTTTTTGCATCTCATTAAATGGTTTCGTAGGCTTAGATTTAAACTTGAATTTTGATTTCAAAATCCGAATAGTTGGGAGTGGTTAAGCAGCACTAACTGAACAGTGTTCAGAGGGTTTAAATTTCAAACGAAACGGAAAACTATAAAAAAACGGAAAAATTAGTCGATTCGTTTGCGGTTTTTGCTAAAACTACTCTTTAAATCAGTGTTTTCTTGAAAATAAATTTTAAAGATAAATTTCACAAAATGCCGATAGAGGGCGCCTTAGACATCGGAGTAGCGTACAACTATTTTTAACCGTTACTCTGAAGTTTAAGGCGCCGTCTAACGAATTTTTTTGAAATTTATCTTTAAAATTCATTTTCAAGAAGATACTGACTTTAAGAATAGTTTTATTTTAAACCGAAAACGAATCAACCAATTTTTCCGTTTTTTATTTTCATTTGAAATTTGAACCCTCTGAACACAATTCAGTTTGTGCTACTTAACCACTCCCAACTATTCAGATTTTGAGCTCAAAATTTAAATTTACGTCTAAGTTTACGAAAACATTTAATCAGATGCAAAAAAAAAAAAAAAAATAAATAAAAAAAAAATAACGTAAAAAGTAGTTGTCCGTTACTCCAAAGTTTAAAGCGCCCTCTCTCGGCATGTTTTGAAATTTATCTTTATAATTCCTTTTTAATAAAATACCGACATAAAGAATAGTTTTAGTAAAAACCGCAAATCAATCGACGAATTTTTCCGTTTTTTATAATCATTTGAAATTTAAACCCTCTGAACACAGTTAAGTTTGTGCTACTTAATTGCTTCCAACTATTCAGATTTTGAGCTCAAAATTTAAGTTTAAGTCTAAGCTTACGAAACCATTTAATGAGATGCAAAAAATACTTTTTCATTACTTCAAAGTCTAAAGCGCCCTCTATCGGCATTTTCCGAAATTTATCTTTATAATTTATTTTCAAGAAAATGCCAACATAGAGAACAATTTTAGTGAAAATCGCATATCAATCGACCAATTTTTCCGTTTTTTATGTGTATTTGAAATTTTGGACCCCAAACTTTAATGGTGGCTATCTCCTTTGGAAAACGTTTGGGACCCTTGGTTTCCTATTTACTATTACTCGTCTTGATGTGTTCTATCACCCCCTAGCGTTTATACCATTTGTTTAGGGACACCCTGTATATGTGATCTTTGTAAATATATTATAATCCATAAAAAATATATATGATTGATTTTTTAAATGTATTGTAGGCAATTACAATTTAACAAGTAGTTAAAAAAAAATTTACCTAAGATGTCAAATGCGTAAATAATGCGGTTTTTTTTTTTTTTTTTTTTTTTTTTTTTTTTTTTTTTTTTTTTTAGTAGCATTGCAAAATTTGTATTTTTTTTTTTTTAAATAAACAAATTAAACTTAAAAAAATTAAATTGAAATTGGAAAATTGAATAAAGAACATATTGCAATTATAACGCAGAGTTTGCAGACAAGAGTCAATGAAATAAAGGTAAACTTTAAAACAAAACAGACCGGCAAAAAAAAAAAAAAAAAAAAAAAAAAAAAAAAAAAAAAAAAAAAAACAGATATTTTAACGAGGGAGCGGACGATTAAAAAAATAAATAAACGGAATTGGACGATAAAACTAGCTGGATGTGCCTATCCCAAAACTTTTTTCTTTCTCATAAGTACATATAACATTTCAAAAAAGTAGTTACACATGCTAATACTTTAATATTATTAATTCAATGTTATACCGACTTTGATTTTTATCTTAAATTTCTTCTTCCATCAATTAATAAGAATAAAAACGAGTTAATGTGGATCATGATGTTTATTAAAATCAATAGTGTTCCCTTATTCTGTTACCATCAGATGTTTACAAATAGCCGGCTAAGCCGGACTAGACTTCCGGTCTTTGCACGAGCCGATAGACAATAGAACGACGAAGAATCGAGAAAATAATACAAAAAGCGCTACGCTATCACAATGCTTTTTTCCCAAGAAATATTTCCAAACTCAAGGAGGATCTGCCATAACCAAAATAATACACAAAAAATTTGGTTCAATTCTGTGCATAACTTTATACACTTTTCGGTGGGCCGATATTGAAAATAGCACGGAAATCACAGAGCTCCCTACTTTAAGATTTTTGTTCTTCAAATTCAGGGAGGAGCTCTTTGTCATGTCCAGAAATAATCATACACAAAAAATTTAATTCAGTTCTATGCATAACTTCATACACTTTTTGATGATAAATAATGAAATGGCACAGGCATCGCTTTATAGCGCCCCCTTCCGGTGGATTTTTTTTTTTCAAATTCAGAGAGAGTCTGCCCATTATAGCCATATACTTATACAAAAAAATTAGTTAAATTTTATGCATAACTTCATACACTTTTAGGTGGTGAATTATTGAAAATGACACAAAAATCGCTATTGCAGCTCCCCCTTCGGCGGATATTTTATTTTTCAAATTCAAGGAGAACCAACTAGCCATAACCAAACACTTACGCAAAAAATTTGATTTAATTCTATGCATATCTTCATACTCTTTTCGGTGGTAAAATACAGGGTGAAACATAAAGCCCCAGCCCATTTTGTAGAAATAATTTATTCATGAATTTTATATTTCAATAGTATTATACAGCATATGAGTACTATTCAGCGGAATGTCCATCAAGTTCGAAATAAGTTTCCCACCGGTTCAGTGTAGCTCGAAACCCTTTTTCCAACATCCCCACGGTGATCATTTCGCATGTTTGGCTTATGCGTTGTTTTAGGACTGTCACATTTGTAACCTTAGTCTTGTAGACCTGTTCTTTGATAAAGCCCCACGCAAAAAAAACACCATTTGTTCACTATTTTTCGGATATTTCCTCGTGTTGGAGCCTCCCTTGCAAATTTTCTACGAAATGTCTCTCTGACCTCCTCGAATGTCTGGCCGCGCAAACGTGCCGCCACAACCGCGATTCGTTCTTATGTTGTTAGCAAATCCTCGGTGTACCCTTCACCTGTAATATAAAATCCATGCATTAATTATTTCTGCAAAATGGGCTGGGACTTTATGTTCACCCTGTATTGAAAATGGCACAAAAATTGTAATTGCAGCGGCCCTCTTCTAGTATATTTTTTTCAAATTCAGAGAGAGCCTGCCGATTATAGCCAAACACTTTTACAAAAAATCTGGTTCAATTCTATGCATACCTTCATACACTTTTAAGTGGTACAATATTGAAAATGGCACAAAAATCGTTATTGCAACGCCCTCTTAACTTTTTTTTCAAATTCATGGAGGACCAACTAGCCATAGCCAAACACTTACAGAAAAAATTTGGTTCAGTTCGATGCATAACTTTATACACTTTTAGGTGGTACAATTTTGAAAATGGCACAAAAATCGCTATTGCAGGGGCCCCGTCTGTCGATAATGTTTCAAAATTGAATTAAAACCTGCTTGCCACAGTCAAAAACATTCACATAAAGGCTCAATTCTATGCGTATCTTCATACACTTTTTGATGGTAGACTGTTGGCATACGGACACACACACAAACATACACACGCAGAGACACATATACACAGAAGAATCAACAGGATTTTTTAAAAAACATGCTTTTTTGGAATCTCTGACCCCTAAAACGTGTAAATCCGTCGAAAAAAGGGAAGTCGAAAAAAAAATTTCGATTGCAATACTTTCATCTATTGAAAATAGAATATAGTAAAAATACAGGAACTAGCTGAACTAATAAGAAAATTTTCATGGACCACTCAGGCTGATAAAAATAGTAAACGAAAAAAAATTAGAAGAATGAAATTAAGCCCATGAAATATGAGTAATTTTAAATGGATATAAGGGTTGACTAGTGTGAGAACAGGTGTAAACGTGGTGCTCGATCCGATGTAAAGTGGGTTTATTTGACGGTTTAAATAGACAATTTTTTTGTTGTTGAAGTTTAATTAATTTTTGCTGAGATTTTAATGTATCCCTGATAAGATACTCAAGTAGCGATGAATATTTGGTTTATTCAGCAATAATGTCTCAAAATAAAAATATAATAAATTATAAAAAATGCACTAAACATACTTATTTTACTATTAAGAAAAAAGAATTTAATGCACATATATAAGTTAACATTCATTCCTTTTTTTACTTTTGTCTACTCAGAAATTCCTCTAGAGATTTGTGAAGTCGTCTTAAAAATAAAAATTTTAAAATAAAATCACATAAAAAACGCATTATTTGTGTAATCCTACATAAAAATATATATGTTACCCAAATTATTTTAGTTTGCAAAACTGCCGTTATGAGAGTAAATAACCTATATAAATTTTATTCAATTTCAAATAAATTTTCTGCATTTAAACGGTAATGTATTCGAATTTTTTATGTGTCCCTGGAAAATAAATACAAATGTTATATAACATATTAAATAAATACAAGTGTTTATTGTCAATAAAAAATGCTATTGTGTATCTCAATAACCTATAGAAATTTTGTCGAAATTTAATTAAAATTTTTGCTAATTTGCAACACTCTTTCAGCTATCTTTTGTGTGGGCCTGTTAAAAATATGCATATTTTTTATGTTAGTCAAATATAGTTTAATCGAATTGTCATCGGAAAAAACACATGTAAGCAAAACTGCAGAACAATCAGATGATCGAAAATGGTTTAAAATTGTCTTGCGAATTTTGAACTAATCCTTTGTATAGCCCTGTAAAAACAGCCTAACTGCTACTTTCCATAAATTATAATAATATCGCATTGGCATCAGAACTACATATAAAAATAACATTTCAGCTCAATCAGATAATTGGAAAGGGTTTTAAATTAACTTAAAAATTTTAAACTAAACGTTTGTGTAGCCTTGTGCAAAATGTGTGATTTCTACGCTCCTCAAATTATAATAATATTCTATATCTATAGTCATTAAAACTACCAGCTCAATCAGATAATTAAAACTGGTTTAAAATTGACCTGAAACATTTGAACTAAATGTACATATTTAAACTGCAAGTAAATATAAAGCTTGTTTTTTAATAACAGCTTTAGAGTTTTTTAGTTTCCAATACTATAAAAAATGCATTTTGATTTAAGAAAATGCTTATGCCTGAATAAAGTTAAATAATATGTTAAAAGTCAAAATGAAATTCGTAAACAACATCATGGATCACACAAAATAACAACCGTTGAAAAAAGCGATTAAGCTGATTTAATATCACTTATTTCCAAACAAAAATTGGTGAAATCTGACCTTGAGAAACCTGTGACATACGTTCCGCTAACTCGTGTTTTCAAATAAAGAAGAATAGTCACGACGTGCTTTCAAATTTCAAGGAACCGTTGAAACCCTTTCAAATCAACTACCCAAATGTCTTCTTTATGGTAAAAATTTATTTACACCTCAGATTTTTTTTTTTTTTCGATGAAACTTGTACGAATCTCGAAAAATAAACATTCAACTACCAGTATACGCGGTTTTGTTAAATTCCAAGACAATCGGAAATCTGGATTTTGTCCACCTAGGTTATCAAAACGCCCCATTGTGCAACATCAATGCCGAAGAATTACATGTCTAGCGTAGAGATAGGCATTGGGCAGTTACATCGTGTTTGAAACTGGGTCTAATTTTTTCAGTAGACTTGGACAAAAACAGGATCATTCTTACATTTAATTCTACATATTGGGGCTGCATGATGGGGCCATAATTAAGCATGCTTAATTGTAACAGGACGTGTAGAATAATCAATCTGTTTTTTAAAAATAGGAATGGACACAATGAATCATCTGAAATATAATTTAATTAATTACGAATAAATATTTTCATTATGCAAGCTTCAAAAGTTCTGATATTTTTAACCAACGTTTCCCTTGTATTCCAAACTGCATTAGTTTTTTAATGTCTTTATTTTAATGTAATAGTCTAAAACTCTAAATGATCAACATTGCTATTCTTTATTCTATGTCTTGCAAACATTTAGTAATCTAAAATATAATGAAGATTTAGTAATCTAAAATAGAACGTACATAACGTAAATAATGTAAATTTTCTGTCATAATTCAAAATAGCTTTCGTTCGAACCTTGCCCATCCCAGTTCGAAGCCGGTGAATATTACCCTTACATGAAAAAAAGAAAAAACTGAAATTTTGATATTTGAATGAAAGAACAGTGAAGTATTTTCTCCCATAGGTTAACATGGGAATCGACAACGTATCTTCTTCTCGAGTAAATCCCCTTAACTCGTCTTTTTGAATTTGGATGTTACTATAATTCGTTATTCTTTAAGAATTTGTTATAAATCGCTTTTTAATCTTTTACATAAATTTAGTATCTACTATCTATTTGCAGTAATTTTTAGTAGGAAAAAAAAGAGTGGGGGGGGGGTGACAGAGTTGGAAATGATGATTTAACTACTTCCCTGATTTGCCCGTATTTCATACGGGCAACGTGTTAAGTTGTCAACGGAATTTCACGCTTTTTGAATGACGGTTTATCAGAGATTTTAGATTTAATCTTTTAGCTCTTTGTCCGAGATTTTAAGAAACCGACGTCGTTAAATGCATTTTATGATAATATTTTACTAGCAAAAGCCATGCTTTGTTTGGATTCGTGAAGCAATATTATATAAGATAAATATTTGAAATTAACAATGCTTTTTTATATTATTTTTTCATCTTCATTAAGCAAAAAATGTTACTTTGTATTCTGGCGCATTTTAATTTTAGAAATGTAAATTCAGCTAAATTCCACAGATTGTTTTTAAATGGCAAATAAGTTAAAAATAATGCTAATATTAATTATTTCTTAGTAATAAACTTGCTTCAGTTGGTTCAATTTTGAGCCTTCGAATTTGAATAATACTTTACATAACGAATTTAACAATTAATTTTTTTAAATTCTTTTCTTGTCACTTTACAAAATAATAATAATAATAATACAATTCTTTTAAAATGCGCTTGTATCGTTTGCGCAAATGATTTTACATAATAAGAATAAATAGTGTATTTGAATTCTTAACACTAAAAAATACTTTTATAATTGAATGTAAATAATTGAATTTTCACAAATTTTAATTCATTAAAAATATGCTAAAAAATATGTTATTTTCATAAAGGGTATTTTAAAATTTTCATAAAATAAATAGTGAAAGTATTACATGATTAGAGGGACTAAACACAAAAACATGCGCCATTTCCAATCAACCTTAACAAAGTATTTTATTAAAATGTATATTTTTCTCTTAAACAACATACATTTTTAATGTAAGAAAGTTTGATGTATAATTTCTGCAGTTATTTCCAATACTCTAAAATATAAAAAGTAGTCATATTCACCTGCCTTTCTTTTATTACGTTTCCAATATGACGCAATATTTGCTTTAAAAAAAAAAAAAAAAAAAAAAAAAAAAAAAAATCTGCTAAGCTATTTATTTTATTTTCAGTTTTTATATGGAAATCTTGTGTAGAAAAGTTATGACATAAAATTATTTTTTTCTTAAATTTGTCAAACTATTTTTATATTCATTTTTCACGTGGAAATATTTTAATTTTAATCTCCCAAGGTTTTTGAAATATTCTGGTGGAATAATGAAAATATATTTCATTTATTTTATTAAACATGATTCTAGCTATAATTACCAACTCAGTGATTTATTTTTTCTTTTGAAAATATACGTTTTTCACTTTTCATTTGCAAAAATGCATCCGTAATAGAAAAATATCTAAAATTAATCAATTAAAATAATAATTTTTTAAAGGTTTTTTTCATTAAAAAAAATATTGTGAAAATCTACACATTATATAATTTATTCTTATGTTTAACTTCAAGTCAAAATACTGAATAGTTTTTTTTTTTTTTTTTTTTTTTTTTTTTTTTTTTTTTTTTTTTTTTTTAAGTGTACGACAAAATGTAATTTGTGTAGCCTAGTATAGGACTCGCTTCGCTCATCCTATAAAAAACATGTCTAACAAACTAGAAATATTTTTGTGGAAAATAGTTATTACTTGCTTTGACTAATGAATTTTTTATTTTTATGAGAAAGTTTTTATAAAACATGTTAGTTTTTAGTCACTTTTGTGATTATCGTTTTTAATTCTCATAACTAAGTATTTATATAATAATTTTTATAGTTTATAACAGTAAGATATAGTTTTTAAACTCATTGAATCTGTAGACACTTCTATTTTCTAGACTGAAAAATTAAATTAGATAACAGTTTTTGGTTGATAGGACAATATGACAAAAGGTTATGCTGTAATTATAAAATTAACTGTTAAATTGTATGATTTTCTTGTATTAGTCACAAGGTTTTGAAAAGTCCATTTTTGCAAGTTCTAGAATTAAGTGTATCTGTAATAATTCGGGTCACATGGATTAGGCTCTGCGAAAAAATTTTACCGTTCTGAAGAAAAGAATTTATCTTTCTCATGTTTATGAAGATTTTTTCCCCTACCTTTGCAATTCAGATTTTCAAATTATGTTAAAGCAGTTATTCGTATCAGTTTTTTTTTTTCCTGTTTTAAATATTTTTATTCTTATTATATTTTTATTTATTCTTTTTATATATATTCTATTCTTATTATTTCTGTTTTAAATTTTTAACTTGGGTTTCTTAACTTAATAAGCTTGTTGTATATATTTTTCATATTACTACTAATTTTTTACTTCTGTTACTACTAATTTTTTATTACGTAGTAACTTTATTTACAAGAGAATGTCATTTTTATTAATTATCAAGGAATATCACAGGGAGAGGGGGCGCTACATCAACCCTCAAATATAGAGATTTTTAATTGGTGTTACCAAAAACGAATTGATATTTCAGAAAATAAAGCTATCAAAAAGGAGCTGATTAGTATTTTTTTCTTTTTATTATTATTATTGTTATTTATTTATTTATTTATTATGCGATTTTAGTGATTTTTTTTTTTCATTTTTGTTACGATTTATCCATATTAGTAAAAAAATTCCGGTTAGATAAAAATATATCTAACTATGAAATACCATTGAGATCTACTCTCATAAAATATATCTAATTTATTACAAAATGTATTTTGCTTGTCTTGATAATAAATCAAAAATTTGTGACTCTCGTGACGAACTCTTGTGATCAGAGTGTCATAAGGGTCACAAAATTTTGATTTAATATGTAGACAAATAAAATGCTTTTTGTTATACATATGTGTTACATGAATAAAACCGAGTGGTATTTAATTAGTTATATCAATTTTTACTTTAATTGTATTTTTTTAATAATATTTTTAGGATTATTTATGAAAATTTGGTCCAATTGTCACAAAATTTCTGAATGGATGTTCTCTTATTTTTTATATGATTTTTTGTGTGTTTTATATATTTATTTTTAAATTGATTTATAGCATTGTTTTATAGTACAGTATCGTTTCGTATTCTAATGTAACTGAAATGCTCGATTTATTCATACTTGCGAATGAAAACGAAATGTGTAGTATTTATAATTTGTTTATACGGACAAGCAAAAGAATCTGTTTACATTATTATATGTGTGAAAATCTTACTTGTTGAGGATGAAAATGAGGTTACTCTACATCTAACGTAATGAAAATGATATATTTAACAATGAGATGCATCATAACGTGTGCTTTATAGGTAAGAAATGCGTAGCATTTACTGATTTTTGCAGAGACACACACAAAAATCTATTATTTAGGCAATTTTGAGCAGTAATTACTGAAACTGCATTTTCAACTGTGGTATTTATTTTTAAATTAAATGAATTTTTACCACATTAAGCGGTGTATATATGTTCTATAAATTATATACAGAACTGCACGAAATAATTCATACGCATTTCCATGTATGAACAACAACTTATAGAAATGGACTTCTACTTCATTATGTCTTTTTTTAAATTGTTAATTTAGATACCTCATTTCTCTAGAAGAAAAATTAAATTTCTTTACAATATTCTGATAGTGATGGAAAGTATTTTGCAATCTACTCTTCATATATGATTTTTTGTTCTTCTTAAACGTGCGGTTGTTTTTAAATTTTATTATGTTATTAATATCAGAAAGAGAAAGTTTTAATTTAAATAAGATGATTTGCAGTGATTCGATTATGCCTCTAGTTGATATTTGTAGTTGAATACTTGTATTTGATTATACATATGAACTAAGAATTTCCGGACGCTTTAAATTTCAAGCATCTTGGAATTTCAGGATTACAAAGTATATGTTGGACTTCATATTTATCAACTTCGATTTTATAAGGAGGGCCTTTATGGAGCCAACAAAAAAAATCGAAGTAAAATAATAAAATTTGGGACTAGTTCCGATAGAATAAAATAATAAAATGCACGAAATGATCTATCACTACAGCATATAAATACGAGGATACTGAAAAATATTTGAATTCGTTTTTACAAGAATAACACTTATATCCATGGAGATATAGGGATTTTTTTAAGCTCAAAAATTTCTTTCATGTTTTTGCTATGTTATGCAGGGTTTTCAATCAAATTTAACATTAGTTTAAAAACATTTGGCAAAATGCAGTAAAAACATCATACTGTAATTGGACTATAGATGCATTAAACATTGCAGGAAATATGAGCGGTTGTATAAGATATTTTTTATCTCCGCATATGCGAATGGTAACAAAGATTTTTTTTTTATGTATATATATATAATTTAATAGTCAACTCTATGGAGCAACGAATAAAAAAGTATTTTTAAATATTTAACAAAATGTCTAAAATTGAAAGAATCCTGTGATTAATGGCCATATAGTGTACTTTATTCGTTTAATCAAAATAGCAACTTTTCATTCTAAAATGTACAACAAAATATCTCCTATATTGCTTACAATTTTTTTTATATAAAAAATAATACAACATGGATATTAATTACTTATTATTATTATTATTATTATTATTATTATTATTATTATTATTATTATTATTATTATTATTATTATTATTATTATTATTATTATTATTATTATTATTATTATTATTGTATGCCTTCGAAAAGGATAAAAGCATTATCATGAGAAAAATCTGCCAAACTACCTTGGGAAAAAACTGCCTTGGAAAATGTGATTAGAAAGTGAATTGATTACCTGTTTTTAATTCCTTAAATTTTAAAATTTTTGGATACGAAAGTGATGTATGTGTTTGTACCTTGCACTGCAGTTAAGGGCTTGAGATCATTTTGCTCACCCGCAAAAATAAAAATGACACATCATGACAAAAGTAAATTTCGCAGGAAAGGCAAAACAATTGCATTGTTTTACTGTAACCTGATATTGTATCACGTAGCTCTCCATACAGAATCCGAAACGTGCATAAAAGGGTAAAACTCTTAAGGGAGTCTTCACTCCCACGAAAACTACCGCTCCGTAAACCTAGGGGCAGGTTAATTTCCAATTACTCGTTTAAATTTGAATATTTTTAAACGATTTTTTCGGCATAGAATAGCTGAGCTCGATCTTTAGTATGATTATTTTTTAGCTTTTCGATTTTGATTGTAGATTTTTTTTAAAGTTACTTACAGTTTCAAAACCGGTTCCGAATGTGAAAGAAACTTAAAAAAAAACTGGAACCAAAATCGAAAAAGTAAAAAAAACAATCATATTAAAGATCGAGCTCAGCTACCCTATGCCGAAAAAATCGTTTAAAAATATTGAAATTTAAACAATTAATTCTAAATTAATTTGTCCATTGGTTTAACAATACGGAGCGGGAGTTTTCGAACGAGTGAAGACTCCTCTTAAGAATAAAAATATAGATAAGGCTTGGAGGATTGAGTAATTTTACCTCCCATTATAATCCACCCCCCCCCCCCTTCTGTGGTCACGAATGAACATATAGTGTAAATAAAGCAATTTTCCAGATAACCATACTTATGGAATTATTTCAGTAGCAAGACACATTCATGACAGAGGTATTGATGGAATAAAACTGAAATTTTGCAAGAGGTGTCACTTTTCTTGTGGGTGAGCCATATAATAGCGAGGTCTCTCTTGCATTCCGTGTTCAAAATTGCTTTTAATTGGTCTATATTATGTACACTATTCATAAAAGGAACATAAACTGAATTTCAGGAACAAACAGTTTTATTTTACCGCCATCTATAATTAATTACATCAAGAAAACGAAACATGAACACTCTTTGGGCAAGGAACTTGACAAGGATATGATGAAATATTTTATATTAAATGGTTTTGGGTTTTTATATTAAGTTATTTCTTTATAGTCAGTACATTGCAGCTGATAGTTTTTGCTATTTGTTATGCAGTATTTATTAAATGAAGCATTTAGCAACACACTTCGCTTGGATGTCTTGTAATCGAAACTCAAAATCTCTCATTTCGACATTATTTACTTTAATTACTTCTTTTCATATTATTTTTACCAGTATGAAGATGGATAAATTAATAAAACAGACGCTGATGGCGATACAAAAAGTGATTGAAAGCGTCACTGCGTTTTCTTCATGTTCAGATTTTGATGAGCTGCATCTGTTCATTGTGTCAGTCTATTGTTATCTGGTTATTGTTGTATTTTTAGCTGAACATGACAACAACCATTGCGTGGGTTGCATTAAATACTGATTTACAAGTGACACATAATAGCGATAAAATCACAGAATCAACAACTTGGTAACACGAAAATATTTCTTGCCATATGCAGCAAGAAGAATGTTTCACTATGTACAAATGAAGTATGTAAATTAAACTGAACAATAAATTTAAAGGACAGAAGTTCATCAACGTAACATTTGCTATGCAAGCAATATTGAATATTGCTAAAAGATATATATATATATATATATTTCTCCTGGATGGAAAATACCTCTGGAGTCCAATTGGCACTGATTATATCTAATTACAGAAATTTCATTAAGTTATATTTTCTTTGCACAAAATTTCAAGACGTGGGTGGTGTCTTGTCTCTTTTCATTCTATGGTGATGATGATTTTCAGCCTCACAATGATTATCCCGGTCAGTTGCCGAGAGAAATACTTTAGGGCAATCATCAACAGGACAAGGTAATAAGCTTGGCAAATGAGTCCCTTCATAGTGGTCTTTAAGATGAGAGGAATCTACGAACAGTCTTTGGCAGAATTTACAAGAGTAGCGACCATCTGAATCTGGTATAAGTTCTGAGTTTAATGTAAGAGGTTTTCGACCACTCCTACTATATTCATCTTTATCAGGTGATACCGATGACGGAGAAGAGGATTTTGGTCTAGGACTGGGCGTAGAACTTATTGAGCTGATTGGAGTATCATCTCGACCGTCAGATATTCTGGTAGTACTTTCTAAGATCGATGAAGCCGAAGTAGATGTTGGCGGTACCATGAAAGCAGGATGGAAAGGGGGAATTACACCTAGAGGAGCTGGACCCAGAGGTCCTCCAAAAGGTGGAGGATGCAGGAAGTTTTCACCAAATCTCCCATGATACAAATCAGCAAAATTCAAAGATAAATTTTGTGGGTCATATATTCTAGGAAAATAATCTGTTGGGGGAAAAGGAAATAATCCTTTATCAAAATAGTGTCCTTTATCCGCAGAAGTAGATAACAGTTTTCTGTGCAGATTTAAGTTAGCACTGTGTCTATCACGGCTACGTTTTGATGGAAAGGCTGCATTACAGCCTTCTACAGTACATTTATGCATTAATTTTAAATGTACATTTTGATAATGTGTTTTGACACCGAAGTGATTTTGAAATATTTTTCCACAAGCAATACATCGTCTAGGATTTTCTTTGTCGACAGGAATATCTACAGCACCGATCATCGATGCATCTCTGTATACAGGAAGCATAGACATATGTCCATCAGGGTCTGAGTCACTGTTAGGAATACCAATACCACCACTTGGAATTGAAAGTGGAATACTTTGAGAGTCTGTTGGCGGTAGATGAGATCGTCTGTCTCTAGAAATATCTGGCATTGTAACAGATGGCGTCGACGCCAAACCAAGACCAGGCGCGTGATATGATATTCCAGTAGTAGATTCAATATGATGAGAAAATGTAGATTTCGTGTGGTTCGAAAGCCCTGTGAAAGCTCCTAAAGATAAAGTTTCTAAGTGTCTAAGAGGGCTCTCAGGAACTTCTTCGGTTTCATGGTTATGTTTTATGAAAGGATCTTTGTTTTTAGACGATAAATCTAAAGAAATCATATCACTATCCTTAGAAGATATTTTATTAGTCGAAAAGCTGGAACCTGAAAAGGAAGTAATGCATGATGCCCTTGAAGTTATCTTATCATCTAGTTTAGATGATGAATGAGCTGGAATGCTAGCAGAAGGAGCGGAAGATATTGCTGTCGACAAAGATAAGGGAATGTGCGCTGAGGTTGTAGGTAATGGGTTAGAATCTTTGCCGATGTCTTCGTCTTTGGAATCATCTTCTAACAGGTCAGAACTAAAGCCATCGGATTTCGAGAGTGCACCATTATCATCAACAAATGTATCACTGCTACTATCATCTGTAGAAACATACTGCAAATCATCATCGCTTGTAATAGCACACTTCGTAGGATTGAAACTTTTCCTCTTTCGAACGCCTTTGTTGTTTTCAGAATTATTTCTATTTTCAGTATCTTTCATTGATAGATCAATGCCCTCATCGCCATCATTGCTTATATCACCATTAAGTTCTACTCTAGGTCTTTTAGTTAATGCTAAAGCCTCGTCTGGCGAGTTAAAAGTTGATTTTCTGTGTTGTGGGAAAATCATGTCTTGTTGTCTGAAATTACTTCCTTCAGGAATTTGATCATCAATGGTACTTGATGGTGTGTTAGATTCCATTTTAGAGGGACCCTCTGGCAGATTCATAGAATGTCTTTCATCTCTTTCTCTGTCAGAAATAAGTGGTGGGTGAATTGGTAACATGCTATTACTGCCAGCAGCACTAGCGTTAAAGTTCATTAATGTAGTTGGTGGTATTATTGGAAATGGTAAGGAACTACGGCCATCATGGTGTGACAGTTTTCGTCTCAAATTTGGCGTATGAAGTTTAGGATTTGGGTTTGCACTATGTCTGTTACGACTTCGTCTAGAGCTAAACATCATATTACATCCGTCAACAGTACATTTATGCATCTCTCGGAGATGAACGGCACTGAAATGTATTTTCAACGCACCCTTGTCACAAAATGTCTTTAAACAAACATGGCATTGCACTCTTTTCTTTCCTGTGGCTGGATTTGTAGTCAATCCACTGAGCATTAGTGGATTCCATCGGCGTTTCATTGGATTCGCAGATTTTCTCAGGTGTCTTACTTTTTTAGCTGCATAGATAGAATCCAAGTGGCTGTGGTGACCGATGACAGAATATGACTGATGGTGCTGGTGAGAATGTTGAGACAGATTAATAGCCTCCGAATCGTTCTCTGATCCTTCGTCAGTTGCACTGAAATCAGACATCATTCCACCAAACTGCGATGAATTGTTCGATACAGCATAGTTATCACTTAAAATCGTTGTAGTGGTGTGAGTGAGAAAATTATTAACTGAACTTGTGCTGGCAGTTATTGGAGCAGAAGACGTGGTTGTTGGAGATGGCAGTGGAGTGGAATTCTGCTGGGAGAACTGAAGCATCAGGTTATCTCTGGTATCAGGACTGGCGTTGCGATCTCTTCTGTAGTCATATGGCTGCATATTCTGTAGTTTATTTAATGGAGAGGATGACAAAGGACTGTTAGCAGGAGATCTTGTGACTGGAGACAGAGATGTAGTAGAGCTGAAAGAGTTAAATAAATTTTATTTATCCCTGAGTGATTTGTGAACATTTTATTATTATTATTATTATTACTATTATTATTATTATTATAAAATACTGTTAATTATTATATCAGTAATAGTGACCCTTCAAACGCAGAAATATTTTGTTCGTAAAATGAAAAAAAAATTGATTGCGACCAAAATTTACAAACGAATTTTTTAGAAAATAAAAATTTGTTTTTCTAAACTTTTATTATAAAAGCGAATTTTTATAAAAATATCCTTGGTGCCGATTGTCAGTTTGGAACTTAACTTGGGTACTTACGTCACATGACCACCGCCCTTCAAAAGGTTAATGGGATATTGTCTTTTTTAAAGAAATAATCATATAAACACAATGAAAAGTGTCTATTAACCACTTTTGTTAATCCTTTAAGCTCGAGCGGATGAATTTCTTCAAAATATCCAAATATCGCATACGCACCAGTATTTTCCAAATAAAAAATTCGGTTCAATATATGCATGAAAAAATGCATTAATTTATTTTCAAAGAAATTTTGTCAGATGTTCCGGTGCCATTGTATCATTTGGAGATAAAAATTAAGTAGGAAAAAATTCACCCATCAGAGCTGAAAGAGCTAAATTACCACTTATTTGTTGTACCCCTTTTTTCTAAATGCAAGTTTTACAACAAAATAGCGCATTTTTTTATTGTAGAATCATCCTATATATGTTTCTTAAAATAATAAGATTAATGGCTTTTTTTTTATCTTAAGGGATGATATCATTTCAAAAGTTTTTTTGTAAATCGTAAAATGCATCTAGATAAAACTCGATCGCTTTTTATAAGCTCATCTTGAAATCAGTTTGTACAGTTTCGTATTATTTGCAGTTTAACTTTAATTTCTTTAAAAATATACATCAACTTCTGAAATAAGATTGGTAACTTTGTTTCTGCATTTAGTGAGCAATTTTCGTTTTTTTTAGTATCACCATTTTTTTTTCCATAAACTCAAACAAATTTTGCATGATTTGTCTTAATTTAGTAATTTGTTATTATAAAAATAATTTTAGTGAAATCCTCCTTGAATTTCATAATGACTTACTTTAGTTATGCAAGATGTAAAATGAAGAGAATTAGAAAATGTATCATAAAAAATGAAAACAGTCAACTCTGTGAAATCCGCCGATGTATAATCCGCAAACGTCTATTATCCGCACAAGATGTTGGAATGTAAACAATGAAAACTGTCATTAACAGTTAAACATATAAAGTTAAATTTGGTACATATATTTTTTCAGTAATCAACTTTCCAATGAATAAATATTTAAATCTATGTTATATAAATATTTAAATTTTCTTGTGTAACAAAATTTTATCTGTGTGCAAAAAATAATGCATGTTCGTAGAACTCAGAAAAAAGCTATTTGCAACAAACCAAAACTGAAATTATCACTATGTTATGTAAATGTTTAAAATTTTTACTGTACATAGTTTAAAATTCCTTTAGAGATGATCTATAATCCGCAAAAAATGAATAATTTGCCAAACCCTCAATCCCTAAGTGTGCGAATTTCACAGAGTTATAGCAAATGTGTTATGGGTACTACTCTGTTATCCCGTCGACCAAAATACTATCGCCAAATTCTAAGATTAAATGCCAATAATGGATGATCGTGAATGTCAGTTGAATGACATTAAATACGATACACGTGTTTAAAACGTCATTAAGTGATTTTCATTTCAACTTTTTATTTGCATTTTTATTAATATTCTACTAATTATTTGTTTTTTTTATTATTTTTATTTTTTTTTTTTTTAATAAAAATTACGTCAATATGTATAATTTGATTATTAGTTTGGTGATTTGTATAATTTATACAAATTGTGCCAATAATGGATGATCGTGAATGTCAATTGAATGACATTAACTACGATACACGTGTTTAAAACGTCATTAAGTGATTTTCATTTCAACTTTTTATTCGC
Organism: Maratus speculifer; assembly: GCA_964019185.1. Classification (NCBI taxonomy): domain Eukaryota; kingdom Metazoa; phylum Arthropoda; class Arachnida; order Araneae; family Salticidae; genus Maratus; species Maratus speculifer. The sequence continues at coordinate 375,945,973 of OZ025289.1, forward strand.
ATTTTTATTAATATTCTACTAATTATTTGTTTTTTTTATTATTATTTAAAATAAAAATTACGTCAATATGTATAATTTGGCTATCAGTTTGGTGATTTGTATAATTTGGCGAAATCGGTCGACGGGATAACAGAGTAGTACCGTGTTATGCTTTAATATTTCTTACCTAACACTTGAAGCTGGCTTGCTTGGCCTAGTAGGACATGAAGAAGGCTGTGACGTTAGTGGTGTTGGAGAAGCTTGAGAAGTGGCCAGAGATCCACTTGGTGGCATCATGGGCATCAGACGATTTGTTCTTTGAATAAATCGTTTAATGTCAGAGTCCGAATATTCCCTCGATCCCTGGATTGCTTGCTCAATTCTTTCAGTGCTATCCTGTAAGAGGAGTTGTTGTGCGATGGGCTTTGTTTCACCAAACCTTAAGAACTGCTGAAGAATAAGAGGTTCTTCTTCACGTGTAGGCATGCTCCAGCGCTCCAGAACTTGGCCACGAGTATCCTGTAAGGAGTAAATATTAATGTCATTAAACGATATCAATCCTTATAGTACAAATTCTATTTGGTTGTCACATTGAACAAGATTTAAAAATTTGTTTAGAGTATTTTTTATTTGAAATAGTGAGGAATCTGAACATACAGGCGTTAAAAATAAGTTTATGTGCATGTATTTAATATAAATAAAGCAATATATAAGAGAAAATCTTTACTAAAGAAAGGTCATATTTTGATGTAAAACTTAAATGCACATGTTAACTTAAAATAAGTTTTTTCTTTGCGAATAAAACTAATAATTTATTTTTAAAATTAACTTTTCAAATGTATTTTCTTGAAATCATGATTATTTTATGGAATTTTGATAAAGTGGGGCAATAAATTGTGTAATGAATTCATTTGATTAATTCGTAGACAAATTAGTTATTATATGTAACGTTTTAACTTTCCCTATTCTTATAATTTTAAATAATAACTAAATAAGTATGATAATTATAATAATAGACTTAGTAAAAATCACCATAAAATAAAAACAAAGCATGACGCGTTTCGAGCCAAAAAGAATACAGTTCGTAATCAGCTGAAAGAGACACGTGTCAGTAAGGGCACGAGGTCAAAGATGAACTGGGAAGAGGAAAAAAATAACTAAATCTGTAAATATGTAAAACACACCAAAGATACAACAAAAAGTAGATTCACAAATAATCAATTCTTTAAACTGAGAAATAATTTCAGATCTAAAAAATCTGATAAATATCGAATAAAACAGACAGAAAGTTGGTGAAGTTTCATCATGGCGATCAAAATATGACATCAAGAAATTGTTATACCAAGACTGCTGCATTATGCAATCATTGTTGCGTTCTGGCAGAAATGGGATGTCTCATTTTGGAAAGCTGAAGACATCATGAAACCTTATGAAATGAATTTTCCGTTTTGATTGTTAGAATATATATGTTTGCGAAAACGATAACACTTATTAAAAACTTATAATATCATATCCCTTGTCTCTGAATTGTACAGAAATTTTTATCACAAATTCCAAACTATGATCTATATAAGAATCAAACACATCATATTAAATTTCAAGCAGTAGTTATATTATTATATTATCCTTAACGTAAAATTATATTTCTATTATTCTCTTTCTTTTTCTTTTTTTTTTTCAGAATCTTTCTCAATCTTGCTCTCTCTTTTTCCCCCAAACAAATTGGGCGTTTTCGTATTTACTGTCTAAAAAAGCTATAATTTAGAGACAGTATAACTAGTATATATAAAATTGTTTCCAAAAAAACTTTCAATTGAAAATGTCTCCGGAGTATATTTTCTCTTTCACAAAAATAACTATAAGAATATAAAGGGTCAATTAAGCTAGCATCCATAAATCTTAATTTACGGTGTAACAAAAGCACCACAGAAGAGCTATCAGAATAAAGAGCAGCTTATTTTATTTTCCCGCAGCTGAGACTGAACTTCAGAGTAATCAACAATATGAGTTTATTTATTCATCATAGAAATACCTACGCATTCATCTTTGAAGACATTATCCTTAAGACAAACTCTAAAGTTCATTCATCAGAAACCTGAAAGGGGAAAAAAATATACCCACTATGTCATCTTAATGAACTGTCACCATAAGTGACATGTTAGTTGTCACAAGGTGTCACAAACATATTTTTTCAAACTAACCTTGTCTTAAAAGTGTGAAGGATTGAAAAAAAAGAGTACCCATGATGAAGAATAACATTGTGATGATCACACAATAAAAGCATGTGTATAAAAAAAGTAACTCGTTGTCGTTAAAGCATAGTCTTTGAACGGGACAACATCCTGTCATTCGTTTTGGAGATAAAAATCTTTAGTTTTTGTCCTTGGTTTGAGTTGATGAGCAGCTTTTTTATTTCAAGAAATACTTCATATTGAATAGAGGATTTTTTTTTCCGTAGCTTATATAGAAGCAGGAAGCACCTGAATGAATTTCATTTAATGCGGCATACTTAAAACGTCACAGAAGTGTATTTAATTAATTTTCCCAAAATCTAAAGGTGAAAGACGCATCACGTGTATATAAAATAAAACCTTTAATATACTATATCGCTAAAGATAACCGGCCACTTGCGATTTTTGACGTTTTATTAAATAACTAGAAAAATATATGAGAAGTTATCCTGAAACTGCAGGAATGTAAATAAAATAATACAGGTCATAAATTACCGCGAAGATTTTTGCACCGAAACCCAATAGGAGACCGTCAATAAATTGAAAAAGAATGAATATCAAAATTATCTAGTAACCTGTTCATCGTTCGTACTATTATTATTATTTCTTAATTCTGATTACAAAGCATTGTGTACAATGTTGCTTATCGTAATTTCTGAAAAGAACATTCTTTGATGTTAAGAACTCTGTAAATTATAAGCAACACCCTTGGCAAAATTTGGGACTTTTTTTATTAAAACCTTAATATCTCTATGAGTATACATGCTATCCTCATAAAAACTAACGCACTTTATATTACAATAAGCTATTTAATCACAATCTACAATTTGAACGGTTTTGCTACATTAGTTTTGATTGGGTTATCCAAAAGATTTTCTTTTTTTTTTTTTTTTTTTTTTTTTTTTTTTTTTTTTCAATTTCTTGGCAGTATTCTATGGGGTTTCAGGGGAAAATCTTCGCGGAAATATATGCCCTGTATTATTTTGTTTACACACCTTGAGTTTCAGAATAATTCCTCATATATTTTTCTAGATATTTAACAAAATGTCAAAAATCGCAAGTTTCCGGTCAACTTTGTCCATGTAGTATGTCTCTCAAATTCAACGCAAAAATTTTTTGTTACTGTAGTAGCCAATGCTAGTTACTACAGCATGTTTTTTACATAATTTTTTCATTTCTTTCTTTTATAAACTACAGTTAAATGAATGGAATAACGGACATTGCTTAGTTTGCGGAGCTAAGCTCCCCGGAGATCAACTATGGTGTTTCTTTATTTTTAGTGAATATTTAATTGTTAGATTCCACTGGAGCTTACCTAAGTACCGAAACTCCCTGTAATACAGCTTCGTATTATATTTTGTTGGTTGATTAAAAAAAATAATTATAATAAATTTAGGCATGTAAGATAATCTGAAAGTTCCCTGCATCTCCCACCCTCAAATGCAAATATTTTTGCTAGCTGTTCATCCATTAGATTTTATGTGCTTTAAATTTGGTAAATAAAGTAGGAAATACAAATATGTTAGTAGAAAGGACGGATATGATGCGGTTGTTCTACTGCCGAATAATTAGGGCTGCAGTACTTTTTTTGTTAGAAATTAAACCATCGGAGAGAAAATGGGAAATCACCATTATAAATCACTAGAAAATGGAAGTTATTATTAAAAATTCTGAAATGGTTAGTCGCTTGCACCAGTTTTAATTCATTTTGCCATTTTCTAAAACCTAAAAGCATTAATTATACTCCTTTATTTAACCTAACAAATATTTAATATATAAAGAGAGAATTTTGTAACCGATTATTCACTAACTTCTGGAGATGCTGGAATTAAAAAAACTATGTTCACAGGTGTTTTCCCTATGGCAATTCAAAAATTTCAAATTTTAGAACTTAGTTATAAATTAATACATTAATTTTAAGGCGTTTTTATATCATCCCGCCGCAGGTGAAAAATCGTACACTATACTTTATGGTTAAAATTATATGCGATTTACATTAACGTTGTGTTTAATACGATAAAGCACACTCGCATGAATAAGCTATATGTTTGCAGACCTGTAACCATAAAATATTTTAGCCCTTTGTGACTTAACACCTTCGACTAGGACAATTTTTATTGGGGTGTTAGAATATATCATTTTTGCATCATTTTTCGTCATCATTTTATATCATCTTCTGCAGCCGCCTTCAGGAAAATATGATGGTGAAAATAAAGGCTGAATTTCCTGAAAACGGCTCGAAACGTTAATTTTATATTTTATTTTATTTTTAATTGTACAAGTTCATATTAAAGTTCTTGCTTTTGTGCACCTACGAGCAAGGTTATGTATTTTTAACAAATACATTCTTAGTAGCTGTATTTTATGATGCAATTGTCCAATATATGTTTATGATAAAAATAATTAAAAAATTTAGAACTCGAAAATACAAAAATATATATTGATTAAATCGTACTTTTCTCATACCTGCAATAAACAAGAAATATATATGTCTCATAAATATTCTCAATTTCTCTAATACAAAATTTTAAAGTGTAGGAATTTTCCTTTTTTAAAAATCTATATTAGACTCCAGTCTTTTGAATTTTACAAAATTTGGGTAATCACATATTAACAATAACGTGGTAAACTGTTCAAATAATAAATAGTACTTTGGCATGAAAAATTAACTCAGTATCGCTATTTGTTGAGAATTATATGAAAAATTTAAAACGGGTGTGATGAAAGATAGCAGTCATAAATAAGTTCTTATTTTAAAGCCCACTGTGTACAGTGATATTGAGTGTTGAGTATGCTGCAGATATATAACGTCATGAAAATGTAAATTAAGAATAAAGAGTGCAATATATTTAAAATACGTTTTACTAAAATTTGGTGGAAAAAAGATAAATTTCACTTATGGAATTAGAAAATAAAAATTGCATGCTTTTAGAAGTTTTATTTTAAACTATTTTTATTGCATACTTATTCACTGTTAAAAATTTGATCGATTTGCTCCAGCGTTACTCCACCGCTTTTATAGATAACGGTTACTTTACTGTATTATGGAGCATTCTCATTGGTCATAAAAGAGATATTCTATAAAAGCTGTGGAGTAACGCTGCAGCAAATGGGTCAAATTTTTAACCGTGTTCAATAAGTCAGTAAAATATTACGCCGTTCCATAAATAACGTAAACTAAAATAATTAGACTTTTACAAAAGAACGAAAATCAATGCCGATCCAGTGGCGTGGTCGGTAGCGTCAGCTCCTCCCACACCGCTGGACCCTGGTTCGAATCCAGCTAGCGGCATGGATGTCTGTGTTGTCCCTGTGATGTGTATTAAATGTATGTACTGTATTTCATGTAATAATAAAGTGTTCTGTATTAGTTTCTGTGTATTGTGGATCATTCGAGGTAACAGCCACTGTAGCTACAGACCTCAAAGCATTGTAAAAACTCAAAAAAAAAAAAAACGAAAATCAATGCACATGATAGTAGTTTTATTTATGCGCAATACAGGAAACACTTTTTCTTTTTTTATTTCAATTGACAATATCAAATAGATTTATTGAAAGAAATAGTTTTGTAACAAGAATGTTAATTTACATTACTTCGTATTAATCCATCCATTGGATTCTACTAAACCACATTTTGCAGCTGAGTTTGTACTACCATTAATATTATATATCAGATTATTTCTAAGAAGTTCACATAGCTATATCTATACTTTCTTATACATAAAGTAATTTAACCTTTATTTTAGTGAATTAATTATATAACATTCTTCTTTCTCTTTTAATTAATGTTTTTTTTTTTTTTAATTAGCCCAATTTTTGTCTATTTTTATTATTGTAATTTAACTATCATTTTAACCTCATAAATAGTTTTTAAATTAAAAGTTATACTTTTTTTCCCTATTGGCTCATTTAATAGCAATTTTAAACGCAATTCATCCATAGAGTGGGAGTAAATTTGACTGCAACTAGGAAACACCTCAATGCTAGATTAATATCGTAAATATATTAAATTCTATTGATCGGTGAAGTTAAAGTTCAGTAAAAAGTAAACGATAGTAGCTGTCGAAGTTATACTTGGAAGAGATAAATATATGGCGTTGAATTTTTTTTTAACTGTGCTTTCTTGGTGTAATTTCTAATATCATCAATACCTGGTGCTGTGTAGCCTCACACTATTAAATGATGGAATAAGGATATAGAAATGAATCAAAATTCACTCTTTTTTTTTTTTTTTTTTTTTTACCTTTCATTACATTTAGCTTCTGAAATGACAAGAAAAGAGGGTTGTCATTTTAAACGTGCTAAGTTGTTTTTAATATTATTACAGTTTGAGACAGTTCTATGTGAACTATCGGTGATATTTTATAATAAACAAGCGTAATAAATATTTATTTCCAAACTTCATGCATGATACTCTTGCAGGAATAATTTCAATATCTGCATCAAATTATTAGTTAATGAATTTTAAAAATCGTCAGTTTATTTTTAAATACTATGTCTTTATTTGAGTTGGACTGTTCCCATACAAGCAATAATATACTTTGGAATACATTTTTATTTAAGAACATAGATAAATTAAGTTGAAAAACATATATTATAGAGTCTGTAATTTCTGCAAAAGTATTGTAACATAATTGTGACTCTTTACTTTCTTCTGTATACTTAATGATTCAAGATTGAATCATCTTTAAACTTACTCTTTAAATTCTTGTACCTTTGATTTTTCTTAAAATTCAGCTTCTTCCTATGACATATAACTTGCACCAAACTGTAAACCAAGTATAAATTTTACCCCCCCCCCCTTCCTCCTTTTTAAAATAAATTTATCAAGAGATATCTTCAATCGATTTACTGAATTTTAATTTTAAATAGGAAATAACTGTTAGAAAGAACATTAATTGTAAGATTTTTGAATTGATTTTTTTTTTACAACAAGCTACTGTAAAACCTTAATTTTTATATGTATCTATATGTATTATAATGCTAGTCTTGTCATCATGATTGCCTCGTATACTCACAATCAATTCCAAATTAGTTGAAACAGTGTATTAATCTTGCAAGTATCTTGCATGAGTTCGTTTTACAAGTATGTAGATCTCATAATTTGTTTATAGGAGCACACAGGAGAAAAACATGCAATATTTGTCGTCACGAGAATTTCCTAAATACTAAAATACAGTTCAAGCCTAATCGAAATAGTGCATTGATCAAGTATTTTGAAAGAATTCGTTAACAAATATCGTTCTAGTGCTTCTAATATAACATCATTATTCTAAACAAAGTGTATAAAGTTAGTGAATACGTATATTTTAATTGTCCGATAAAAAAAAAAAAAAAAAAATTGTTTGCCTTATTTTGTTCTTTTATTTTTTGTGCCGAACGATGATTCAAATTTTCTTTTAATGCCGGGGACATAAGCCCGGCTCGATCCTTTACCACACCCCTCCTTTCCTAGTTTTGGCCATAGACCAAATTGGCCATTACATGTTTGACCACAAACATGTAAAAATAGTGTAGAAATGTAGTAACATAATTTTAAAAAAATAGATAAATATCTTCTATTTATGAAAGTTATCTGATGTTATGAAAGTTTCCTGAGTCATAAATGATATACAAAAACATCAGTTCAGAAATATTGCAAAGGAATTGCTGGAAATTATTCAGATTTGTCGCTTTCGCTAGTTTTTTTTTTTTTTCTCATTATATATGCTTTGTTATTGTATAAATGGATAATTTGAAAAAATTGCTTGGATATTTCTTTTCAAGCCTTAAATTTAAACTGATAAAAATGTTCACATTGTTCTGTAAGCAGGTATATTGTTCTGATTAAGCAAGTCATTTGTATGAATTTGTAACTGCCTTTTGAATGTGATTTTCGCAAAAAAATATTCTACGTAATGACAAGTATACAATAATACACTATATAGCCAAAGATGACCAGTCACTTGTGATTTTAGACGTTTTGTTAAATATCTAAAAAAAATTCATGCGAAATTTTCCTGAAACTTCTGGTGTGTAAAAAGAATAGTACAGATCATATATTTCCGCCAATTTTTTTTTTTCCCAAACCCCATAAGGGACGTATTTAATAAAAATTTCATATTTTTCAAAAAGTGCCTTGAAGGAAGGCACATATTTTAATGTAACGCACGTCTTTAACGCTTCAATAATGAATTGCCTACAAATATAACCTTGTTGTTTTTCATATTCGAGTTATTAAAAATAAAAAAGGAACTACCTGTGTAACTAAACATTAAAACTCGAATTAATTTCATTTTACGTTTTAAAGGGTTTTTTTTTTTATATTTTTTATTATTTTTTTATGAAACACTTTTTATTTTTAAGAGGGCTCAGGGTTTGAAAAATTTTCAAAAAATCTGATTTTATGATCTTTTTTGATTATTCAATTAATTCTGAACTCAATGCAAAAAAACGCATAAAAATATTTGCATTTTTAACGGAGTTATAAGCATTTATGTATCAACACTTTCAAAGCCACGCACATATTATTTCAATTTTAAGTCGCGTTTTCTCAAAACTTGATTTTTGACGACTACCCATAAGATTAAAAAAACTATTTAACCTCTTCAGACCTGAGCATAAAATAACTCTACAAATATATATTTATTGCTTTTGCATAATCAAAATGACACCACAGATGACAGAAAGAGTCATTTTTATGAAATGAGTATTTTAGGGGACTGGTAATTTAGGTTTACAAATATGGATATAAAATTACTAATCCCCTTAAAACATCAGTTTAACTATCTGTAATATAAATTTGCGCAATAACAAAATTAACGTCGTTAAACAAGTAAATGATCAGCACATCCTCAATTTTTTTTATTGAAAAGCATTTAAGTTAAATAATCATGAATATTTTTTACTTTCTTGGCCACAATGTCGTGAAGGCGTTTTTGAAACTCGGATGAAAATAATATTTATTTTACGAGGTTAATATTCATCAGTGCTGACATTTATTGGTTTTGTTTTAAAGCAAAGAACATTCAGCTGTACAGAGGTAAAGTAAAAATGCAAAAAATTCGAACAGTTTAGTTTTTATGAGGAAAAGAATGGCGGTACACATTTGTGTACCTCAGGTCTGAAAAAGTTAAAAGAGTGGCTTTTTTTTTTTTTTTTCATGCATGCATACATACAACATTATTATCTGTAGAATATATTAATATATTTTAGATAGTTTAATATTTTGAGTATTTTTAATGAAAAAAAATTGTATTTTTTAGGAGATTTTAAATTTTTAAATTTGATAGTTTTTTTAATAATGTTTTTTTTCTTTTGAGTGATAGTTATATCCTTAATTCATTCTACAGAGTAAAGTTTCAGGATCATTTTCAAGGCAAAAATTGGGTTTTTATGTCAATTCAACGTTAAGATATCTTACGGATGGTGATATAACACATTTTTTCTTTTCGAAAATTGTATTATATAAATTTTGCTACATTTTTTTTATTATATTACATTGAAGTACTTCATTTTATAATTTTATAAGACTACAAACATACCTTAAAAATATCAGAAAGTTCAAATTAATTACATTGAATACTTCTGTTTTTATCTGGACTCGAAGCGAGAGCTTTGTTTACATGTTTTTCCGTATCGATCATTCTCTGAGCCCCCTTAAGGTAGCATTAAAATGAATCATCAAATCTTGATAAACAGCCCAAATTGAAAATATAAGTGAAAAAAAAATAAAAAATAAATAACGGCACTCTTTTTGCCAAAAAGTCACCACAAATTATATATCCTGTTACTGAATCGACTGGAGCTATCGCCAAATAAAATGTGACCTGAAGAAACACTGCTCAGCTCATCTTTTTAAACCCGAGACACATTTTCTTGTCACCTAAGTGTCCAGGCACAATGATAGATGATGATGTTGAGGACCTTGTCATGGCCCCATCCCTCATGCCATATGACATATTGATGACGACAATTTTTTTTTTTTAATTCTCCTCTTTTAGCCACAGAAAAGAGCACTTCCCAAAAGCATGTTATCTTTTAATAGCTTCATGTAATAGGTATTGAGTTAAAAGCAGCCTCTGCAGTTAATGATTTTTGTCGCAACAGGTTTCCTTCTTCTTGATTTTGTTGTTGAATGTCAAGGTCTTGGAGCTGTCGTCCTGTGAGGACACGTCAAATGCTTTCAAGCAAATGGGTTATATCACTGAATGTGTCATAGCAATCTTCCTCTGTAATTATTGTTTAATTGCACGGAACAGTGTTTGAAATTGCAAAACTTGTTTGGAAAAATCAAAGTTTATTTGGTTATCTTCCTTGCTGCACGACATAGTAATTTTAATTTACCCGGAGTTCAATAATGATGCATGTGTCATGTATGCATAGTGTAACAAATAGAATGTTGCGTAAATTTTGAATACAATAACTTGAATATCGAGCTGACAATTAGACATCCATATTTTAATTTGAATTCATGTGAAAGTTTTGAAATAAAACAAGATTTTTAGGAATAATTGAATAATTTAAATATAACCATTCACGTACCTTTTATAAATAAAATAGTTTTTTTTTTTTTTTTTTTTTTTTTTTTATACCGAATATAAATTATGCGTTGATTTTTTTTTTAATTATTAAAATATTCTTTAAAAAAACCGCCATTTTATTTAATTTACATGAAGAAAGTCATAGTAATTAGAATGGAATTATGAAAAGATTATTAAGTTTAGTGATTTTTTTTAATTGCATTAAATAATTTTCAGGGGTTTACAATTAACAGGGGTAAACAATCAACAGTGTTATTTGAGCGAAATTGCTCAGATTTATTAACCTTACAGTATGGCTTGTAATTATCGTCAGGAGCTTTCCAACATGTTAGACCAGAGGCGGTACCAAAGACAATCACATCATCGAGTTCATGGGTGAAAATCTAGGATTAGTTTACAGTTGTGCTTCCCTGCAGCCACAAGTATAAAAATATGAAAGATTAGGAGCAAGAAAACAAATTGGTAAAGCTATGAGTCAACCTCTAAAATCGGCCTTTTAGGTGTTTTCCATCAAGATATCACTTGGCAGATCGTTTGCGTTTTAATATGCGAATCGAGATTTAACTAATCTTAGATTTTCATCCGTGAACTCCAAGAGGTGATTCTCTGTGTTGCCACTCCCGGTCTATGTTGAATACGCGACTCTCAATTTATTATACTATGATTATTTTCCATCTAATCTAATACGTCTACAGTGCAACGTTTAAGTTCAAATGAAAAATTAATTACAGTGATAATTTTTACTGTTAATAGACTAAAAAGGTAAAAATGAATGTTCAATCAAGCGACAATCATAAAAATATATAGAAAACGATTAGATGGCAATGGACCCAGTTGTAACATAAATATATATTAAAATAAAACAATCATAAAAATGTTATGCTTATAAATTGTGATACATTATGAAATTATATTAATACGATTACACTGTTTCATAATTGTATTTTATTTATGTAATATCAATTTGAAAGAAACAGAAAAAGTAAAATTTGATAGTTTGTCTGATAATTTCAAATATAAATTTAGTGTTAGTTTACTAAAATAATGATAAAAACATGCTCCTCACAAAGAGCATAGCTCCACTTTTGCAGAAAGAAAATTCCTCGTTGTATTTCTTATTTGTAAATATTTACAAGATTTTTTCAATTACACTTTGATAGTCTTTTATCAATCTAATTTACCTCAGTTTTACAATTAACAATTTGATTGATGAGCGTTAAAAAAATAAGTGGATTTTCTTTTGTTATTTGATAAATTACAGACCAATGTGAAAAGTATTCTTAGAGGTTTGTTTCTGAAGAAATATTTTTTTCTTTCATTTGCAATTTCACCAACATAATAAAATATTTTTAAATAGTATGTAATTAATTTAAATTTTTTCAACAAAACATTTTCAAATATAAACGCATTTTTATTACAACTAATTTTAGGATATTCTGTATCTATATCGTAAGTGCAATAATATAGCATATACTGATAAATTTTTTATTATCATCATTATCGCTTTTCTAGCACAAACCTTAAAGTTAAAGCCTCGAGGAAGATACTTTGTTTCATCAAATTTTTACTTTATCAAATCTTGTGTAACTAATCCAAACTTTCGGCATTAACCAAAGGACAGAATAAAATCTTTTAATGTACGTATGAGTTATTAATTAAATTTTTTTCACCAAAATATTTTCAAATATAAACGCATTTTTATTCAAACTGTTTTTTTAATCTAGTGTTCACATGTAAATCAAATAAATTTTTAAATATAATAAGTGCAATAATACAGCATATACTGACCAATTTTTAATTATCATCATCGCTTTTCTAGCACAAACTTTAAAATTAAAGCACCGAGGAAGATACTTTGTTTCATCAAAATTTTACTTTATCAAATCTTGTGTAACTAATCTAAACTTTCGGCATTAATCAAAGGAGACGCCTTCAAACAACGACCATCAGGAAGTCGGGGTCTTTCCGGACTTCATTTGGCTCCAAAAGGGTAAGAACAACACGAGGAAGGTCTTAATGGCCTGGATGGACATGGTCCATTACCAACCCCTTGTGTCTTGGAAACAGAAAGGGGTGAAAGACGAATAATTGATGTCTTGCCGCCACGAAGAGGATGAAAGCAGAACTGGTCAAGCGAAACTGACGAAATATGTTCTGTCCACCCAAAGGGTTGTGTGACCTGAATAAAATTCATAAATGCGCAAAGAGTGACTATGATTTTGGAAGAGACCGGTGAATTTCTGACACGAGCATAGTTATAATAAAGTAGCTTTTATTTTTTTTTTTTTTCTTTTGATCTATTTTCACATAGAGCATTAAAAAAGGATATGACGACGTAAGTTTTTTTTTTTTTTTTTTTTTTTTTATCAAGAAAATCAAACTTTGGAAAATAGCGAAAAACCTCTAGCTACGTCCATTGGTTTTTATTCTAAATCTACTTTTTACAATTACAAGAAATGAACAATAAAACTTTTTTTTTTCAGATAGTAGTTTTTTTTAGTGAAAGTTTAACAGTAGCAGAAATTTGTGGAGCAAGCGCATTTTTTTCCCTGATAGTAATGTTATGTCAGTGAAAGTTTAACAATAGAAGAAATTTAAGGACCAAATGCATTTTTTTTTCTATAAGACGAGTTTTGAGACACACATCCTCATATGTTATCTTGCATTCGCTTTTCATTTCTTTGTTTTTGTTAAAGAATAACTATCTAACTTTTTAACAGATTATAAAAAGAGAACAGCAAAAATTGATATTAAAAAGTGTTATAATGCTAAAAAAGTATATATATATATATATATTGGTATTCATCTCGAAAATTAATCGAATGAATGATTCGCATTAAGTTATGATATCTCAGAATATGAAATTCAAAGACTGGGAACATTTTAACTACACTAACTAATATAATCGGTGAAGAAGAATTTCTTGTGATCTTATGGACTGCAAAGTTATTAATAATAACCATATATTGAATTAATTCTCTATTTAAACTCAAAATAGAAAAAAAAAATGTTGTTAGAGATTTTGCATTCAAATACTAATGTTTAGTTCGTTTTATATGCATTTATCTGCACCATACTCGACGATTTAATTGAGCCGTAAGATTTGTAAGTAGTGTGTAAATCAAAGGACAAAATTTTAATTTTGATTGCTATTATAAACTGAAAATTTATGTATGCTGAGCAATTGCATTAGGTATTACACATTGAACCTCTCTAATTAATGCGAATTATTTCTACCCTCAGTCCTCCATAAACTTTTGTGCCTCAACGCATAAATAATTAAAAATATATATCTTTTCGATTGAAATTATAGATTATAATACAGAGACATGATTATATTTTAAGTACATAAATAAATCTTATTAAATATGCCGTTTTCAATTTGACTAATTAATACCATGAGATCTCCTAGCCCAAGTACTTACTTGTAAAATATATCCTCTGGCGTAGTCTTCATAAGTCCAGCCAAATCCATGCAAAACGTGGATGACCTCTTCGTGCTGCAAAACGCTAAACAACCTGTCGAGAAGTATTTTCAGGCGAATAGGCATTGCTTCGGTCCCATACAACATCAAAGATGCAACATCAAATGCAACAGTGGGTTGAACTAACTCGACTTGATGACTGTTGAAGAGATGTCGGAAACCAAGTTTATCCAAAGCTAAAAAGGAAAATGCGATATCATTAAACCTGTTATAAACAATAAATATGAAAGAAAAATAAATGAAACAAAATATGAAAACAAAATCAATAGTTTAGTCAACAATAAATGTAGCAGTTATAAAATGTATATTAATAATTTTCAGCAGCAGTATATTAATAATTTTCTCTAATCCCGAGGCACATGATGTAACAAAAAATCTTCTGTTTATTTTTCTTTTCGTATATATATATATATATACTTTTATAAATATAACCAAAGTAATTCAGTATATATATATGTAATGATAGGTCTTGAATTAAAAGGAAGAAAAGCTTAATTACTCTGGTATATTCTTATAAATAATTCATTACATATAATAATTATAAATATATTAATTTTATATTATTATAAATATATTAATTATAATTATGTATAATAATTATAAATAAATTATTATATATTATAAATATATAATAATTAATTATATAAATATGTCCATTATTATCCACAACAGAGCAAATTAATTCACTTTAAAGATAAACACTGTGGGTATTTAAAATCATCAAACTCACGGATTTTGTGCAAATGCTGTAAAAACTTAAAAGCCGTAATCGCAAAAGTTGCTTAAAGGATTGCTTAAAATAAATAAATAAATAAAAATTTTAAATATAGCACTGAATTCTGTAAAAAAAAAAATTATATGCATCAAAAAAGAGTACAAAAATATTTTAATAGCCTGTGCAAGACGGAAAATAGCCGAAGAAGGATTTTTTTTTATTTCCTCGTGGTTACCTCTCAACACATAACATATTAATTTATTCTTTTAATATATTTTGAGTCAAAATAAATACCGCTATTGTGTCACCTGACAGCTTTGAACAAAAATATTGAAGTTTTAAAACAAGGAAAAAACAACATATAAATAGATTTTTTTAAAAATAGTCCTTCCGGCAATGCCGGAAGGAAGAGGTAGCTTTCATATACTTATATATTTATTTATTTATTTTAAATTAAGTTATATTATTCAAAAATACTAAGCTCAAATTAGTAGAACCTGATTATGAGCTTGGTCGAAATCTTAATTCAGGTGCACATGCACACTTATATTGAAATCGATTAATATATATATGCGATAACTCAGCCATTTTTTAAGATACAGACGAAACAAAAAATGCTCCGGAATCTTTGTATCAAGGTCAAATGCATAAAAGAAAAATATTTTTCAATTTCTCACTTTCTTGTACCTAATTTCAAATTTTAAAATTTATAAAAAAAGTTAAATGGCCGCCATTTTGAAATAAGACGGCGGATGGAATTGAGTATTGAACTCGATTCAGTCCTCAATATATACTATGTACACACCAAGTTACATCCAAATCGATTCATAAATACGCATGTTATCACGTGACAAAAATCAGGTTGTTTCAAAATGTCAGCCATAAGAAAAATTCAAAGTGCTATAACTCAATTATTTTTTAAGATATAGACAAAATAAAAAGTGTTCTGAAATCGTTGTTTTAGGTTCTAACACGTAAAAGAAAAATATTTTTCAACTTTTATTTTTTTCGCATTTAATTTTAAATTTAAAATTTTTTAAAAAATTTAAAATGGCTGCCATTTTGAAACAAAATGGCGGATGATGCTGGCCAACGAACTCGGTTGAGACATTTGTATGTACTATGTACATACCAAGTTTCATTCAAGTCCGTTCATAAATACGCGTGTTATCACGTGACAAAAATCAGATCGTTTCAAAATGTCAGCCATAAGAAAAATTCAATGTGCTATAACTCAATCATTTTTTAAGATATAGACAAAATAAAAAGTGTTCTGGAATCGTTGTTTTAAGTTCTAACACGTAAAAGAAAAATATTTTTCAACTTTTATTTTTTTCGCATTTAATTTTAAATTTAAAAAAAAATTAAATTTAAAATGGCTGCCATTTTGTAACAAAATGGCGGATGATGCTGGCCAACGAACTCGGTTGAGACATTTGTATGTACTATGTACATACCAAGTTTCATTCAAGTCCGTTCATAAATACGCGTGTTATCACGTGACAAAAATCCGATCGTTTCAAAATGTCAGCCATAAGAAAAATTCAATGTGCTATGCTATAACTCAATCATTTTTTAAGATATAGACAAAATAAAAAGTGTTCTGGAATCGTCCAACGAACTCGGTCGAGATATTTGTATGTACTATGTACATATCAAGTTTCATTCAAATCGGTTTATAAATACGTTAGTTATCGCATGACAAAAATCAGATATATATATATATATATATATATATATATATATATGGTTATATATATATATGTCAACATTTGGACGGAGGATGGTTTTGGGGTCCGGGGGTCATGATCGGTGAAAATATACCAAAATTTTCTGGAAGTGCTTTCCTCCGGACGGCTGCAATAGGTAGCTTTTTACTTTTTGTAATGAAAGCTACCTAAAAAAAAATGGTGGAAGTTTTAGGCCAATTACGGCTTTTAGTCATTATTATTAGGAAAAATTAAATTTTAGACTATGTTATAACATATTTCGAAGAAATAAACTATATTTTAGTTATATTTTCAAAACTATATATATTTATGTTTAGACATTCTTATTATAATTTTTAAAATCTATTTTACTTGTTATAAAGTGTGCATTTTTAATTAATTATTTTCTTAAAAAACAAAGTATCCTGCACTTCAAGTTTTTTTTTTTTTTTTTTTTTTTTTTTTTTTTTTTTTTTTAATTAACAAACAAGATTACATAATTCCAACTTTTCTTTCTTTTTTTTTTTTTTTTTTTTTTTTTTAAATTTAGAAAAAATGAAACAGAAAATAAAATTCTAACTCGCGAAAGTTTCAACAAATTTGTTTTAATCAAAGTTATTACTTTTCTCTTTATATATAAATGCATAACCTGGAGAAAAACATCGCAACATCTTTTAGAACCAAACTCAATCAAAAACACCCAAACTTCTTTAGAAGTGCGATCAAATTTTAAAATCTTTCGGCATCGTATCAACTAAACATGAACAATTTAACTAAAATTTTATACTACTTAATATTAAAAACAATTTAACGAATACAAGCGCTCTAACGCCATACTTCTTTACAACCAGCTTTTGAAAAACTTTTAAAGTAATTCGGATAAAATTTTGTACAAATGAAGTGTATTCTATAAAACAACGTGCCAGGAAATACTAACTATTTGCCAGAATAAAAAAAAATTCATAAAAACACTGTAAAATATGTAAAACTATTTATCTTGCTTTATAGGATAAAATGTTTCTGTGATCAGCTTGGAATAATAACTCCGCCAGTTGCACAAGGAATTTGAATTTCTCCGCCACTATTATTTATGCATGCACCAATGAATGAATTTGCCTAGATAAGGTAAAAGTAAGAATATTTCTTCGACATGAGTTAATTTTCTTCTTCGATGGAAAATATATTGCACCATTTTTCGCGATCGGTAAATCACTAAAAAAAGATATTTTTCTTATAAACATTTTATATTATTTCGAGGAAGAAAGCTAGCAGTTATTTAAATTGTATAGAAAAGTTTACTCTTATGTATATTTTTTTTCGTCTAATTTTTAATGCGTTTAAATTATGTTATGAAGAATAAAATGAATTTTATTTGAATCCACATATGTAGAATAGCTTTTGATTTAATATAATATATGAGATTTTGCATTAGTTGTTGTTATATTAGAAATTTAAGATTTATGAGATTTAATTTTGGGACTTAAGGGTAACAAATAAATAAAAAAATAAATTGTATTTAAAAATTATCATAGAAAAACTGAATTATATAATGCATAAAATATTGCTTACATATTATTTATGATTGCTATTTTGCATAATGTAATGTTACTTTTCTTATTGCAAAAGCACTCTGGACCATCTTATTTCTTCTACCAACAGTGTTAGTAATATAAATGTCGAATAATACATTTGCACACTAAACAATATTTTTATTATAATTTCACATTATTTTTATAATTTCTCTTTTTTATGACTGCTATGACTTTAAAATTGTGACATAAAGTAAAAACGTGATGTAATTAGAATTTGATTATATGTATATACAGGGTGTTTCTAAATTCATGGTACAAACTTTAAGGGGTGATAGTACAAATCAAGACAAACAATATTAAATACGAAACTAAGTTTCCCAAACGTCTTCCGAAGGAGATAGGCGCCATTAAAGTTTAGGGTCCAAAAATTCAAATTTTTCTACAGCGAACGTCTTTCCATATTTTTGTTATCTCTTTGATCTCTCTAACAAGAGAAAAGTTAATATTACTATTAAAATGAAAGTCAAATTTTTATAGATATATAAAGGCTTTAAATACAGGCTGATTCAAAAAAGATGGGAAAAATTTTAAGGGATAATAGTATACATCAAGACAAACAATATTAAATAGGAAACCAAGGGTCCCAAGCGTTTTCCAAAGGAGATAGCCGCCATTAAAGTTTAGGGTCCAAAATTTAAAATAAACATAAAAAACAGAAAAATTGGTCGATTCATTTGCAGTTTTCACTAAAACTATTCTTTATGTCAGTATTGTTTTGAAAATAAATTGTAAAGATAAATTTCAAAAAATGCCGATAGAGGGCGCTTTAGACTTTGCAGTAACGAACAACTACTTTTTACCGTTATTTTTTGCATCTCATTAATTTTCTTTAGAAGATTAGACATAAACTTAAATTTTGAATTCAAAGTCTAAATCGTTGGGAGTGGTTAAGCAGCGCAAACTGAACTGTGGAAGGAGGTTCAAATTCCAAATAATTATAAAAAACGGAAAAATTGGTCAATTGATTTGCAATTTTCACTAAAACTATTCTTTATGTCAGTATTATCTTGAAAATAAATTATAAAGATCAAATTAAAAAAATGCCGATACAGGGCGCTTTAGACTTTGGAGTAACGTACAACTTTCTTTTACCGTTATTTTTTGCATCTCATGCAATTTTTTTAGAAGCTTAGACATAAACTTAAATTTTGATATGAAAATCTAAATTGTTGGGAGCGGTTAAGAAGCGCAAACTGAACTGTGTTCAATATGGGTGGGGAGGTTCAAATTTCAAATGATTATAAAAAACGGAAAAATTGGTCGATTCGTTTGCCGTTTTCGCTAAAACAATTCTTTATGTCAATATTTGCTTGAAAATAAATTTTAAAGATTAATTTCAAAAAATACCGTTAAAGGGCGCCTTAAACTTTAGAGTAACCAACAACTATTTTTAACCGTTATTTTTTGTATCTAATTAAATGCTTGTAAATGTTCAAACTTAAATTTTGAGCTCAAAATCTGCATCGTTGTGAGTAATTAAGAAGCGGAAAATTGAAATGTGTTCGAGGGGTGGGGAGGGTAACATTTTAACTCTTGAACACATTTCAGTTTGCGCTTCTTAACCCGTCCCATCGATTTAGAATTTGAGCTCAAAATTTAAATCTAAGCATTTGCAAGCATTTAATTAGATACAAAAAATAACGGTTAAAAATAGTTGTTTGTTACTCTAAATTTTAAGGCGACCTCTAACGATATTTTTTCAAATTAATCTTTAAAATTTATTTTCAAGGAAATATTGACATAAAAAATAGTTTTAGCGAAAACGGCAAACGAATCGACTAATTTTTCCGTTTTTTATAATCATTTGAAATTTGAACCTGCCCACCCCCATTGAACACAGTTCAGTTTTCGCTACTTAACCACTCCCAACGGTTCAGATTTTCATCTCAAAATTTAAGTTTATGTCTAAGTTTCTAAAAAAAATTATGAGATGCAAAAAATAACGGTAAAAAATAGTTGTACGTTACTCCAAAGTCTAAAGCGCCCTCTATCGGAATTCTTCGAATTTGATCTTTATAATTTATTTTCATGATAATACTGACATAAAGAGTAATTTTAGCGAAAATCGCAAATCAATTGACCAATTTTTTCGTTTTTTATAATCATGTGAAATTTGAATCTCCCCCCCACAGCTCGGTTTGTGCTACTTAGCCACTCTCAACGATTTAGATTTTGAGCTCAAAATTTAAGTTTATGTCTAAGCTTCTAAAAAATTTAATGAGATGCAAAACATAACGGTAAAAAATAGTTGTTCGTTACTCCAAAGTCTAAAGCGCCCTCTATCGGCGCTTTTTGAAATTTATCTTTACAATTTATTGTCAAGACAATACTGACATAAAGAATAGTTTTAATGAAAACCGCAAACGAATCGACGAATTTTTCTGTTTTTTATAATCATTTGAATTTTTGGACCCTAAACTTTAATGGCGCCTATCTCCTTCGGAAGACATTTGGGACCCTTAGTTTCCTATTTAATATTGTTTGTCTTGATGTGTACTATGACCCCTTAAAGTTTGTACCATGAATTTAGAAACACCCTGTATACATATCAATTTTTTATTCAACGTATCTAACGTTTTACGTAATTTGTTACATTACAGAGATTTAATTTATGACTGCTAGAGGTAACCGAATTTAATTGAATATCGAAATATTATAAATCGTTATGTTTTTAGAAAAATTAATAAATAAACAATTGTCGTAGAAATTGTAAAATAGAATAAACATTAACTTTTGCTTTTGATATTATTTTTTAATCGTTACTGCATCCTGCACATTCGAATAAGAATTTGAACTTTTGAAAAAACACTCTGAGCATATCCACCATATATATTTCTACTTCTAGTACTGACAAGAAAAATACCGGTATCATTAAAACCACTATGGCAAACCAGTACGTAACTAATTAAATGGCGGAACAAAACCTTGGAATGCATACTAATCAATTCAACCAGTAAAACTGTTAAAATAAAATATTAATAATACTAAGCGAATCTGAAATTCCATTAATGTTAATAAAACTAATGACGTACAAGACATGTGATTTTATTCTAATTCTAAGAAATCTTGTCACGATAGAATTTATTAGAAATTGAAAAAATAGCATTATTAGATTGTTTAAGATTATTTTTTCAATTTCTTTTTTATATAATGACTTACATAATTTATATTTTCATTCGGTTTTAGGTTATGAATACATGCGACTATTTTAAATAGTTATTTCGTTATAATAATATTTTTGAAACAATTATTTTGCATACATGTAACTTAATAGTTATTTTTAAACGTATTATTAAAAAAATTCTTTAAAACGTTGAACAATCTCGATTAATCGTAAATAATAAATGTATATATACATATTATTTAAACTGTGAATAATTTATTTCTGATCAAAGACAGACATGGCTGATCTTTCGATTTCATATCAATCTATCAAAGAGATGTTCCACGACAGTTTTCATTTAAAAAATGAAAAGTGTTTGATTTAAATGAAAAATAAAACTCCAATTTCTTCTCCCTTGCGCTTGAAGCAAACATTATTTCTTTTCCACAATTCACTCTCCCAATGAAAAATGATATTTTTTAGTTCATATTATTTTGCAGAAGGACAAGTTACTCAATTTCCTCTATGCCCAATCTCATTAGAGTAATCCATCAAAATTACATGCATTACATCATGTAGAGCGATGAATATTTTGTGTTACATGTTCTTTTCACCTTTGGTACTTAAAGCCAATAATTCACGAATATTAATAAAAATCCTGAAAGGGAAGTTCTGACCAACTTCTAAACTGACCAACCAAGCATGAGGAATTTCCCAAAGATGGATACACCCGACCAGAAATGCATTTCATTCATCACTCTCCTGTGTTACTTGAAGGTGTGAAACTGGTTGTGTCCAAGGAGACGATATCAATGCATGTCAAGATATGTGTCTGAAAAAACAATACAACTTCGGCAGCCATTTTGGTTCTCTAACTGTATTCGGGATTGGTGAATTTTTACGGCAAAGCGTACTGCAGTGCTTCTTAAGAGGCTACTTCTTTCAAATGAAAAAATCCGTTCACTAATGCTAATCCTATGGAAGAAATTTATAAAGATTCAGTTGCATTTCAAAATTTTTAAATGACTTTTTTGCATTGGATAACTGAGAAAAATCTGTATGCAGGTCGATTTTTACTTTTTTTTTATTTAATTTACAGATTTTTTTTTTTTTTTTTTTTTTTTTTTTACAAGGACGTTTTTATATTCGGAATCGGCTTGGAAAGTGAAAGCACTCTCATAAAAAAAATCTGCAACCAAAATCGAAAAAGTAACAAACGACCTATCATTCAGCAGATCAATCTCAACTGTCCAAAGCAAATAAAATTAATTTAAAAATATTGAAATGCAGCCGAGATATCTGCATAAATTTCTTCCATAGGATTTGTATTAGCGAATGGATCTTTTCATTTGACTGAAGTAGCCCCTTAAAGTGAAATACGAAGAGACAGTAGGACAGGACTGGCGAACTTCTATAAACTCCTCGCACATGACGTCATATGCTTCATCTGGCGCTCACAGTCACACTTAAGGAAAATATGTTGTTTTCCCATTCGTGAACATAGTGATTTGCGCGTTATTTTTTAAATACTTAGAAAAATAATGCAAAAATAAGAAGAATCAAAATTAAACAGAAAGAGCACATGTGCTTGAAACTGCACTCTTAAAACGAATGAAGTGATTTGGCTTCTTATGAAAGAGCTGCAATTTTTTCGATCATAAATGAGTTGCTTTTCAAACGATTAAATCTTCTTGATTTAAATTGGTTATTTAAACAGCTCAACTTGATTTAAATTGCTTAAAAACAACTCGTTCAACGAGTTATTTCAACTCTTTTCGAGAAGCTGCCTTTCAAAACATGAAATGAGTGGATTTCGGCTCAACTTGAGTTATTTTATGGCTGACATTTTAAGAGAGTGCAAACGGGGAGGTATGATGTTCTGCGTGGGCTCCAGATGTGCGTACCAGATTAAAGTATCAGCCATTCCTGTGACGTTAAGGCAGGGGGTCTTTCCGAATAGTATTATTTGCTTTATGCAATTATAAGAATTATAAGAATTTTCTGAAATTAATAACGCAAATATTACTTTTCGGAAAAAGTACAAGAAATGGCTGGTGGGCATTCGGGTTCAATATGTAGTTAAACTGAAAATTACAAATTAAACTGTGAAAATTGAAAAAAAAAAGCAGCTGAACACAATCTTTTCAGCCCTCATGAGAAAGAAATCTACTAAAAATATTTGTTTTGATGCTTTATAATATGTTGCTAAATTTACACAATGGGTAGTAGTGGTAGAGTCGTAATAAAATCAGTGAGTATATACGCTATATAGGAAGATGATACACCCAGAGACTAGCATTCTCTGGTAGTCTTCGATATACCTACGGAGGGTGAACAAGTTATTCAGAAAATACATGGCATGTACCACCATATACCCTCCGTACATCCTTGGTAGTTTGAAAGATGCACTATTAGTGCTTGCTTTTTTATCTTTCATATCCTTAATTATTTTCTATTTTCTTTTTTTTCTTTCTTTCTTTCTTTTTTTTTTTTTTTTTTTTTTACTTTAGTTTACGTTATTAGTTACACTAATAATAAAATAGACACAAGATAAGTTACACAAGATTGAAAACACATCGACATTACTGTTCTAATTAGAATGCAGTGGAAAAAAAAGTAGGAAAATAAAGCTACAAATGAAATTAAGTTTGTTTTTATAATAGCTAGAAACTACTTTTTTTTTTTAAACCAATGACGGGGTAACTAGAGTAGGGAACTTGGAACATATGAGGGCCCTTGTACCTCTTCCTCACGTTGAATTCGCAATTATATATAATTAAATGAGAGAATTCACCAGTGTTGCAGTTTTTAAAAAAAGGATAAGTACTAAAATCATAAACGTTCATGCATGTAGTATAAGCTATAGCGTTATTTGAAAAATAGGTGATATACGGAACTTCTTTCAGAAATCCAGAAAACATATGATGTATATCCCTGTAAAATTTCTACTACACAATTACACTGTTTTATACAGAATACAGAGCGGAATATTGTTTAACAGGCACGGAATCTAATGTTTGGATTACCTGTAAATTTTACAGTACACCGGAAATTTGAAAATTTTCTCTTTAGATTTTTTTTTTTTTTTTTTTTTTTTTTTTTTTTTCAATTTAAGTGTAAACAGAAACTGAGGTAATAATAAAGGTCTTCAAATATAAGAAACAAAATGGTGGCAAACGATCATATTCTTATTAAGTTTTATACTTCAGGGGAAAAGTCTGTCACTTCTAAAATAAAACTGTTTACAGGATCATATTTTATCTCCTCTCCGAGTGTGGCGATCATTATTATTTTTTTACTTTGAAGCTCGCGGTCATTGTTATTAAATAGCAACGCTGACAAATTTCATCGCAGTTGGGGTCATGAATCATTTGTTAAAAACTTGTTGCCTGACTTTCAGCGAATAGGTCAACACCCAAATATCGCGGCTTGTTCCAAGTGGCACCACGCCTCGTGCTCTGGTGCTGCCATCTACTGGACATGTGGGAAAGATAGATTCTATGTTCCGCTGAACTTTAAAGGGGGAACAAGAATAACCAATAACGACAAGTATTGACCACGGAACTACTGTAGGGATTCTATTACAGTAGAAGATCTTTATGTCGCAATTCTCCATATAACTCACAACTTCTCAGTGTAAACAATGAATTTTGCAGCGAAGAATCACCTGAATATCTAGATTGTAAAAAATTGCTCTAATCGGAAAACTAGATGCGACCAGAGTAATAACCTTC
Source organism: Maratus speculifer (assembly GCA_964019185.1). NCBI lineage: Eukaryota > Metazoa > Arthropoda > Arachnida > Araneae > Salticidae > Maratus > Maratus speculifer. The sequence goes on from OZ025289.1 coordinate 375,971,043, forward strand.
TTGGCGCAATTTTATATATACATATGTATAGCATACATGCATATATAAGCCAGTGTTGTATATATATACATAAACATGTAGATATATGTACCGCGTCAAAAAAATAATCGCTTTGACGAAGGAGATTGTTCTAAGAATTAACCAAAAACTAAATTAAATTTATTAGTTCAATTTTTATCTCCTTAATTTAGGACTTCTAATGAAAAAAATTACTGTTACAACAAATGTTTTTGAAAATGAGTAATATAACAAACGATTTGGGTACAGATATATTTGGTCCATTTTTTAAAAGTATATTTAACAAAATATGGAATGATCTATATAATTAAAAAAAAATTAATTCGCATAAGAAAGGCAGTATAAAGATACTATAATACTTTTTGATATGTTTCAGATATATTTGGCTAAATTTATGAGGTAAGTTTAATGATGTGTCAAACATAATCCATGTAATATAAAACTCTATGTAGCACACAACGCATGCCGTTTTTAGGCATGCGTTATATAGATCTTCAACTGTTATCATGGATGGTACTGGCAATGCATGAAAAGTCTCCAAAATGCTCAAGATATTCTTGGAAAATGACATAGTAGCGAGAAAATTTGAAATTTTGCTAAAAACGCTGAAAATGTTTCATCTTATCATTTTTATTAGTTTCGCAAAATTGAGAATCAAATTAAATACAAAATGCATGATAGATTTAAGCCAAAAATTAAGATCAGACAAAGCAAGCATAAGGAAATACTTACTGGTTACAGATCAGTTTGGGGATGGGGCATATTGTGCATTAGTTTTGAAAAATTACACACCAATGAGAAAAGTACATGCTCAAAATTTTCACTATTGCTTTTTATTATATTATTATTATTATTGTTATTAAAAATTAAATTAATTGTGAATTACGTTTAAGTAAGTATTAAAGATAAACACTAACACAAAAATAAAAACTTGGCGTAAAGTTTTGGGCCGTATCTTAATGAAAGTGAAACTTACACATTCTTATAAGTTGTGTTAATTGAAATAAAAGTCAAGAAGGAATGTGTTTAAATTAATTCTTGTGAACATTTCTGAGCACTAACCTCTGTATCTTCTGTTGTATTTTTCACTCTGTATAAATGTTAATTAAATTTTGCATTGTTATTAATATTAATTTTTGTAAAATAATAAAATACTTAATTCCGTGTAAAAACAAAAATTTCAAATATATCTATCCAATGAAATTCGTAAGTAATTCTTTAAGAGATTTGATTAACGTCACTTTGTGAAACCATTGCTATAACTTTTGAGTTTCTTCTCATGTTTAGTGATTTATTCATTCCCATTCTTTCAATTTCTATCAAGGTATTGTGCTATCAAGATATTATGTTATAAGTGTATTTTCTTTTGAAAAATTTTACACCAATACATTTTACACCAAACTCAACGCTTTATGTTTAAAAATTAATACTTCACTAAACAGATAAGTATGAAAAAATTTTTAATTAAAAATTTTCTTTCATTTCTGTAATCTGAATATCATAACAGCAACAATAATACGTTAGTTCGGCCGTAATCAGATGTGCACAAGAAAAGATGAGCCTTTCTTAGTAATTCCTTAAGTATTTTCTAGATTTTGCAATATTTTAGTAATAAATCGCAACCAAATTACATTTCAAAACTTAATTCAATAAAAGGTTTTAGGTCGGGTGGACTGTCCTAATTTTCTGTCTTTATGTATTTATCATCATCAGTTTTTTTTTCTTTTAATTATTGTATCATTAAATAAAAAATAAATAAATAAATAAAAATAAAAAAAGATGTCAATTAGCTTTTTTTAAAAAAGTTTTCTTTTAAAAAAAAGCTAATTGACATCTTCCCCCCCCCCCCCTTAAGCTGCCATATTTTATCATATGAAGTTATTTTTCCATTTGTTTATTTTTTACTTTTACATATGTATGATAGTAAAGTATAAAAAAAAAATGATAAACGATTTGAATTTATATATATATACCGGGTGTCCCAAAAATGACTGATGGATTTTAAAATTCAATAACTTGCAAACGGTTACAGCTATTTAAAAATTTTTTGCAGGAGGGTTATGTATAATGTCAAGAGTTTTTTTTACCGTAATTTTTTATTTTAGTTCGAATTTCAAACAATAGGTGGCGCTGACGGCGATTGAAGGCCAGGTCAACGCTTCCCTCAGCACTGATCATCTGGCTTTCAATCGCCGTCAGCGCCACCTATTGTTTGAAATTCGAACTAAAATAAAAAATTACGGTAAAAAAACTCCTGACATTATACATAACCCTTTTTCAAAAATTTTTTAAATAGCTGTCACCGTTTGCAAGTTATTGAATTTTAAAATCCATCAGTCATTTTTGGGACACCCGGTATATATATATATATATATATAAACATAAAAGCCTTAAATTTTATTTCACCAAGGGGGTTTCGCCCATTACTTTTTTCAACTAATGCAAAATATTATATTTTATAAATATTTTTATTTTAAATCCCGCATTAAAAAAAGTAGTAACTAACCCTTATTTGTTGGTAACATATTTGATCATCGGAAAAATAATTTCAATTGTTTTCAAAAATTTAAGGAACCTTTTAGATTAAGTTCAGGTTTTCTTTCTAGTTCATATAACGGTTTTTTCCCGTTTTTGATTCTGGTCTAGTTTGAAGCACTGTTTAAAAAGTAAATGGTGAAAAACAAAAGTTAAACAAAAACAATAAAAAAGGCTGATGAAAAAAAAAAAAAAAAAAAAAAAAAAACACAATTCTCCAATTAATCCTAGAAACTGTCGCCGGTACTTTATCTAACAATTGATCTCTTAAAACTCATAATAGACAATTTAACACTTTTATAAGTTTTATCAAGTTGCCTGTCAGAGTGATAGATAAGCGAGTCTAGAAGCCCTTAAAGGGGAAAATTTAAACTTTTTTTTAAAAAAAAGTTGACGCCCAAGCAAAGGTCCTTTCCCCCAACTTTTATCCACCCTGTTATTACTTCCCCTTTTCGACTCCTACACAAGTTAACATTTCTTACATCCCCCCCCCCCTCTTCGCGCGAGAGATATTATATTTAAACGGTAGCATCAACACTGCTAATAGCTTGATCAATACTTAAGACAACGCCCTTATCCAATACTAATTGAACTTTTATAAGCCAATATGTTCATTCATCAATCAGATCATGGCGGGGTGTCTTTTTTTTTTTTTTTTTTTTTTTTTTTTTTCTTTTTGTTATTCGCTTAATCTGTTTTTTGCGGTTATTAAAGAATATCAAACAAATTGGGTTGAGTGAAATTTATATGAAAGAAAGCGTGGGGAGAAATAATGTGTAATGGGTGGCTTTTATCACTAAGTTATTAACACTTGGAGAAGATTCTAATCTTTGATTTGCTACTGTTTTAAAACAAACCATTTTTCGTTCCTGGCAGTTTGAGTTGGACAAGTCAATAAACTTTGCTCTAATATGCATAATGGTCTTTATAAAAAATAACTGTTAAAGGCGTGAAAAAAAATGGCTTATTATTTACTTAGGCTGACAGCTGTACATTGATTTTTATCTCCATCAGAAAAATAAAAATAAAAAAGCATTGCTAATGATTTAACAACCTTCTGAAATCCAATTTTCTTTTCTTTTTGACACAATTACAAGATTAATTTTATCGGTACATGCATTTTACACGCTTTTAAACTGGGAAAATCTTTGGTACCCGTATTTTCACCTGAAAAATAGCGGTACACATATGAGCCCTGTCAAATACGCAATTTTGGGGCAACGGTCACTAGTGTGACTTCAACAGTGTGTAATTTTGTTAGCAATCTAGTGATAATGAAATATAATACACAGTTCCTGTACAAAATTTAAGTAGAAATCTAACTCTAACATTTATTTGTATCAAAAATTTTACTTTGTTCATGAAAAATGCAAAAAAAAAATGAAACCATGATTTTAAAAAACGCCAACAATTTGAAAATTTGGTCGGTTTTGCATTAAATGTGGACTTTACGAGTTAATGTGAGTGATTCTAAATATATTTAACCCATGTGTCATTAAAAGGATATTTAAATATCTTCAAGTATTGGCCAGTGTTGAATTTAAGGAGTGGTGTTTAAGTGGGGGGGGGGGGACATTCCATTCCCTCCCGGAACAATGAGATACTCCCGACAGATTTGAGATTTTGTGTTTTCAATGGTCAAAAAGTTAAATCTCCCGCTCGGAAATTTATAATGTCCCACAGAATGGGCTCAGAAATCCCACTAGGAAAAAAAACCTGTGAATTTAACACTGAGTTTGGGTGATTTAAAATTGGTTTGTTATTTTTCGTCTTATGATGATATTAACCCTTCTGTCTGTAATTTTTCAGAGAGAGTGCAATGTAGATCACGCTGAAATAAATAAACAGTGTTTTAACCAGATAGAAAAATTTCGCATTATTTTCCGATGCAGTTAAATATATATATAAATAATAATAATAATAAATAATGTTTGAAAACATTTTTAGGCTTTTCTGAAAATTTTCGTTTTTATATTGTGTTACTTAGAAAAAAAAAAAAAAAAAAAAAAAGTGCTACATAAATTTCACTTAAGTCGTTTCAAATTCCTAAGAAATAAACATTTTGTTTTTCAATTTTATAATAGTACAATATCTTTCAGAAAATGCTATCAAAGTTGGTTTGCGCACATCTACCTCATCTTGTTTATGTATTAGAAAATTAAAAACAAATAATTCAATTAAAATAATTACTTTCATTTCAATGAAAATAACTAAGCTGTAGTTATATTAAAAATTTATAAAAAAAAAACTATTGTTTTCATTCAAAAACTTCAATTTAAACAAATACAAGTCTGTATAGCTAAGAACATTATCGTTCATGGTTCATTATATGACTCTTTAATCTGTATGGTTTGTCTTATACAACGCAGCTTTTAGGTAAACTTGATACAGTTAAGTTGCTGGAAAACATTAAAACTGTTTCTGTTAGAAAATTACTAAAAAGAAAAAAAAAATAACGCTTATATAATGTTGATTCAAAAATGAATCTGTGCAAAAGGTTTGATTGAAAATAATTAATTAATACATCGTCAAAATAATCAGAATTAATAATCCGGAATTCATTTCTATTAAAATTTTAAAATATTGTTAGAAATTCGTAAGCAAGTATCATTCAAGCTTCGTTTGAAAAAGTTAGTAATATGTAATTTCATGATAATACAGTGGAACTTAGCTTTAACGAAGTCTTTATTTAACGAAGTTTTCTACTTAACAAATTTTTCTATTGAACCTTGACTTTAGACACCCATTCACATTTCACATGTATAATAATTTCCATATAATAAAATATACATTCGGTATAACGCAGTTTATTCTGTATTCGTTTGTGTACAGCTTCAAATGGGGGTGAAAGTGGTGTAAGGAAGTGAAATTATTTAATCATTTCTATTCTTCTTTGTGGCGAAACAAAACATTTTTTTTTTTCATACTCAGATAAACACTTGCTATCGTCACACTCTCATACAAACATTCTGGCACTGCCAGTGAGGGGAAGTCTTCGATACAACTAGAAGGGATTCCAGTTTTACAAAAATGTTACAGATAAATTGTTCGGATACGCGAAAATTTTTATGAATAGTGCATTTTTAAAAAATAAGAAATCTGTAGAAGTATTACAGACTTTTTTTAAAAGGTAAGGATCTGCAATACCGAGTAAAAAGAAAAAAGGTACACTACGTTTCAGTTTTTGTAAATTTCTCTTTATTATGTTTTACTTTTAATTAAACTTTTTGCATGTGGGTACATTGCATTAAAAAAATCACTGCCCAAAATAAAATACATTCTCCAATATTGCCATTGTATATATTTTTTTCATTTTATATATAGTTTTATTAAACAAACATGAATTTGAATCTATTTAGCAAATTTTCTTCATAATGGAAAGTTTAAGTGTAACTATAAGACTTCGTTAAAGTGAAGTTTCTCGGTATTTCATTAAAAATGAATCTAGCAAAAAATTTACTGAATCTAAATCCCAAGATCAGAATGGTCAATATAATCATGCAGATAAAAAAGAAATCATCAGAATTCATCTTGCGTATGATCTTTTAAGAAGTTATTCCCCAATGTAAAGCATGCTGTGATCTAGAAACAGATGATTCCATTCCGGATATAATGAATCATGAATTCCGAAAAAGAAAAGGTAAGATCGGCCAATTCTTTCATGTAAAAAAAGAATAATTTATTTTACATGCTATTATCCATTCACGGCGCATGGTGTTCCGAGATGCCTACTGCATTAAAAAAAATCATTAAAAGTCCAATTGTGTTTCTTCATTTTCTTTTGGGGCATTCGGAATATTAGTGTGGATTGAAAATGTCCCGTCGCTATCACCACGCCTGCTTCTTGAGGAAAAAGCTAATGACACAACCAGGTCAGCATAAAGCCTTGCACCACCCTCGCCTTTTGTAATCGAAACTTTGTTGTTTCAAAGCGTCTAAGAATAGCGGAGGAGCTTTTAAATGAATGCATACTTTTAAAGACACGCTGGAAACTGATTTCCAATTGCAGAGGTATTAATCACACTTGATCGGTTCATAGTTGCCATTCAAGTCACATAATTCTCTAAATTAGGAGGGAATGGGAGGTGTTAAGCTTTTTGATTGCTTTGTAGTTGAAAGAAGCAAGATTATTCATTAAAAGTTTCGATTTAGTCTCCTCGAAATTGATTGTCCTAATAAAATTAGACCAGAAAAATCTTAAATAACAAATGTTGCTTTATATATTTGATCTAGCTGTTTATTTGTCTACTTACTCGCTTAATCAAGATAGACGTAATGGAATATTATACCATTAATATGGCATTCAAGTAGGATTTTATGGAAAATTATAAGGAAAATATTATCTTTAATAACACAAGGAACGTATAAAGAGATATGTAATAAAATGCTCTATTTTCTTTCTGTAATATTCAGATGCCATTAGAATTTTAAATTAAAAATTTAATAAGCATTTGTCATATTTTTTATCTAAATCAAGGGTATTCATTTAATAATGTTTTAAAGGAGGAGGGGAGCATTTTTGCTTTTGTAGTCACTATTTAAGAATAACAACCTTCTCCTTATTTAATCGCAGATTTTGTCATTAACTGAGAAAATTATACTGGTAAAAAATAGTGGTAACTATGGGACTTGCTAGTTGAGCAGTATTAGTTAACTACGTACGTAGCAGCTAGTTAGTACGTTGTACACCACTGATCTAACTGCTCAATTTGTAACTCCTCCCCCACCCCATCCACAAACACATACACAAAAAAAGACTTTGACAGAAATTCCAATTTAAAAATAGTAGTAATATTAAAAAGTCTAAATAAACTGTATTTAACTTTAAAATAATTAATAAGCTTTGCTTGATAAATTAAGAATTCCTTAAAAACGTTTTAAAGTTAAAATTCTGCTTCTGATCTGAACTCTTATAATAATTTCATATGCTTTTTTCTATCAGAAAAGGGATTCGAATTTGAAAAATATGTGTTTAAATAAATTTATCTTTATTAGATATATTTTTCATAAGCAAAAGAAGTTGTCCTATACTTGCTTGAATATAAAAAATAACTTATGTTCTAATTTGATTTTCTATAAATTTTGGATGTCGTATGTAAAAAAGAACATAATTATCCAGCTAACTTTCTACTCCTGCTCTCTGATATAAAATTTCCGTTTAAAATTACAGAACAACAATGACAAACACCCCACCACCCCTTCCAGTATGGTGAAAATGGGGTGGAGGGTTTGTGGGACATGACCTGCAATATGGGACGACGAGTTCATTAGCTCCGTCAATAGCAGGAATGGTCAATTGGATTTTGTAAGAAGAGAATCCTCTTGGGCATAGATAAAGCCAATATTTCTTTCTCACCCTTTCTTCTTGTATATATTCCGAGCTACAGAAAATTAAGAATGAATGAACCTCTCTTTGGTTGTAGGCACTTAACAGCTAAAAGACAAAGTTTTTGCTTTCCTGCTGCCCTTACTGTGTTATAGAACGAAAGGAGAAACTGCAGATATACTGCAGTGATGATTATTTGAAAAAGTAATATTTCTTTAGGAAAAGAGTTTTTATATATATATATATATATATATATATATATATATATAAACATAAAAGCTTATGCTTCTGTATGAAGCTGCTTTTGGTGATACAGTAGGGTTGAAGAAATCGGTATTAATTGTAGGCAAGAGAAATGTATAATTATACTGTAACGCTGAATTTTTGTTCAAACTTTTAAATCTGACATTTTTAGCCAAACAACAGCGACTGTAGACTCTATGCGTTAGATATTTTTTAATCCTTTCTTCTAGCGGCACATATGCATGACATATAGAAGAGTGTATAGGCCATATAGGGTACTATACTGATGTGAAAAACTTTAAACTTAACCACATTTTTTAGAAAAAAGAACATTTTAGACAAACATATTCACAAGTAATTACAGACTTTTACAATTTCATTAAATCTTAAATAAACCTTCACACATTTCAGACGTTTCAAAAACCATAAAAATTTCTAGACATAAAATAAAAATGGTTGGAATTATCAACTTGAGGCACTGTAAAAGATAAACTACATATTAAGAAAAGGTCTAAGCTATTATAATAATAATAGCATACTTAAAAACAGAAACATTTAAGTAACAGACATAACATACAATCAATGATGCATAATTGTATAACAAATGTTCTTCACTTTAGTAATGAAAAGTTCTCAACGTTTTTCAACGTTTGCAAATATTTTCAACTGGCAAATACAAACGCTCACGTTTAATGTTACTAATATTGTTACATACATGTTAAATCACTTCATATTTTATTAATGTTAAGAAAGGCGAAAAATTAGTTAACAAACATAACATATTTGTACTTACATTTTTTTTCCACAAACAGCGAAGATAATAGTGCATTAGGAGTAGCATATATCACGAGGAATAACAAAAGAAAAACGACCACTTAGTTGGAAACAATCAAAATAATAAAAACCTTTTGTGAGGAAAAACTAGAGACTTTCTTCAGCAAAGGTGTGCCTTTCCCATTTCCAATAAATCATCTGAGAAACAAAATTTCCCAATTCGGAACAAACCCAGCCAAAGTAAAAAAATTTAAAAAACACTCAAGAATGCATTCATACTATTGGACAGTCATTTCAGAAATAAAGCAAAAGCTAATTGCCAGTAACTCCCATAAATGAAAAGCGGGGGAAGTGACAGAAAACCCCCAAACTGTCATGTACCCATAACAACAGGTGGGGCTCATCCGTTGTCAACTAGCAAACTCTGGCACTTCATTAGTCCAGCTGCCTCTGAAATTACAGGGTACCTGGGCATTTTTTTATTTGGAAGGGTTCACAGGGTCAGCCGAATGGGGGTGCTGGCCGGTTCCGGCATCTCGACTCTTAAATTGGAAGGGGTGGCCACGTGATCATTACCGGTTTTGAAGAGGACCGGCCCGCGATACATCATAGTGTCCCGCGGCCATCGCATATATGACGAACTCACAGCCCCCCCCCCCTTACATTCAACATCCCCATCTCATTTATCAGCCTCAAGCTAGCCAGGCCTTTGTTTTCAGTCTAGGAGGGATAAATATTCTGATCCCTCAGAAGGATCAATGAATAAGGTTATTGGATAAATGTATTAAAGGTAATTGAATTGTTGTTTACTTTCATTAAGTCCCGAGAATAGTGTAGGTTTCATGTCCGGGTGTGGAATGGAGGTGTTTCATCACCCATTCCTCGATGCTTCCTAGGAGGGCTGATTCCCCCCGAGGACAGTGATTTTCCAGAGTTAGAACGACAGCTCCGCAATTAGCCATTAATTTTGTGATATAGCTATCGTTAATTTTAGTATTCCTGTAATGAATGGAGAAATTTTTCTATTAGTAGCACGTGGTATGGAAAAATCCATTCCTTATTTTTGTTTCAGTTTACATCGAAAATGCTTATAATGAAGAAAGCCGTAGACAGAAAAATCTCAATCCGTTAGCGACATCACTGTAACTCTGGTATTTGCTCAGGATCAATGCGATATTATTGAGAAAACCATTTTAAAGTGTATATTTATCAAAGTGTTACTAATGGAACGTTAGAGTCGTACGGAATTAGTATAATAATAACATGCTTAGAGACTATAAGAATGTCTGTGACATGATGGAATACTTCTTTTCGATGCCGGCTTCAGGAAATAAAGTGACATGCGAGTGCCATAGTTGGTGCCATTGTAATGGCATTGCTAATAGCACATTTTGTAGTTGCATTAACATCATTAAATGTTTTTTCTTTTCAAATAACGACAAATGAAATTTTCTCATTTTCATATACTATTAAAGAAGAGGAACATAATGGATGAAGTTCTGTTTCTGCGTTTTTCGAAGTATCGTTTCTATAAACGTATAATTAAAAAAATTCAAAATTAAAAGTCAGATACATAATAAAAAGCAATAATAGTACAGTTTAGTGATGTCCTGCACCAATTGTATAATTAAGGTAAGTCTTAATAAAATTTGTATTATGTTCTCTGCAGTTAACGTCAAATAAAATTTTCATACTTTCATACAGTATTATAGAAACGAAACATACAATGGACAAAGACTAAAATATCGTTTGTACTTAATATAATATTATAATTAAAGTTTATAAGGGATATTACAGAGATCTTGAATATAGCTTTATCGTCAATCTTTGGTCATAGATTATTTTTACCTTCTTGCCATAAATTTGAATAATAATAACTGATGGAATAATTCACTCAATTAATCCTTCATCATCACAGAATGTGGTCCGATTTTCGAATTAGCTCACCAGCATAAATCGAAAGGGATATTTTGGAACTGCAGTAAACGCTGCATACGTAATTACATTAGATTGATTTTTAACACTATTATTGTAGAAAATAAATCATGCAGTTATAAATTTCCAAGAGAGGGAAAAAAATCCAGGCCCGAATTCCAACCAGGGATGTATTGGCTAAAGCCGCCTGTGATCTTACAACTTAGCCATCCTGGATGAATACTGGTGGAATAATCCACTTATTTAATCTTTCACCATCACAGAATTTGCTCCGATATCCGAATCAACTCACTAAAATAAAAAGAAAGTTATATTTTGGAACTGCAGTAGACGCTGCATGCGTAATTATATTAGATTGATTTTTAACACAATTATTCAATTGGTAAATAAATCATAATAGTTGTAAATTTCCAAGCGGTTCGAAAAAGCCCAAGCCAGGATTCGAACCAGGGATGCATTGGCTGAAGCCGCCAGTGGTCTTCCAACTTAGCCATCCTGACGAATACTGGTGGAATAATTCACTCAACCAATCTTTCACCATCACAGAATTTGGTCTGATATCCGAATCAGCTCAACAGAATAAATTAAAAGTTATATTTTGGAGCTGCAGTACATTCTGCATACGTAATTATATTAGATTGATTTTTAACACAATTATTCATGTGGTAAATAAATCATAAGAGTTGTAAATTTCCAAGCGGGTGAAAAAAGTCCAGGCCAGGATTCGAATCAGTGATATATTGGCTGAAGCTGCTAGTGGTCTTCCAACTTAGCCATTGTGGACGAATACTGGTGGAATAATACACCCAATTAACTTTTCACCCTCACAGAATCTGGTCTGAATCAACTCAACAGAATAAATCGAAAGTTATATTTTGGAAACGCTTCATACTTAATTATATTAGATTAATTTTTAACACATTTATTCAATTGATAAATAAATCATAACAGTCATAACAGTGCAACGTTTACTACAGTTCCAATATATAAACTTCGATTAATTCTGTTGAGTTGATTCGCACATCAGACCAGATTCTGAGATGCTTAAAAATTTATTCCTCCAGTATTCGTTCAGTATGGCTAACGTTGAAGCTCATTCGCGGCTTCAGCCAATACATGCCTGATTTAAAAAACTGGCCCATATATTTTTCATGCACTTAGAGATTTACAACTATTATACTAGCCTAACTGCTAGTTTGTTTTACTTTGATGTGCGCTTACGGAAAATTCGTTATCTTAACGAACATTTCGATTGATTATATTTTATTAAAACACGGTAATTTCCGATTTTATTTACCGATTTTCTAAAACATACTGAAAATTCACCAAGTTAACGTAAAAAAAGCCTAAAATCATCCAATCAAAAACTGCATCATTGACAAATAACGTATCTAAACAGTAAACTGTGTTGTGTAGATACTTTTTGTAATCCGAAATTGAATCTTTGAATGTATCCGAAAGCATCTCTTTTTTATTTCGAATCATGCAAAATTGGAAAACAAAACTACTGCAAATAATGGAAATAGCTCTTTCGATCACAAGAACTGTGTGTCCGGGAAATTGCTGCCTGTGCTTTAAACTTTTTTTAACAACAACAACAAACAAAAACACTTTTATAGATATTGTATTAGTCATCCTTTTCCAATGCTATTTTAGTGGTACAGAAGTAAATTTATTTCAAATATTTTTCACAACAACAACAAACAAAAATGGGTACTACTCTGTTATAACGTCGATCAAAATATTATCGCCAAATTACAAGATTAAATACCAATAATGGATGATCGTAACCGTGAGTATTACATTCAATGACATTAGACTCGAAATACGTATTTAAAACGTCACCAAGTGCTTTTTATTTCGACTTTTTATTTGTATTTTTATTAATGTTTTACTAATTTATTTGTTCTTTCATTATTTAAAATAAAAATTATGTCAATGTGCATAATTTGGCTGTTAGTTTGGTGATTTGTATAATTTGGCGAAATTCTTCTACGGGATAACAGAATAGTACCCAAAAATGTTTTTATAGATACTGTATTAGCCATCCTTTTCCAATCTCTTTTAATGGTACAGAAGTAAATTTATTTTAAAATTAGTTCTCAATATAGTATGAAGACTAAGTTTACATTTGCTAATTATGCAATATTAATAAATATACCAAACGATAATCAATAACATAATTAGATTTTTTAAGAAAATTAATCATGACACATTGCATATAGATCATCTGTCCTTCAGAGAAAACTTATCCGGCCTCATTTATTTCTTCTCTTTATTTTATTTTTTTTTCCTTTGTATCACACAGTATAATTAAATGTTCTCTTTTAACTTTATCATGTTGTTTCTTCGTTTCGGACGCTGCTGTCAAAAATGCGAAAAGATTGGTCCTTTTCATTGGTATTTTTCGTTGGTCCTTATTTTTACTTCGAAACATGCAAAATTGGAAAACAAAACTACTGCAAATAATGGAAATAGCTCTTTCGATCACAAGAACTGTGTGTCCGAGAAATTGCTGCCTGTGCTTTTAACGTTTTTTTTTTTTTTTTTTTTTTTTTTTTTTTAACAACAACAACAAACAAAAAACTTTTATTGGTACTTTATTAGCCATCCTTTTCCAGTGCTCATTTAGTGGTACATTTAGTGGTAAATGTATTTCAAATACACTGCTCAAAACAATTAAAGGATATTGCAGTTTTAGGTGGATTTTGTATTTGGGAAACTTTTTAGCTGATTGATACATGGTCGACAGACATAGTAGGTTATACGAGAATAAATTACACATGTTTGGCAGAAAAAAATGCATTTTATTGCGCATTTGTGTACAAAAGGAAAAAAACACAATTTGTGCATATGAGAAAAAAAGAATAAGAAAAGGTGTTTTCTTCAAAGAAAATCATTTTCAGTAGGGGGTATGGTTTCCACGGATAGCCAGCAACGTTGAACACCTTTGAGGCACGGACTCAATGAGGCTATTAATGACGAGTTGGGGTATTCTGCCCCACTCTCCCTGAAGAGCTCTTTCCAGTTCTTGGAGAGTTTGTGGGGGTTGTTGGCGGCCAGAAACTCGTCTTCCTAGAGCGTTCCAAACGTACTCGATTGGATTCATGTCTGGAGAACACGCTGGCCATTCCATTCGAACGATTCCTTCCTCGAAAAGGAAATCCTCCACCACGTTTGCACGATGTGGCCTGCAGGTATCGTCCATTAAAATTGAAGTTATCTCCGATTGCTGCAGCGTAAGGGACTACAATAGGTCTGAGGATCTCATCCCTATATCGGCGACCAGTCAGAGCTTCATCTCGAATGATGTAGAGGTCAGTGCGCCCGTCAATAGAGATGCCGCCATACACCAATACCCCTCCACCGCCAAATCTGACACTTTCGTGCACGAACGCAGGATTATTCCTACTGCCTTTGTCCCTCCAGATGAAAATACGCCTATTATCCGGATGCACAGAAAAACGGGACTCGTCAGAAAACAGAATATTGCTCCATTCATTTCTCCTCCAGTTGACATTCTCGGTTGCCCACTCCCTGCGGTCGCGACGATGCCTTGATGTTAATCTAACACATACCATCAGTCGGCGAGCATACAGACCTACAGCATGGAGCCGGTTTCGGACAGTCTGAGTTGATATCGTGGTGCCTGTAGCTGAGTGAAGGTGTTGTTGGAGAAGAGTAGCGTTCATGTTTCGGTGTCTCCGAGCTGTTAACGTTAAATACCGATCTTCATTGGGCGTTGTTGCCCGTCTTGCCCTGGTCTTCGGCCTGCACATCCACGCTCCAAAAAATGGTTCCAGATCCTGGAAATGACACTTTGTGACACTCCAATGACTTGCGCTACTTCGGCTTGAGTTTGGCCCCCTTCTAACCTACCAACAATTCTCCAAGCTTCTGAATCTGTCAAATGACTTCGCTGAGACATCGTACTCATCGAAACAAAGCAATCACTGAATGCCGATCATCCTTGTCTTCATTCTCTTTTATCCAGTTGAAAGTCAAATTTCATTCGCTGCCGCTGAAGCGACGTTTATGACGTCGAACTCAAAATTTGCATACTCCACAGTTTGAAAGACAGAAAAATTTGCATTTGTGATTCTCTTCTTCTATTTTCGGCAAAAAAAATTTCGTTTATATCTTTATTTTATATAAAACTTCAAATATCCTTTAATTGTTTTGAGCAGTGTATTTTTCCCAACAACAACAAACAAAAATGTTTTTATAGGAACTGTATTCAGTGGCGCAGCAAAGAGGGAGGTTTTGTAGCTAAAACCCCTCCCAGAGCTAAGAAAGATTGCTATAATTGCTGCTTATGTGAATCAAAAATAAATTTAGTTACCTAAACTTTTTCAGTATTTCTGAATCTGTCGATTTGTTGAATCAGATTCCTTTTAACAAAGTGATTCAATTTAATGGCAAAAATTCTACTTAAAACTGTGGAAGTGCATATTACATGCATTATTTAAGTGAAAATTTTTTATTTGAACTAAGTCACTTTTTTCAGACGTCTTATGGTAAAAGAATGATGATTTCCTGTTTAATTCTTACCCAGATATTTTTAGAGAATTTTAACAATAACAAAGATATTTTAACAAAATTTTCAACAAGTTTATATTACTTAATGGCAAATTCGGTGTCATGTAATGTCATGTGGTGGAAAACACCTGAAATACCGATTTTAGTAGTTGAGACGTCGGTTCATTACTGTCTTTTCCTGGCTTTTATGTTTTCTAACTCTAACACTGTAAATGCTGTTTAAATTAAACATGACCAATGTAACTGCAGAAAAGATGCATTATGATTTGATACAGTAAATATACTGATTCTATTAACCGGTGATTCAAATAACTGGCAAACACCTTTATCAGAAACTCAAAACCCCCTCTAAAACCGAATTCTGGCTGCGCCACTGCAACCATCCTTTTAAAAACTCTTTTAATGGTACAGATTAAATTTATTTCAAAATTAGTTCTCAATATAGTATGAAGACTAAGTTTACATTTGCTATTAATGCAATATTAATTAATATACCAAACGATAATCAATAATATAATTAGATTTTATAGGAAAATTAATCATGACACATTGTATAGATCATCTGTCCTTCAGAAGAAAACTTATCCGGCAACATTTATTTCTTCTCTTTATTTTTTTGTATCACACAATATAATAAATAATCTCTTTTAACTTTATCATGTTGTTGCTTCATTTCGGACGCTGTTGTCAAAAATGCGAGAAGGTTGGTCCTTTTCATTGCAGGGATGGTCGAAACCCACCCACGCCCCAAGCAAGTGATTGCCCACCATAGATTCCAAGTTGGTCACCACTCCCTTGAGTTCGAGACGTTTGTTGTTTAACAATGAAGAAAACCAAAGATTCCTGTTCTATTATCATACACTAATACCTTTCTTCCACATGTACCTTATTATTTAGTCTATAACGAGTTAAGATGAAAAAGCATTATATTCCACTGATGAAGCTGTTAAAATTATGATTACTGGATGTGTAATTCCTATCAAAAGAACCATAAAAGTAACAAACAAAATTTTCTTAAATCATCTTTTAGTTACTTTATATTTCATTGTAAATGCTTTTACCATTTAAGGACGAAGTAATACATTGTGAAAAATTCTGAAGCTAATTTGCCTTAATAGATATTGAAAAATAGCAAAATAACGATTATATTAAAATTTGGGGACAGAAAATTTGTATCACATCACTATTTTTTATTTTTAAAAGATTTAAAAAAAAAAAAACTCTTAAAATCACTAAAATTAAAATTATATATACGAGGCGGAACCCGTCGAAATTCGACGAAAGAAAATCTTTGAAAAAGAAATGTTTTTTTTTTTATTTATTATAAATCAAATTAGTTACAGTAAAAAATACAGCTTATATTGCTCAGTCTAATTCTGAAGTAAATATTATTTTAAACTAAAATTAACAAAATACTATAAAACTCAATTATTCAAATTATTAAAATAAATAAAACCGAACTTCACTGGATTTTATAACAATCGCATTTTAATTTTTTTTTCTCCAATTTTGAGAAAAAATGGAGTGATTGTGTTGCCACAATTACAAAATTGGTACTAAAAATTATATAAAAAAATTAATGTCTCAAAAATAAATTGACATGCAGCTTTGAAACAAATTGCATTTTAAAGTGTATTTTTTTCTCTATAAGGCGGTGTAAAAATTTAAAATGCATGACGTTTAGAAGTGAAAATTTGCAGTACCAAAAATTGCATGTAAAAGTTTTGCGCATTTCAATTTTTTTTTTCAATCTTAAGAGAAAATTGAGTGAGTCTGTTGCCACATTTACAAAATTGATACTAAAAACTGTAAAAAAAAATTAATATCTCAAAAATAAATTGCGATACAGCTTTCAAACAAATTGCATTTAAAAGTACATTTTTTTCTCTATACGACAATATAAAAATTTAAAATATGCGTTGTTTCAAAGTGTAAAATTTGCAGTAGCGAAAATTGCAAAACCGAAATTGCAGGGGAAAGTGTTGCCATTCGCAAAATGACGTATGCGTTAAGCACAGATACGTTCGGCCTTTATAATATAGATATATTGCTGTTTCTATAATCTTTCTTTTCTTATGTTCCATCAAATTATGATACAAAAAATAATAACAATAATAATAATTCACTGTATCGCATAATAAAGCATAGTATAGCACTGCATTGCGTTTCATAGCATTGTATAGAACTCAATAGCAATCAATACATCGGATGATTGAAGCCTTTTTTTCTTCGTTTCAGAGAAAAAATACGTTCAAGTATACAAATATATTTTGACACTTCATCTTTAATTATCCCTATACCCACTAAGTTGAAAAGTTCTGGTGCTATAAATGCTATTTTTTATAACACAATCAAACTTTTAATGTAACAGTAACATTACAAAGTTAATCTCATACTCACGAAAATCTGAAACTATTAGAATAAATACAATCAAAATGCAACACGACTACGCATGTAACACAATTTTCATAACATTAAAGAAAACATTATGTGCAGAGAAAGTGTTTATTTTTTTATAAACATCTAGCTTGTTAGTTCAGGGAAGAAACAACTGTTTTGTGGAATACTAAAAAACAACATCTAGATTATTATTCATACTGAAAGAAAAAATAAATTTGGATGAATATTTTAAAGTCTTTTTATTAAGTCTGGGTTAAAAATTTTGCATTTACATGAAATTGAATATTAAAAAGACGTAAAATTGTCACTCGAATAATATAGTTTAAATACACTTGATTCTTCTATCAATAAACAGTGGAGCGGTTAAAAAAGATAAAGAAAAAGAAGAAAGTTATTCTTACTAAACCGGTTACAAATTAAACATTTTTATCTAAGCGCTTTAACTATTATGAGAAAATTCCCACTATAATTTCATGAAAATTATTATTAATGTTAATTAAACTAGATAATTCCTCCTGCAAATGACAATGTTTTCTTGGTTATTAAGAAAATAAACATTAATCAGAATGTCAAAAAGACGAAAATTTCTACCCGTATAATATTTTGTCCCTTTCCAAAAAATTCCTTAGGACAATTTATCACTCGTTACCTCTTTTCTGGTAAACACACTTCTCCTTTGCAAACACATCTGCCCTCTAGCCAAATAAGACAAGTAAAGACCCACAAAAGACAATATATTACACTATTTAACCACTGTTTCTCATAAAAAAAAACTTTCCCACGCTATGTATACCCCAAATGCAAAACTACTGTTTCCGAAAAGATGTCCACAAATTACAATAATTTCATAAACATTTTCGGGCGCTTATAACAGATAATAGATATTATTAAGTGTCTCAAATGGGGCCATAATTTAGGGAGGTATGTCCCTCTTTTTACAAAAGACCTTGACTATGGAATTAGCTCTATTGGATTCTTAAGATAATTATGATCTCTGTAACAATCACCATAAACATGAACGAACAATTTGCACATTTTTTTCTTCTTCTTCTTCTTTACACCGTTTTTCTTCCCTCCTGTCCTGGAGGAAGATCGTGCTCAAAGAGTATCGTTCTTGTTTCTAAAGAGCGATATTGGTTAGATCTTCTTTTCAAGGGACCATACTAAAATTTAAGATGTGAAACTTCTTATTTCGTTGGGAATGAAAAGTCTACATAAATAAAGAAACCATATGGTGTAAAGATAAGTGGAAAAGGGGCGAGGGTGTATTCGAAAAAATATTTTTCCTCCCTGAACAGCTCCAAATTTTCTGATATATTTTCAGACTCATTTTAAAAAATAGAAACATGAAACTTGCTTAAATGATTATTGAAGAGATGTATAAGATACCGTGTGATTTCTTTTTTTTTTCTCTCAATTGATTAGGACTTGATTTATAAACAATTAATTTCTCAGTATGACTCTTTTTTTCGTTCCGAGAACTCCCGCTTCGGAAAAGCTAAGTCAAAAGGCCAACTTTGACAGTATTTATTTATTTATTTATTTATTATTATTAATATTATTATTTTTCTATTTTATTTTATTTTATTTTATTTTATTTTATTGTGCAATATATTCTGCCTTTATCAAAAAATCGACAAGCATGGCACATTATGTAGTTTCTAAATAAGAGAATTTGCCTGTTTGATGTATTTGAGAGCAAAATTGAAAGTTACTTGTGAAACTTAGGATAATTTTGGGTCTGGTGAATCTGCCTTGGTTCTAGAAATATTTGCATTTTTCTAATCTGTAATACATTATGAAGTCCTTTTCTTCTATTGGCATGCTTATTTGTTTTTAAAATTTATAATGAGAATATTGAATATAATAAAATTAAAAACTTCATTTTTAATTTACATAAAACTTTAATTAGAACTACGATATTCACAATTATAAATGATCATTTGTAATGGTTTATAATGATCTCATACATATGTATATATATCAACGCATACATAATATTTAGTTTAATGTGTTTAAAATACACGAATTCGTTACAGAAAAATACGGATTTTGTAGTTTAATTTTAGTTATTTTAATTGTATCATGTACAATTGCTGACTTTTTCACCTTTACTTTTTGTAATGGTTTCGATTTGAATCAAAACATTTGAACTTTGGTAATTTTCCCCATTGCCTTACATTCTTTGATATTTTTATTTTTCTTAGATTCTCAATGATGTATTCTATTATGTGGTTTTTTTCTAACTTCGATTTTACTTTCTGATTTAATAGTCATTATATACACATTTATTATTTTTATGCAAAGACAGAGGCGAGAGAGAGAAAAAAAAGGAGTAGAAGAAACAGAAAGAGAGGAAGGGGATCTGCTTTAAAAATAAAAGTAGGCGAAAGTAAAATTAATGCAACGCAACATGAATAAATTGCAAAAAGTTGACACAAATAAAATTGATGTAATATAGCATGGATAAATTGTACCTTGTACAAGATATGAACACATTTTGAAACATGCAAAATAAATACATAAAGTAAATGGCAGAAGAAGTGCACTTAACACTCTTAAAATAACTAATAAACATCATTAACTTACAATGTCTCTAATTGTAATATCAGACATGATTGTGTTTGCTAAAATTATTTTATTGGAAGATCATCGTCATCTGTACCTGTAGTACAGTACATTTCATTCACTTAATAACATTATCTCTCGGATAAGGGGTAAATGAAAAATAAAGTAATAATTTTCAGTTAATTTTTTTTCCAATTTCACAAAACCTAAATATACTACGAGTATCAGTTAATAAGACTTATTTATATACTTTATTTGTTTATGTATTAGAATTATGTTCATAATGTAACACAGTAGAATTAAGAAATATATATATGAAAGCGAAAACGATCCTTATCTCAATCCTTATCAAAATGTTCTTGGTAAAATAATAATACAATTCTTTCAGAAATTTGCAATATAAATAATGTTTTCATAGAGACCATAATTTTTTTAACTGGTTTTACTTAAGAAAGTTTCAGCATTTTTAAATTGTTTTTAAAAGAAAATAAACTGAAATTAAATTATTTTTAAACTTTCTGTACTAGCTAGTATACAATTGGGAGAGAGGGAGATTAAGAATAATTTCCCAGAAATTGCTTACAGCAATTATGATACATTTTCAAAAATAAGTGCATTTTTAAGAGAATGGTTTATTAATTTGGTTTATAAGAGACTTGGTTTATTAATTTAAAGGTTCTGTATCTATCTAAAGTTCTGTCTAAGCTTCTATCTAAAGTTCTATCTAAGGTTCTATCTAAAGTTCTATCTATGGTTCTAAGTATAAATTAAAAGGTTCTATCAGAGTACAAATGTAGTTAAGTTATTAAGAACTTGTCTATAATCTGAATTTAATCATTTCTTATGAAATAAATTTGAAAAACACTAAGATGTAATTTATGAGAAATATTTGTTGATTAATTTTCGACATTGAATAAAATCTTCCAACGTAATGCAACTACTTCTTTCGTACAGTTACAATTAAAAAGTATTTTTAAATACCTTGTCAAATACGCAAAAATTTATTATAATATAAAAACTATTTTAATAATATGAATTAAATTCATATTATTAAAATATTGTTTACAAATATTTTAATATTTGTAATATAAATTTATGTATGTTTTTACAAACTACTCTGTATGGTTTTTTTTTGTTGTTTGTTTTGTTTTTTTTCTATTTGTACATTTTAACATTATTTTTCTTATGTATAAAATGTTTGTTTTATTTTTCAGAAAAATGTCATGTTGGCGTTTGGCCCTTCTCTGTAAATAATATCTCCCTTTTTGTAGATTTTAATCTACAAACCTCAATTTCCAATACTAAAAAATAAGAATTGAATAACCTAAAACAATTTTCCCTCACTTAATACAAGCACATCGAACGCGGCTTACCTGGAGAGGTAAGTAACAGAATTACCAGAATCGTGAACTATTTACATGACGCGTTCATTTTTTTTCTGCCCCCCCCCCCTTTTCTTTCTTTACCGCATTTATCCCCAACCGCTTTGATCCTGTTAATTTGTTTCTATCCAATTTTGCGGGAAACGAATCCCACTAGTCGCGGGGACCCACAAAAGGACAGGGGAGAGGGGAGGGGGCACAATGTTCCTCCCGGGGCCCCAACAACAGTCATGTCCGGGCCCCGGAGAATTTTCCCGCAACCTTTGACATGTCCTTATGGAAGAGAGTCTCTTCTCATGCTCCGTATTTGGAAAATTACATTCGACCGTCATAATGGAAGGTTTGCTTTAAAGTGGCCATTTTGGCATCCGAGTTTGAAGCTACAAGTCTATCAATCTTTGAGACTGGTATATATCTCTCTCACAGTGAAATGCCAGTCGTGACTCTTGCAAGCAATTTCGATCCAGACAAAAGCATTGTGTGAAGTCCTCAGATGAAGAATGGACTAATATTCCGATAAAATAATTCAACTTTTTTGATGATCTTAATGGTGTAGTGGTACCGCTGGAAATTTCAGATTTGGTGGAATGAAAGAAGAGGTCAGTTAGGAATTATGACCTTTATTAATGAATTTTGGGATTTCGTTGCCATAGAATCATTTGCAATTCATTTATTTCCCAATTATTGCCCACATCTGGGTTAGCAATTTCATGAAATTTAAACTATCATTTGAATATTGCTATTCAGTTTTAAAGTAGTCAGTTTGCGCTGCAAACTCACATAAATCATTTCGCTTTGTATTATTTTTAAACACACGTTCAAAAATGTAAAACAAAAGTAAGACTTAAAAATATTATGTGAAGCTCTTAGATGAAACATAGAATAAATTGATATTTCAATAAAATAATTAGTTAAATAATAAAATAATAGTTTCTTGATGCTATCGAAAGTGTACCGTTGGCATGTTTATTTTTAATGGAATAATGATGATAATGATAATAATAAAATCCGTTGTGAATTCGTCAGATTTGTCTATTTAATGATACCGTTTCGTGCTTTTAAATATGCCTTTTGAATATTAATTTTCACTCCAAAGTTTTACACATAAAACATATGAAATTTATTTTGCTGTTCGTGTAACAAGGCAATTTAAGATTTGGTAAAATATATAATATGTATGAAATTATGCATATACGTAGTTCAATTATGAATTATGACTTTTTAATGAATTTTAGGAATTAATCGACGTGCAGGTTTTATAATATAGTTTTTATTATCTTAAACGAGCATTCAAAGGCAAAATGATTTGTCCTAATGTAGGACAGTAATTTCATGATTTTTAAAAATGCCATAGTTGAATACTGCTATTCATTTTTAAGATTATGGATTTACATTAATACCAATTCAGCTTTGTGGGAATAAACAAAATAAAAAATAAAAGCAAGATCAGACAATAAAACTTTGTACCATGTTTCTGAGATGAAAAATGAACTAATACAATTTTGATAACATAATCTTTCTTATATATCCTTATATAGGTATCCTTAATAGTTCACTATTAGCAGTTTCACATTTAGCAGATTAATAAAAAGATATTAAAATATACGGTCCTTATCAGTAACTTTTGAGAATTTTGTTAATATATAGGGTCATTGCATGCACTTTTACTAAATTTTATTTTATTGAAATACATATATATATATGTGTGTGTGTGTGTGTGTGTAGTGGTGAGAAATAAAATAGTGTTATTGACTTTGCAAAATAGAAAAAAAAAAAAAAAAAAAAAAAAAAAAAAAAAAAAAAAAAAAGATGACATGCACATGATACAAAGATATAAACTAGTATGCAAAACACACAATATTAATTCCTAAACACCCAATAAAGGAAGGCTTAGGACCTCATCCCTCCCTCATCAGCATCTAGTGAATACAAATAAATATTAAAAAAAATTAATTATTACTAATTTATAAGTATTTAGATGTAGTTAAAACCCAATAAGTCTAAACATAATTCAGATAATGGTTAAAGTAAATAGGTATTATGTTAAAATTCATTACTCCCTCACAGTCACTCCCTCATAATTCTTATTTTGGCTTATTTGGAGAGAATCATCCATGTAACATTGCTTGAAGTATCGATACTTAATATTCAACTTGAAAAAAAAATTATTAAACATTACATGACGATTACATTTTCCTAATAAACTTTATCAGTAGGACATCCAGATGTTAAGTAGTTCTTCAAAGATCATCAAGTCTTGGAAATTTATTTAACATCAAGTATTAGTTTAATTTACGGCAATTGAAAACCAACAATTTACATACAAAATCTGTTACAGAAGCTAATATCCGCGTAATAACCATCCAGAAATTGTAAATATGATAATTGCTTCTTCATAATGCTCGTTATTGCCTCTTTAATATATACGTTTGCTCTATCGTCATTATAACAAAGAAATGGAGATGTGATTAATTGCTTTTTCCAAGAGCTGTAATGTACTCATAATTGAGTTTCTGGAGAAAAGGTGCACCGACAGGCCGCAGACCACAAAACACATTTCCCGCAGCATGAGCAAGGACGTTTGATAGCCACCCAGAGCCATCTGACTTTAGAATAAAAAATTTACTTTTATCACTTTTAGATCATGTCCTGAAGATTTTTTAAATAAATATGATAAGGAGTCGGCAGATGAGATTTAGTTTTGTGATAGAGTTCATTTGCATGCACTTATCCTCTTTCTCTATTTGCTTTTTTTTCCATCGCTATTAATCAATCAATTGACATGTTTGAATTTCTAAGTAAAGATTTATAACGATAGTAGAAATTGATATAAATAATAAACATAAACGCCAATATATATATAATGTAATATCAGAAAAAAATGAGAAAAAAGAAGAAATGTGAGTATATGTAAGTAAGAAAATATAAATGGTAAAAAATTGCATGTACAAGCACATTTTATCATAATTATGCACTTAATTTAATATAATGATATATCGTGTATTATATTAACACAGTCTTTTCACTCATTTTCTATAACATTGAATTAGCTAACGCACATATGTCAGTAGTGCATATATTCTTTTTTTTTTTTTCTCAAAGAACAATAAGCCGTACAATGTTAGTTTCAGTCTACATTCTTTTAAAATTACAAATCTCCTACAAAAACTCTTAACACATAAAGTACGAGCTACTTTTACAGTTTTTTTTAATTCTTCGACAACATTTTTTTCCACATTCTAATTTTGAATTATTTAATCGCTCAAAAATTGGGATTAGATAAAGTTAAAAATTCCAAACTAAAGTACCGGTATTGAAATTTGAAAGTTTTGCCTATTTTACATGGCAAGATATCTTGCCAACCAGCTTTAATGAGTTAATAAAGCCTGGTTAATGCCGACATCATATATCATTTAATTTAATTTATTTAATAATTGACCGTGCATTCAAAGATGAGATATTATGACTACGATATATTCATCTCAATAGCATTGAATAATTGTGCAACAGTAACAAATACCTGTTTTTGACATTATATTATATTATATCTACAACGAAAAGTGACTTGATCTATGAGAAGTTGTTGTGCAAACATAGTTGAACATAGTTATGCTAATTCTTTTTAATATTAATAAAGAACAATATGAGAGTTACATTTCAACCCTTAACTGGATTTAAAAAGAACAGTTTCGAAAGAAAAATGCTAAAAATTAAAGAACCCAATATGAGATTTGTTTATAACTTCTATATGATGTCAAAAGCAAGTAAGAAGCATTTAAATATCATTATCCACACTCTGTACTATTATATACTTTATAATACTTCATACATTCTTATTTGACAGCATGATGGAGCTGATGCTGTTAGTTATTTGGATAGTTAAGGTACAGAATCTTTAAATCAAAACGATGAATTTTGCTGAAATCATCTTTCATCGATTCAGGGGACATTACGATTTAATAGCTTCACAGTTCGATACTTAAGTACTGCAGGAGATTCTGAAACCGCTCCATCATCCCAATAACTTCATATATATAGGGAAAAAATATGAAAAAGTCCCCTTGATAATTGAAAAAGATCCTTCATCAGTGACTGAGGGACTGTCGCGTAAAATGACGGATCACTCCAATTGCTGAAAAAAAAAAAAAAAATCTTCAGCGTTAGAACCCCCAGAAGGCACCAGATCAACGACTGTCCTTAAAAGTCACTAAATGACAATAATTCGAAGTACTGAAAGAGAGGAAAAAACGAATGAAAAAGAATGAAAGAAAAAGTAATGAGAGTAAAACGGGAGTTGATGACGGTTTCTAGTTTTCTGCGGTAGCAACCAAAAGTAAGAGTAGGAGATTTTTTTTTTTATATTATTATTATCATTATTTTTTTATGAAGCCAGTTACATAAAAATCAATCAAGGAAGGATAGTTAGACAAAATGTACGGATGCATTTTGAATAAAATTGTCAAAAAAAAAAAAATAATAACAAATATTCAAGGGAAACATGCGGTTTTAATGAACTCTGGTTTCTTTGACATTGAAGTGGCTCTCTCAAAAAAAAAAAAAAAAAAAAAAAAAAAAAAAAAAAAAAAAAAAAAACTGCCCCCTTTCCCACACACACACTAAACAGCAAAAAAATTGCTTACATATTTACGGACTCATTTTAACATATTCCATCATACTTGAATAGTGTTTATGGCTTCAGTTTGTTTGTCTGTTTATTTGTACGATCTCTGACTCGCAAAAATATATTCGTATTGGCTTGTAATTAAATTATTTTATTGAGTTTTTAAATACTATAGTCGGTATTAAAAATGAAGTGTGTAGCATTTATAATTCGTTTACATGGGCACTCAAAAGGATTTCGTTAAATTATTGTCTATGGGGAGAAATCACTTGCGGTGTATTTTAACCAGTGTTGGGTATGAACGCGCTCACTGAACGAAAACTCACGAGTTTCGCTCACTATTTGTGAACTTTGAACTGAACTTCGCTCACTATTTTATAAACGAGTTTGAACTGAACGGAAACTCAAAAAATAGACGAGCTTGAACGAAATTTACGTTCAATTTTTTGATAATTTATTTAAAAATTTTCCAGACCTTAGTACACTTTTTCCCTCTTTCAAATGCCATTTAGAGGCCTACACGAGGCTCAGGACGGGTTAAGTCTGGCTATCACTTCTCTGGGTAGTATCCTAGTCTTACTTCTTCTGCAGACTCGGGTCGCGCCGAACCGGACCTGGGCATTATACAATTTCGCCGAAAATAGATATATACAGTAAACTCTCTGTACAAGGTGGACTGTGTAAGGCGGAAATATGTCTAAATCGGAAGGATTTTAAAGAAATCGGAAAGATTTTAAAAGAAAGCATAAACATCGCAGCCTACGGCACTTCTGCATAAATGGAGATTATAAACAGACTAAGGTAAGTTTTTTTGGCCAGAACTCTTCCGTACGGGTAAATATCAATGTCCTGTAGAAATGTACTCGGGGTCGGGCTGAGTTCGGTGCGAAATTTCAACTTTTTTTCCGGGCCGGGCAAAAAAAGCAAAAACAAGCTCGGGCCTTGTTTTTAGCTATTATATCGGGCCGTGTCGGGCCTTGTTTTTAGCTATTATATCGGGCTGGGTCGAGCCTTGATTTTAGCTATTATATCGGGCCGGGTCGGGCCGCTAAATTTTCTCTACGAGCCGGGCTGGGCTCGGGCCGAAATTTTTATTTTAATATCGGGCCGGACATTTTTTTTTTCTATGGATCGGGCCTGGAAATTTCCGTCCGTGCATACCTCTATCTTACATATCGAATAATCAAATGATTAGTTCACAAAATTTTGTAAATTTGGACAATAATATCCAAACATAAAAAAAGTGAACTTTTTAGTGAACTTCGTTCACTTTTACAAATGAGTTTGATTTGAACGAGTTCGTTTTAAAATTTTTGGATTTGAACGTGAACTTAAATCACTTTTCAGAAATTGAACGTGAGTTTGAGTTAGTTCGTTTATTTTGTGAACGTGCCCAACACTGATTTTAACAATATTTCACAATTTCAAAAATATTCAAATTGATGTACAACACACAGATTCATTACAATATACTTGCTGTAGAATAGATTGCGAATTTAGACAGGGAAGTAGTAGGAAAACAACAGTTTAAGGACATGCGGAGGGACAGAGGGACCGTCCCTCCGCATCCCTCCGCGCCCCTCCGCATCCCTCCGCGCCCCTCCGCATCCCTCCGCGTCCCGCCTGCGGTGCCGCCTGCCCCCACCATGCATCCCCCTCCACAAACGCCCCCTAGTGGAAAAAAGGAACATTCTATTATAACATGAGAGGTGAACAACCTTCCCTATTCAAAAATATTATCAATCACATCTCAACTCGGAATCATACTATAAGATGAAGATTAAATTTATACTTGAATTTTGAACAACAGTAATTTTAATGAGTATTATTAATTAAGCGAAACAATTAAAATCTCAGTTTTTAACCATTTTATTTAGATTTCTTCAACTACAAGATGAGATTATCAATTTAACACAAGAAAGTTAAACATATATTTGAATTTTGCTTGATAGACATCTTAATGAGTAGTATTAATTAAGTAAAAACAATAGAAAATATCCAGTTTTATAGAAAAAGACTGATTTCTTACGATTTTTATCAACTATATGATCAATGTAACGACTTAAAAGTTGAAAGTTAAACATGTATCCTAGTTTTTCAACAGCTATAGCCTTAATGAGTATCGTTAATTAAGTAAAAAAAAAAAATGGAAAATATCAAGTTTTATGGAAAAAGACTGATCTCTTACGATTTTTATCAACTTAAGAGAGAAAACTTAAACATACATTTCAGTTTTTCAACAGCTATAACCTTAATGAGCATTCATAATTAAGTAAAAACAATGGAAAATATCGATTTTTATAGAAAAAGACTGATTTCTTACGATTTTTATCAACTGCAACATCAGTGTATCGACTTACAAGTTGAAAGTTAAACATGCATTCTAGTTTTTCAACAGCTATAATCTTAATGAGTATCGTTAATTAAGTAAAAAACAATGGAAAATATCAAGTTTTATAGAAAAAGACTGATTTCTTACGATTTTTTCAACTCAAACTTCAGAATATCAATTTGATAGAAAGAAATTTAAGCATGCATTCCAGTTTTGGACAACCATTTCCTTCATGAACATTAATAATTAAGCAAAACAACGGAAAATATTAAATTTTTAACTGATTTCTTCATATTTTTTTTTTTATATATATATATATATATATATATATATATATATATATATATATATATAAAATCAGAATACACAACTTAAAATAGAAATTTAAACATATTTTTTAGTTTTTGAACACTCGTTACCTCAAAGAATTTCAATAATTGAACAATTAACAAAGGAAACTAATGATTTTTTAACGAAAAAAGACGAATTAAACGAATTTGGTTAACTTTTACTCTAATTGGAAATTTCATCGTACTTTATATATACCAACTAAGTAGAATTTTAATGCATAAACGAATAATTTAAAGAAATCCCCAACACACAAATGTGAACCTGCAGAGCATTTCTTATTACGTCATATCTAAACTAAAACTTTTTTCTGCAACCCCTCCTTGCATGCATTCCAGGTAGGGGAACATAACAAAGAATTTTGACGTCACAACTTACAAAGGTGTACAACAAAAATGTTTACGTTCAAGAAAAAGTATCACATAGAGAGATAAAAAGAAGAGATTTAAGTTATTTATCCATTCTAGTTTTATAACAGTTACTACAACATCTCCAAACTAAAATTTGGAAGTCATAATGAGTATAATTAATTAAGCAAAATAATAGAAATATTAGTTTTTCAGAGGGGAAAAGACGAATTTAAACAAATTTTATTAGTTTTACACTAGTTTAATAATAATTTTAAGGAGGAAAAAGACAAATTTAAACTTTTTTTTTTTTTTTTTTTTCTTTTAGTTTTACACTATTTTTTCTCATCTCCAACATGGATATATCAATTTTAACAGAAGAATTAAACGTATATTATAGTTTTTAACAACAAAATCTTAACAAGTATCATTAATTAAACAAAAATAAATATCAGTTTTAAAGAAAAGACGAATTTGAATAATTTTACACTAGTATTTTCAAAAGCAACATGGAAATATCAATACTTATTCACATATTTCACTTATTCACTGTATTCAATACTATATTTAATAAATTTGGATACACTTTAAGAATTTTCTAATCTATAATTAAATATTAGCTGTATATTTAATGTTACCCATGTTTTCAACATTAGTTCATAATCGTGAATTTTGTATTTTAAATACCATGTATTCAGGTTATTATTTTCACTTGAAATCATACAGAATTTTTTAACAGAGTTTGTTTCTGAAATCATTGAAGCAACTGTATTTAATATTTTTAACACCAATTTTCTAACATTTTCTAACATTTTCCGATTATACATTCTTCAGAAGTACATTTCTAAATGCTACAATCACTTTACACATCGAAAAGATATCATTGAAGCAACTGTATTTAATATTTTTAATACCAATTTTCTAAGATTTTTTAACATTTTCCGGTTATACATTCCTCAAAAGTTATTATTACGTATTTTAAACAATAGCAAATATTAATTTTAAGAATAAAAAGACGAATTTAAACAAATTTTATTAGTTTTACACTATTTTTTCTCACCTCCAACACGGATATATCAATTTTAACAGAAGAATTAAACGTATATTTTAGTTTTTAAGAACAAAAATGTAATAAGTATCATTAATTAAACAAAAAATAAATATCAATTTTCAAGAAAAGACAATTTTTTACACAAATTTTCAACTTTGAAATACATTTGTTTACATATATTGTTACAATATATTACTAAACTTAAACTTTTTAAAAAGTTTGAATGTCTTTACAAAGGGTTCATATTTATATTTTTCACGTCTTGACTGCATTCGAAATCTTACAACAAAAGTATACTTTTATTATTTTTATTATTATTATTATTCTAGAAAACCTAAAAAGTCATTTCTTGCTGCTTTAAACACTCGACATATTAAAACTACTCTGAGATATTCTACATTCATCTTACACTTCAAAATTTCTGAATTTTTACAATACTTATTTTCATCAAACTTTATTCTTGATCCTATATATTTTAGGAGTACAGAATTTTCACATCTGTTTTTATCTACTTATCAGAAAATTATTAAAACACCCAACAACATTTTCCAAATATGAATATTATCTTTACAGTTTAATAATACAAAACATACACGAATATAAAGTTTAATTTTTACAAACATTTCATATTTCAAACCGAACTTTTCGAAATTTTCACATCATAAGAGCAAACATTAGACGAACTTTTTAACATTAATATTGCTTAGATCTTTTCATCATAACTTTTAACTATGATAATTATCCATTTTTAGGTTGATTGTCGAAAAACTGTAACTGAAATTACATAAACTTAATGTAAAAAACCATGTTCTCACACAATTTCTTGAAATTCAACAAAGAATTGACTATTACTTATCTATTATTATTCTTATTAAATACTTATCTACATCAATCTCGACTCTCGATAGTATATAGATATTGCATCATTACACACTTACAACTCTTTTCAAACGTTTATCAAAAAAATAAGTCAATCAAAGTCTAGTAGTTATCACACCTGTTCCTCAGAAATATTACTATCATATGAAACAGTAAAGAAAATTAATAGATATTTAATATTTAATAACTTCATACGTGAAATTACTGCCGAATGAGAATACTAATAATCAATAAAATCAACTGTTGGACAAAAAAATAGTACAGATTACCGAAAATTCAAATCATTTTTTCTACAAAAATTACAAAAATTAACAAATGAATGACAAGTTAGAGAAATAACTAAAAAAGTTAATGAACATATTTACAAATTTATTAAAATCACACCTTTTTCTGGATTACAAACCGCAATTTCTTGAAAAATTTATCACCGAATTTGTAAGATTTTAGTCCTAGTATTACATACACTCAATAAATATTCAAAATTAACAAAAAATAATTTTTTAGTCTCATCAATAAGCAGAAATTCTATATTAAAAGAATATTTTCATAGTAGTACTTATAAAAATGAGAGTTTACAAACTGATTTTCATAATTTTATCACATTTAAACTTAATTTTTATACATAAAACATTATTTAATCAAATTTTATACTTTCTAATTCAGTAAAATTCAATACTTTTTTAGTTTTTAAACCAATACCACAATATTTATTTAAATCAAACTTGATTCTTTACCTTTTATATTTCCACATTACACAAGTGAGTTAAATACTAACTTGGATCAGGAGTTGAAGTCAATTGATTCCATTCGATTTTCATCATGTACGCATTGCTCCTACACGAAATTTCTTACTGCTATAATCATCTAATGTATTAAAACTAATCTACTCATATTTTTAATCAATTCACCAGATGTTTCATCTCGCACTTCTGAATTATCGTGCATCAAGTTGTTTAAAATATAAATACTATCTTTATAGTTTTAATGATATATAGTATACATGGTTTATCTTGAGTTAGCACTTCCATACTATTAATCAAATTATATGTTTCATCTTGCACTTGATC
Organism: Maratus speculifer; assembly: GCA_964019185.1. Taxonomy (NCBI): domain Eukaryota; kingdom Metazoa; phylum Arthropoda; class Arachnida; order Araneae; family Salticidae; genus Maratus; species Maratus speculifer. Next base: position 376,003,408 of record OZ025289.1, read on the forward strand.
TTAATGATTTCATCTTGCATCTGAATTATCGTCCATCGAGTTTTTTTTAAATAATAATATATTTATAGTTTTTGATTATACATAGCATGTACAAATACAATCTTTAATTTTAACATTTCATATTTCAAATAACCTATTTCCGAAACCAAGCTATGTGAATTTTACCACAATACTTATTATCATAGAATAATTTGTGTTTCACACTTTTCTAAAAATTATCAGATATGTACCCCTCAGAGAAATTACTATCATATGAATAAATGAAGAAAATTTAATTTATATTAAATGTACACGAAATTGATTGCAATATACATGTATTTAATAAAAATAAATAAATAAACGATTATTTATACATTAAACCTTTACTAAATATATATTTCTTTCATTATACAGATGTTTCAACAAGATGAACCAAAACAGCAGCAAACTTCAGAAATTAATGATCCGAATGATTCATCCCTAGCACATGTAGCGTTAACGAATACCACATATGTGAGTACTTATATGAGAAATACTAGAATTCGTATATGAAACGTAATTAGAGTAAATACAAAATGATTTGTCTTACTACCTACACTTTAACAAGTGCTTTTTACCTATATTATTGAAGAGAATCCTAACTGTGTCCATTTATTTCTACTACAGATGTGCTCTATTTGCTACAAACACTTCTTAAGTAAATGGAATTTAACAGAACATACAAAAATCTATACAGGTGAAAAATCCTACGCTTGGAAAGATTACCATAAATGCTGTTTTCAAGGAGACGTGAATAAAAAATGCACACATCATCATATAAAGCATCGTCAGATATATGTAAACTTAGCGAAGATATTCAAAAATTAGTCAGACTTTTGTAGAATTTAGAAATAAAGGAAGATATTTAGGCTATTTATCCATCATATTTTCACAACACTTACCACAATATCTCAAACTTAAAATTTGGAAGACATACACACTGCTGAAAAGTAATTTTGTGATTCTTCTAACCAGTATGAATGTATAGATATTATTTTGCAGTGTATTCTTTAAATGCTCACATTAAATATTCTTTTATATGCATATATCGTTGTGTTTATTTTTCTAATACCTATTACATTAATGAAATACATAACATTTTAAGTGAAACAACACTCTCACAACTTAAAAAATGCATAAGAACATACAAAAAATAAGCAGATGTATGAAAAAATATGCAAGTTTACAAAATAATTTCATTGTTTTCTAGAAATATTAACAAAAAATATTTACAATATGAAAAAATTGCAAAAGTGAAAAGAAAAATCACAAATGTAAAATCAAAAACCACAAAGTGAAAAACTCATAACAAAGTTTTTGAAAAAAAATATTTACAACAAATTTTTTTTTTACAAAAACCAAAACTTCCAAAAATATTTTTTTCAAAAAATTTTTTTTTCAAAAATATTTTTTTCAAAAAATTTTTTTTTCAAAAACATTTTTTACAAAAAATTTTTTTTTCAAAATAAGTTTTTACAAAAGTAAAAAAAAAGAAAATCACAACGTTAAAAAAATGAAAAATTTTTGTTAAAAAAGTGTAAAAAAATTGCAAAAAAATGTTGCAAAAATTTCAAAAAAGTTATGAAAAAAGCTTCAAAAATTTTGTTGTTTTTAATAGCAAATGCAATGGTTTCGCCATTGCATACTGCATTAAAACCAACAAAATTTTTGAGACTTTTTTCATAACTTTTTTGAAATTTTTGCAACATTTTTTTGCAATTTTTTTACACTTTTTTAACAAAAATTTTTCATTTTTTTAACGTTGTGATTTTCTTTTTTTTACTTTTGTAAAAACTTATTTTGAAAAAAAAATTTTTTTGTAAAAAATGTTTTTGAAAAAAAATTTTTTTGAAAAAAATATTTTTGAAAAAAAAATTTTTTGAAAAAAATATTTTTGGAAGTTTTGGTTTTTGTAAAAAAAAAATTTGTTGTAAATATTTTTTTTCAAAAACTTTGTTATGAGTTTTTCACTTTGTGGTTTTTGATTTTACATTTGTGATTTTTCTTTTCACTTTTGCAATTTTTTCATATTGTAAATATTTTTTGTTAATATTTCTAGAAAACAATGAAATTATTTTGTAAACTTGCATATTTTTTCATACATCTGCTTATTTTTTGTATGTTCTTATGCATTTTTTAAGTTGTGAGAGTGTTGTTTCACTTAAAATGTTATGTATTTCATTAATGTAATAGGTATTAGAAAAATAAACACAACGATATATGCATATAAAAGAATATTTAATGTGAGCATTTAAAGAATACACTGCAAAATAATATCTATACATTCATACTGGTTAGAAGAATCACAAAATTACTTTTCAGCAGTGTGTATGTCTTCCAAATTTTAAGTTTGAGATATTGTGGTAAGTGTTGTGAAAATATTATGGATAAATAGCCTAAATATCTTCCTTTATTTCTAAATTCTACAAAAGTCTGACTAATTTTTGAATATCTTCGCTAAGTTTACATATATCTGACGATGCTTTATATGATGATGTGTGCATTTTTTATTCACGTCTCCTTGAAAACAGCATTTATGGTAATCTTTCCAAGCGTAGGATTTTTCACCTGTATAGATTTTTGTATGTTCTGTTAAATTCCATTTACTTAAGAAGTGTTTGTAGCAAATAGAGCACATCTGTAGTAGAAATAAATGGACACAGTTAGGATTCTCTTCAATAATATAGGTAAAAAGCACTTGTTAAAGTGTAGGTAGTAAGACAAATCATTTTGTATTTACTCTAATTACGTTTCATATACGAATTCTAGTATTTCTCATATAAGTACTCACATATGTGTTATTCGTTAACGCTACATGTGCTAGGGATGAATCATTCGGATCATTAATTTCTGAAGTTTGCTGCTGTTTTGGTTCATCTTGTTGAAACATCTGTATAATGAAAGAAATATATATTTAGTAAAGGTTTAATGTATAAATAATCGTTTATTTATTTATTTTTATTAAATACATGTACATTGCAATCAATTTCGTGTACATTTAATATAAATTAAATTTTCTTCATTTATTCATATGATAGTAATTTCTCTGAGGGGTACATATCTGATAATTTTTAGAAAAGTGTGAAACACAAATTATTCTATGATAATAAGTATTGTGGTAAAATTCACATAGCTTGGTTTCGGAAATAGGTTATTTGAAATATGAAATGTTAAAATTAAAGATTGTATTTGTACATGCTATGTATAATCAAAAACTATAAATATATTATTATTTAAAAAAAATTCGATGGACGATAATTCAGATGCAAGATGAAATCATTAAGATCAAGTGCAAGATGAAACATATAATTTGATTAATAGTATGGAAGTGCTAACTCAAGATAAACCATGTGTACTATATATCATTAAAACTATAAAGATAGTATTTATATTTTAAACAACTTGATGCACGATAATTCAGAAGTGCGAGATGAAACATCTGGTGAATTGATTAAAAATATGAGTAGATTAGTTTTAATACATTAGATGATTATAGCAGTAAGAAATTTCGTGTAGGAGCAATGCGTACATGATGAAAATCGAATGGAATCAATTGACTTCAACTCCTGATCCAAGTTAGTATTTAACTCACTTGAGTAATGTGGAAATATAAAAGGTAAAGAATCAAGTTTGATGTAAATAAATATTGTGGTATTGGTTTAAAAACTAAAAAAGTATTGAATTTTACTGAATTAGAAAGTATAAAATTTGATTAAATAATGTTTTATGTATAAAAATTAAGTTTAAATGTGATAAAATTATGAAAATCAGTTTGTAAACTCTCATTTTTATAAGTACTACTATGAAAATATTCTTTTAATATAGAATTTCTGCTTATTGATGAGACTAAAAAATTATTTTTTGTTAATTTTGAATATTTATTGAGTGTATGTAATACTAGGACTAAAATCTTACAAATTCGGTGATAAATTTTTCAAGAAATTGCGGTTTGTAATCCAGAAAAAGGTGTGATTTTAATAAATTTGTAAATATGTTCATTAACTTTTTTAGTTATTTCTCTAACTTGTCATTCATTTGTTAATTTTTGTAATTTTTGTAGAAAAAATGATTTGAATTTTCGGTAATCTGTACTATTTTTTTGTCCAACAGTTGATTTTATTGATTATTAGTATTCTCATTCGGCAGTAATTTCACGTATGAAGTTATTAAATATTAAATATCTATTAATTTTCTTTACTGTTTCATATGATAGTAATATTTCTGAGGAACAGGTGTGATAACTACTAGACTTTGATTGACTTATTTTTTTGATAAACGTTTGAAAAGAGTTGTAAGTGTGTAATGATGCAATATCTATATACTATCGAGAGTCGAGATTGATGTAGATAAGTATTTAATAAGAATAATAATAGATAAGTAATAGTCAATTCTTTGTTGAATTTCAAGAAATTGTGTGAGAACATGGTTTTTTACATTAAGTTTATGTAATTTCAGTTACAGTTTTTCGACAATCAACCTAAAAATGGATAATTATCATAGTTAAAAGTTATGATGAAAAGATCTAAGCAATATTAATGTTAAAAAGTTCGTCTAATGTTTGCTCTTATGATGTGAAAATTTCGAAAAGTTCGGTTTGAAATATGAAATGTTTGTAAAAATTAAACTTTGTATTCGTGTATGTTTTGTATTATTAAACTGTAAAGATAATATTCATATTTGGAAAATGTTGTTGGGTGTTTTAATAATTTTCTGATAAGTAGATAAAAACAGATGTGAAAATTCTGTACTCCTAAAATATATAGGATCAAGAATAAAGTTTGATGAAAATAAGTATTGTAAAAATTCAGAAATTTTGAAGTGTAAGATGAATCATGTCCTAATTTGATTAATTATATGGGTAGAATATCTCAGAGTAGTTTTAATATGTCGAGTGTTTAAAGCAGCAAGAAATGACTTTTTAGGTTTTCTAGAATAATAATAATAATAAAAATAATAAAAGTATACTTTTGTTGTAAGATTTCGAATGCAGTCAAGACGTGAAAAATATAAATATGAACCCTTTGTAAAGACATTCAAACTTTTTAAAAAGTTTAAGTTTAGTAATATATTGTAACAATATATGTAAACAAATGTATTTCAAAGTTGAAAATTTGTGTAAAAAATTGTCTTTTCTTGAAAATTGATATTTATTTTTTGTTTAATTAATGATACTTATTACATTTTTGTTCTTAAAAACTAAAATATACGTTTAATTCTTCTGTTAAAATTGATATATCCGTGTTGGAGGTGAGAAAAAATAGTGTAAAACTAATAAAATTTGTTTAAATTCGTCTTTTTATTCTTAAAATTAATATTTGCTATTGTTTAAAATACGTAATAATAACTTTTGAGGAATGTATAACCGGAAAATGTTAAAAAATCTTAGAAAATTGGTATTAAAAATATTAAATACAGTTGCTTCAATGATATCTTTTCGATGTGTAAAGTGATTGTAGCATTTAGAAATGTACTTCTGAAGAATGTATAATCGGAAAATGTTAGAAAATGTTAGAAAATTGGTGTTAAAAATATTAAATACAGTTGCTTCAATGATTTCAAAAACAAACTCTGTTAAAAAATTCTGTATGATTTCAAGTGAAAATAATAACCTGAATACATGGTATTTAAAATACAAAATTCACGATTATGAACTAATGTTGAAAACATGGGTAACATTAAATATACAGCTAATATTTAATTATAGATTAGAAAATTCTTAAAGTGTATCCAAATTTATTAAATATAGTATTGAATACAGTGAATAAGTGAAATATGTGAATAAGTATTGATATTTCCATGTTGCTTTTGAAAATACTAGTGTAAAATTATTCAAATTCGTCTTTTCTTTAAAACTGATATTTATTTTTGTTTAATTAATGATACTTGTTAAGATTTTGTTGTTAAAAACTATAATATACGTTTAATTCTTCTGTTAAAATTGATATATCCATGTTGGAGATGAGAAAAAATAGTGTAAAACTAAAAAAAAAAAAAAAAAAAGAAAAAAAAAAAAAGTTTAAATTTGTCTTTTTCCTCCTTAAAATTATTATTAAACTAGTGTAAAACTAATAAAATTTGTTTAAATTCGTCTTTTCCCCTCTGAAAAACTAATATTTCTATTATTTTGCTTAATTAATTATACTCATTATGACTTCCAAATTTTAGTTTGGAGATGTTGTAGTAACTGTTATAAAACTAGAATGGATAAATAACTTAAATCTCTTCTTTTTATCTCTCTATGTGATACTTTTTCTTGAACGTAAACATTTTTGTTGTACACCTTTGTAAGTTGTGACGTCAAAATTCTTTGTTATGTTCCCCTACCTGGAATGCATGCAAGGAGGGGTTGCAGAAAAAAGTTTTAGTTTAGATATGACGTAATAAGAAATGCTCTGCAGGTTCACATTTGTGTGTTGGGGATTTCTTTAAATTATTCGTTTATGCATTAAAATTCTACTTAGTTGGTATATATAAAGTACGATGAAATTTCCAATTAGAGTAAAAGTTAACCAAATTCGTTTAATTCGTCTTTTTTCGTTAAAAAATCATTAGTTTCCTTTGTTAATTGTTCAATTATTGAAATTCTTTGAGGTAACGAGTGTTCAAAAACTAAAAAATATGTTTAAATTTCTATTTTAAGTTGTGTATTCTGATTTTATATATATATATATATATATATATATATATATATATATATATAAAAAATATGAAGAAATCAGTTAAAAATTTAATATTTTCCGTTGTTTTGCTTAATTATTAATGTTCATGAAGGAAATGGTTGTCCAAAACTGGAATGCATGCTTAAATTTCTTTCTATCAAATTGATATTCTGAAGTTTGAGTTGAAAAAATCGTAAGAAATCAGTCTTTTTCTATAAAACTTGATATTTTCCATTGTTTTTTACTTAATTAACGATACTCATTAAGATTATAGCTGTTGAAAAACTAGAATGCATGTTTAACTTTCAACTTGTAAGTCGATACACTGATGTTGCAGTTGATAAAAATCGTAAGAAATCAGTCTTTTTCTATAAAAATCGATATTTTCCATTGTTTTTACTTAATTATGAATGCTCATTAAGGTTATAGCTGTTGAAAAACTGAAATGTATGTTTAAGTTTTCTCTCTTAAGTTGATAAAAATCGTAAGAGATCAGTCTTTTTCCATAAAACTTGATATTTTCCATTTTTTTTTTTTTACTTAATTAACGATACTCATTAAGGCTATAGCTGTTGAAAAACTAGGATACATGTTTAACTTTCAACTTTTAAGTCGTTACATTGATCATATAGTTGATAAAAATCGTAAGAAATCAGTCTTTTTCTATAAAACTGGATATTTTCTATTGTTTTTACTTAATTAATACTACTCATTAAGATGTCTATCAAGCAAAATTCAAATATATGTTTAACTTTCTTGTGTTAAATTGATAATCTCATCTTGTAGTTGAAGAAATCTAAATAAAATGGTTAAAAACTGAGATTTTAATTGTTTCGCTTAATTAATAATACTCATTAAAATTACTGTTGTTCAAAATTCAAGTATAAATTTAATCTTCATCTTATAGTATGATTCCGAGTTGAGATGTGATTGATAATATTTTTGAATAGGGAAGGTTGTTCACCTCTCATGTTATAATAGAATGTTCCTTTTTTCCACTAGGGGGCGTTTGTGGAGGGGGATGCATGGTGGGGGCAGGCGGCACCGCAGGCGGGACGCGGAGGGATGCGGAGGGGCGCGGAGGGATGCGGAGGGGCGCGGAGGGATGCGGAGGGACGGTCCCTCTGTCCCTCCGCATGTCCTTAAACTGTTGTTTTCCTACTACTCAGGGATAAGCAATAGATTTCATTTATAGTGCTGTCTATGAGCCACAAGCTATAATTGTTGGAAGTAAAATTTCAATTGTAGATAAAAGTTCCATTAAAAAAAAGGGCATTTTACTTGGTGTGTAGGAATTCTATTAATCGGATACAAGGCTGCACAAAGTCATTCGAGTACTTTTTCGCTTATTAACGCAAATTGCTGCTTTCCAATTGTGCTATGAGTTTCATAATTGAATTAAATATTTACATACTGTATAGTATATGTATTCATATACATTATAGATCCTATACAGGGCTGCTCAAAAGAATTTGGATGTTTTTTATAATTATAGACAGTAATAACTGAAATTGAGTTTTCAAATATATTCTGTATTTTCTTTCACAAATTGTTTACTTTCACAAACATCATCATTCGTCTTATTAAACGATGAGATTAATGGTATTCTGAATGTGTCGGAAAAAGTTTCATAATTTATACTTGAAGCATGATTTTTCTTTCTTGTTAAACGTAAAAGCATAACAATTTCAGCCATGATTATTGAAGTGATTTGCAATCAAACAGTTTTTACCTTTTTCTAGATAAATGAAATACATTTTGAGTTATAAGCGATTGATATCTTAGGATGCCATTTTTATTCTTTTCCAACTTGGGTCAATTTTCAACTTTAATATAATAAATAGAATATAGCGAACATATGTTATAAAAAATACATTACATTATTTGTACTATGATAATTTTAATGTAGTGTACTTAACACGCTGATTATTTTTTTTTTTTTCGAAATAAATGAATTGTTGTTGTTGTTTTTGTTAAATAAACATATATTCCACAGGGTTATATCCCATAAGATCGTGCATTTTGCTTTGGTTTTGCCTTCTATTATATAAATTAAGCCGATTTTAATTTTCAGTATCCACATTAATGACTTCTTTGGAATTTTTTAATAAGTGAGGTATGCCATTATAATTTAGCAGTATTTTGAACAGTTATTGAACAGTTTAGTATATATATTTTTTGGTTTAAAAATTATTCATAATTTTCCTCTACATAAACACGATGGGATGGTAATTTGTATAATAAATGTAATGGGAACGCATTTTCAGAAATTTTTTGAGACAATTCGAGGAAATTTTCATATAAATAATCCCAATTATTTTATTAAAAAGTATAACTAAGATGAAATTTGATGAAAGCAATTAAATACCACTGTGTTCCACTCACATAACATATATCATATTTCTTTATCCCCCCCCCCCCCCAAAAAAAAAAAAATATTCGTGTATATATTAAATTAAAAAATTGGGTACTACTCTGTTATCCCGTCGACCAATTTCGCCAAATTATACAAATCGCCATACTAAAAACAAAATTATGCATATTAACATAATATTTATTTTAAATAACGAAAAAACAAATAAATAATAGCATATTAATAAAAATACAAATAAAAACACCGAAATAAAAATCACTTGACGAAGTTTTTTACACGTGTATCGTATTTAATGTGGCATTCACGATCATCCATTATTGACATTTAATCTTATAGATTGGCGATAGTTTTGTGGTCGACGGGATAACAAAGTAGTACCAAAAATTGTTATTCTTATGACCACAGTGTCACAAGAGTAACAAAATTTTAATATGTAGACATATTTTATTATATAGATAAGCAAAATACATTAGGTAAGAAATTAGATATATTTTATGAGTGTAGACCACAATGGTATTTAACTGATTAGATTTAATTTTTATTTTAATTATATTTTTAATAAAATAATTGGAATTATTTATGAAAATATGCTCGAATGGTCACAAGAGTAACAGTGGATGTTGCCTAATCAAATAAATTCCCTAATAACTTGGAAAAAAAATCCCATAAAGCAATAAGTCGAGACAATATGTTTTATTTTTTAAACTCAAAATAAATAAATAAATAAATAATTTCATAAGTAAGAAATTAAAAAAAACCTAGGCACCTATTATTTAATTTTATTTGCAAACAATTTATTCATCTAAACATCTATTGAAATATAACTTTTCCTATTTTCGCCTTCTGATCAAATAGATACTCTAATATATTATTTTTTTATTCATCTCAAGTGAATTGGCTGTGTCAACCGTCTGCTGCCGACCATACGTAAATACAATTGCGTCCTTCATGCTCTGACAGTCCCAATGACTCCGTACTAAACACTCTTCTATGATTCCCCAAACACCCACAAGTTGCCTTTTTTTTTAGCTCCCCACGCTTCAGTGCGGCTGAACGCCACTTAATAAGTGGCGATTAAACTGTCAACTGACACATTCGACGACTGCGGATGGGGAAGGGAGAATCACCAGAAGCTCTTCTGGAAGCACAACCTGAAAATGACTGTCGAGCTAACTGTAGAAAGCAGAAGCAGAAAATATGTTTTACTTTCAAGTCTTTTATATTACTTTCATGTTTTTTCTTTTCAGATCTTTTATTTGTTTTATTATGTATTTATCTATTTATATTTTTATTTATTTAATTTTTATTTAATTTTGTTTTACTTGTTTATTTATCATTTATTTATTTACTTTGCTTTGCTGCTTCTGGCCTTCAGAGTAGAACTCACAGTTTGCGTAGACATCCTACATTTTTCGACAATTGTGATCTCTTGATACAAAATAAATTTTCATTCTAATTTATTCGAAATTTTCCTGTTTGTGTGTGCATGCTCGCATGGAAGGCTCAGAATCCAATCACCATAAACCACCGTTAAAGTTACGTAAGATTTTAAAATGGCAGTTGTGAAAAAAAAATACCTACAGTACTTTCCAGAGAAATCTTTTATATTTATTAATGTAAACTAAACTAAACTAGCAATGCTACAATATGAATATACCAAGGATAATGACTTGCGATACCCACCTCTGTTTTCTTGACCATGGGCTCTAATTTACTATACACTTGTGTCCTAGTGAGATGGTCAGCCTACCCTGTTAAAATTTTTACTCTAGATTGGACCAAATTTTGGTGCTCAGAGCTGCCACCATAAGATGGTGAAATCTCATACCAACATTTGGAACTTCCTATTTCAATCTCCTTCCAACTACTGGAACTATGATTCAACAGGGGCTCCAAATATTGGTTCAAGATTTCACCAACTTCCAGTGGCAGCGATTGAGCACCAAAATTTGATTAAAACTGGAACAAGACTTTTAACAATATAACGAAGGACACACAATGTTTATTCACAAGCAAGCTTTTGGTACATATTATATCAACCCCGAAGATATGACAGATTGAATGAACCTCGCCAATCGGCCGCCCGGAATCAAATTATGGACCTACCTGTAGAGTGGTAATGTGATGCGCTGAGCACTGAGAAACTGAACTTCTTAATTAATGTAAAAATTCTTGCGCATATAGTAGTATAATTCAAATCTTATCAAATAGATACGCACCAAACACTTGATGCCTATACCACCAATTTATAGAAACTCATTAAAATTTGAATATAAAAATATTCGATACATACTTGTACTTATACATTTTATATCTTTGCGAATACAGCTATCTAATTCATATACCACTTCACAACGAGTTAATACGACAAAAAGACACAAACTTCTTAATTTATCAGATTACAATATGATGTAAATATCCTATTTAGAGAGATTAGGGGATTCCATAATCCACAATGTCGTGTGACAGTCTGAATGAAAAACCTGATTATTTGTATATATCTAAATGAAAAATCAATAGATTGCTGCTCAATTCTCATATATCACGTCTCCTGGAAAGCAAATCATATCTTTTAATTTTCAGGTGGTAATAATAATAACAATAATAAGAATACACATCAATAGTTATGTAACTCAAATGTTATTACATTGACGTACATACCAAATTTCAACAATCCAAGTTTATTGAAAAGTATTAAAAGTTGAATACAGAGACATTGAATACCGAAGTTAACTTATTCACATTATATGTCTATCAGACGTCTATCATTATATGTCTACCGTCACATTACTATAGCTATCGAATAATTACACCACTTTCTTACAAAATGGCAATCAAGCGGTACACAAAACTCTTAATTTGTTAGATGGTATGCTATAAATATCAAATTAAGAAAAGTTGGAGATTTCTGAAAATTCGTTAGATCGTTGCTTTGTCATGTGACAGCCCGCAATAAAGAGCGTAGCTATTTGCATGTTTATAAATTCATTGTTATGAAATTTCCTTACCACTTCTATACAATCTGGTACTCGAGGCTAACTCAAATCTCTTACTTTATAAGATGATAGGTTGTAGAAGCCATATTTAGAAAAATTGCGGAATTCTCCAAATTCATGTTGATCCATTGTCCACTTCTTTTATCATGTGACAGTTCGCAATGAATAACACGATCATCTTCACCTTCACATACAATGTTTTTAAACTATAATCTTGCAACGAGTGATCAATTTATATCTTTAAAAGAATATAAATATAGCAAAAATATCCAATTTCATATTTTTAATTTATACCACTTAGTCATGTATACTATCAATAATATTTTTATTCCACATTAAACTAATAATAAGATGAAGAATAATAAGAAAAAATATAATAGTAATAAAATTTTTTATTAACAGTTACCTATCAAATAGACGTGTACGAATTTTTAATGTTAATACCCCCCAATTTATTGAAACACATTATATGTTTGTGTTAAATATTCAAGTATGATTATTGGAGAATATTTCATATTATACTTTAATCATGATATCACTTCTTCATGAACTGGCTAAACAAAACTCTTAATTTGTCAGATTGAAACTTGTAAATATCATACTTTGAGAGATTCGGGAATTCTACAAATCTTTGTTGATCTATTGTCTATTTAGTCATGTGACAGTTCGTAATAAATGACATATAATCATTTGTATATCATAAATGATCATTTGCATAGGTAAAACGATTATCATATTCACATTGCCTGCATTAAATGATTATTTGAATATTTATAAATAATGCTTAACGGTAATTTCAAAATAACTGAAGATTTACTTTAAAAAATATTTTAAGTAAAAAATAGTTTTTTAATTTCGTACTTTTAGCTCCCTTTTATATAATATTTTTTACTCGCAATATTTTTATTTCAAAATAACCTACTAACAATAATAATATAAATCATAAACCTTTTATTTTCCAATTTATCCATTTTTTTTCCATGTCAAAAAAATGGACACATTGGATGGTTTTTATAATCTGCTGAGAAAAACAATTTCATCTTCATATTCATATACACTCATTGCCATAAAAGTTGGCACACCAAGTAGTAATAGTCGGATCGTAATTAAAATTGAATGTAGGCTCGTTTCTGATAGATATGCAAATGGTTAACGACTTGGTTGTGCATTACGTAAATGCCAGCAGAAGACGTTGAACTTCAACATATCTGTGTAAAAAAGAGTATGCAGAAACATTTTGCCTGTAATTCTTCAATTGCAGTTGGGTACTCTTTCATCAACAATGTCGCTACAACGCCACTGAAGACAATACTACCAGCTGGCAGAGTTGAGAAGAATCTTCGGATTGCTAGAAGCTGTGTTGTCAGCTCAGCAAGTAAGCAACTGCCTAGATCGTTCTGCCTCCATTCTGAGAAAATGTTGGGACTTGTGTATAAGAGAAAGGTTGCATACACGTCGTCCCGGCACATTATGCCCCGTTAGAACTCTGTTGGGAATACCGTCACATTATCTAATACGCACGCGTTAGCGCCAATTTCATCACTATCCACGATCTAAACACATGTAGCACCTTGTCCGTACGTTGACAGTAAGCATATCCGCATTCATTATGTGTACTATCAAAATCACTCGTCCATCGTCGCTTCCGTGTGGAGTGATGGGGAACTCAATGGCATTGAACTGCATCTGGTTGCAACCACGCTGTCTTCAACGACGAATCAACATTAAATTTAGTCAGTGATAACAACAATATACGTATGTGGAAATCCTATGGTGAACGCCTTAATCCTGCTTTTGGTTTACAGCCGCCCAACCCTCCTACACCTGGTGTGATGGTGTACAATCACATACTACACTCGGTCACCTCTATTATTGATCGAAGACACTTGATAGCTCAGTGGTACGTTCATAACATTCTTGAACCACATGTGTTCCCACTCTCGTCACACCTTTCAGAAGTCATTTATAAGCATTGTAATGCTCGGCCACACACAGCAAGGGTGTTACAGGAATGCCTCCACCATCTTATCACATATACGGGCCTGCGTGATCTCCAGATTTGTCACCAATCGTACATCTCGGGGATCACTTGAAATTACAGTTTTGGCAGCCTAAGAATATGGCTGAACTTCAGTTGTAATTACAGAAAGTGTGGAATGAGTTTATGCAAGACATTATATGGAACTTGTATGCATCAATGCCAACACAATTCGCATATCACATTAGCGATTTCTTAAGCTATTAACTGCTGAGATGCAGCTGATACAAGTGTAATTTTTAATAAATTTTAAAGCTTTTTTCAATACATAATTGATATTGTTTACATAAAAAATGCTGCTAGGAGCTGTATTAATGTTCAATTTAAAAAATTCTATTAGAAATTTTAATTAAAAAAATATATGTATATATAGTTTTTACATATAGGGCAGACATTATTATCACAGAAGTCAGATTGGATTCCTTTAATAATAAATGATGATAACAATAGTGATAATAAATCTTCTGCTTCGCAGTTGTTACATAACTCAAATCTTATCAAACAAACCTATACAAATTGTTTAATGTCACTACTCCAATTTATTGAAACATATTATAAGTTTGACGCAAGCCATTCAATACCCACGTGTACTTATTCACTTTATATCTCAATTCTCATACCACTTCTCCACAAACTCGTTATTTCAGAGCGACACAAGCCTCTTAATTTGTCAGATAGAATGTTGTAAATGTCATATTTAGAGAGATTGGGGAATTCTCCAAATCCCTGTTGATCCATCGTCCACTTTGTCATATGACAGTTAGCAATGATGTTATCGGAGCATAACATGTCTTTGCTTATAGCCTCAAACGTGACATCGCCAAAGGAAATAAGTTGTAGTTGTTTTATATCTCGTAGGAGATTCGCAAAAATACAGTAGCAAATTTTTAAGAGGATAAAGGATTTGGAAGAAACATATATTTTAAATATTCCTATTCCGATAATTGAAAGGATGCTTTAGCCGTTCCTTTTTTTATTTATAATTTTACATTTATTTTGCATTTATTTAACATTTATTATTATTTTTTTTTTATGCACTCCCATTTGCTTCTGAGTAAAGTTTTCAGAAAACTAAAACTAACGTGATTTATAATTCAAGACACGATGGAAAAGAAAAAACTGTTATGTCTCGGTTTTTCTGAAAAATTAGGGGTTTTTTTATGAATGAGATGTTATGTGATAATTTATCATATTTTTATGGTAAAGCTAAGTACAAAGATATTAATTATTTTTCTAGATATGAGACAGTATTTTTTAATATTCACAATTTTAAGTTTAATAATTCAAATAATAATGATAATATTTAATATTTAATAATTAAATGTGAATGTGTTCTTCTGAAAGTGTCAAGTACCACCTGCATCAATATTTTAAACATACGCTTCAAGGACTGGAAAAAAAAGTCGTTTAAGTTTTCTTGAAATTTGATTATTATAACAGCTTTTATTCCCACCTTTATCTTGAATTATTATTTCCTTTTCGTGTACTTAATACTATATTTTCACAACAATGCACAAATTGTAGCTGCTTTGTTACTACAACTAATTTTAGAGATTTTATATATAAATTCTTTTTTTATTTATTTTAAAACTAATTCTAGCTAAATATTGTATTTATTTATTTTTTCCTTTTTGGCCTTATATTTACTTGCGCTCAAGTAATGAAAACTATCTGTTGAAAGTAATTATAAAGTAATTATAACTTTGCAAAATATTGAACTACAACCTTAGACGTTTAAAAGTTCTTTTTGAAATTGAACTTATAATGAAAAAAACTGTTCAATGTCAGTAATTTTTCTGACAGCATTTTTACTTTTAAATAAGAGTTTACTTTAATTCTAATCAAAGAGAAGTCTACCGATACAGGTTCATGTAATCTTATTAATTGTTTCTAGTGACAGTGAATAAACGTTTTAATTACTTGAAAAATTTTAATACTACATTTAAAATCTTAAAAGGAAAAGGAAAAGAAAAATGAATATTGTATAAGAAATTATTGATAAAATAACTGACTTGTCCATCAGTGACAAATGTTGTGTATCTGAAATATTCTGATAATGAAAATACGGGTGAATACAGCGATCAACTACAGAATTTTTAGAAAATCATAAAGAATATAGTGTGTTGTGGCCATCACAAAACTGTTTTATATATAAATAAATTAGTCTGCAAGCAAAATATTTTGACAAAATCTATTTGTTCTTGAGATATAGCTACCACGGATATTGCCAAAAAAAAAAAAAAAAAAAAAAAATTACTAGCAGCGACATTTGCAGACCGGTGTACACCCAAAATTAATAAAGAACTATTTATGTTAAGGTGCAACAGAATGTGAAATTTGATGAAATTCCGTGGTTTAATTCTTGAGATATAGTTATCGTGAAAACCGTGCAAAATACAGTGAAGCAGCATCACTTATTGGGCAATTTACAACAAAACAAATTCAACCCCAAGTTATGTCATGGTCTAACACAATCTAAAGTTTGATTAAATTCTGTGCATCAGTTCTAGAGATAGTCTACAAAATTTGAGTCACATACATGCAGACAGGTATTTTCAAGTCAAATCGTGTTCTGGACTTTCTAAAACGTATAAAACTGGAAGTCGACATTTTTCCCAAATACAATACTTTCATCTTGTAAAGGTAGAAAAAAATAATATAACCTTAAATTAATCCTTTAGCGTTAAAATAAAGGAAAGAAAAAAAAAAAATCCACATTTTTTTTCACTCTTAAATAAAGAACCCAACACCCATCGCATTGGTAACCGATAAGTTGACTTCGGGCTCAATTGAGTTTCGTTCTTGAATCGGCTTATTACACATCAGCTCAAAATTTCAAAAGAGGGGGATGGTATAAAAGAAAAAAAAATGAGCGAAAATGTTTGGGTTAGCATTAAAAGAGAAAAATAGCGGGGAGCATGAAACAGAAGGTAGGAAAACGAGATATTTTAACAGGAGATCATAGGACAAAATATTCAATTTTTAGCGTAATCTTTGTAAAGTACAATGCAAACGTTTAAAAGGGATATTTTACAATTTCAACAATTTTGTTTATTTTAAAAAATAAGGCTCAAATGGCACTTCACCTCATTTCAATGTTTTTAAAAAAGCACATTTTTCACAATTTTACATTTGGTACAGTATATTTAACTGTATATTTAATTTATGTGTTTATAAAAATTTGAATTTTTTAAAATCTCTACTACTTTAAAAAACAAAAAAATTATATTTTTTCCCAATTTTTCTTTTAAAGATTTTCAAATGTATAGGATATATGATTGCACATGAATTTTTAGATACATCTAATATTATATTTAATTTATATATTTATATATATAATGTACTCTAAAAAATGAATGAGCAAATTAGTCATCTTTACATACGTATGTATGTAAATTTGTGAAATTACATTTTTATCATAAAACTTACACACTTGTTGATAAAATTTACCAATATTTATGTGTTTAATGACTTAATGGAAATATGTAATTTGTTATTCTTTCAAAAATTCAAACAAGTGTGTAAGTGGTACGCTGTAAAAACAAAAAAACAAAATTGAGTTGAAAGATTTTTGTGTACAGCAGTGTTCCCAATTGGAAAGTTCATTTTGTAGCCCAAAATTGTTTTAAAAAACTGCAGATCTTTCATAACATTAAAACAACCTAAATATCTTGGATAATAGTATATACATTACATCTAAGAAATTTTGATTGTTTTACAGTTATTAAAGATCTGCTTTGTTTTGAACCATTTTGGGTTAACTATTTTGCGAACACTATTGTAACATTTTAGAAACACTAACTGTACTATTTCAAAAAACACTACTGTAGACGGAAATCTTACAACTTAATTTGGATCTTGCATTTTTACAGTGTAGAAAATGTTACGGTTTAATTTACCCGGATGATATGTTGAAGTAATTTACAAATCTTCGATATTACACAAATATCTGGATATTTTGCTTATTACATCGAAATACTTTCAAGAATATCACATAAATATATGCGTAAGACCAGAATATTACACTAAAGTATGTGCACAAATTTTACACAGTTATGTGTATAACAACACAGTATTACAGAGGTTTATGTGAACAATATAACGCAGGAATATGTAAGAACATAATATTACACATAAATATACGTACATATATCAACGCAGTAAATAGTGATGTTTGAAAACTTGGCTTGTATAATAGTTGCTGAGTCGTCAAGTTAATGGCTTAGAAAGTCGAAAATTTTTTGGTCCAAATCCCGTTTTAGTAAGTATTTCTTGTTTATTATAGATTGAATTAAATAATGAATTTCTCCTCTTGTTGCATGTACATTTAATTTGTGACTGAAATTGACAGAAGAAAAAATAAGGGATCTAGAGTACACCTTCTGTCCATAGCGTAGATCCTCTGGATTTTATATGAGCAAAACAATGATAACGACATCTTAATCCTACAAATAGCGAGTAAAAAAGCAATTAAAGCTTTGGGAGCAATTAATCATCAACTCCATTCATCGAATGATTAGTAGCAGATAAGAATTGCCCGGGAAAGATTGAAGCAGGTTCTGCATGGTATTTTCCAATTCCTTGATGCAAATTTATAGGTTAAAGAAGAAGGGACAATAAATGCCCCCATTATAGTAAAGCTGACACATTGCTTTTGGGATTTTCATCTAAGAATTAAAAATTCCCACACAGAATATGATTTACCCTTGTCGACTCAATCTATGTCTGTTACTAATCACTTGAAGAAGAAAGCTGTTATTTTATTGCTCTTAAACTTACAATAGTCTCTTTACTGATCACCTGGATCAAAGATGATTTCAATGTATAATCTGCAGCATGTTTCTCAAATTACCATAATTGCGCTTAACTTTCTCTATAAAATTCTTCACCGCTTTTTTTTCTGCCTGTTCTTAATATCTCTTAGTGTAATTCCTTCTTCTTATAACGACTCAGAGAATAAGTTCTGTAATCGATTTCATGTCACTTTACGCTGAAATAATCTGTCCCCAAGCTTTCGATAATAGCTGTTAAACTAAGAAGGGAAAAAATCAGCTAGTAGAAGCCTTCAATAAAGGAGAGAAAAAAATATGCCTTAAGATTCTATATCTCACATGCTCTAAGTGGCCTTTTTACTTTTCGTTACAGCACTCAGATTTCCTAATGACCCACCGCGTCTAAAGAGGACTCAGTGACCCATGTCCATTCTCTTCCAAAAGACAGAAAAAAATACAGGGGGGTGTTGGGTGATCACTCTCTCTTTATCTTCTTTTTCTTCACATGATCATTAAATTGGGAAAACGGGACTATCGTACACAGCTCCAAGAGAATTCTGTTCCATTGTCCGCGAAATGTTATTAGAGCGATTTAGAACCAGCTGCCAAATTGAGGAACAGGGATTTTTCATTGGACTCCATCATTATGAAGTGCTAAAAATCGTTTGATTTATTGGCAGAATGATGTTAAGTTAGAGAATTTTTATAGTTAACGCTATGGATTTTTTTTTAAAAGGTTTTTTGACTTTGTGCAATTATTTAACTTTTGGAATAAAATGGACTAATCTCTTTAGGTATTTTCTTAGTGTTTCCAAATTTAGTGAAATTGATTTTAATTGATCAGCCTCAGATCCAAAGAAATGAAGGGTAAACAGCATCAGAAATAATATATGAAAAGCTCCGATGGTAAAGATGGTAAATGACATAATCATCATTTTGAGAAGATGAGTTATAGAGTTCGAAATATCGATTTTCGTTTATTGTTAAATGCCTCTTTTAGCAATTAAAATCTATGTGTGTACTATCTTTTTAATTAGTAATTTAATGGATGGTAGAGGACTATCGATTACACAGGGAAACAAAAGAACAAAAAAACTCTGCGGCATTACAACTCTTTGCTGATCTTGACACATACCAAAATTTATAATAATAGAATTCAAAATAATTACACAAGATTAATTTCAGCACAATTGTTCTAATTGACAAATAAATGATATGAGATGTAAATTTCCATCTGGGTGAAAAATGTCCGGTCCAAGATTCGAACCAGGGATCTGTTAGCAAAAGCTGCCAATGCTTTTACTACTGATCTATCCCAGACGAATCCGAAAGGCGTAATTTTTCCAGCTAATCTTATTTATCTTAGCTTTGAAGCTTATTTATCATAGCTTATTTTTGAATCAGCTCAACAGAAAAAATCACAGGTAATGGACCTCCAATAAACGCTACATAAGTAATTACACTAGATTAAATTCAACACAATTATTTTAATTGGTAAATAAATCAGATGCGCTGCAATTTTTCATTACTGGAGTTCTATTTTCTGCGATTTATTCTGTTGACTGATTCAAATATCAGATCAGATGTTATGATCAATAAGGTTTGCTGTGCGAATTAGATTCTCCAGATTCTTGCGGGATAACTCAGTTGGCAGAGCATTGGCAGCTTCAGCCAAGCAATCTTTGGTTTAAATCCTTTTCCGGACATTTTTCGCCAGTTTGGAAAATTACATTTCATATAAAGAAGTTGTTTGGAATGGCTCGGGTTTTTGCAATAATTCAAAGATTAAAAACTAAAATGAGTGCTAAGGTGTTTTTTACATAGTCATTTAGACAGGTTTCTTGAAAAAGGTGGGTGAATTATTCCACCAAGATATCAGAATAATTGAAAAAACGATACTAAAGATCTTGGGATTGCCACTTGATAGTTGATTGTTCTTGAAACTTACAAAGAGATTGTCCTAATTAGAAACATTCAAGGAAATCATATAGGAAACAATTTTAATAGTAATGTTAATTCGATATTTCTGTTTTGCAGTGATTGTTTTACTCAAAATACATTGTTACAAAATATGTAAAGAAAAAAAAAAGAATGTTAAGTATTTAATGTTACTTTTTTGTAAATGTTCAATTATCGAACTGTTGGTTTTATTATTATTTTTTTTTAAAGAGCTAATCCAGATAATTCGCTGTTATTTTCGTATTCAGCATACAAAAATTACCCGAAATCTATTGTCCAATCCCATGTCGGTGTTATTTTCAATCGTATGATTAATTCTTTTTTTCCATACACCACCTTTATCATCTGAGCTCTTCATATAGTGTAAACCTCTGAACATTGTGTAACTCAGAACAGCGGAATTCGTCTACTATTCAAATGCAAAAGCATACATAAATGTGTTAGGTATTCGAAAAGTGTTTGCTAAATACATGTGCCTGCTATTTAGGAGAGGCCATAATGGAAGTTTAGTATGTTTTATTATTATTATTATTATTATTATTATTATGTTGTTAGTAATTGGTCTTTAATGAATAGCAACACATACCAACGCAATTAAAAACTAATTCTTCAGAAAAAACAATCGTAAGGGAAAAGAAAATAATGCCAATGATTACTACAATCCTAAAGCAGTAAATTTGCAAAGAGCAGATTTTGTTCATTTTAATTGTCCCACATAAGCTCATCTTCATCCCAGTTCACTTTCAGCTCCTAACTCTCTTCCCACCAACCAACTCTCTCTTCTCTATAAAAAAAAAAAAAAAAAAAAAAATCTTAGCTAGATAACTGCGTGCCGACCTCTAATAGCCATATAAAGAAATGCGTTACATCTTTCTTTATTCCAATTTAAAGGATTTTTACTTTTTTTTTTTTTTTTTTTTTTTTTTTTTTTTTTTTTTTTTCAGCATTTTGAAATGTTTTTCTTTAGAGTTATTTTCAAATTAACTGTCAAGTAACAAGTAAAAGTTTCGTAAAAGAATGTTTGAGCAAACAAAGAATTGTTGAAATGTAGCTAAAGATTATATTTAAAGCAGGAATTAAATAATCTAACTGCATTTGAGAAACTGAACCCGGCATATGTGATATCGTAAAATATAGTCTAGGCTTTCGCAAGATAAACAAAACAACAAATATGAAAATAAATTGAAGGTCTTGTACCTTTATATGCGAACGCACTTTTAACAGCTCCAATTTTGAGCATGATAATGGAAAGTGAAGACTAAACATTTGAAGCTTAGCAAAGTATTAAGTTCGAATATAATTGGACAATTTTTAGCTCTCATTATTTCAAAGGTACATGTTATTACCATAAAATTATTAACTGAAAGAAAGAGTCTATGAAAAGTTTTAGTTAATAATAATAATTTTTTATCAGAGAAACTGCCGAAAGTAAACAATGCACTTAAAAATTTATGTGCATTTAAATATTTTATTCATCATTATTATTGAAAATAATAATAGTTTAGGTTAAATTCATCCATTTCCAAATTATATCTCGACAAGTTTTTTGAATTAATCTGATGATAACATTGTTTATCTACCTATTTATGTAAATTTGCAAGAGGAAATCAAATGAAAAATATAAACACGTTTAAACGTTAAATTTTCGTTTTAAAAAATCACGCACGTTTTTAATAGAAAGAGCAATAAAGAGTCAAGATATGGTTATTTTAACCACTATCAAACAATATTCCAAGACACAGAAACATACTTGAAAAAGCCTAAGCGTTAATTTAATAAAATTGTTTTTTATTTGTACATAACAATTAATTTGTATGTTATAATTTTTTTCCATAAAAGTATTTCTATCATTCCACGTCGAAAATAATAATAATTAAAATCCTGATTTATAATTTTCGTGTTATTTTCATATTCCATTCTTATTAATAAGGTTTTTAATAGCTATTCTTATTAATAAAATCTATTTATTTTAAAGACCAATTAACAAACTTAATCATTTTAATTAACTTAGCTCGAGAAAATTAATTATGTCAAATAGAAGTACATAATAAAATAACAAATCGCTATGCTGCTGATTAATTAACTTGGTGGACTTTTATAAACTAAAAATTTAACAAGCAATTTAAAAAAAAAAAAAAAAAAAAAAAAAAAAAAAAAAAAATAGCAGAAAAAAAAAGACTGTTTCAAGCGAGGGATTAATTGAATCTTTAAAATCATATGACGAAATATTTAAGCAAATATCTAATACAAAATACATAATATGAACTTTAAAATGTTCAGGTTTACTTGAAAGGCAATTAAAATAATCAAGCAGAGATGTTAATAGTTAATTTTATTTAAAACATATTAGTACTTTTAAGCCTTAATCCGGTTCTTCCTCAGAGAATGTTATTTATACAAATACATGATTTCGTTTTCAAATGTCATGCATTTCTATAAATTTTTAAAACATATTCTCTGAGGAAGAGCATGATTAAGGCTTGAAAGTACTGAGATGTTTTTAAATAAATTCAACTATTAACATATATATTTGATTATTTTAATCGCCTTTTAAGTAAACGTGAACATTTTAAAGTTCATATTATATATTTTGTGTTAAAAGCAAAGAGAAAATTTCATTCCGTCGTATGTTTTTATTTTTTTTACAAATATTTTTTTCTTTCGTGGAAAACACTTTAACAAGTAAAAATCTACACCCTTCTTTATTCTTAATAAAAAATATTATCTTAAAAAGGAAAAAAAAATACGATAAAAGACAACGACATTATCGATTTGTATATTAAATCTTTTTTCGTATCTTCTCCACATTATTGATCCGTTAAATAATTATACGCTGAAACAAGAGGTCAAACTGCGACGCTAAGAAATTAAAATATTTAAAAAGATACGACGGCCAACGTGAAAAAAAAACTTTCTTACCCACAGAAAATATTGAACTTCGGATTATGGTGGGGGGGTTTTTTGCCGATTTTTTTCCTACACGTAACACCAGGTTTTATTAGCAATATTTTTTTCTCTAACCTTGATACACATTAGGCTCTTAATCTCACCGCTCAGGGAGAAAAAAAAACTTTTTTGTTATTCATTTCTTTTTTTATATATTGTTATTCCTGCATATTTTGCGGCTTGAGGCGTCTGAAATCTCTTTCCATTGATTATCGACCTGTACCCATGTGTAAGTAAATCTCATTTAATAAAACACGGTCGGTAATTCGTCATTAGAATTACGATAGTAGCTAAAACAAGGTAGTAGGATATAGAAAATTTGTAAAAAAAGAAAAAAAATTAAATAAACAAATAAAAAAGTAGGGAGAACTAGGGAGAGGGGAAGGGGGAGGGGACAGGCAGAAGGTTGTTGTATTAGCTAACCCTCTAGATTCATTTTTCCCTCTTTTTATTTGTGTCAGATGAGCGAATTATGCATTCATCGCAGCTCTGTAAAAAATAAATCAAAGAATCTGACGTTTTAAATTAGTCTATTATTTGAACAGTTATTTCGATATTGTACTAATGTTGATGAGTATGATTATATGTTTTTTATACCGAAATAAAATAAAATGTTTCAGTTATTTATTTTTTAACTAAATATTTAGCACATTAAAACATTTTTTAAAAGGTTTATATAAATAAAGGTTCCATAACTGTACAAATACCCAGACTAAGAGAAAGAATAAAAATAAAAAATAAGAAATGCAATTCGGAATAAAAAAAAAATAATAATAAATAAATAAATCAAAGAATCTGACGTTAAAAAATATGTAAAAAACGAACGATGTTTTAAATTTGTTGGTTATTTGAACCGTTATTTCGATATTGTACTAATATTGGTAAATATGAGTATGTTTATAATATGTCTTTTATACCAAAATAAGATAAAATGTTTCAGCTACTTGTTTATTTTTCAACTAAATATTTAGCACATTAAAACACTTTTTAAAAGGTTTGTATAAATAAAGGTTCCATAACTATACAAATACCCAAACTAAAAGAAAGAATAAAAAATAAAAGATAAGAATTAACAATTCGAAATGAAAAAAAAAAGATTAATAAATCAAAGAATCTGACATTAAAAAATATGTAAAAAATGAGCGATGATAAAATTAGTCGGTTATTTGAATTATCATTTCGATACTGTGACTATTGGACTTAAAAAAATAAAGGAAAAGAAAAAAAAGCGTTTTTCAAATGTAAGAGTTACGCATACTCGTAGCTCGCATATTATATGATCGGAAAGTACTCAAAAATGAGTACCGTTGTGCTTATTTTTAAATATCCAATTTTAATAGTATGCCCTTTTCATTTTCTAACTGAATTTTTTTCTTCAAATATACCATCTATGTACATTTCTTCACATTTTTTTTAGTCGCAAATGGAAATTGTCATACTAATCATGAGATATTAAATTCGACTTTATTTACATTCTGGACATGTCTAACTCATTAATGGATAAATAAACCTATAATTTAGTGAAACTCACTGAAATTGTTCTTAGACTCATTAGAAGAGACTTACAGACTTTACCAGAATTGATTAAAATTCATCGAACAGATTTAGATCGCAGTACATACAAGTAGCACAGATTATTCAAAGTGATAAAAAAAATCCCTGTGAAATAGAAAGAATGCAGTATATTACACACGTGGAATTATTGAAATGCATGAAAACTGTATCTAGTTATCATGAACACATTTAATGACCTATTGTTTGCAGTTGCACTGAAATATTATGAAGCATTTCACAGCTTCTGACTCTAGAAAATGGAAATAAGAGATATTTCACTTATTTACACACACAAACATATATAAAGGCTAATGTAACGCGGGATACTCGCGTATATCGTATATATTTTTTTCACTATACTTAGTAAGAAAAAAAAAAGAAGCTAACCATTTTTTGTTTGTTTGTTTTTGTTTTTGTTTTTTTTTTTTTTTTTTTTTTTTTTTTTCTATTACAAAACCGTTTAATGTTAAATACTAAAACAAAATAACGTTATCATATGTTGTTCATGATACGAATTTTAAATGAAAATTTATTTCCAATAATAAATTATACTTATTTTTCCCTTTCTACGCATGTAATGAAAGTAAATATGACAAATCATAAAATACACTGTAAGAAATTTGACCCTTTTGCAGCATCATCACTCCCCCTCTATTATAGAATATCTCTCTTTTTACCCATGAGAATCCTCCATAACAGACTGAAGTAATCGTTTTCTATCAAAGCTGTGGAGTGACGATGCAGCAAAAGGGTCAAATTTTTTACAGTGTATCATTACTTTAAAACAGAGCCGTATAGAAGCACCAAATCTTTTACTTCCAAAAATATCGTACGTATAAGTAGGAATAACAGACATAATTAGAATAATTGATTGACTTAACAAATATGTACAAATAAGCGTTGAAATATTTTTTTCCATGAAATATAATTACGAAGTATTTTTAATTATAAAAATATAAAATTTGAGAAATTAAGAAAATTTTCTTCAAATTTCAAGAGTTTTATGATTATTAAGGAAGAATTCACTGATATGTCAAATATTTCCTGTCTTGTTAATAATTTGGGCGTTGAAAACAACAACAGACAACATTCTTTTGACAGAATGGCATTTTGTGGATAAAATGTTGTTATGTAAACAAACACCATGGAATAGAAGCATAACAAATACCCCCCCCCCCCTTTTATTTAGTGACAGAATTTATTTAGTCATCAGAATGACTAAAACTAATAAATATCTCATTCATATTTAAGGACACAATAAGCATAAAATACTTCAAATTTTTGTTTAAATTTGTTTTTTTATTTATTGATGAAGTTTTAACTTTTTATGGAAAATTTGTCAGAAACAAATGCTGAAACTATTTGTGTATAAGCCAACAATGGGTTGATCTTTTTAATCATTTGTACACAATAGAAATTATAATTAAAAATATATATATGTACATAAAAATTATTTTTTAAATCATAAATAATTAGTAAATTTTGAAATTTTTTTCAAAAAATTTGCATTTGAAAGAAAATTTTTTCTTCGATTCGGCGGAGTGAAAACTGAAAATGTGCGTTATTTAGAAATTTAAAAAATTGTAGTAAAATTGAAATTTAATCATCAGGTTGTTGCCATCATCAAAATATCGTTAATGTTACTCACAGACAAGCTTGGACTTTATAATATAAATACATAAATCACCGTATTTTCAGCAAGTGAAAGTAACAACGACCGCTTATTAACTAATTAGAGACAGAATGGCTCTAATCAAAATCAATGGCCCCCTACCTGTGGCTGAGAGGTTCTGCCCTCGAAACTAATAGACGGGAGGTGCTGGGTTCGAAACCAATCGCGTATTTCGGCTTAATTCTTTTGGAGTTTTAAGTAGTTTCCTTCAATCCTTGGATTTCCTTCTGTAAATACGGATTAGGTTCTTTTAGAAAGACCTCCCATGGAGAGCACTCTTTTTAGGACCTATATTCCTTGTGAGATAATTGGCCGTCATAAACACAGCCAACCAAATCAACTAATTAATCAATCTTCCAATCTGCTGATTCAAATCAAAATATATATACAATCAGACTGGGGAATCTTCAATAATATATCTGAATAGCTTTAATTTTATTTTAACAATATCTTTTCAACAGTCGAAAATAACAATTATTCTGTTACTAATTATAAAAACTATAAACAAAAAATCATTAATTAAATGTAGAAATTAAAACATTATACGCCGTTTAATTTTTTGTGCGATTATTATTGGTGGCCACAAAATAATTCAAAATAGTCGCCACGAATTAATTTTTTGTGTAAAAACAGCCTCTTTATTTTTATAATAAACTTTCAGATTAATTTATAGCATTAAAAACAATAAAAACATCTTTCGGAAGCAGAAAATCCTCTAGAGCATTACTAAATTTTTAAAGTCATCTGTGTTTTCGTTTTTTTTTTTTTTTTTTTTTTTTTTTTTTTTTTTTCGTTTAACTGCATATCGCACAAGTATATCAACACACACAGATTCCTTTACGTTTTAAAGGAAAATTAGGAAAGTAAAATGAATTTAAAAGAAAAAAAAAAGCAACGGACACAAAATCATTAACTTAACTGATCTTCTATCAAGTTAATCAAAATTTTCCCTCCCACACCACTACACATATCAGCGGATACAGTTAACCGTCCCGGTGCACAACGAGAAAATATCTCGACAGCCATATGTTGGCTCACGTGGAACAAAAAAAAATTGGTAGCAGTCACATTTGCATTTTAATTTAAATGGATTTTTTCCCTACGGTTGCCATCCTTCATAACATTATAATTTTTTTAAACGAATTTCTTTTAATTTTGGGGACGTATGGTTTATAAGAATGAATTATGGTAGTAGGAGGAAAATAAAGGACAGCGTTCATTGGGAAGTGATGATGCTATTGCATGATTCCGATGTTTAAAACGGTCATGTCACGACTCAAATTGGATTTATCTCCGCCCCTTTCTTTCCCCTGCGCTCTTTTTTTTTCCTTTGAACTTTCCATATATAAGTTAGGTATTCCGTTCCTTGATTTTTTTCCCCCTTTTCTCTCTCTCTCTTTTTTTTTTTTTTTCTGTTTTATTAGAAGTAGGTAGTAGATCAATAGAAAGGAGAAAATTAATCAGGAAATATGTCATTTTTTTCATGCTTAATAAAATTTGATTGAAATATGTATTTTAAAAAATTAACTACATATCAGTTTTTGACAGTCATTTTTAATATTCAGTTTGAAGAATACCAGTAAACAAATTTTTAATTATTTAGAAAAATTTTGTTGTTTATATAGATTTATATAAATAGCATGCTAATGACTTATGTATATTCAATCCTTTTACAAATTTTTATTCTAGTTTCTTGATATAATTTTTCCTAACTTTTTTAAACATGGTAACAAATCAATAGAAAGAGAGAATTAATCAAAAAATAAGTTATTTTTTTCATACTTGATAAAATTTTATAATTATATATTTATTAAATTATATATATTAAATTATATATTTATTAAATTATATATTTATTTTAAAAAATTACTACATATCATTTTTGACAGTATTTAATAATCAGTTTGAAGATAAAATAAACTACTGCTTGTTTATTTAAAAAACCTTACTATCAATATAAATTTGGGTAAACAACATGTTAATGAACCATCTTTTAAAATTAAAAGTATACAAGCATTTAATAATTCAAAACAAAAATTAAATGTCACTTCTAGTAATAGATAGCTTCAATGTGCACCATATCTTCATTATGTATAAGACAGCAGTACTTTTGTGAATATTGGGCTTAAAGTTTTTTTCAGTAGAAAAACATGCAATCTTCCGTTCTTACTGCGTGTATGTGTAAAGAATGGTGGAGGAGAAGTGAATGAACAAAAGGAGTAATTCGAAGTCAAATTATGGTTTTTCGAAGTAAAATATAAAATTATCATAATTTAATTAAATTTTATTAACAGGAGTTCTTCCTTATAAATACATCAATCTTTATTATAAATAGCATAAAATTGTTAACTTTTAAATAAATAACTAGAACTTAAAAATATTAAATTACAGTCTATTAAATATAATCTAAAGTGAAAATAAAATAAATGCAGATCTGGCGCAAAATATGCAGGAAATCTGCCTTTGAGAGAAATGCCTTTGCGCGAAAGAAGTTTCGATTCTCCTGTAATTCTAATATATGCCCTTACTATTTTCTAAATGAAATTATTTTGAGAACGTTAATAAATAACATTTTATTTATGCGATTAAATACAAAAATAAATAAGTAAATAAACATTGAACAAAGGAAATTGTGTGAGCTCAGCCATCAGATAATTGGGTTGGCTTGCGCCCCATCACAGGCTCTTATAAATTGGTGCCATTGTAAGACAATATGAGAAAACAAATGCCGGTAATATAGTTGGTTGATGAGAGCATATTAATATTGATAAAATATCAACCTCTCCCTTTTTTGAAACACTGGACTTATAGAAAATTTTGAAATTTTCTTTACGATACCCATAGGCATCAGCTTCGGCGAATTTGTTGTTCAATACGTTTTTCATTCTTTTTTCCATTCACTAAAGTGAGTGTGGGCGCACAGTTATTTCGACATGCCCTACCCCACGCCCTCTTCACTTCACTTCAGTGTGAGGGGAGTTGGTCGTCCGAAGATGTCCCATGTTTATTCATATAGGTCTTGCACGTGATTTGATTGTTACATGTACCAAGCCCCCAATCATTTTTTGCTTGTTTGATTTGTGAATTGTCAGGTTTTTGGATATTGCCACAGTTGACATCCGTTTTCGAGTGCATTATGTTCGTCAGCAAGATGGTTAGAGGCAGTTTAGGGGATGTTAGGAAGGGAGGGCGACCTGTTTGATGTAACCAGATAGATGTTGAGTCACGGATCGGTGTCTGACGTGGTAATTGGAAGTGTGGTTTTGAATAAAGATTCCGGAACTAGAATGAAGTATCGTTATTTTCGATGATGTTAACTCGCTTTGTAATAACTTCAAAAATATATGCTTGATGTGCGTTCGTAAATCTTAAAATTATGTAACAAACATCTTCAGAAAGAAAATATGATTGAAATTTGCTAAATCCCCTGCCTATGCGTAGTCTTTCATTATAGAAATTTAAATTGAAAAAGAAATTAAACATACATTTATATACATGAAAAAGAAAAAGGATGTTAAAATCGATAATTTATAACCGAAAATTCAAATGTTTTGAAATATTATAAAAATTATGTTTAAAAGTATAGCGTAAAGTGGGACATCTTGGGACGCGCCCCACTTTGTGATACATTATGTTCAGACGTTTTACTGAAAAAAAAGGAGAAAATAAATATTTCTCGATCTAGGAAAATATAATATAATCTCGAAAGATAATATGCAATTAGGGGCGTAGCTACTGGGGGGGCTTAGGGGGCGTCTCGCCCCCCCTAATGTCGGCAACTTCGATGACAGTCGGCAAATTCTAGGTAGTCAGTATCAATCGATACAACTGTAAAACACCCGTTTTTTTTTCAATTTTACATGTTTTTACTTAAAACATACACTAAAAAACACCAATCCTTAGTATTTTTCTAAAGGATTTCTTTCGAAAATCCGAAGTTTGCCTCACCATTTTTCGACTTCTCGTGACTGCTGAAAATAATTTGAAAATAAAAAAATTCGGGAAAGACTATTTTTTCTGAGAATTTGCAATAGATGAGAAGAGTTCTAGTAGATCAACTAGCATTAAAGATGATGACGACTTCGGTGAAGATATTTATATTTTTTCGTGTGCATGGACTTAACACAGGAGTGGCAACAATCACACTTCGGCGACTATGTACCGTCCGAAAAAGACTGTTTATTGGACGAAAGGAAAGTTTAGTAAAAATGTTCTTCATTCTTATTGGACTGGAAAGCCACTATACAGGCCTCATTGAGTTTGTGGCTAAAATTCTAGGGTTGGACAGAACTCGATTATCATATTAAAATGCAACTGATCTGCCAAAGCCATAACTTGGTGGAAACAACTGTCAAAAACTATTTTAGTGGTCATTTGGAAGGTTTATCACTGTGTTTTCCTGCTCCCAGTCGTCAACGTTTTTCCTATCTTAGGGTACAAGATAGGGACTTGCACGGGCCCGGGCTTGATCCGAGGCCCGCAGTCGGCCAGTCGAAATAAAGACAATTTTCAAACGGGTCGGGTCGGCAGAATTAAGACATTTTTATCAACGGGCTGATAACGAAAAATACGGGCCATGTCAGCAAGTAAATTAAACGGACCAGCTAGGCCGGTAAAAAAAAATTAGTGGGCCTGCCGGCTCGATCTAAAAGAGTAAGCAAAACCGGTAAAATATGGGCTAGTTTCAATGAATATGATTTTCGGGAGAATAAGTGTAAATGTTCGTCATGAACCGATACTAGTTTGATAAATCAATACAGAAATGTTGCATGTCCACCATAGAAGTCGGCATCAGGCATGGTGTCTGAGCTGAGCTTCTTTTTTCTTTAGTAGACTCGTGCAGTGCTGAAATCAAGCTTGCTTTTTTTCTCAGTGAAGTCGAGACGGGCTGGAACTGTACTTAATTGTTCTCAGGATGTATAGCGCAGACAACATGTTTTGTAAAAATATTAAAAACGATAATGTTCTGTTAAAGTAATCTTTGGAAATATATCGTAAGGTGGTCAAATGTATTGCTAAACAGCACATTTTTAAACTACTTTTAACTGTAAAGGCTTAAAACTGACAAGCCTGACTATTGAAGCGATTTTGAATCCAATAGTAATTTATATACAGGGTGTCCGAAAAGTCTGGAAACGGCCGAATAACTCGAGAAATACATATAAGATTGAAAAACGTAAATATACGTGTTAAATATTTTTAAATAAGCTACTCTGTGATACCAAATTTGACCTTCGAAACCGACCCCCTGGGGGTCAGAGGGGGTCCAACTTTGAAATCTTAAATTATAACCCCCATTCTTTATTGCAGATTCGGATTCTACGGACAAAAATACGTAACTTTTGTATTTGATGTTTATTTCAAATCTTCGTTTATCACGGTGTAATCGAGCATATTAAATCGATACATATTCCCGCTTTTCCAACGGGATTTTCCCTAATCGAAACTGATTGGGCAGAATTTTTGACGTCAAATTCCTCGTCTTTTGTAGGAATAGCGTTTCCTGAAAATCACCCGTGGCGATTATTTCAATAGTGCTACGCTGTTAAAAATTTGACCCATTTGCTGCAGCGTCACTCCACAGCTATTATAGAATATCTCTTTTGTGACCAATGAGAATGCTTCATAACACAGTAAAGTAATCGTTTTCTATAAAAGCGGTGGAGTGACGATGCAGCAAAAGGGTCAATTTTTTTACAGTGTACTTTACTGTGTTATGGAACATTCTCATTGGTCATGAAAGAGATAATCTATAAAAGCTGTGGAGTGACGCTACAGCAAATGGATCAAATTTTTAACTGTGTAGCACTACCGAAATAATCGGCACGGGTGATTTTCAGGAAACGCTATTATTGCAAAAGACGAGGAATTTGATGTCATAAATTCTCCCCAATTAGTTTCGATTAGGGAAAATCCCGTTGGAAAAGCCGAAATATGTATCGATTTAATATGCTCAATTACACCGTGATAAACGAGGATTCGAAATAAACATCAAATACAAAAGTTACGTATTTTTGTCCGTAGAATCCGAATCTGCAATAAAAAATGGGGGTTATAATTTAAGATTTTAAAGTTGGACCCCCTCTGACCCCCAGGGGGTCGGT
Source organism: Maratus speculifer (assembly GCA_964019185.1). Taxonomy (NCBI): domain Eukaryota; kingdom Metazoa; phylum Arthropoda; class Arachnida; order Araneae; family Salticidae; genus Maratus; species Maratus speculifer. The sequence goes on from OZ025289.1 coordinate 376,036,500, forward strand.
TACGAAGGTCAAATTTGGTATCACTGAGTAGCTTATTTAAAAATATTTAACACGTATATTTACGTTTTTCAATCTCATATGTATTTTTCGAGTTATTCGACCGTTTCCAGACTTTTCGGACACCCTGTATATATATATATATATGTATATATATATAAGGTTGACAATAAAAGATTCTTGTTACGGCTTCAGGTTTTCTCCTTTTTCGTGATGTCGGAACTGGAAATTCGTTTCAAAACGCTTTCTTTAGCACTATTTTATCTAAGATGCATTGCCTTTACCAAAAAATAAATAACGTCATTCGATTGAATAGTTTCTAATGAGAACACCTGCCAATCTTATGCATTCCGAAAATAAATGAATTCAGAAGTGTGTCCAAAAATAGCCCTTTTGTTTTGGGAAAACTTTAATAAATGTCGAAGAAATATTTTCACAAATCTACTTTTTATTAGACAGCTTCAAAAGTATTCTAAACTAAATTATTATTATTTTTATCATTTATTTATTATGAATCCTTATTTGAATGTTGAAACGTCTAGGAAAAGTAGTCATTAATGTTGCTTTTATGTACTTTCTGTCGTGCGAACGCATCGTAATATACTGTATATACTGTAAGATATACTGTAAATTTATTATATAAATATGTATGCAATATTGTTAAATGAATCTTAATTGTAGTTAAGACAAAATTGTGATTTTTTTTTCTTACAGAAATTGAATTGGGCCAGATCGAGCAAGGCGGGGCTGTGTACTATAAATATAAACGGACTAAACTTAAAATTTTTACTTTGGATAGGCCGGTCCAAGATAACTATCATTCGAGTCGGGACTGGGCCTGAAAATTCTGGCCCATAGCGAAATTCTGGCTCTAATACAGGAAAATTTGATGATAAACCTATCGATCATTGAGGAAAATCAGGTCTGCAGGTGGCACTAAGAATGACTTTGGCAGACCAGTTGCATTTTAACATGCGGATATTGAAAATTCAGCCGTCAATTCGATGTGGTGATGATCCGTGCAGCTGATTCTCAGTCTAATGGTGTTTGTTTATCTACTAGATATCCGCAGCTGATGTGACATAGGTAAAGTTCAATGAAATGGGTTGAATAATTGAATCATTTAGTCGATTATTTACGTCTAAAGCCGATTATGGAAAAATAGACCTGTCTGTTGAATAAAATGTTTTTTTTTTTAATCCCTTTTAGAGACTAGAGATAGAGATACACACGGGCCATAATTTTCAGGCTCGACCTGTTTGAAAAAAAATCTTGGCCCGGCCCTAAAAAGAAGTTGGAATTTCACCCGAAACCGGCTCGCAAAATTCCAACTCAGTCCGATTGAATTTCTACTAAATAGTGATTTTTACTTGTATGGAGAAGTTCTGATTAAAAAAAATACCTTAGAATTTTTCTAACGTTTATGATCTTCATTTATATAGAAATGACGTAGTTTATGTTTAAAATGAACCGCTGTTTGTTGTATGTAAATGTTTCAGTTATCCTTAATACTATTAATCCGTATTCCATGTATTGGAGATATAAATATCTAAAAAATGGTATACAGTAAAATTTTCTAAAACGGAATCGCATACACTGTAAAAAAAATCTGTAAAGGTACTAAACACTTTCTAGGAAACTGGGATTCCAAAAACTTTTCATGTAACGATAACAGGAAAAATCCATGTAAACGATTCTAAAACTTGAGTTTTTTTGTTACCGTTACAGGAAAAGTTCTTGGAATCCCAGTTTCCTAGATAAAGTGCAGTACCTTTACAGATTTTTTTTACAGTTTTGGAAAGAAAAAAATCGTTATAGACATGTTTCCTTCTTAGCAGGTATAAAATGTATTATATTTTACCCTCACATAGTATTGCATTAATTTTGTCTGGATGGAACGCAATTTTCAATTTAAAACATTATTCCGCCATAGGCAAATACTTTTTTATACATTGTACTACACTGTAAAAAAATATCTGCAAAGGTACTAAACTTTTTCTAGGAAACTGGGATTCCAAGAACTTTTCCTGTAACGGTAACAGCAAAAATTCAAGTTTCAGAATCAGTTACATAGATTATACCTGTTACCGTTGCATGAAAAGTTCTTGGAACCCCAGTTTCCTAGAAAATGTTTAGTACCTTTACAGATTTTTTTTTACAGTGTACATTTTAATGAGCTTAGAAATCTACGATTCTTTAAAAAGAATAAATTTTTATATTTAATTGAAGAATAAAGGCGATTTTAAACTGTATGTTTTTTTTGCAAAAATTTTTGGCTCAGGCCAAATTTTACTGATCTTTCAACAGACCTGGCTACGCCGAGACAATGATTTTCATATAGGCTGGCTCAAAACTGGGACAAAATATTTTGGCCCGTGAAGGCTAAGAAGAATGAAATCAGTCCCGGCTCGTTACGGAAAAAAGTAAATTAGGCCCGGCCTGATCCGATCTTTCAGGAAAAAAGTAAGTCCCTATCCCAGCCCGACCTAGGAAGAGTAATAAAATAAATTTTGTTTTAATCTTTTTTAATATAAATAAGTTTACTGTAAATAAATTCCAAGTAACTTCTTACTAAAAATTTCAACTTGTTTAATTAATTTGGATTCGAATTTCCTGCTGTACTACCAGCAATAAAATAAACAAATTTTCATTAATATGAAAATACGCAACTGGAATATTTATAGCAATATAACGTAAGGGGTAGTATAGAATGTCCATCTTTAAATCTATCTTATAGTCTCCTCAATAAGTGTAAAATATTCGATGTTTTAAAGTGAAAAATTTAACTCATTAATGCCCAAATTATGTTCTTCAATAAAAATGAAATTTTTGGGTTTCCCACCACTTTTAAAAGAAGAATAACTTTGATCTTAATTTATTGAGGTCTCTTAAAAAATAGTACTTATTTATCTTTCTATTTACTGGTGTGAAAAGTGCTTTTTTGTCTTTTTTGTAATTGTCCCTAAAAAGGGACGCTAGGCACTAATAAGTTAATCTCGATGGGTTAATAATGTTGAATTTTATATAGAACATACAGGGTGTCTTAAAATGAATTAACTGATTTAAAAATTCAATAACTTACAAATGGTCGCGCTATTTAAAAAATATTTGTAGAAGGGTTAGGTAAGATGTGAGAAGTGTTTTTTACAGCGTTTCTCGACTTAAGTTTAAAATAGAAGAAATACATGACATTGCTAGCAATGGTTGTTAAATTGGGGGGGGGGGGGGGCGATATTTTGTTTCTCTTCACTCTCAGTCTTGTTGCGACAAAAGGAGATTAAATATATGAAATGACTCTCAGTTACCAATGTAATTTTGTTATTAGGAGTCGGGCGGATCTGGAGAGTCCTCAAGGGGGGGGGGGGCGATTTTAGAAATTCGGAGACTCGACTTTAATGCGTGGGTCGGGGCTAATTTTTTCACTGCGGGTCATGTTGTTTTTATTTTTTGCTGCGAGTCGGGTCTGGGTCCGGTTGACTTCTAGTTTTTGCTGTGGGTCGGGTCTGGGTCCAGTTGACTTCTAGTTTTTCCTGTGGGTCGGGTCTGGGTCCAGTTGACTTCTAGTTTTTCCTGTGGGTCGGGTTTGGGTCTGGTTGACTTCTTTTCTTTTGCTGCTGGTCGGGTTAACTAATGTTTAGGTTGTGAATCACATTAGCAGGATTAGCAGGTGTTTTTATTCAGAAACTATGGCGTAATCCATTTTTTGATAAGCAGTTTAAGAAAATACTGTGAAAATTGTCGTTTTGAATAGAATTTCTGGAAGCGACAGCATGAGAAGGTAGAAAAATCCGCAATCATTTGACGTGCGAAGAGAAAACTGTGCTCGGGGCAAAGCAAAATGCTGCACCCCCCCCCCCTCAGACCCAACTTTTTCTTATAACAGGCCAAAAATTACGCTGGTATCATAAATTTGGCGCCCCCTAAATTTCCACGCCCGGGCCGACCGCATCCTTCGCCCCCCCCCCCTTCGCACGGCACTGCATATTGTCTGTCCTACACATCTTGAGAACAATTAAGTCTAGTTCCAGCCCGGCTCGTCTATATGTAGAAAAACAATGCAAGCCTGATCTCGGGCCGGTACGAGCCTGCTAAATATATATATATATATATATATATATATATTAAACCCGGGTTACACAATATATAATTCTCCGATAAAGATCTATACACTGTAAAAGTTAGATTTCTGTATTGATGTTGCCAAACTAGTTTCGACTGATGACGCACATTTATACTTATTCTCATTAAACCCGTATAATTGAAAATAGCTCATATTTTAACGTTCCTGCTTAAATCTTTACAAAAGGCCAATAAACCCGCATATATATATATATATATATATATATATTTATGAGCTTGGCTTATATGGCCCTTCAATTTTTTTTGCCGGCTCGTTCCGTTTATTTTGTTTATTGGCCCGGCCTGTTGGAAAAATTATTCTAATTTTGCTGGCCCGTTAGAAAATTCGGAACCATTTCGCCGACTCGGACAAGCCCGGGAACATGCATACGTCTAGGCTGGGTCGGACACGGACCGAAATTCAACTTTCATTCCGAGCCGAACCCCGACCAGGGAACTTTTGGTCAGTGCGGACTAGAGATAAATTTGGGCTATTATTCCACAGCCCGGTCCCGCCTGAGGCAGAAACATTTTGCGGCATCAAGAGCAAAATTCGATAATGAAATTATACAGTAGAAAAAATTGCATAATACTTATAAAAAATGTTCCAAAAGTAATTATAATTTTAAAGCTATTTTTTATATTAAAAAAAAGCTGTTAAAGGAAAAATTAAATTTAATATTATCAGAAGAACAGTTTGATGTACAATAAAAATATACTTTGCGCATAAAAGGATTCTCATATGTTGCCTCTGTTTTAGTAAAAAAATATTATGGACAATGGACATGTTAATGAAGTGTGTTTCATGAATAAATGCATAAAATTTTCAGATTTCAGAAAAAATGAGTCCGAATCAGTAGACCAGCATAAAAACAGAGCACGATTTCGTATCGGACACGGGCTAAGTCTGAACCTGCGTCATCTCTAATGCAGACATTTAAGAAGAATGACTCCAGGCCAGACTCGATCTGGAAAAAAATAAGTCAGACCCAATTCAAATCAGCAGAAAAATAATGATCATGATAGTATCAAATAAATGACGGCCGATTTCTGAATGCGGTAAGACCAGAAACAGCCCGAGCCTCGCGAACTTAAAAAGGCGCGGCTCGGGAGGGGGGCGCTGAATTCTAGTTAGGATCTAACTCATTTCTTGCAAGGATGCATGTATTTTTGGGAAACATTTATTACCCAAGAAGTGAAGACGACCGCCCCCTCACACCCGCCATTGGGCCCGACCCAAATCTGCAGAAAAATAATGATCACGATACTGCCCGGTTCTGAAAGCGAGAAGACCTGACCCAGACCGAGCCCGCGAAATTAAAAAGGCGCGGCCCGCCCCGGACTCGAGTTAGGCTTCAATTCATTTCCTGCGAGAATGCATGTCTTTTTAGGAAAGCTTTATTAGCCCAGGGGGGGGGGGGGGAGATCGCCCTTTCGGATTGAAAAATACCAAGGCGCATTTTCCTTGAATCCGCCAATGGCGGATCTAAGGGGGGCGATCGCCCTTTCGCCCCCCCCCCCTTAGATCCGCCATTGCTTCTCCTCCCTTATGGTCTGTTTCGATCTTAGACCGAGCGTTTACCTCAAGGAAGAACGAAATCCACGCCAGGCCCGCCCTGAAATGTGTGGCTTGATCCCGCTCTACAGGAAAAAGTAAGACTCGATCCGCCCCGGTTCTGAAAGTGTAAAGACCTGACCCAGTTCCGTGACTTAAAATTGGCGCGGCCCGCGCGCCGGTCTCGAGTTTAAGTCCAATACTTTTTCCGTTCGGGCATCTTTTTCAGACCCTTTACTGGGCTCAAGGGGGGGGGGGCGATCGCCCCATCGCCCCCCTCCCCCCCTTAGATCCGCCATTGGAGTCCACTGCAGATATTTAATCTTTTTCTTTCACACCAGAATTGAGAAAAGAGGCCAAAACAGCTCAGATTTAGCGCCTGTTGCTAACAATACCATCTATCCCCGCTATTTAAAATTAAAATCGAGAATCGCGGTAAAAAACTCCTGCTATCTTACATAACACTCTTGTAGGAATTTAATTTTACAGCTACCACAATTTGCAAATTACTGAGTTTTAAAATCAGTCAGTCAATTTTAGGACACCCGGTAGATGCATATATACTTGCTTAAATACATTAATAATGCTTAAATACAGGAACATACTTTTAAAGATATAAACATATATATTTTAAGTTAGTCGGCAAAATCGTCATTTACGCCCCCCTAATGAATTCTACTTAAATACGCCCCTGTATGCAATATAGTTTTACTACTTATCCATGATTCCGAAAAGCTTTCTTTACTTTTACAAAACTCAAAAGCCATTATATTTTCTTGATTTAAAGAAGAATTTAAAAAAACAAAGTTTTTTGCTGACACTCATTTGCATAAACGTTTCCGTGTATGATTTCTATTAGAAAATAATAAGTTTTCTTATCCCAGAATATAGGTTTTCCGGATGTTTTCAATTCTTGAGTACACATTTTCATGTTCAACAAAAATATTTTGTAGAAAAATATAATAAATTAACAATCTTCACATTAGCATTAAAATTGATTTTATTTTGTAACTCTTACTTAATATACAAATTCAATTACACAGCTGAAAACGTTTAATTGAGAATGGATAGCATCCTAAAAACTCACATTCCAATTTGAGAAAACAGATTCGAAACTGAGGATCGACCGAAACCGAAACCGGAGACAAATTTCAGCAATCTTCTTATTTTCGGCCCAAAACCAAAACAATAATGACAAAAAAATGCATAAATATACATAAGTTTAAATTAATTAGATGTGTTTATTAAATATATGGTAACAACAACAAAAACAACTAAATCTTAACACTTAAACCATAATATCTTGCGCTGGTTAATTGGAATGATGGTCCTTGCAGCTTAACAGGATTTAGAGTTCTCCCTTTATTACTTTAGTTTTGGTAGGATTTGAAAAGAGGGATTATCTTAATTTATTTCTCTAAAAATATAAACTCTTATAGTGCGCACAATCGACGTAAGAAGCTAACAATTGTTGAACAACCTCTTGCTTTGATTTTATTAGAATAAAATGTTCCAGTAGGCAGATCTTAAAGACTTAGATTTACAAGCATCAAAACAAACTATCTATGACCTAAATTAGGCAGGGCCGATTTACCTCCTAGCAGAACACTAAAACAAAAAAATTGGTTGAAAAAGATCGACTCAAAATTCAATCAAATCTGTTTTTTTTTTTTTTTTTTTTTTTTTTTTTGGCTGTTAATACCAAGTATGACAACTGCATGTACAAATCTCTTGCATTTACAAATTCAATTACACAGCTGAAAATGCTTAATTGAGATTTGGTAACATCTTAAAATTCCATATTTCAATTTGAAAAAAACTGATTAATACACAATAAAACTGTTCGGAAAATTTTCTAAAAATCTATTTTTTTTTTTTTTTTTTTTTTTTTTTTTTTTTATAAAAGATTTTTTAAATACAATTGGTCTATAATGCTTCTAAAGAAAAAGAACGCTTTTCGAATTTGATGGAAACTCGACAGAGGCGACAGGAATTCGAGGTTATTATGTATTTTTCTAAATTAAGACGTCTCTTAGTGATGTTGTTGTAAGTCCCATAAGCTGTAACAAATGTCACACAAACTCATCTGAGTGCAATATGAAATTCCTATGATGAACTGGTCAGAATTTATATAATTTTTCTTGTTTTGACAACCTTGCAATAATTTTATTCTGTTTGTTTATAATTAAGTTTCAGCCTTAAAAGTAATTTTTTTTTTTTTTTTTTTTTTTTTTTTGAAATAAATTCCAAACATTTCAAATACTTATCTAACACTTATCGTGCTATTAACTGTTAAAAATCTGATCATGGACGGGAGATCTCATTTTAAGAAAAGACTTACACATCTTACAGCATTGTTTGTAATCATTGATCATAAATTAGATTGATGACTAATTTAATCATTAATCAAAGACATAATTAATCATTATTCTCTAGTGAAACAAATTTTAATTGGCTAATCATTAATTATGATTAAAAATCTAATAATGAATTTCTTATAGATAATCCAATTAAATTTTACAATGCATGATTTAATCTCTCTTTTTATATCAGTCTAGCTGTCGAGTATGGCATGCCAAATATGTCAATAATAATAATAATAATAATAATAATAATAATAATAATAATAATAATAATAATAATAATAATAATAATAATAATAATAATATAAAGGAAAAATTAAAATAAAGAAAAAAAAATACAAAACAAGAATTTTGCTTTTTAGGAATTTGGTGTCATTCCCAATGAATATAGATATATATGTCTGTGTGTGTAACAAAAAAAATTTTTCATTCTTAATTCTTTCCAAATTCTTATAATATCTAGTTTTTCCCTGTCGTTTTATAATATCTTAATATCTTATAATATCTTTATTATATTTTAATTACATATCTTTAATCAACGCTTACTTTATTTTATTTTATAGAAAAAAAAAAATCTGTTAAAAGAACACTTTACATAAAATCCCATTTATTATTTTTATTTTTTCATTTGTTTCATAATAACCTTTTATTTACGTTCTAAAAAACCATTCGATTGCCCACAACTCCCTGCTAGTGACGCCAGAGCCTGATTGCGTCACTATTATTCCGATCGACTGAAAAAATGTATTTCTTTTTTCCATTGTTTAAAATTTTGCATTGGTTAACGATGCGTTTTCTAATAAATTGATTGGAAACATAGAACGTTGCCTTAAAATCCTGTATTCGTAAGCACTTTGGGATATAACGCGATTACTTTGACTCGAGAATGATATTTCTACATTTTCTCTTGTATTAAACAGAATCTTGTTACTTGTTGGTTAAAAGTCTTTAAATGGTGATGTTCTATTGCAAAAATAGCATCTTTCGGTTTTATTATGACGGATTCTTATGACGAAGTTTAAATTCCAGCATTAATGGAATTGTTTACTGTGTTATGAAACACGAATAAATCTATTTTTTTATAAAAAGGATTTCGTCTATGTCTGTTTTAAGTGGGAAATATCCAAGGATCTTGACACCGTAAGCCACACGACTGCTGGTACTAATATTGAGAATTCCCAATAAATGGTTCAGAGCAGCATTTTACATATATATATGTTCATATTGTTTACAATTAATGGTCTTATATCATCATCATCAACAACAACCGTTTTCGAACCACTGCTGGATGTAGGTCTCCCCCAGATTTTTCCAATGATATATATATATATATATATATATATATATATATATATATATATATATATATATTTATATATACATAAATCAATAGATATAGACAGCTAAATAGATAGTTAGATAGACAAACAAAACATATTTCCGTTTTAAGACTTAAAATATATGCTTTTATTTTCTATAAAATGATGTTATTATTTGTGAATTTATTTTACAACACAATTTGCAATTAAATAAGCAATTTGCACTACATAACTTCTTTTAATAAAAAAACTTATTTATTTATTTATTTATTTGTTTTTGCGCATTGCATTAAAAAAGGGATATTTATCTCTGTGTCTATAAATTATGACAAGGACGCTAAACAAATGAGAAAAAATGTGCGCTTTGCTGCATCTCGCATTATCTTACTAATACTTACTTTGGCATATGCTCCAAGAAGTTCTTGGAAAGTTTGCAGACAAAATAAGTGCCGTAAATCCATATTACTCTTTTATTCAAAAATAAAAACAATAATAAAAAAATAAATAAAAACGCCTTCCATTATCTGACTCAACACCTTTGCATTGAGTAAAGACGCTATAAAATCGCAATTACCAATAAATTTTGTGCCGTTGAGTGTGGTCTTTTGAGAAGTTTAAGCCCGAACCACAAACTTGGGTGGGGTTGTGCAACAGATGTAACTCGAACCGAAGTGATAAACGACAATTCCAGATAGGATAGTTGGTGGCCGTGTCGCGTAGGAAATAAACTAGAAACAAAAAGACAATGAGGTGTGGCGCTGCCCCCTTTTATCATCCGCGACACCTGTGGAGTTTGTGCCCTGCCCAGTGACTGTCAGAAGATCCGCAATCGAAAGAAAATTGCTTGTTGACTGTTTGCTTATATTTTTTAATATGTATATCGCGAAAGATATAGATCAATATGTATATTTCACTTTTGAAGACTTAATTAATTATTCATTGACTGGCTATTCCCATAACTTTGTCCACATGTGAATCAAAGAAGATCTAATTAAGAAAGGTACTCCAATAGATAATTAAAACAAGAAAGGAAAAAGATCTTGCTTCGAGCATAGAATATGATACACTTTCCATCACATTCAGAATAATGTAACAAAACTGCGCTGTTTTAAAAGTTAAAATATTATGTCTTATTCAACCATATGCGCAGTGACTGTCAGGAGATCCGAAATCGAAAGAAAATTGCTTGTTGACTGTTTGCTTATATTTTTAATATGTATATCGCGAAAGATATAGATCAACATGTTTATTCTGTTTTCGAAGACTTAATTATTAATTGACTGGCTCTTACCCATAACTTTGTTCACATGTGAATGGAAGATTTAGTTAGGAAAGATACTCCAACAGATAATTAAAACTATAAAAAAAAAAAAAAAAAAAAAAAAAAAGTTCTTTGAGCATAGATTACGAAACACTCTCCAACACATTCAGAATAATGCAACAAAACTGCGTTGTTTTAAAAGTTAAAATAGTATGTCTTATTCAACCATGTGCCCAGTGACTGACAAAAAATCCACAATCGAAAGAAAATTGCTTGTTGACTGTTTGCTTATATTTTTAATATGTATATCGCGAAAGATATAGATCAATATGTATATTCCGTTTTTGAAGATTTAATTAATGGTTAATTGACTGGCTCTTACCTATAATTTCGTCCACGAAAGAATTGAAGAAAATCTCATGAAGAAAGATAGTCGAACAGATAATTATAGCAAGAAAAAAAAAATCATTCTTCAAGCATTAGATTATGAAACACTTTCAAAAACATTTAGAATATGTAACAAAAGTGTTACACTACTGCTCAGCGTAACAAAATTGAACTGTTTTAACATTGTTAAAAATTTTCCTCTAGTTTGAACCAAATTTTTGTGCTCAGTAGCTGCCACCATAAGATGATTAAATCTCGTACCAACATTTGGATCTTCCTATTTCAACCTCGTTCCAACTATTGAAACACTATTTCAACAGGAATTCCAAATATTGGTTCAAGATTTTACCATCTCACAGTGGCAGCTATTGAGCACCAAAATTTGGTTCAAACTGGGACAAGATTTTTAACAATGTAGAAGTTAAAATAGTATGTCTTAAATTCAATCGTATGGAATGCATGCCACACCCAATTTTAGACGTTACCATCTTACAATCGGAAAATTATTCCAATTCTTTGAGAGCCCTGTATAGGATACATGGATTTATATCTATTAAGAACATGCATGCTGAAATTTAGTTCAGTTAAAAAATACATAGATATATATACTTTAGTTAAAATTTCCCTTTCAACAATTTTCGCTCATAAAGAGAATGGCACGTGAATTCTTTTGTGCAGCGCTATACATGAGGTATAAAATTGCAACTAGTAAACCGAAGAAAAAAAAAATAAAGAAAAAGAAAAATAACTAAATTTAAAAGCGCATATCGAAATTAAAGAAGAAGAACTTCGAGCAAATATTACTCAAAGACAGGACTGTAATCTATTTCTTTTGAGTGTCCCTGTAAATAAACGATAAATGCTTTCAATGTCGTGTTCTGTCATAAAAATCTTAAAGTGAAATATTCTGTAACTTAGGCATATCGCACACTGAACCAGACAAGGCGACAAAAGTGTAAGACAGAAGACAAATTCTAACGCTCAAATCGGTTTCTTCTTTGTTAACAAGATGAAATGTCTCTTGGCTCCCCCCTCCTTTTTTGTTTGTTTGTTTGTTTGCCAGTTTAGTGTGCTGTCTGCTTTAGATGAGTTTCAATACATTTGAAATAGCGTAATCTCGATAAAATATTCTGCAATAGATTTTTTTCTTCATGTACCATGATTTTATGGAATTCTTTTGGGTGTCCCTGTAAATGAATTATTAATCCCACTTACTTCAAATACAGTATCAAACAGGCTTTGGTGACCCTAAATAATGTTTATCAATTAAAAAAAAATATTTTAATACACCAGCTAGAATTAAAACTCTGTTAAAAAATAAAAGTTATAAAGAGGCTAAATAATTTCATTTTAAAATGGCAAGTGTTGAAAAATCTAACGCAGAGTTTCAAAAAAGAATTGCAGTGCTGCCATCTATGAATAAAATTCTGAATGTATACAGTTAAAGGATTACTAGTTAGTAATTTAATTAAGGGTGTATTTCGATTCAAACTGCTTGTTTTCCGATTTATTATAATAATAATAGTTAATAGTAACAGTTAAAACACTACGAACTATATTTTTAATTATTATAGTAATGGACAGTGAAAAGGGATAGTTTTAAATTTATATTAAAAGAATTAAAGGATAAAGTTATAAAGAGTTTATATCATTATTTAATTAGCAAAAGTTAAGGGGGAAAAAACTAAACATAGTGTTTTTGACAATATAATTACAGTGCTGCCATCTTTTGGCAATATATGATAATGAATACATGAAATTCCAACAACACATCAAATTATAATAGTAATAACCATATCTATCCCTGTAAATTGGTGTTATTAAACGTATAATACAATAATTTTTTTTTAATTAAAATTAATATATTTTATTTTTGACAACAATGGAAATTTATTATTTATCTTTTTTTTTCTGAGACCTCTTAATTTGAAATATCATTCTGTGTATGTATAACTGGTATTTGGTGATAAAAGCATATTAAATTTATACATACATACATACATATATATATATATATATATATATATATATATATATAGAGAGAGAGAGAGAGAGAGAGAGAGAGAAGGCAGATGGATATTATATACACATATACATATAGAGAGTGATAAAGTAAATTATATGTATGTATATACGAACATTAGATAAATTACAGTTAAAATTCAATAAACACAAGAGAGGAAGATGAAACTCATACTTATTATGATATAGGATAGCTATAAAGAGATGTACTAGACCTGATGCAGAAACTGATTGACTTAGAAGACCAGTTGCGTTTTAGTATGCTAATCAAGTTATGTCTAATCTTATAGTTTGACCCCTCAAATCGATGAGGTGGTGCTCTGTGCAGCCGCATCCCAGTCTAGGACATTACCAAAAAAGTTTATGAAATAAAATTAGTCTTTTGCTGTCCGTGAATTTCAAAAAAGAAATTGCAGTAACAGCGCCATGTGAAAGGGTGGGGTGGTGAAGGGGGCGGTCGCCACGGGCGCAGAAATTTAGGGGGCGCCAAACTTATACTACCAACGTCATTTTCTGGGGAGAGGGTGGTTAACGTCAAGTTGAGGGAGGAGGGAGCTCCAAATTGAAACTTTGTCCTGTGCGCAGTTTTCTCTTCGCACGCCCCTGTCTGTTAATTTTAGACATCTGTTGTCTTCTGGTTGGTCCTATTCTAAAAAGCTCCTGAATGTAAGGAAAATATTCCAGATTTATGGTTATATAAGGTTGCTGTAACATTTGTATCCATTTTTGCTTTATCAGAAACCGTTTCTGGAAGTTTCAACACATGTTCCCGATAGTTGGCAGAGATCTTGCATGAATTGAGTATTAGTTATAGATTTGAAATTTAGTAAATCTCACATCCCCAAACTGGCTATACCTAATAGCAAGATGAGATTTCGATCCAGCTGGCACATTTATTAAAGCATTAAAATCTATAAATTAAGTTATCGAGTTTTTATAATAAGTAGTAAGTAGTTTTATATAAGTAATTTCTAAATAGCAGCAATCGTGAACGGGATTTTAGAATTTGATTGCTCCCTTTAAAGTTTTAATTTAAATAAACTTTAATAGATGAGGGAACTTCGAAAATAATTTTTTTTTTAGCATTAAAATTCCTATGAAAGATCAGTTTTGAATTTACATATTTTTGTTTTGGAAGTATTTCTATAGCACAGCCCCAAGGGGGGGGGGGGGGGAGGTTACATTTCTACATTATAAAATCTCAGGTATGACAGGAGGCATCTCAATGCTTGAAGGGCCTTCCCTCTGGCCAACATTTGAAGGGTAATACTGATAGAATTATTTTGATCTAATAACTCATAAAACATCGATTAGTTACCTCAAATATGAAGCTTAAATATCCGGTTTCTAGAATCATCAAGCAGTGTCATCCATATTCTTATCATCCCACGATCGCTGAGCGACATTTGTTGGCGACACATACCCCGCACCTTCGTACCTGATGGAGAGCAATTCGATCACTAAATACCGCCCCAGGCATTAGATGCGAGGATTTTAATTGGCCGCCTGACATCCGGGTTCGGGACCGCTGTCGGACGATGGGCGTGGTAACGGCGTGACACGACTGTCACGACGAACGTCATTCAAACGCACGACCTTGGAGAAGCAGAGCGACGCATGGTTGCCAAATGATGGGACTTATCGCACATGGAATCTTAATTTATCCACTTTTTCTTTTTCTCATTTCTCTAAGCAACTAATGGGAATTCGTGTACGTGGGATTTTCCTGAGAAAAAACAAGGAACATGTTTTTGTTTTTATCTTTTATACAATTTTTTAAAGAAAATTGTCGTGAAATTAATTAGGAAAATAATAAATCTAAAAAATGTGAAAGATTCTGCCATCTTCTTATCACGATTTTATTTCCATCATTTTTCTTCTTTTTATTGATATGTTCGCTCCGAAATTACGTAAGCAATAGAAGTGGATTTAGGCTTTCTATGTTTGCTGAAATTAAGTACAATGAAACTTGCTAAGATTTTTATCACATGGTTTAGATTAAAATTTCATTTTAAACATGTTCCCGTTTCAACAGGTAAATCATCTAAATTCCATCCATTTTAAGTAGACACTGATTTGTTTCCGTTTATGACAGGATTCATTTGTAAGCATGTTCCGTTTGGGACCGGTTTTTGATCGCAATTCTAACGAATGACATTTCATACAGCATTGCTGAAAAACAACTTTTACAGGTAAAGAAGACAGAATAAAAATTTGAAAACTTTAAATTCAAATTAATATCCAGGTTGTATAGAATGAAATTTTCATATTTTTAGATGATAAAAAGAAGAATTGTAAACTTAGTAAAATAAATAAAGAATGCAAGCACATTTGTCTTGTAGAAACGTTTGATTGTTTCATAGTTATGACAAATATATATATATATATATCAGTGGCGCAGCCAGAATTCGGCTCTGGGGGGGGATAGAGTTGCTTCAGGGGTGATTCTGGTAGAAATTTTTTTTTGGAAATTGGCGGGGGGGGGAGGATTCCGCGAGTTCCCCCCCTTTAAGAGGGTTTATCTGCGATCTTCAGACAAAATGGGCGTTTTCCCGCGACCTTCAGACGAAATCAGCGATTTATTTGTGGTATTTTAGCAAAATCGGCGATTTATTGTGATCTTTCGTCAAAATCGGCGGTTTTCCGCGATTTTTTGACGAAATCGGCGTTTTCCGCGACCTCTAGACGAAATCAGCGATTTATTTGCGATATTTTAGCAAAATCGGCGATTTATTGCAATCTTTTGTCGAAATCGGCGGTTTTTCTGCGATCTTTTGACGAAATCGGTGTTTTTCAGTGTGTTTTTTATATGAAATCGGCGTTTTTTTCGACGATCTTTAGACAAAATTTGCAATTTTACGCGATCTTTTCTTGAAAACGGCGTTTTATCCCCGCAGTCTTTCGACGAAATCGGAAATTTTTCCGTTATCTTTTGCTGAAAGCGGCCTTTTTTTCAATGATCTTTTGACAAAATATTTTTAAGCAATCTTTTATCGAAAACGGCGGTTTTCCCCCGATTTTTTAACGAAATCGTCATTATATCAGAAATTTTTAGACGAAATCTACGTTTTCCCCGCGGTCTTCAGACGAAATCAGCGTTTTATCTGCGATATTTGGTGAAATTGCCGTTTTCTCCGCGATCCGCACAGGAAATTCGCGTTTTTCGGCGATCTTTTGACAAAGTTCGTTGACAAAAACATTGACGAAATTGTCGTTTTTTCACAAAATATTAACGAAATGTGTGCTTTTTGGGCGATCCTTTCATGAAATTTGCATTTTTCCGCGATTGTTTTAAACCGTACAAGTTGGCAACTGTGAGAATCGTCTTCTGAAAGATCTTATTAAAGAATGAAGAACATTTCTCAGTTACATAGTTTTTTAATCATGATATCTACTTGCCTGAATCTAGGAAAAAGAGTTAACGGAAAAACCCGGCAAACTACAAAAGCGAAAAAAAATGACACGGAAAAAAAGTTACCGGAAAAAAAGGACAAGATAAAAATGTTACCGGAAAAAAAGTGACAAAGAATTGATTTTGGGGATTTAATGACTAAGTATGAAAGGGGGGGAGGTCGGCTTTTAATTTAAGTGAGTGTTTTTTTCATGCTGAATTAACCGCTTTGATTCAATTTTTGGATATACGTTCATACTGAAAAGATGCTTGCCTGATTAGTTTTGGGAATGGACGATTACCCCCTCCCCTCCGCCCTAAATAAGATAAATGGTTTTTAAGCAGAATTATCCAATGTGTTATTTCAAACAACTTTGGATATAGGTTCTTTCTGACGAGGCTTATATATAGTATTGTGGTGTCGCGTCCTGAGTTTCTCTTTACTAAGTTGGTTTATTTGTTAAGTTCATCAATAACACAATTTTAATTCCTCAAGTTCTTTATTAGAACCATAGACCAATTATTAAAAAAATAAATAAAACGACATTACAACTACATAGGAGCCTCACTCCAATATTACATTTCGCTTAGCACGTCCAAGCCATCTTACATGAATGTATTTTCTTGTACATTACCAGCACATGTCTCTCTTCCAACTACTTTCCTTCCCTCTCGATGCGCAATAATCCCATTGTCCCCTTCAGCTCATTGCCACTAGACCAGTGCAATTATTTTCTAGGCATATCCCTGGAGGTCAATAGAACCTGTTCTTAACAGCTTTTGAATGAAGATACTTTCAACTATGCATACTTTTTCAGAATAAGACTTCGCTATCTATCTTCTGCCACGATTAAAGTTGTCAGTACGTCATCACAGTATATAATGCCTGAATAATTTTGGGAGTTTAATGGTTAAGTATAGAGGGTGCATGGGGGATAACCTCTCTTAAATTAAATAAATAGCTTTTTACGCAGAATTATCCGATTTGCTTCAAATTTTGAATGTTGGTTCCAGTGTTGCCAGATGGGCTACTTTTTAAAAAATTATATACTTGATTGACACTACTTTTTTGAAATGGTAAAATAACCCTTATTTAATGACATATTAATTGAGACCAAAAGAAAAGGAATTTTACCGTTTCAAAAAGTGGTGCCAATCAAGAAATCTCAATTTAAAAAAAGTAGCCCACTGGCAACACTGGTTGGTTCATTAAGATAAAGGGTATCCCTGATTAGTTATGGGGTTCTTTTGCTAATTAAAAAGGGGGGGCCACGATTATTCCCCCCCCCTTAAATTAGAAAAATTATTTTATATGCACAATTATCCGATGTATTTCAAATTTTGGCTATAGGTTCTTTCTCATAAAGTGAATCCCTGAATAGTTTTAAGTGTTTGTTTATATATCCTCAATAGCTGTTTGCATTTAAAATTGTGATTTATGTTGCTGCATAGCAGTTTCAGTATTCTATAAATAAAATAACAAAGAAAAAAAATATCCTGTTTTTCTTAAAATCGTTTTTTTCCTTTTAATTTAAATCTGTTTTTATTTTTTTTAAGAGTTCAAACCTGAAGATCTATCAAGAACTAACAATTAACTTTCTAATTACTAACATAAGCTAATAATAAAAAGAACTATTTTTATTACTACAAATTAATGAATTCACTAGTTCATTCGTTCGTGACATACAATATAGTTTGTACATTAAAGTTTTCTAACATATATTTCTTTATGTTTTATATTATATTTTGTGATGCGTAATATAGGACATTAATTAGTAAAAATCCAGTTTTAAATGATAAATATTTGGCGTAAATTAAAATGACAATTACAACAAATGATTTAGTATATTACTTTTTTCACAAATAAAAAAAATAAATAAATAAACCAGTTTTAAATGCAAAATGAATGGAAATTAATCATTATAAGAAAAAAGGTAAAATGTGTTATAATGTTTTCTGACATAATAGTTTTCAATCATTAAATTAAAAAATAAAGAAAAATTTTTTTTATTTGTTATTTGCGTTCAATTGCATTCAACTCGCTTTTTTGTGTTACTTGAATATTTTTGCGTCAAACCCATACCGGGAAATCCCCTGATCGACAAATTTCCTAAGAGGCTAGCCGCCCGCGATATCTACCAGACATCCCCCTCCGTCGAATGGGGAAAGCAAGCTTCTTTCCCCGAAAGAGTTTCCTGAAGGGACTGCTGCATCCCTCCCTATTTTAACTACATTCATTAGCTTATACGCCTTACCATAAGGAAACTACATCCAAAATTTGAAGCAAATCGGATAATTCTGCGTAAAAAGCCATTTATGTAATTTAAGTGGGGTTATCCCCAGTTCCCCCCTCTATAATTAGCCATTAAGCCCTTAAAACTATTTAGAAATCCACTTTATGAGAAAAAATCTATATAAAAAATTTGAAATACATCGGATAATTATGCATAAAAAACAATTTATCTAATTTAAGGGGGGGATAATCGTCCGTTTTCCTATTTATAATAAGCTAAAGAACCTCATAACTAATCTGGAATACGCTTGATCATAAAAAAGCTACATCCAAAATTTGAAGCAAATCGGATAATTCTGCATAAAAACTATTTATTTAATTTAAGGGAAGTTATCCTCGTTTTTGCCTTTAAACCCTTAAAACTATTCAGGGATTCACCTTATCAGAAAGAACCTATATTTAAAATTTGAAATACATCGGCTAAAACAACGATTTGCATAAAACCGATTTATCCAATTTGAGGGGGAAGTAATTGCTTGCCCCCCTTTTATAATAAGGAAAATAACCCCGTAACTAATCAGAGATATGTTTTATCATAATGAACCTATGTCCAAAATTCGAAGCAAATCGGATAATTCTGCGTGAAAAGCCATTAATTTAATTTAAGAAGGATTATCCCCCGTCCACTCTCCCCTTTATACTTATTCATTAAACTCTTAAAACTATTCAGGGATTCACCTTATCAGAAAGAATCTCTATCTAAAATTTGAAATACATCGGATAATTTTGCATAAAAACCGATCTATCTAATTTGTGGGAGGAGGGAGTTAATTGACCATCCTCCCTTTATAATAAGCAAAAGAACCCTATAACTAATCAGAGATACATCTTATCATAATGAACCTATGTCCAAAATTCCAAGTGAATCGGATAAATCTGCGTAAAAAACTATTGATTTAATTTGAGAGGTTACGGATGGGGGGGGGGGGTTATCATATGTCCAAAAACCGAACCAAAACAGTTAATTCAGCATGAAAAAAACCATTTACCTAAATTAAGAGCCTCCCCCTGATCCCTTCTAAATACTTAACCAATGAATCCTCAAAATCAATAATGAATTCCCAAAATCAATAATAATTTCCCTAAATCAATTCTATGTCCCTTTTTTTCCCAGTAACATTTTTTTTCGCTTTTGTAGTCATGTCCCTTTTTTCCAATAACTGTTTTTCAGGTAACTTTTTTTCCGTTTACCCACTTGCCTATTTCGGGCGTTTTTTAAATAAGAATTAATATTAATTAAAAAAATTGTCTGAAAGTAGCCCCTTTAAAGTAGTAGTAAGTAGAAAAATAGTTAGAAATTTGGCGCCCCCTAAATCTCTGCTCCCTGGGCGACCGCCCTCCCTTCCCCCTTTCGCACAGCGCTGTTAATATCTTTCCAGAAACATAAATATAAACGAATTATATACTTTCCAAACATACCTGGATTTCAAGAATGCTTGAAGGAATTCGAAAGATTAAAAAAAATGATCTCTTATATCCATCTTTTTCATAATTTTCTTCTCTGAAGAGGATTTAATATCCTCCATAGCGAAACGCACAATAAAAAAAAAACCTTAGCACTACAGCAACTAACAACACAATGTTTGTGGAATTAATCTATCCTTCAAAGCATGCGAGCATGTGTTTTTGTGTTTTTCCTGGAATTCGAGAGTCCAGTCCCGTTTCCAAAAAAAGAGCAAGAAACAGATGCAACTAATTAAGACCCCCCCCCCCCTCCAGTGGTGCAGTATTGAAAAACCCAAGACGGCATTGGCAGCAACAGGAAATGACCATTCCTTTTAGCCTTCGGCTGATTTCCAATAGTATAAATGAATGCCGGCCTTTTCCAAAATTGAGTGACTAGTTTTCGATACTGATACTGTTGCTATGTGCTTTCCCTATTTTTCAAAGAAAATACATTACTGCCGCTTAAACGAGTCAAATTTTTAAATAAAATTTGATTCAATAAAGCGGCAGATTTCGAAAACAAAACAAAAAAAATTCTAACTTTAGTTTTTTTTATGATTCGGTTCATAAAAGTGGAAATTTTTGTATTTTTGTCATGGCTCTGGGGGGGGTTTTAACCCCCAAAACCCCCCCCTCGCTGCGCCACTGTATATATAAATTTTTGCTCTACATTTAAGTATTTTAGACAATTTTGCAGAAAACCAACTTTTACAGGCAAAAAAAACCGAGTAAATATACGAACAGCTTTAAATTGAAACGAATTTCCATGATATGTAATGAAATCTTTGTATTTTTACATGATAGCGAATAATTGCAAAATAAGTAAAAGAAATAAAGCATTTTAGCATATTTGTGTTATAACACATTTGGTTATTTCATTACAAATATACATAAACAATCGTTGCCTTGCATTTAAGTAATTTTAGAGAGCTTTGCAGAAAACCAACTTTTACAGGTAAAGAAGACCGAATAAAAACACGAACAGATTTAAATTGAAATGAATATTCAGGATATGTAATGAAATCCTTATATTTTTACTTGATAGTGATGAATTGAAAACTGAATAAAATAAATAATGCATTCAAATATATTTCTGTTGCAGAACATTTTATTTATTTCACAGTTACGATAAATGTATAGAAACAGTCTTTGCTCTATTCATAAGTATTTTAGAGAGCTTTGCAGAAAACCAACTTTTACAGGCAAAGAAGACCGAGTAAAAATATGAATAGCTTTAAACTAAAATGAATATCCAGGATATGAGTAATGAAATCTATGTTTTTGCACAATAGCGGAGAATTGAAAACTAAGTAAAACAAATAAAGCATGCAAGTATATTTGTCTTTATTTTGGTTGTTTCATAGTTACAATAAATAGTATACATAAACAGTCTTTGCCGCGCATTTAAGTATTTAAGAAATCTTTGTAGAAAACCAACTTTTACAGGTAAAGAAGACTGAATAGAAATTTGAAAACTAATTATACCAAATATCAGTTTTTATAATGCATAAAATGAAATTTCTTTATTTTTATATGATAATATAATACTAATAAATAAATAAATAAATAAATAAATAAGCAAATAAAATGTAGATAGGAATGTATATTGCAGAATTTTAAACTACTTACTTTTAAAAATGTAATTATCGTACAATAAAAAATATTTAGATCGAGTGCCGTTTATTTAATGACGATGCCTCGAGATTCTTGAAGAAAATATATTTTTTAATAAGCAGCTTTAAAGTATTAAGGTAAATATGTAATTTAATGTTTTTAAAGTAGGTGATAATTTTAATTATTCATTTATAGCATGCAGATGTTTAAAAAGTTGTAAAGTTTTACATTCTTAGACAGAAAAAGAAAGAAATCTGTTAATAAAAGTAAATAATGCACGCTAAACCTATATTATAGAATACTAAAAGATAGTTCGCAATTTTAACGGATAATCAATTTTTATGTAGTATGTAGTGTATTTTGCAGCATTTGAGTATTTTAGGGAGCAATGCTGAAAAACAACTTTTATAGAAAAGAGGACTGAGTAAAAGTTAAAAAACAATTATACTAAATTCAGTAGCTACGATATCAATTGGAAAAATGAAAGACAATAGAATAAATAATTAAAAATAAAAAAAAGCCACACAAGAATAATTTTTATATTAAAAATATCCACTTTTTAAAAAAATATTTTGTCAAAAGATATAAAGAAATACCAGTACAGTCAGTAATTTTGCTACAACATCCCTATGATTGAATCATTTCTGCTATTTGAAAAAAATTATATCTTTTGACAAAATTATTTGAAGACTTTTTTTTTGGGGGGGGGGACGGGGGTAAATTGATATACGTAAAAACTCCGTTTTAGAGAATGCAATAATAATTTGAAAAAGAATGCACCTTTGTATTGAAGGATTTCAGATAGTTCTTACGTTAGATGTGGCAACTTCTTTAATATGCGGAGGGGAGGGGGGGAGGACAAAACAAAACGGATATTTTTGTCTATTAATTTTATATAATCAACAAAAAAAAAATCGTATAATTAATGGAATTTTTTTTTTTTTTTTTTTTTTTTTTTTTTTTTTTTTTTTTTTTAAGTGTAGATACCTTTATACATTTTTGTTATTTCAAGTTGAGAATTTTTTGGAGTTTTGCTGAAAACCAACATTTACAGTAAAAGTAAGCATATAAGAATTGAGTGTAAAATCACATGCAGAAAAAATAATATGCATGAAATTTAAAATGATCTTAATGTAATTTAATATTTATACAAAGTAAAAAATATAATAAAATAACTGTATATATTCTACAGAGAAATATTTTGTTTTTGTATAAAAAATTTGAATTCAATAATGGAAAGGTTTTAACCAGTAAGAAAGATGATTATCAATTAATATAATTAAAAATACATTTCGCAGTCATAAATAAAAAGTCAACACTTTCTGTTTACAACTCTTTTGATCATTTTAGAAAATTATGCTAAAAATCTATTTATTTTGATACGAAAAGAATATCGTTTAAAATTATAACGATAAGCACTAAATAAATAATTAAAATGTAAGGAAATTAATACTGAATAATACTAATAAAAATAGACAAAAGAGATGAAAGTTATAATAAAATAAACATCTAAACACTTGTCATTATAAAATGATTTAGTTTTTGTATAGTCGAATTTAAAAATATGCGAACAGTATCTACATAATATTTTTGCTCCATTTGAGTATTTCAGCAACCAACGTTGTGAAACAATGTTACAATTTAAAATTTTAAAAACATAATCCTATATTAAAATTAAAATACATGTTGTTTAAAATGAAAACATCTTTTTTTAAAATACAGAAAAAAGATCAATCTAATAATAAAAATTAATAAAATAAATGAGAATACTTATACAATTGAACTTTTTTTTACTTTGTATTTTATAACAAACATTTAATATTTCACCTTAATTACAAGTCTATATGTAAGTTTTTTAAGCATTAGTTAGATTCATTGCTTCCTACTTAAAAAAATATATGTAAATAACTTTTCATGTTTAAATACATAAAAATATTTTTCTTTTAATTTAAAACTTTGACATATGAAACAATGAAAAATATAAAACGGATATGCATTCTATTACTTAATGCTGCAAATGTTCAAGGAATATTCAATAACATGTGAAATATTCCGAAATTTAAACTTAAAAGTTTGGTTTTGAACTCAATATTTGTAATATTATTTCCTTATTTATGCCTAGTAAAATATTTGGTTATTTTCGATAAGCATGTAATTATAATCGCAACATTAATATACAAAACATCAAATTCAGTTATTTTGAAGTGTAAAACCTTAAAATATAATTATTAATATACAAGTGATTTTATTATTAATGCAATTAATTAATATATAATTAATTCATTAATATGTAATTATAATTTGAAATATAATTATAATTATGTAAGTAATTTATTATTAATTCAATTAATTAATGTATAATTATTAATACATAATTAGTTGTTATTATAAAAGTAATTTTAATTATTAATGATTTAATTAGTATATAATTGTTAATACAAATTAAATTTAGTTATATAATGTAAATTTGATCATTTTATAGCGTATGGACATTTTTAATTAAATTTTATTTAAAAAAATATTTTTTTCGAAACATATTTTTAATACACTTTTGCTATTGTAATAACAATCATTATTATGCACCACTGTCATTTATTTGAAACATGAATTAGTTGGAAATTGATAGCTTGTTCTTTACATGGAATATTGCAAGAAAACATTATTTACAGGCAAAGAAAACTACCGATATTTCAATTGAAACATGCGTGACACGCAAAAGAAACGTGGGAACACACACTAACTAACACATGATATAAGTAGCTATATTTATACAAGCTAGATTTACATGAAAGTCTTGCATCAAACATGCCGCCAAAACAATTATGGTATATGAATTATTAACAATTCATTGTAAATTAGAATTCTGTTATAAATTTAGTGCTGAAAATTAAACAGCTTGTGAGAAAGTGAATAAAAAACTTTCACACTTAAAGCGGTTATTTATAATCTTTTGCCAAAAAAAATTATAATTTAAAGTAAGATAGTTTTAAAACTCTATTATATAATCTATTTTTTAGAAATAAATACATTTCGATAAAATAATTAGAAATTAATAATAAAAAAGGGTAAAACACTTACGTGTGTTTGTATAACCTAAAATACACACTTAAAAATTATAATAACAATTTCAAAATTAGACTAAAAAATGAGACGTAAGTATGTACCGTTTTTATTTAATTAAAACCGTACAAAATTAACACTGTTTTGTTGTTTTTAATGTTTTAGACTGAAAAATAGTTTTATGTATTAATATTTCTATATTTGGAATTTTTATTTTTGTTTTATTATTATTATTATTATTATTATTATTATTATTATTATTATTATTATTATTATTATTATTATTATTATTACTGTTACTCATGCAAGTCTTATTCACCGAGAGATTTAAATCCTTTTTAGGTGCGTTCGTAATTATGTAAATACGTAGCACCTATTATTGTCGCTCAGTCCGTCCGTCCGTCTGTCTGTCCGTTTGTCTGTCTGTCTGTCCGTCTGTCCGCATATAACAACGCAAAAACTACCCAACCGAATCGTTTGAAATTTAAAATACATAATTATAACATAATTTTGTCGAGTCATTTCAAATGTTATGAAAATCGGATGCATAGATCAATTACAGGGACAATCAAAAGGATTCCATTACATTACGGTCAATGGGGAAAAAGTTTCAAATGCATTTTAATGATGTTACACTCATTCGAACATAATAGAATTGGCATGAATCTATGAAATATATACTAAAATATGCATTCTATACAATCTGTGATGCAAGGAATTTTTATTATTAAATTACAGGGCCACACAAAAGTATTCCACTATGTAATGCTATACGAGGAAACATGGTTTGGTACGTATTTTAATTATATTCAACTATTTCAAATTTTATGAATAAGACATACGTTGCTGAGGTGTAATAAAAATTTCTTCCTGCATATTTACAGAAACGTAAAGATTTCGACTACTATACTGTATCCGGAGTACGCTCTACTATATCAGCAAGATCTGAATATTTTTAAAACTTCGTTATCGTACGAACGCACCTCATTTGCTACGTTCACATGCAATTTCCAACTTGTTTTAAGTTGCAAACGAATATCACATAGTTTTTCTTTTCTATCCCTTAAGATCCTAATTAGATGGTTAAAAAATTTTAAATTCGGAAATAATTTGTACTAGCTTTAGAGTTTAGATTGATGAATCCCTTTTTTCCAATAAAACAGTTATTACGAATGTTGATTATCTACTTATATGAAATACAACTGCAGAAAATGTAAGTCACCATTTCTAGGCAAAATATGCCATCTATATGTATTTAAAACGCAAGATACATCTATCATGAGCTTTCTAATGAACCAATTTGCTAATTCTTATTTTTTAAAATGAAAGATGTTCATTTGCAGATGTGCCCGCTCTAGCTATTTTTTAGAATTCCATTTTTATTCCATTTTTGTAGTTTAATTTTAATTTAATTTTAATTTTAAATGTTTTTTTATGAAATTTCTTCAAGAAGGTGCATTGAGATTACTTCCTTTGTTTGAGTTAAATGAGAAATAATGAAAAATATTCAGACAATTGTCTTTTTAGGCTTTTTTTTTTTTTCAGAATTATTTTCAAATTCTTTTTTTTTTCTTTGCACGACTGCATTATTTTAATAAGCTGATAAAAATCAATATTTATTGAGACATCACGAGGATATTGTTTATTGTGTTTATTCTACCACCATGCATATAACTTTATTAATTTATTATTTTTTTTTACTACAATTAAATAGGTAATGCATTTTTATTTGAATAATCTGTGGTTAAGCATAAAAGAACATTTATAATGTAAATATGTTTAAATAGTTTTTGCTGATGAAGTTATTCCTCGCTTGAAATGTATTTTTAATTAATAAAACTGAGAGAAAAAAAATTGATATGATTAGATGTATAATTTTCCCTGAACATTCATTTCTTAAATCTAAAGGTAATAGTCGAAGCCTTTATTGATCTTTAAATTGAATGCTGAGTGAATAAAATGTCCTCATCATTATGTATTTGTAAAAATCATTTGTCATTTTCAGAATGAACATTTCTTCAATAAAAATCTTTCTAATATAAAATCTTCAAGTTTTTTGTTTATATGAAGTGTTATAAAAAGAAAACGCAAATCAACATTGAGTCCATTTTTGACGGGATTTTTTATAGTATGTTAATCAAACGCAACATAGATATTTTTTTTATATTTTTAAAAAATTACACATTATGTTCTATGAGGAAAAAAAAAGGATATGAATTCCAAACTTTTTATTCTTAATTTAAATATAAAAAACATATTCACGTAAACCTAAAATTAAATAGCTTCTCATGTAATAAGTACTTGAAAAATTCACAAATTGGAAATAAAATTCTGTAAATATGTTAATAAAATATAACTAATAAATGTCAAAAGCATTTCAATTATGTAATACTTTCATTGCCAAATATATCCAGATATTGTATTTGTTGCAACCGAATCAGTTTCGAACTTCGTTCTACCTAAATATAATTTTATATCACTATTAAATTGTTAAATTATTTTTTACGTAACCTCATTTTATTGTCGCATTCCAAATTGTAGAAGAAATCTGTTGAATATAATTTTAAAGCTAATAACTTTCATAAACATTAAAAAAAAAAAAAAAAAAAAAAAAAAAAAAAAAAAAAAAAAAAAAAAAATTGGGATTGAATTTAGTTACATCCAACTCAGTTTAGAGCCTTATTCAACATGGATATAAAGTTATATCACTAATAAATTATTAAACGATTTCTTCCATAACTTTGCTCTGTCAATTCTCAAATTCAAAATTGTTGAAAAATTTCGATAAATTTCCTATAGAAATTTAATTTTTAAACTAATAAATTTCATAAGCATCTCAATTAAGTCAATAATAATAATGCAAAAAATCATGATAATAATAATTACCAAAAATATCTTACGATGTCTTCGTTTCATTACGTTGCATTCGATATAATTTCGAAACGTAATTTTAATAATACAACGTAATTTTTATTCTGCTCAATAGAACGCTATATTTTATAAAGATATCTGTTAAATTACTGAACTATTTACTACGTAACTCCTGCTTGGTTATTTCACAAATTCCAAATAATCTTGCAAATGTGTTAAATCACTTAATCAAACTTAACTTTTAAACTAATAAATACCATAAACTTCTTAATTAAGTTGTAATTTAATTATTAAAAACACTTTGACATATACCTTCTTTGTATTAGGTTGCATTTGAATCAATTACGTATTTTTATTCTTTTTAATATTAATGTTATCTTATAACAGCTGTCAGTTAAAGTTACATTTCAGATGCTATCCATACATGCACAAAAAATGTGTCGAGAATTAATGTAATTTTCTTCTCCTTCACCAGACTTCGCAAATAGATAGGTGCAGCTCTTTTAAATATTCTTTTGCAGTCAGATATGATACAAAATAATATCTAATATATTTATTTAGTATGAACACCTGAAACATCCTGTTTTATTTATAGAATAACAAGTCAACTTTATGTTTTTTTTAATTTATATTATTATTTTTTATTATTTACTGATTGACTGATTCACTAAATATGATAATACTCAAGATTGAAGGAAACAAATTGAAGGTATAGCTGGATAATTTGACCTAGAACAAATTTCAAGCATTTAAGCTCTGTACTCCGGCAAAATTCAACATAATTTTTTGTTTTGTTTTCTCCTTTCATGAAATTACATTTGATTCAATTTCGAATTGGTATTTCGTCCATTATGAAAGTTATGTTCATTAGCTCTCAATCTAATTGCATTATTGGATAAGCTGAAATGCTTATCGTTAGCTGCTACTGATTTTCGGGCACGTTTTTGAATAATTTTTAATATCTTCAGTCTTGAGACAAATGTTACGTGATGCTACAAAAAAAAAAAAAAAAAAAAAAAAAAAAAAAAAAAAAAAAAAAAACTAAAAATTATTATAAAACATTTCGAAAGATGCATCAGTTTAAATATCGATGCTTCTAATATGAATACATCTATTAGAAAAGTCTAGATGTAATTTTTACAATTATATTTAATTTAAAAGGTATTTTTAGTGTCGCTTCCAGACGCCATCAATACTGAAGAGTTTAAAATGCATTAAAAAGTTTTATCATAGATAAGAATACAGTTTAAAGATGATGCTGTTAATTCTGAATTAAATAATTTCAATGCGTGGAAATTTTCCAGAGAGAAAATTCTTCTTGAATATAACATTTCAAATGAAAATCAAATTTTGAATTGCTTAAAAGGCGTAAATGCCAACTTAGTGAAAAACATTCCATGCCAGAAATCAACCCGGGCCATCAGTATAGTGCACTGACGTTCTACCAACTAAACCCCATGGAACGATACCCAGCAAGGAGCTTATGTGTTTAGTCGGTAGAATGTCAGTGCGCTATACTGATGGCCCGGGTTCGATTCCCAGCATGGAATCTTTTTCACTAAGTTTGCATTTGCGCCTTTTAAGCAGTTCAAAATTTGATTTTCATTTGAAATGTTATATTCAAGGCGAATTTTCTCTCTGGAAAATTTCCACGCATTGATATATTCAATCGATGCTGGATTTATTTCAGTTTCGTGATTGCACCAAATCGGTGGCTCGCGGATTGTAATCCATCTTGTGCTGCGTTTGTAGCCTTGCCAACATGTAATAGCGATAAGTTCCTTGCTGGGTGTCGTTCCATGTGGTTTAGTCGGTAGAACGTCAGTGCGCTATACTGATGGCCCGGGTTCGATCCCCGTCATGGAATCGTTTTCACTAAGTTGGCATTTGTGTCTTTTAAGCAATTAAAAATTTGATTTTCATTTGATATAAATAATTTCAGCTACGTGATTGAATTTATGCATGCAAAAGTAACAATATAATATTACTATTAACCCTTTGCACTCAAGACGTAACTCTCACTCATCACTAGTGTTGTCAGATGTCCCTCGTAAACTGGAACACCAAATGCTTTGGGCACCACTAATTTATAACAATTTATTTCACCATCTTTTATGACAGATTATTCGGGCATTAAATTAGGCAAATGAAATTATTTTAAGGGAGACCCGTAAGAAGAAACCCAAAATTTTTATTATTGATTTTAAAGTAATGAATTTTGGTGTACTATTTAAGAATCTTCTTGTAAGGAATAATTAGCAAAGAAATTCACTTTTTATTAAAAACTATATTTTTATGGGGATTTTTATGATTTTTTTTTTTTTTTGTCGAAAAATACACTTTTTAAAATTACTACTCCTCATTCAATTTTCAATATTTTGATATTACTCAAATTTCTTAAACAGTGTTATAATATATAGAAAAGAACTAAGGAGAGATATTTTTAATTTTTTTATTTTAATCGGCTAAGAAAAAAAAAAAAAAAAAATACGCATGGTAAATTTCCTTAAATTCGTTATAATTTTCACGTTTACTAATTTATGTAAAATTTTCAGAAATAGTTAAAAATATATCTCTCCTTACTTTTGTTGCAAATTTTTTTAAGATTCTAAAAACATAAACACTTTGTTTCTAAATCATTTTACTACTGAGCCTTAGTACTTTGAACTTAGGCAAAATATGAAAAAAGTCATTTTCAGGAAAACACGTTTTAAATGGCCGCTAGTCCTTTAAACTCTATAGTGAGTACAATTTTAAAAGCTCATTTTCTGCCTGTTCCAAGTGTCCCCGAGTTCTGAAATTTTGCATGGATGTTCACAAATATGTATTTTATCGTTTTCTGAGAAAAAAAAAAAAAAAAAATTGAACTTTTGATGATTTTTGGCCGAAAATGGGGTACGGGTCTCCCTTAAAATACTGGTGTCCAAAGCATTTGGAGCACCCATTTGGGCGGGAGGTCAAATGGGTCCTACTGGTACTACTGGTCCGGGTACTATACTGGTCAGTGAGAACCACATCTCGAGAGCAAAGGGTTAATGCTGTTTATCTCAGGTTAGTCTGTAAAACACGTATATTGAACGTGAAAATGTTTACTTGAGAATGTATATCATCTTAAAGACTTACGTTAAAGCCTGAAAAAATTGCTTAATACACAATAACAAAAAAAAAACTACTCGGAAATGTTTCCGAAAATCGATCGCAGCAAAAGAAACTATCTTGATAAATCTTTATTTAAAGCTTGAAAATATATAATCTTCTAAAGTTTCTGACTATAAAGAATGCATTTCAGCTTGGTGAGTAACTCGGTGAAGGTTACATTTTCATTCGTGGTTATGTTATGCTATTCAAGAATGAGAAACACGTGTCATTTTTTGCTATGTGGCTTTGGTATAAAAGTGGAACACACTGCATTTTTTAATTAATAAATGAATTGTAACCGCATGTTACCATATTACTACTGCTAGCTTTTCATTGTCGACCTTACTCTGAATTAACAGATTTTCTAAATCACCCTGTATATGTATGCGCATATATGCGTAGAAAATTAAAAATAGCTCGTTGCTAAATATAGTCTACGAATTAATTGAACATAATGTTCCATTGACAACGGACATGCTCATTAGGATCTGACAAGCGCTACACATGTCTTCTTTTAGATTTTACATCCTAGTTTGAATGAAATGTCTCCTGTCCACAGATGCTCTGCGGCCAACGTCCGTGCATTCAAAAAGGGGCGACAGGAAGACAGAGAGAATAACTGAACCGGTACACGGAAAACCCTTTGAACCCTGCTTCCCTTTTGTTCCTCTTCTTTCGTTTTACAAAATTTTGAGGTATTCGGAATCTCTCAAACATATAATGGAAATCAAAATACATCTTTAAGGATTAAAATGTTGGTATTGCATAAATGTCTTAACCATGCTCAGGATAGTATTTATGCAAAATGAAACAACGTTTGATCCTGTTGTTTACCTTATAAATGTATGGCAGTCAGGTAAAACAGATTTTTAACTACTTTACAGTCTTTGTCAAACGTAGAATTTTTTTTTTCATTTATTTATTGAAATTGGCTACAAATTAATGTTGTACAAAATATGCTTCCAAGATTAGAAAAATTCATAAAACCAAATGTTTTTATATAATATTTACTGTTTTATTTACTATAATAAGCAAAAACTACATTGTTAAGATATTTATACTACCAACTTATAATATACATAAGAAATGCATTTTTGAAACCTTCAAAGTTACTTTTAGATTTTACATTTTCTGAAAACAGTTTAAATTATTTGTAGACAAATTTTATTTAATGTAATCATCTTTTAAGAATTCTCTAATATTAAATGAACTAAAATTAATTTTAGCACCAAACTAAAAAAGTGATTATAATTTAACACTATTTTTTCAAAATGAGAAAAAGCTCCTCGGAAATTCAGAAAATGATAGACATTTATTATTATTATTTTATTTATTTTATTATTTAGAGCAGTCAATGCTTATGAATATATAATAAAAGAAAATAAGAAAATAAAAAATTTACAATGCACAGATAGAGTTTTCACAAATACAGGATGTGGCAAAAATTTATGCAAAATGTATGCGTCATCTTTTTTTAAATTTAACTAACTTGAAATAATACATGAAACCAAACTAAGATTTAAGGAAGGGTAATTTATCCTAAAAGGTTACTGAACATTTGAAGCTAGTGCAAAGACTTTTTAGGAAAGAGTTTCAAATAGATCCCTTTGGCTGCTTACAATCCTAATAAGTTTCAGGGAGATGAAACAAAATATTCTGATGCTACATTGAGGAAGATCAAGAAAACAAATGAAGAGAAGACTCATACTGCGATTCATTTACTTCACATTATCAATAGCATCTGAACCAAGATGGCAACTAATTTGAATACATTTAATAGAACATTCATTACTGTAGTTCCATTTCACAATGCGAAATGAAGAGCGTGTTAATAAAATATTGCTCTATAATCATTAATGTATAAATTTTTGGAAACACCCTATAATAATAATAATAATAATAATAATAATAATAATAATAATAATAATAATAAAAGAAAAAATATTCTGATATATGTACCGCTGTGAATTTTTCTTAGCTTCAAAAAATCTATATTGTATTGCATTAAAAGTTTTTTCATTAGTCAAAATTTAATATGGTTGCCTCAGAACCAGATGCAACATTTTCATATCTAATATATTTATCATAATTCGTTTGATACAAAGTAACATAAATATCTTTCTAAATGCTTGGCACATACGCGCATCAGTGAAAGTATCTGCAGCCTTTAAATACGAACTACTAAAAATCATTTGTACAAACAGATAAGAGTTATATATGTCCCAAAGGCACAAGTAACTGAGATTGCAGCACTTCAAATGATTGAATGAAACCACCCCACACACGTGGGCAACCTTTAATATTCATCTTCAAACGATATTGGCGTCTCGCAAATCATAATCTCCCATTAATCTATGCACAAGAACACTCTCGATTATTAACCCTGTGTCATTATTAATCTCCACCGATTATATGCATCTAACATCCGGGTTCGGTTTTTTTCGTCCCCCCCTCCCCTTTTCCATCGTTGCATGTTGAACAAGCGCTCAAGGAGGGTGAGAGGGGTGATGCTTAGTCTTTTGCAAAAGATTGTCACGAGTCAAAAATGGGAACAACAACAGGTGGCCGACCACTGAGTTTTTACCAATTGAGTTTTTTGATTTTCCTTTTTTTGCTTTTGGAGGACCTTTGTAAAATCGTGACAGGTTTTAAACCACGCTGTCCTGCTGGAAGATTGGTATTTACCCGCTAGGGGACGGTAGTTAGTTTACATAATGACTCTGCGTGATGAATTAAAGTGTAATCTCAATCAAGGTGACACATAAATATACGAGAAATTACTTTTGGAAATACTTAGTAACATGGATGCTGTTTTAGAAAGTGGAAGATAAATTGCCTCTCTGGAAAACTAGCGCAGAATATAAAAATTAAAAATATAAACATAAGGAAACATCTCTATTAAATAATATTTAAAAGAGTGTCAAAAAATATTTCAGTATTTATTTATCGGATGATAGCTAACTTTGAGAAGGAAACAAATGTGATACAGCAGCAAACATAAATGTGGTAAAATTACATTTATAAAAAAAAAATCTTGAAAAAAAATGCTTTCTTATTATTTCATAAAAGAGAGAGAGAGAGAGAGAGAGAGAGAGAGAGAGAGAGAGAGAGAGAGAGAGAGAGAGAGAGAGAGAGAGAGAGAGAGAGAGAGAGAAAGATTGAGATTTTACGACTAACAGTCAAAGAACTTTTAGTACGTAGTTAGCAAAATAACATTAGAAATATTTGGCAGCATGGTAGAAAATTTATAGGCAATCACTATATGCTTCTATATAAGTGAGTAAAATATGTGATGCTAATATTTTGAGTTTTAATAAAACATCATGAGGAAAATGAAAAAGATTTTAATTTTACCATTTCATTCTTACTATACTTATTCTTACTTTTCATATTATATTTTAATATTTAATAGATTACATTTAAAAATAAGTAGAGTTTTGTTTAATATAATATATATATATATATATTATTAGAATGACGCTTTTTTATAACAATAGGACAAGCAAGCTATATATTTTAGCCATCAGTCCAGCAGTTTTTAGACTGTGGTCCATGGACCCGAATGAGTCCATAGCATGCCTTTAAGAGGTCCGTGGAGCTTACCTATATGTATTTTTTATTATTATTTATCTATCCCTCGAAGCGTTTGGAAAGTAATATTCCGTCCTCTAAGCTCCAGGTTTCACTGCAATATAAGCAATATTTAAAACAATATAATTCTATAGATTGAATGAATTTTGAGTTTATTTTAAAAGGATTAATACTCTCAAGGAGTATATTTTTATTTTTAATAAGGTAGTTTTTCATAATGTAGAAAGAATCATATTTTCAAAGATTTTAAAGAGTGGCGGAGAAAACAACATTAAACTTTTACCCATTTGCAAGACGCTCGGAGGACTGGAATCTAAGACTAATCTTGCGAAGAAAAAGAAAAAGAAATATGAACAATACTATTAAAAAAATATAATGTATCAATGTATATATATATATACATATATATATCCATTAATGTATATATTCTTTATTTGCTATTCAAGAATATAAGTTATTTCAATCTTAATTCCTTTAAGACCGCGAAGATAGAGCAAATACGAAAAGAAGGCCTACCTAACTAAGAGAATAAGAACCGTTGCACTGCATCTAATATAATTTAGAATATCTGTTAAAGCCAACTATTCTGTTCTTGGTTTAAAAGTTTTATTAGCACTATTAAAACCTTCTTTTGACGAGATAGGTTAATAAGTGCACCTTACTTTATATATTTTTTTCTATTTTTAAATATTTTCCTATGAGTGTTTTCTATATACCTCCTATACTTGAAATGAACTTAAGCTTATTATGAAAATTGAGATCCAATCAAAAAAAGAAAAAAAACTTAATAGAGGAATAAAACATATAATATTTATAAAAAAAAAAATCATTATTTTGCATACCTTTTTTCTTTTTTGCAGCATTATTGTACTTTTGCACACAAAGATTAAATAATTCGAGACTTCTACTTGTCCTCCCCCCACCCTTTCTTCGGTTACGAAGAACCTAAGCTTGAATTAGAAGCCAAATCTAGAACTTCTGACTAATACGGAACGACTTATGTAAGGGGGAGGGGGGGAGAGAAAAGTCAACAGTAAAAAAAAAAAAAAAAAAAAAAAAAAAAAAAAAAAAATTAATAAATTTTTTGATTCTAAAGTTTGCTTTTATGATCGAATTTTTTTTTCTTCTAATGTTATTGCAATGACTTCATAATTTTTTAAACAAACAATAACAACTGATAGTTTTAAATTGCATATTTCAATTAAAATATTTTAAACTTTGTATTTTACCAATTATCGTATTTGAATTGATATCATCTAATTTCAATTTATTATATTTTAAACTACCGTTTTAATTTATATTACATTTATTTTAACTTTTACTTTAGTTGTCTAATTTTATTTTTTTATTTTACTAACTTCAATCTTGAATTTAACTTTTACTAATCTTAATTTGAATTTTTTTTTTTTATTTAAACTAAAATTTCTACTTCTACTTCAGTTAATCTCGCGTGTTTGACTATCTGAAAAGTTCGAAAAATTCATTTGCCACAATCAAGAATTAACTACGATTAATTTACTACTCAATCCCCAAAGTATGGAGATAACTAAAAGAAAAAATAATAATAATATGTCGAAGACTAGATGAAGAATGATTTGCGAACTCTGAGAGACCGATAGGCGGTTCCCGGTCTTTTGTTGCACGTAATTACATTGTCAATCGTCTTCAGGGAGAGGCCGTGCAGAAACAATTGCAGTCGAGCTTCAAGTGTCGAATGCACCATTTTGTCAACTCCCTCCCTGCTTGCGAATTTTTTTCTAGAGACAATCTTGTCTGTGAACGAATTAAGTAGGATCTAAATGTCAATTCAACAGGATATAATAATGCTTACTAATTCAAGTGTATGGTAAATGTGATCGGATTTCATTATTAGATTTTACGGCAAGATAATTTTGGGTTGATAAAGCGAAGGCTGTTGGCATTTCTTGTAAGAAGGAAGAGGAAGACGAAATTAATTATTTCTTCTTTTTCTATTACACTTATTGGATTTTGTATAACAGATATTTTTTACAATTTTTATGTAACTGCGCTGTTTAAAATATCGTGAAAATATACCTCTGTTTTTAAAAGTTATCTTTTTTTTTTACCAATAAGAATGATCTAAAAGCGCCTATGTAGCGTTCCTATTCGTCAGAAAATCGATAGCCTTTAAAAACAGAGGTAATTTTTCACAAAATGTTTAGCAGTATAGTCTGCCTTATTATTATTTAACTTATTTCGATCTGCGGAACACTTACAATTTCACTTCAAATGTACAATACTCAATTCTTTACCTATTCCGTTCCTTACAGCATTTTTCTACAGAGGAAAAGTCTTAATTAGTTAGCATAAGATATAATATCAATTCACTATGATTGGATTTTGTGGATTACATTTTTTTACAAAATATTTTAAGCTAACTGGGGTTGTTATCATTTTATGTAACAGGACCAATTAAGACAAAATTATTTATTTTGTACGAATTTGCGAATTGACATCATTTTATAGTTTTTAAAAATCTAATTAATTCGCGAAACGATTCCAGTTGAACTTCATTTATCGAATTACAATATTTTCAATTCTCTAACTTCACATTATTCCTAGCGATAATCTTGATTGCGAACGAAAGAAAGTACACTTAAATTGTGATTATTTTGAACAAACTCTCGGTGCTACAGATGGCTATCATCACATTTGGCTATCTTGTTAAATTATAACTTAGAGTTATAGTGCTGGAACGAGATTTCGTCATAGTATTTTTGTAATTACTTCAATACCAAAATTTGGTTGAAAAACCAGCATAAAATATTTAACATTAGTCTCTAACGATAATTCAGCATGATATAATAGCGTTATTTAATTCTAATGTTTGTTCAATGCGAACAGATTTCACAGGTTTACCACAGAAAGATAATTAACACTTGATGAGAGGGAGATTGACAGCATATTGCCTGTAACAGAAAAAAGAAAAAAAGAAACTATTTAATTAAGTTTTACAAAAAGACACCTTTTTACAGCTGTCAGTTGCAAAGAAAAAAACTGAAAGCTGATTAGCTTTATTAACTTTTTAAAAACTTCTCGGCCAGCCGCAGCTGGAACTCGAACCATGAACCTTTAATTTGCAAATTAGTGTGCTACCAATTACACCACTGTGACATTGCTTCAATCTCTTTAATATCATCTGCAACTTGGCTAGGTGGATACCAACTCCTTAGATCTTCTCCTCCATGAATTTTCTTGACTGGGTCATCGTCCCCAGTCAACCCCATCTCCTTTTTTTTTTTTTTGTCTCTTTCTGCCACCCATCGATTCAAAAGTTCAGGTGCTAATTGTGAAGCAGCCCACCGCAACATGAAGTGGAATGACAAATTTTTAATTTCCTAATCATTACGCCACTAACTACACCACTTCGACATTTATTCTGTATATATTCCTCATCATATTTATTTTAGGGAAATGGATTCTGGCACTTTACATCCTGTATGAAAGTATCTCAAAATTTTAAGCAAATATTTTTAATTGTGTTAGGAAGTAACGAGCTTCAATTTATGAAAAGATTTTCTTAGCGGTATCCGATCGTTTGTTATTGTACGTAGAAATTTTCGAATTTATATAGAAGACAGCCATACAAACAGTTGTCAGAGAAGATACGTCATTCATGTATTATCACCATACGAAAATGAACCGAAAATTAATTAACTGTGTTTCCTGTTCTCACAACTCCAGTCCATGCCAGAAAACTATGCTTTCATCTCACTCTGCTGCAAAACGCATCACTAACTGGCTTTCAGTCCAATTGATATATGGCCCGTTAATTATATCATCGGATTTCGACAGGCGCGAGTTGTGAGTTTCCACCAATCACTTATTGAAAATCGACTCAATTGTTTTCACGTGGCGTGAAAATACCTATCTTCGATTCATGCGAAACTAAATTTACCGGCAGATTGCTCTCTTTTTTTCCTCTTCCAATTTCTCTATATCCTGTGCTGCGACATTTCCATAATTTATCACGACTCTAAAATGCGTCTGTGTTTCAACAACTACGCACACAGCTGTTCTCCGCGAGTCATTTTTTTTTTTTTCGGGAGTTTCTTAAGGTAACAGTTTCAAAACCTTAAGAGAGTTACTTCCGCAGATTACTGCCGTGTTTTTTTTTATATCAGAGAGGGGTGCTGTACAGGCTGACCATATGTTATCGAACACTTTTAGAGCGATTAATCATTGAACCATGATTGTCTTGGGGTAACAACCGTCTCTGTCATGTTGGACAAAAGCGTGGGGAAAGTTCACAGCGGATGTACTGTGCAAGAACAGAGTGATTCTGATGACGATAAGAAAATGATACAACAGGAACACATTTTTTTTTTCTAAAAAAACGACAGAGATTATTGTCTATGTGTTTTTAGGTATAAAAGCAATGCTATAAACGTTATGCCTTACTTTCTGAGGCAATGGGGGAAAGAATTCATTTTTTTTTAAATGAATTAAGTGCCATGAGTACTTATTTTGCAAGGCTCGCAGCGTTCCTAAAATATTTATACTTTGCTACCACTATTTCTAAAAGATAATCAGGGAACGATTTAGAGTATGCAGAGTCCTGAGGCAAACATTTTTTGAGGTTCCCCTTCAATTTTTTAACATGTTTCGTGAATTATGCTAAAGTGACTGAAACTAAACTTCATAACTATTGTATATGTATATAAGTACAATAACAAGTGCTATTCAAATCTACATACAGAAAAAGAAGGAACAGACTTTAAGGAACTATAGAATATACTTTTTTTCGGTTAAAGGAATATAAGAATAAATGTGAGCCATTAAAATGTAAATACATTTTTTCAGGCATAATTGGTTATTTGTGTTAACACATTTCTGCTTCATTTAATATTTGTATTCAGTCAATATGTATTTGGGTGATTCCATCTTGTGGAAAAGCAAGTGGTGACATACATTTAATAATAAAAGCCTGTCATTATTGCCAAGATATTTTTTATTTTCTCATATGTCCAGGTGGTTGTCATTAAGTTTTGGATGAGATAAAGGATTTACTTTCTTAAAAATGGCGCTGTATTTAGGAAAAAATTTCAATTTGAACGTTAGGGGCAACATAGACTTTACAAGTATGTTACCCCTGTCTTAAAGAGGTACACTTATTTTTTTTTAATACTAGCTGTCATGTTTTGGACAAAAGCCTAACCCTTTGAGCTCTGATGATTAATTTTTTCCCACTTAATTTTAATCTCCAAATATTATCACATTGCACCAGAATATTCGACCAAATTTATGTGAAAAGAAATTAATGTATTTTTTCGTGTTACTTTTAAACTGAATCTTTGTTTGCAAAATACTGGTGTTAATGTGACATTTGGATATTTTGAAGAAATTCTCTCCCAAGGTTAAAAAGGTAGCTGAAAACAATGGACTACTAAGTTGTTACTGCAAAATCTTAATTATTAACTTTTTTGGTAATGTAACTAAAACCTTCGGGGAGGACATGAGGCACTGAAGCAGATGAAGGAGAAGAAGTAAACCCTCTTAAATCTGAAAAAGAAGAATTTTGGTCCTTCTTGGACATTATTTATTTTTTGCTTCCTATTTAAGGAAAAACTTATATCTGCCCTTAAGGACCTCCCTCAAATTAGGAGGCATGGGGCAGATGCCTCACATGCCCATGCATTACTCAGGCTTTGAAGATAATGTTTATTGTTACTTCTATTTTCGGTTTTAAATGATACTACTACGAAAATTTTCGATTTTAAATAATGGTAGGACATGTAGTAAACTTTAAGAACATTACAAGCCCTGTATTTTGAAAATTTTTTGAAATCCGTGTATTAAAACTGTTATTGTTTTTGCTCTCGTGTTATTTGATCTTAGACATTTATTTAAATTGTAGCAAAACGAAAAAAGAACCATAAAAAATAGAAAAAGGCATAACTTAAAAGTTTCCTAAATCTTATTAATTTTTCAAACCACATGTATCTGTCTAGTGCAGAAATTCACAAATAAAATTTTTAACTCGATAATCTAGCAGCTTTATCAAAAAGGAATATTATTCTATTTGAATTTTTTTAAATATATTAAATTGCTGACACAAAATTTATAAAATCAATCGATCTGATAAGTTCTGAATTGATCTGATTAATTGATCTATGTTAGACACTTGACCACCCAGCTCAAAAGTCTTTGTTACCAATATCTGCATAGTTATTTTGTAGATCGAAAATCCTATTACTATTAAGATCTTAAAATATATATACCTAAGTTATTGCTCTTTTAAAAATATGTTTTCTAAAACAATATGTCAACGATAACAATTTTTAAAAGATAATTAAATATAAATAGGTATTTTTACCAAGAAATTAAATTTCTTAAAGTTATCTAAGCTTATTCGAAAAACCTGAAAATCATGAAGAAAATACTTTGTACCGTTTCTTACCATACATCATCATATATCCATCGAAGTCACAACGAATTTTCATAACCTTTCCTCTGCTGCAAGCACCAAACTTCAACAGTAAAATAATCCAAGAATTACCTTTTTTTTTTTTTTTTTTTTTTTTTTTTTTTCGAAACAGTACATTATTGACTTTATAAATTGATACCCAGATCACATCACAAACTTTTAGACAATGTATGAGGAAGTACAATAGCAAACCTTTCCCGACCAACTTTTGCATCTCCACCGAACAAATCATCTCCCTATCTGTTGGAAGACATTTGTACACTGATCTACTACCAGGGCTGAATTCGGGCATTTTTCTACTGGAGGGATTTTTTGAACTGGAGAAATTGTATTTCTAGATTTGGGAAGAGGATGGGTATTTCGACACTCCAGTAGCAAATTTGCTTCTGGGGCCATCCCCTAAATTCATCTCTGCCTATTACAATTGATGAGGATGGAGATTCTTTAAATGTAAGTGAAAAAAGAAGTTAAACTATTTTTTTTTTAAATCCAAAATCAAAGTTTTTTCAGATACATATAATGTAATTGAAAATCTGCTTTGGTCAACGGAAGTTTCTGTATTCCGCATTTCAAATCATATATTATAGTTTCAATACCATCGAAATCGAAACCACTAAGGATTTTCAAAACCGTCTATTTTTTCCATTACACTAAACCCCAAATTTCAACAATAAATGAATCACTATTTCTTTCGAAACAATTTTCTAAAATAAAATAAATTGCTGTCCAGTCGACCTCACAAACTTTAGACACGTTCACTCGACCGTCGGAAAAAGTTCCGGAAGAAATGTAAGCCCTTGCGACCAACTTCTGCACACAGTCACCGAATAAGATCGTTTCCCCCTGAGGTTAGAAAACATTGCTTTTGGGATGCTAGAAGATATGTGCCTAAGACGGTCCTCCTTTTACACTTTTGGCGGGATTTCCAAGGGAGGGAGAAGACACCCACGTTCCTCACTCCTGGTCTTCAATCCCCGCCATATGTTTGGGACAAGATAACAAAATTTTAGCTGTCGGAAGAGGTAGGAGCCAAATCCTCTTGTGACAGATTAAGTCGAAATTTTTGAACATGGCCATTTACAAAAATTTTTATCAACCATCTCCAAGCTTTGCCAAGGGATGGAGGGGGGCTGCGAATGCGACCGAACGTAGTTGTTGTATAGGAGTAGGGCGCACGGAGGGGGAAGAGAGTAAAGAAGAATTGAGCGGGGGTGGGTATTCCCCCGTGTGTGCTCTTCTGTTCGTATAAAGAGCGGCTTTAGGGTGCCACATATTATAAACGCTTCCGCCATTTGAGTTATACACACTGACAGGGTTGCTTGGAATTGAAAGATTTTAAAACTGCGCCAAGGTTTGTCCGTGATATGTAAATAAGAGAATTTTAAGAGTTAGTAAGGAAAATGTCGGATAAAGAGGAGAAAGGGAAATATTCAGTAGAATTTATTAGGAGCGGTACACATTTTTTTAAAAAATGTGGAAATCGAAACAATCAAAATTGGAAATAATAATATTTTATCTGTAGCTTATGCTATTAGTTATTTATGCATAGCGAAATTCTTGAAGAAGTTTCAATATTCTTATTTAATACACATATGTTTAATAAGACAGTGCTTGTTAAATTATAATTATATGTGTATACATGTATGTTGGAATTATTTTTATTTTAGTTTAGCCCAACTGTGCATATTTATTCATATGCACTAACACTGGAAAAAAAGACAGGTGTTTCTTAATTTACCAAAATGTACTGTAATCACGAACGATTATATATAATAATAATAATCTATTCCGAGTCATCCAAGAGTTTGAAAATCGTTCCTTAATCTTTAGAAACCTTACAAAATAATTTATTCTTGAAATTTTCAGAACTTACAAAAATGAATTTTTATTAGCTGCACAAAAATTTTGAAAACGTTTTTGAGTAGCTGTTACACTGCATTAATCAGTTCTCTCTACCCCCCAAAACATTTTTTCGGATGCTATGAGGTCTCAAGTAAATATTTTCATGTACAGGAAATAAATTTAACTGAAAAAAAAAAAACCGGAATTAATAGCATTAAAACTGACATTTTTCTGTTACAATTTCATGCACAATTTCAGTTATATAGCTGAAAATATTTAGTTGAGGTCTGATTGCATCCGAAAAACCAACAGAACTGATTAATGCACTGTAAAAGCTATTCAAAAATGTTTCCGAAAAATGCGACAGCTAATGAAAAATTGTTTTTGTAAATTGTTCTTTAAATTTATATATTGATAGGCATATATATATGTATTATATATTAAAAGCTATTTAATTTCTCTTTTAAAAATTTCATATATATATTTTTTTCAACTTTACATTAAAAATATTTATCTCAAAACCAATTTATCAATTATCATAAAAAAAAAAAAAAAAAAAAAAAAAAAAAAAAAAACACATATAGTTATAGAGTTCATATACTTAATTTTGTAGTTCCCTATTATTCTCACCTAGTGTCTTCGTTTCTTGAAAATTAAGTGTATGAACTCTAGAACTATATTTTTTATGAGAATTGATAAATTGATTTTTAAACGAATATTTTTAATGAAAACTTGAAAAAAAAAATGAATGTATGAAATTTGAAAAACAGAATTTAATTAGCATTTTTTAATATATAAGAAAAGAAATTTCATGATGTGATTGTTTTGTATTGTAAAAGTAATGCTTGAAAGTAAGGTATAGTTTATAAAAAGTAAAATATGGGCATTACGAAAACTTAAACAGCTATTCTGTTGAATAAAATATTACAAGAAGATATTGCAATCTTTAAAGCTTTTTAAATAAATAAATAAATTTAATAAAAGGTAATCGAAAGAGAAAATGAGAATTTTGAAGATATGTTAGAGTATTTTTCGCCTTTTGAAAAACCTACTTATCGCCCAAATCGGAATAAACAAAAGAGCGCGACGGCTCTCACCAAAAAAGACATGTTGTTCCCACGAGTGACATTTTAAAAAGCTGATCCCCGACATTCAGATTTATTGATAGACAGACTCCCCTTCTCCCCATCCTCTCCATCCTCCGATCGCTTCCTCCCCAAAACCGTTTTGTTAAATCGACTGCCCGACCCCAGAAAGGAATGATATACACGAGAAGGAAAAATTGGAAATGAAGAACGTGAGCGGTAGACCTGGTTTTTCACGTAAGTTTGAGTAAGAACGTGCAAATGATTTGTAAAAAGATGAGGAAAGGTATTTATGTCTTATTCAGATTTTGTTTTACTTCCATGTATATAAGCTTAGTTTGGATGGAATTAGCCTTAAGGCTGCTGGTCACTCACTTTCCAAATTCACCTTCGTAACGTAAAATGTATGGGCTTTTGATGCATTCTTATATTTAAAATATCTCCATAGGAAATTGATATTTTAAACTTTTTCTTTCGGTGATCTCTTCTTAAAGAATGTCACTTTTTTCTTAG
The DNA here is from genome assembly GCA_964019185.1 of Maratus speculifer. Lineage (NCBI taxonomy): Eukaryota > Metazoa > Arthropoda > Arachnida > Araneae > Salticidae > Maratus > Maratus speculifer. The sequence continues at coordinate 376,080,815 of OZ025289.1, forward strand.
TTTTCAAAATATTTCTATAATCTATGCTGAAGTGTTAAAGTTTTACTTCCAGTTCGTCAAATTTTAACACATAAAATGTTAAATTTAGCATAAAAAATTTTAAAAACTTAGAAAAAAAAAACCAACATCCTTTAAGAAGAAAACACCAAAAGAAGTTAAAAATATTAATTTCCTAAAGAGGTATTTTAAATATAAGAATGCATCAAACGCTCATAGACTTAAAATTACGGAGTTAGATTCGGAAAATGAGTGGCCAGCAGCCTTAAAAACTAATATCCAAATTGCCATTTTATGATACATATACAAATTGATCATTCTCAACTATATATGAATGAAATTTCCAGATGTTCATATTCAAAATCATAGAAAGATTTTTTTTCTGCACACAAAAAATATTTAAGGCCTAAGCGATGAGAACGCTTTGCTTAATTTTTAATCTTTTGCCATTGGTTTTTCAAGATAGAAAATTATCTTCAGTTGAATAGCGGCAATTCTCTGATTAAATAAGGTAAACTTTACAATTAAAAATAACTGTTGGGAATAATAAAGGATTCTGAGTACCTAAAGTGGTACGTATACCGGTTTCTGCTCACTAAGTTTGTATTAATTAGAAAACCTGATCACATCATTACACTGTCAAAAAATTTTCTGTGAAATTACAGAGAATCTATGGGTAATCCTTATCCTAAAGTCTTATTTAAAATCAGAGAGATTAGAAAAAGAGAGATTCTGTTAAATAACGGAGAGAATATTCGGTAGATTTGCAATAGAGTCTATAAATTAACATTTTTAAAAATGCGCAAGACTTTGCAAGTTTATTTTTAATGATAATAATTTAATTTGGTTTTCAAAATCTTTAAATCACTCAATCTTCAGAAAACCTGAAAAACTTTCAATTTTTCGAGTAATTTTGAGCTGCGGTATCATTTATTTTTCACACAATCTGCATATAGCCGTTCTGGGGTTTAACCAGACCTCTTGATAGTGGAAGAACACCTTACTGAATGTGCCACACAAGCTTTTGCCATTATGTTTGAAATATGTCTTTTATGATTCAGCGAAAGAAAAATCAATTAAAATCCCCACTAACACCTAGGAGATGATTTTTCCCTTTCTAAGTTATTCTAACTTAATAAATAAATAAATAAAATAATAAAAATTAAGCAATTTTAGATTAAATTTTTAAATCATTTTTTAAGTTTGTATTGTAAATTATAAAGTTTAACAAAGATATAAATATCTTTAAATAAAGGCGAAATTCCTACAGGGAATTAGATATAATATAAGTGAAATATCTGCAAAATGATGACCGAGGAGCTAGATAGAATGCATTTAACCGAGAACTAGTGTATTTTTACAGAGGCTCTCTCTCTCTTTTTTTTCTGTGTTTTCGCAGAATTTTTTAACAGTGTAAGATTTACTGATAGTCCTCTTTTCCCTTTCTCCTCATCTTTTATATCCCTCGATCACTGTTTCCCCGAAATCGTCATCAAAAAATTATGCGAAAAGTTTCTTATGAAATTAATACATTTCTGGAAACCTTTTCAAGACTAAAAGGCATCCTTCTCGATTCTTAATTATTTCTCACCTAATAATCAAACGCTTTTAACGGAGTCAGGTAGCCTTTATAGGTCACTTTGCTGCAACTGAATTAAGTATGTGACGAAAGTTAAACGTAGGTTGAACTGAATTTGATGATAAAGTTATTTGAAGGGTAAAAAATGAAACGAGCCCATCTCAATCAAACCATTTGCAATTCTCCATTACTCAGTGCACGATCGAAAATTCTTATACTGGAGTTCGATAAGCTTTACATCTTTTTTCACTGCAATGTAACCTTATACACAAGAGACACTAACCACAGGCTGAGCTGAAATTATAAAAGGAAACGTAAGGTCGTTACATATCAAAACTCACTAACTCCAAACATAATAAATAAATAAATAAATAAATAAATGATGCTTTTCATTATTTTTTTATTAATTCAGTAAATAAAGCATTGTAATATTAATATTTTTATAACACACTAATACAAGTTTTCAATATTGGATTTCGATAGACTTTGCATATCATATTACTGCAAAGTGACGAAATGGGCAAGAGAACTTAACCGCGTTAAATTTAGTGCTAAACTTAAGGATGTTCGAAAATCCAGCCTCACTTCTTTAATATTTAAACAAGAAAACAAATCATGATTCAAGCATAGATTATGAAACATATTCAGAATAAATTAACAAAGCTATACCAGATCATATGGAAATGCGCAACATGCTTGAAAAACCCAATTTTGGTTGTTCCCATCTGCAATCGGAAAATTATCCTACTTCTTTGGGAAGCCCTGTATAGGATAAATACGATATATAGGTCAGTTAAATACATACATGCCAAAAATTTAGTTTAGTTAAGAAGTACATATACACTGTAATTGAAATTTCCCTTTTAGCGGTTTCCGTTAATAAGGAAAATGACATGTGAATTCTTTTTTCAGCCCTGCATATGGGGTATTGAATTTACATGCAACTTGTAAAATGTAAAAAAATAAAAATAAATAAATAAATAAAATAATTGAATTTCACTAATTAAATTTAAAAGTACATGCCTAAATTGAAAATGCACTTCAAGCAATTATTATTCAAAGACAGTACTGTAATTGATTCTTTTTAGGTGTATTCTTGTATATAAATGACAAATTTTTTAATGTCTTATTCTATCTTAATCATCTCGTGAAATATTCAGTGATTTTTATCAGTTTCAATACTTTTGAAATATCGCAATATGATTATAACACTCCGCATACGATATTTCTCTTTAGGCCATTATGTAATGTAATTCTTTTGATTCCGGACCTATTTACAGAAGTTAGAGCGTGGAGAGACGGACAGACAAACCGAATGCATTTGCATTTTTTAACTTTGTTATAAAATGTGAATAACTGCGTTCGATTATTTTTACGAAATTTAACATATAAAATACAGAGTAGTAATAATACTTTTGTAACTCACAAATAAGTAGTACTTTTGTAACTCACTATTTTTATATTGCAGTCCGCTAGCCTTTACATGTGACTTTACTGCAACGTAACTTAATGGGCGAAGAAATTAACCGCATAGTGAGTTAAAATGAATACTAAATTTAAAGCTCTTCGATACCCAAGCTCAGTATTTGCTAACACAGTTAGAAAAAATGTGTCCGATTATTTTTTATATAAAATTCAGAAAATAAAACAGAATAATAATAATAGTTTTATAACGTATTAATAAAATCAATTTTAACCATAAAATGCATAAATATAAAAACAATTTTTTCTTTGCATAAAAAAGAAAATATCAAACTGACCAAAACCTTATTAAGCGTATTATAATAAAACTAAATAATGCAGACATACGTTTATGACCCTTTATAAAATAAATACATAAATATATCAAACTTTTCTCTTTTTTTAGAGCTCCACTGAAACGTTATTTAATATATGGATGATTGATTCCTCAAAAGAAAGAGAAAACATCACAAAAGAAAAGTAGACAGTAACAAAAAAAGAAAAAGATCCCTCTTCTTCATCCAACTCGCTTTTAATTTGTCTTTTTCGGTCATTAAACACCCGAGCACAAACTTTGGTGACGCGACGGCAAGTATGTGCTTTCTCGCGCTCCACTGATAAAGTACCTAGGACTCTTTCACGTCAGGAAGTGATGCGGCTCGGCGCCAGAAAATGGCTTTTCTGGCGCAATGAATGGTCATCTTATGGTCAGCCAGATATGGGATGACTTTCGAATAAGAAATTCTATTTCGGTGACTTTCTCATTCACATGCATGAGTGGTCATTAAAGAGTTTCCTGTATATCAATTTTATTTATATATAAGCCACTTTATTTATAGTTTTTTTAGCCCCCGATATGCTATTTCTTTTAGACAACAATTAAATGTTAGCATTAAAAAATAATGTTATAATTAGCAATACGACACCCATAAAACGAAGTAGGTGTAACATTGTACGGTTAAATACTACTGATATTCTGCAATTTTTTTTTTTTTTTTTTTTTTTTTTTTTTTTTTTTAACTTCTAAACATCGCAAATTTTCGAATTTTATCCTGTTGTATAGGGCAAAAAAGTATTCTTTTAAATGCAGTTTTTTTGGAAACTGAATATAAATTTATTTTTGGAATATTAATTTTTTATTCCATTTCTGTAATGGAGGAAACTGAAGTACTCATTGCTGTAGAAAGTATAGGAAAAATATTAGATTGTTAATAGCAATAGTATTTTTGTTGTCATTTTCTCAAAACAACGGAGAAAATGTAATAAAAATATGTGCTATGCCAAGAATACTATCTGATATAAAATTATGTGCTATGCCAAGAATATCGTCTGCTTTAATAATATCTGCTAACTACATCAAGAATATAGTCTGCTATAAAAATTTACTTTAACAAGTAACTTATTTTCTCTGCCTTTACTCAATTCTTATCAAATAGCTGAAAGTATTTTTTTATTAATTTGCTTGTAATAAAATTTTCGGAATTTTAGAAAAATATAAATAAAGGATTTCTGATCAAACATGGAGCTATTAAAAACTATATTTAATTTTCAGTATCCATATTACAAATAGATGAAAGCATGTGAATCATTAGATACCCAATTTTCTTTTCTTTATTTTTAGTCGAATAAAATATGATAATTGTCATGCTTGTTTCAATAAAGCAAGAAATCTGTGATTATTTTCAATTATTTGGCACTAAAACCAAAAAATTGGTACTTTTAGTGATAGAAAAAAGGAAATTTGATCATTCTTTTTTTCGGTAAATTTTTGTCACAAAAAGATGGACTTTTTTTTTTTAAGGTTTTTCTTATAAGTAAAGGTTTTAATAGGCACATACGCAAAAAATAAAATAAAAAATAAAGAATGGGGCGTTCTTTTTATGTGGTCATAACTCTTTGCACAAAAAATTTTCGGAATCTTAATTATTCGCCAGTATGTATATATATATATATAGCAACGAAAATTTTTTTATTTTCCGATTTATCTCTGATTGATGTCTCAAATAAATAAAAGAAAATACTGTTTTGTACTCACTGAACTTCTATTACTAGAGTTGGGTAAATATAATACTTTATTAAAACATTTCATGTATAAAATATCCATTTACTTAAAAAATAAACTGATTCAAATTCTGTGCCTGTATATAGATTATTTTAGTATATCATTGTTGACTAATTACCCAATATGTTTCTTTACAAGAAAATTCTCTGGCAAGGCGCCAACAAACAGCCCATTGACGCAGTGAATGGTCATCTTCTTCTGGACAGCTGGAATCGGCAGGGTCAGCTAATGGACTTGTAAATGTGAAAAATTCATCAAGACAGTTGTTGTATTTGTGCAAATGTCAAATGTATTAAGTATAAGTATATGTTGATATAGGTTTTTCCTTATATATAATCAAGAAAAAAAATATTCTTGTCATTCTAAGCTCCATAATTCACCATGTATTAGTAAATAAAAGAAATTCTTTTTACCGAAGTGTTCGATAAAATTATTTGAAAGTGTTTAAATAGAGCTTTTCTAAATAGAATTTCTAAAGATGACACAAATTTTAGGGCTGTTTAGTTTTCTTGTAAACATTTTCTATTCTTTATATGCACTGAAAAGAAAAATCAAATTGACAAAAAATATGTTAATTTTGGAACCATGTTAATTTTTCTGCTAAGTTGGAAAATGTCCAATTACAGAAAATATCAGTAATTTTTAACAGAAAATAGTTTTTCTTCAAAAACTATAGATTGTTTTGTGTAAAAATTAAAAAATCCTCTCTTCTCACAGAAAAAGATCCCCGTTTTTTCCTTGAAATAGTTTTTTCTGTAATTTTTTATTTATTATTATTATTTTTACAGTATATATTTTTTGATTACGCATAGCTCCAACTGTATATATATACCATTAAATTTTGTCAAGTTTATGTATGCATGCATATATGTATATGTCAAGTGCTTAGTAACTCCAGCAAATATGAAAGTATCCTTGGCCTAAAAATTTGCTTATGCTTCACAGAAGCGATTTTAAGCATTTGTTCCTTGAAATTCAAACTATTTATTAAAGTTTCGGGGGAAAATCTGCCTAGCATCTAAAAAAAATTGATTTATTGCAAAAATAATAATAATTGTTGTTGTTGTTATTGTTGCACACTTTGAAAAAAAAAAAAAAAAAAAAAAAAAAGGAGTAAGATTTTTTTTTAATGATAATTTATGGGGAATGTTCAAGGACTGCCTTTTTTAATTTATTTATTATACATGTTAAATTACAGCAAGTACATTTAAGCTTGCGTTCTTTGTCTTTAAAAACCAATAAAATATCACATTTAAATAATAGCGTTACGAAAATATTTTCCAAATTATTTGCATTGTACACAAGGATGTGAATTTCAAAACTCATCTTATTCGAAAATCAAATTTTCGAAAATCGTGAAAAAAAACTCTAAGTTAATTAGTTTTTATTGTAAATAAGGATTTACAAACAATGTCAAAAAGACAAGGTAATAGTTTTTTGCAAATTGAATTTTTTTTTTTTTTTTTGCAGGTTTACCGATAAAACAGCTTGATAGAGAAAACATGATTTTTTAGAATTTGCAGCTAGTTCTGAAATTAATGTTTTCAAATGTATATATTAGATAGATTTTTCTATGTCTTTTACTGTTTATTTTTCCTCTGAAATTAAACTGTCTTGTAGTTTTCTACAACAAATATAACACGTAACGTCTATACTATAGAAGTGTATGAGTTTGTTGCCAAAAACATCAATATAGGAATACAATAATTCTACATTTAGTAACAATTTTCAATGAAATCAAAACTTATCTACACAGTTTAGAATCATACTCAATGAAACAGCATTACTCTTCATTAGAAGAATAAATCATGAACAGTTGTGAATAGATTATATCTCAAAGCTATATTGATGAATGAAGAATATTTTAAGTTTCAGAAGGTGTATTTTTAAAATCCATTGTCTGCATAGTTCCTCTCTTTTCCTCCTTGGTATAAAGGATTTTACATTATAAGTAAGCCATTTTTGTGCTATAGAATTTCAGCATAATACGATATGAATGATGATCGAACTCTTCTTCTCCCCCAATTTATATTTCAACCCTCCGTGGGGAAAAATCGCTAAGTAAATATCTTATTGATTAAAGACAATTCATTGACAAGATGTTCCATTAAAAATACTATATTCTATTCATATCTTTCTTATCAGATGAATGTTGGTTATCATGATTTAATTTTTATAGTAAGAATTTATTTTTTATGAATCTGTTAAAAAATCAGGGAAGAATCAAAATGTAAAATAATTGGTGATAATTGTGGAAAAAGAATATTAAAAAAATATATAAAGAAAAATAAAAATAAATACAAAGGAAAGAAAAAGAAAAAGAAAAAAGAAAGAATGAAAGAAATGCATTTTACGTATTAGGAAAATAAATATGAAAGTCATTATAAATAATTTTAATAACAACAACTATAGCAAATAATAGTAATATTAATAATTAGTAGTAATACTAATAATTATAACTGCTGTTGTTGCTGACCGTATGTGTATATACATGTGAAATACATACTCAATAGTCTATAAAATAAAATCTTAGACATACATTTTCATGAAATCATAGTTATACGCTACTTATGAAGTTATTCCCTCCCCCCTTAGAATCACTTCTGAAAAAGTAACTGTACGAGAAATAACACTAGTTATAAATAATATTTCTCACAAGAACGATGCACAGGATGTATGCCTCACTTAAAGACTGCAACTAAAACGTAGGAAAATATTCTTCTTGCAGATCTGTAATTTTAAATAAACAATAATTCATGCATTATTACCGATAGTGCATTATTACTGAGAGTTCAGTTTAATAAATTTAACTAACATTCAAACCGTCTATGCACTTAAATGATTTTAATTAATTAAAAAACATTCCGATTATTATTTTATTATATTAATTAAAAAAATTAATGATACTATATTGTTAAAAGTATTGAAAGATCAAAACATTCATTCTCAATCATACACAATTTTTCTTAGCAGCCGCGTATCCCTAAATAAATCGTGCATAAAAAAATATCCTCATCCAAACACCATGAATGTACCGTTATCACACATATAACCAAGCAATACTTTTACAAGATTCTAGCATTACGTGATCTCGGTCTGCACGCAGCAAAACCTTGTGTCACCCTATTTGTACTATGTTGTCATGCGTGTGATATAACATCCTTTTGTAAAAAAGTAAACACGGCTAAAAAAGACGAGGTAAGAAGATAGTTCTGGTTTCGAATATATAACACGATAACACTACATTATAGCGTTATCTGAGACGTGACACATAATAGGGCTCTTGACAGATCGCAAAATATATCACTTGATAAAAAAGAAATATGAGCGAGAGCGTTAGAATTCTTCTTCCAGGCAATTGACACGCAAAGTGTTGCTTAACATGTGTTGTCCCGTTTTACCTGGCATTATTCGCACTGAAAAGAGAAAACGAAATAATAGGAAATAAAAAGCAAAAGTTATTATTTATAACTTAGAAGCACATGCGCAGTAAATGTTATCTCTTTCAGGTCTGGTGTACTATTAATAGTGCATGTTTTTTCATTTAATATTATTTTGTCCTAACAATTACTTTTGTTGATATCTTCATGTATGGTAGTACACTACCTGGTGAAGATGAACGTCCACTTGCGATTTTAGACATTTTGCTAAATATCAAGAAAAATATATGAGGAATTATCTTGAAACTCTAAAATTGTAAATATGATAGGAAAAGTCATAAATTTCCGTGAAGATTTTTTCCCAAAATGCCAAAGGGGATCGTCAACAAATTAGAAAAAATGAATATCTTTTGGATATCCCTGTCAAAACTAATATAGCAAAAGTGCTCAAACTGTAGATTATGTTTAAGTCAAATTGAAAATCCGTATTTCCCAAGATGAAGCAAAAAGAAGAGGGGTTGTATCCATATATTCATTGATTAGTTTCAATGTAGAATACACAATATGGGGCGTACTACTACATTTGGATAAAACCCCTCATTTTTTTGCTTCATTTTGTGAACAACGGATTTTGTGCTTATTCTATAGACGATTACTTTCAGAATTTTGAAGCTATGATTTTGAGACTTTCACAAAAGTTGCTCTATACATTTAGCTAACATAATATGTAAATAAAATTTTGATATCGTTGACGCATGCGCAGTGAAAAATTATTTAGTAAACCTACTCATTTTTCATACAATTATTATTATTTTTTAATTCTGATTACAGGGTATTGTGTTCAATATTATTTGTCATATTATTAGAAAAAAATATTATTTTATATTAAGAACTCTGCAAATTATAAGCAAAAATCTTGAAAAAATTTGGAACTGTTTTTATAAAAACATTAATTCTTCTAGGACTATACATACTATCCACATAAAAATGAACACAGTTTATTACAATACGCCACTTAATCATAATCTAGAGTTTGAGCGCTTTTTCTACATTAGTTTTGACAGGTTTATCCAAAAGATATTCATTCTTTTTTAATTTGTTGACGGCCCCCTTTAGAGTTTTGGGAAAAAATCTCCACAGAAACTTATAACTTTTCCTATTACATTTACACTTTTAGAGTTTCAGGATAATTCCTCATGTAATTTTCTAGATATTTAACAAAATGTCTAAAATGGCAAGTGGATGTTCATCTTTGGCTAGGTAGTGTATATGTCTATGGATTTTTTTATTATGACTCATTTATGTTTTGGCTTTTAGTAATAACAATAATAATAAAATTTTGTTTTATTCTCTTTCCACTGTTGGAGATTATTTTATTTTATACATATATTTCACTCTTTAAATTTAAAATACAGATTGCTTTTCTGAACGAATTTTGTGTGATTAAATGAAAAATAAATAAATAAATAAAAAAAAAAAAAAAAAAAAAAAAAAAAAAAAAAAAAATAGAAAGTTTTAATATCTATTTAACCCTGTTGTACTACGATATTTTCCAAACGTGTCAAAAAACTCTATCTTAGCCTATATCATATAAATAACAATTGATCGTAAATAAAATGAGTACATTCCTTGTATTTCAGGGAACGAGATAATCTTTAAACTTTTTTTAAGTCTATTTTGGTAGCTATGATTAACATTATTAAAGTAAAAGTACTTTTGTACTCATAGTCGAAAAAAAATCGGACCCGAAGAAGATATACATAAAATAAGTACTATTTTTAATACTTTCCAGCATAGTAGAAAAGTACTTATGAATTCGGTTTGCCTGTCTGCCCGTGCTTTAGTTCTCATAATATACTCGGATTTTCATGAAATTTTTATCTATTCCTGGTGTTTAACATAGAATTTTCAGTATAGGAAATTAAATGTACAGCGTTTATAGCTGATTTACAGGAACACACAAAATAATTCTGTTTAATTTTTGTGTAAGGATAAAAATCGTTTCCGACACATTTTAATGATTTTGCAATACTTAAAATACTATTAAATTATACATGTCATGTTATTGCCATAATTTACACAAATTTACTTAGGTAATGTTAATCCCTCTCCCCCCCCCTTTTTTTCTCGCTTTTCTTTTCTTTTGTCAGTTTTTTACATCGAACTAGAAAAATGCATTTCTTTAGACAGTTTTTTCCCTCAAGTAAAAAAAATAAAAAATAAATAAATAAATCATACACGAATTAAATAAGCAGAAAAAAAAGAAGAAAAGAAAAAATAAACCTAAAATTGCATTATTTAAATTTTAAATTTTAAAATATTTATACTGTCAAAAATTACAATTATTTAACTGCCACATGTATTTTTGCAAAACATCTGATTGAAAACTAATCTTCATGAAAACTAAATCATTTACATCATCATATACAGTAACTGTATTATCCGGAAAAGTTTAGCCGAATTTTACAATGTCATAATTCATGAATTTTAATAAGCATAAAGATGATATCAGTAATATTTTATTGGATAAGTGATAAACTTTAAATTTTGTATGCAAAAATTTTAAAATCAAAAATAGTTCAAATTTCTCGAATTCTTTTTACATACACATACATTGATTTTACGGGGGTCAGAGGTGAGAAATGCGTAGGAAATCGTTAATATGCTATTTTATTTATTTATGTTTACAAACTTTTAATTTTTTATCTATTAAGAAGTACTTGTCAACCGAAATCACTCGTTGGCTAGTGCTAATTTAATGGGAGAAATTTTTTAAGGTATCTTGTTAGCATTTTAAAATTTTTAAATGTTTTTTTTTTTTTTTTTTTTTTTTTTTTTTGCATGGATAATTGGGGTTGATCTGTACGAAGGCCTTTTTGAATATTTTTTATTTTCTATTATCTTTATTTTTAATTAGGACACTTTCACTTTCGCAACCGGTTTAAACAATAAAAGCATTCTCAGAGAGAAAAAAACAAACAAAAAAACCTGGAAACAAAATCGAAGCAGTAAAAAAAGACCTTTGTACAGTTTACCTCAACTATCCAATGCAAGGGAAAAAAAAATCATCTAAAAGCTTTAAAATGCACACAAGGTATCTTAAAAAAATTCTCCCATTGGAATAACATTAATCGGACGGGTGTTTTTGCTTGATTGAAGTAACCCCTTGAACACTGTATTTAATTGTTAAAAAACTGACAGTTTCACAAGTAAAAAAAAGTACACAAATTTTCGCAACAAGAAATAGGGTTTATAGATAGCAGTATCGAAGGACTTTTGATTTTAATGCAAAAATACCATATTTTAAAAAGTATAATTTACTAATTACATGTGAGCAGCGAGACTATTAAGTGTAACTAATTTAATGTGAACAAAATAGCAAATCTTAAACCATACTATTTACAGTTTTATACCTCATCACGTTGCGTTATATTGAATAATAGCAAGAGGACGGTATCATTCGGAGTTGGGATCAAAGTTCATATTATTATCCCTCCCACACAGGCTTGATGTACTACATAAGCGCATCGAATCTTTCGTCAACCGCGTCTGATTTCGTATATATCTTGCTAAAGACGTGCCCAGGAAACTTAGAACAAAGAAGTCAACCGAATCCAATTGCAACAACAAGGGTCCACCCTTGTCCAGATTTATGGCGATGTTCCAGGGTGGAGGAACATTTGGACGCAATATATATGTACATATGATATATATATATATATATATATATATATACAGGGTGATTCCAAATTTTTTTTTACAATAAAAGAGGGGTGATAGTACACATCAAGACAAACAATATTAAATAGGAGACCAAGGGTCCAAAATGTTTTCCTAAGGAAATAGCCGCCATTAAAGTTTAGGGACCAAAATTTCAAATAAACATAAAAAACGGAAAAATCGGTCGATTGATTTGCGGTTTTCACTAAAATTATTCTTTATGTCGGCATTTTCTTGAAATTAAATTATAAAGATAAATTTCAAAAAATGCCGATAGAGGGCGCTTTAGACTTTGGGGTAACGAACAACTATTTTTTGCCGGTATTTTTTGCATCTCATTAAATGTTTTCGTAACCTTAGACTCAAACTTAAATTTTGAGCTCAAAATCTGTAGTTGGGAGTGGTTAAGTAACACAAACTGAGCTGTGTTCAGAAGGTTCAAATTTCAAATGATTATAAAAAACGGAAAAATTGGTCGATTGATTTGCGGTTTTCACTAAAACTATTCTTTATTTAGGTATTTTCGTGAAAATAAATTATAAAGATAAATTATAAAAAATGCCAATAGAGGGCGCTTTAGACTTTAGAGTAACGAAACACTCTTTTTTGGCGTTATTTTTTGCATCTTATTAAATATTTTCGTAAGCTTAGACTTGAACTTAAATTTTAAGCTCAAAATCTGAATAGCTGGGATTCGTTAAGTAGACAAACTTAGCTGCGTTCAGAGGGTTCAAATTTCAAATAATTGTAAAAAACGGAAAAAATTTGGTCGATTCGTTTGCGGATTTTGCTAAAACTAATTTTTAAATCAGCAGTTTTCTTGATCAATCGGTGTTTTCTTGAAAATAATTTTTAAAGATAAATTTCAAAAAATGCCGATAGAGGGCGCCTTAGACTTTGGAGTAGCGTACAACTACTTTTAACTGTTATTTTTTTAATCTCATTAAATGCTTTCAAATGCATAGACTTAAATTTTGGGCTGAAATTCTGAATCGTTGGGAGTGTTTAAGTAGCGAAAAATTGAATTGTGTTCGAGGAGGAAAGAGGGTTAAATTTCAACTCCTGAACACACTTCAGTTTGCGCTTCTTAACTGCTCATAACGATTCAGGATTTGAGCTCAAAATTTAAGTTTAAATCTAAGCTTCCGAGAACATTTAAAATGCTTTTGCAAGCATTTAATTAGAACCAAAAAATAATGGTTAAAATGAATTGTTTGTTACTCTGAAGTTTAAGGCGCCCTCTGACGGAATATTTTTTAGATTTATATTTAAAAATTATTTTCAAGAAGATACTAACTTAAAGAATAGTTTTATTTTAAACCGCAAACGAATCGACCAATTTTTCCATTTTCTATAATTATTTTATATTTGAACCTCCCCCTCCCCCTTGAACACAGTTCAGTTTGTGCACCTTAACCACTCCCTACTATTCAGATTTTGAGCTCAAAATTTAAGTTGAGGTCTAAGCTTCCGAAATCATTTAAAGAGATGCAAACAATTCGGCAAAAAATAGTTGTTCGTTACTCCAAAGTCTAAAGCGCCCTCTATCGGCATTTTTTGAAATTTATCTTTATAATTTATTTTCACGAAAATACCTAAATAAAGAATAGTTTTAGTGAAAACCGCAAATCAATCGACCAATTTTTCCGTTTTTTTTAATCATTTGAAATTTGAATACTCTGAACACAGCTCAGTTTGTGTTACTTAAGAACTCCCAACTACAGATTTTGAGCTCAAAATTTAAGTTTGAGTGTAAACTTACGAAAACATTTAATGAGATGCAAAACATACCGGCAATTAATAGTTGTTCGTTACTCCAAAGTCTAAAGCGCCCTCTATCGGCATTTTTTGAAATTTATCTTTATAATTTAATTTCAAGAAAATGCCGACATAAAGAATAATTTTAGTGACAACCGCAAATCAATCGACCGATTTTTCCGTGTTTTATGTTTATTTGAAATTTTGGTCCCTAAACTTTAATGGCGGCAATCTCCTAAAGAAAACGTTTTGGACCCATGGTCTCCTATTTAATATTGGTTGTCTTGATGTATACTATCACCCCTCTTTTATTGTAAAAAAAATTTGGAATCACCCTGTATATATATATATGTATATATATATATTATTTTTCATATTACTTTCATTTCCGTGTCGCAATGATAAACGGTTTCGTTTTTAAAAGGGTACATACTGAGATCAATGTAAAATCAGTTTCATTGGACTTTCACTATCGCAGTATTAATATAGGATCAGTTTGACCACATCTCGACATTTTGAAGTTTTTTGTTTTGTTTTGTTTTTTATTTAGAATATTTGACCGGGAAGTGGCAGCTCAGACAACCACCTCTTCGAGTTCATGGCTGAAATTTTAAGATTAGTTAAAGTTCTATTAGCATATTGAAACGTGATTGATCTGCCAAGTCACAACTTGGTGAAAAACACCTGAAAACCTGATTTTAGCGATTGACTCGAAGATTTACCATTCTGTTTTCCTTCTACTAGCCATCCATGCTTTCAGTTCATGGATGCAGGAAAACACAATGATAAATCTGTGTGTCAATCATTAAAATCGAGTATGAAGGTCGTTGACAACAATATATCATTTGGCAGACCAGTTGCATTTTAATATGCTAATCGAATTTTAACCAATTCTAGAATTTCAGCCATGAACTCAATGAATCGATTGTCAGAGAAAAATTAAGCTGAAGTTGTGCCCAGGGCCTGTTAAAAAATTGGGCCCCCTACCATTTTCGGCGACACTTTCAGAAAAAAAAGAAGGTTTATTTGATGAGTTGACAAAGTTGTTTGGGTGAAAAGGCCTAAAAGTGCCTAGCTTCTAAAAAGTTTATTGCGTCATTCAGATTATTTAAATTTTACGTTTCATATTTTATAAAATAATGTTTTTGAAAAGTATTTGATTAAGCGGAAAAAATCAGCCACATTATTTGTGGGCCCCTGAAATTGGTGGGCCCAGGGCCGATGTCGGGGAGACCCGTGCTCCATGATAATCAGGCCCTGCTGATTGTTTCTGCAGATGCCTCCTTGTTTATAGGTATGCTAAAATTATTTTCTAAGAAATCTCAAATAAAAGTCTATTTCACAATTGCTTACTTAGAAGTTTCGCCTAGTTATCATTATTATTATTTTTTCTTGTAACTGACCTTATCTTAGGCAACCACGGATTTAATGAGAACATTTTAACCATGATACCAAACATTCTCTGAATAGCAAAAAATGCAGACTGTTTATGAGCAAAAATCACATTCTAGAAAGTTGAGCAGCAAAACTGAAAGTGTACTTAAATTTGATTACTAGCATTACGTTTTATAAATATTTATTATTTTTTCGATTATAATTACTATTTTATTTATTTTTTATTGTTTTTTACTTTTTTTACTTGAGTTTTTGTGCTAATTTAAACACTTGTAATAGTGTGAAAATTACATTTTCTTCTTTCTAATAAATCTTAATTGTCAGTACTATGTCGATATTTTACTTTTCATCAGTTTTCCGTCCAAACATTATTATTACTTATGGGGTCAAAATGACCCCATCTTGGCATTTAAGTGCTATTTTGATATTAGTACTGAGAGGATAAAAATAGCTTATGGCATAGTTGATCGGTTTTAAATGTTCATATTTGTTTTCTTTACTTTTAACTTGCATAAATAAATTTATTAGAACTAATGTTTATTCCCAGAAGTTTAGTTGACATAACTTATCACGCTGTAATGCTGCTAAAGAACCATTTTAATCTAATAATAGATACGTTATATTACAAACGTATGAATACATGAGAGATCTTAAGGTTCTATCTTGAATTGCGATATAGTTCAATCATTAAAATCTAGATTTCTACATTTTCAACCTAATGAATTTCTAAAAAGTACTTTTAAGCTAAAGAAACCATTTAAAAATACTTTATAAGTCATGCTACCACAACATTCCTGGAATTTTTACTAAAATGCCAAAACTTATTTGGCAAAAACTAGAGTATCAATATTGAAAATTTTGCAATTCTAGGTTAGCTATACGATCATCGTCAAACATTCACCAAGGCATGGCTTCGAATTTCCAATCTTATAATCTAATAGGATTTTAAAAAGAAATTTACATAAAACAACATCCTTAAAAAGATGCTGATTTGAATTAGATTTATCAATTAATCGAACACTTTAATTTTAACCCTATACTGCATAATTTTTTTTTTTTTTTTTTTTTTTTTTTTTTAATGAAGTATGTTTTTTTATGCACTCATATATAGTGTCAAATATACAAAATATAAAGAATAATTCTTTGTCTCATGTAAATCGGATCGACCAGAAACCAGGAATTTTCTTAAAGATTAGATTTTAGTTCCTTCATGTATGAATCAATGTGCAGTGCTGGGTTAATACGATATATATTTTAACTTACCATGTGCCACCCAGCCATGGTGACAGGCATCACAGGATCGAATGCAGGGTTTACTTGGCATAAATCCATCACAGGTACAATTAGGAGCCGTACAGCGGATTGCCTAAAAATATAAATGAATAATAAGTATATGCGTCCCATACATAGACACAAATTTTCAATTATTAAACAATTAATGCAAAATTACTTTCCCTATCGTAACGATATTTTTTTGTTTAAAATATTATAACATTTTACATTTTCCATACAATATTTTGTGTCTTAATTGCGAGAAAGAAGAGCCTAAAACAGCTTTTCCACATGCAATTTTTTTTTTCTTACTAGCATTTTTTTTTTTTTTTTTTATTATTCAAAGCAGAAACTATTAACACACTATTTGACAACATTTGAAGAGAAATGGAATTCAAATTTATATTAGAAAAATACTGGAAAAAACTAGAAAAATACATTTTCTAGAGATCTATTTAAATATAAATTCATATATTCGTGTTTTCGTTTTTTTTTTTTATTATTATTATTATTATTTAAGCTTTAAAAGGCAGCACATTTTTTCGGATAGAAATAAAAAAGCAACAACAAAAGAAAAAAATGTAGCCCTTTTTTCCGAAAGATAGAATTCTGAAAGTCGTTTACCGCATTCATAATTTTTTTTTTTTCTTTTTCCTGAGATATCATTTTGCGTTTTAAGAGTATAGTGCTTCCGATAATGTTTGGATGGGTAAGGTTGATAATTTGTGTTTAATAAGTTTATAAAAAAAATGGGGATTGGGAAAGGTATTTTATTTTACTCTGGTCATAAAAGGTCATAATTTAACAAAAAATCATAACTTCACAGGTAACTGATGCTTTTCAAACATATTTTTTTATAGGCTTTTTATTTAAAATGTTAAAAACAATAAGAAAGATTTATATATGTACATATTAATATGATAAATTAAACAACTGATATATTTATTTTATTTTTTAGATTTTCCTCAGGAACAAGTCGGAAGCGAAAGTGTAATCTATCTAAATGCCAGAAAATATATAATACTAATTCACTATAAAGGGTGTGCGTGGGTTAATTCATTTGAAAATATTTTTGCTTAATCGATATAAAATCATACAAATTCTAGGTCTGTTTATAAAAAAAGGAAAGAAAGAAAAAACGGAACTTGTCCAGCACTCTCTGTATACATTATCCAGCCAGAGGAAATCCTAACTCTAGGTTCGTCTGTGTAGATTTTCTTTAAAAATATGAAATAAAACTCGAGGAAGTATGATGCCAAAGAAAAGGGAACATTTTAAAATGGATCATATCCATTTAAGAAAAATCAGTTGGACTATATTAAAAATAATTTGTTTCTATCCATCTTTTTACTTTTAAATTATTTTTTCGTTAAGCTAAGTAATGAACTGAATTTGAAATAATTACTCTTGAATGCCCATTCCAAAAGTACAAGCAGCACAAGCATTTTCATAAGTTATATTAATATATTAATTTTTTTTTAATCAAATGCATTGTGCTTCAGATAATGGCAATTTTCATTAAAAAAGTTGATTTATATAGCATTAAAAGAATTCGTTAAACACATTCTTTTCCTCATCATATCCCTTTCAGTTTAACTAAAGTAATGAACAAAATCTCTAACTTAATTATACTTGAACGACCACTCAATCAAATGATGTCATGCTTAGCGTAGGTTTCACACTGGTTACCTAAATGCTTGTCAATCCTAATTACCGCAACACGAGTTACTAAAGAACGCTCTAATATTTATAAGCCATTAAAATTCTTAACAACGGCTTCCGTTTCAGAGTATTCTTGGAGGGATGGGGGGTAAGAAAGGGTTAATTGCTTCAGTAATGGACTTTAAAGTATACTTTTTTTTATGTTCAGGAATAGATATTGTTTCGTAATTAAGTTTTTCAAATAAATAATGGCATAAGCACTAGCCATCTGTTAGGGTGTATATGAAAAACATTTTATAGAATAAAGGATATGTGATCACCACCTGTAATGATATCCGGTTAGCGTTTTTAATTACTTAAAAGATTTATGACAGAGTGTTAATTTTATGTAGATGTCAAATGCATAAAGAAAAGGGGGTTTATGAAGCTTAGAAGCATATTTCTGACGAAAAATCTCTCAGGGGACTCTCATTCACATAACTGTAATAAAAAAATCTTATCACAACATGTGAACCTTAGAAATAGATTTTTCGCACATTTACATACATAATAGCTTTTGTTTGCATGGTGTCTGCCGAAGGACAAGGGCAAAAATGTTATATAACTAAGAGTATTGCGTGAATGTAAGAAGTATTATGTCTTACAGTTAGTTGTTTATAGATTATCCTTCAAAATATCAGCTAATAATGATATTACTATTTTCTTGATAAAATGAACTGTAGGAATCATGCTTATTGTAACTGATACTCATTCAAAGTCACAAAATTCAAGGCGATACGCAAAAACAGCGATATAACTATGGACGTTATATAATAGAGAACTATACAAGATTTATGAAATAATAGAAATTTCATCTTTTCCTATGTTAAACAATCCAATGACTTTTTAAAGAATACCTCAAAATCAACTTTTTAATTCATTAAAAGTTGAAAAGTTTAAAGTTATGAAGTCCAATTCAGAAAAACTCAAGAATGAGAAAGAAGCCATTTGGCATACATTATGAATTACTTTCCAATACTAAAAAAATATTCAATTGAAATTAAGAAATATCATTTTGTCACATAACAAAATAAGATGCCTGAATTAAAAATTTAAAAAGCAAATAACAGCATATACATTGTAGCACATAAAATACATAACACTGCAGAAAAGCACTTTCAGCAAATATTGATCATAATCAGGTTGCAAACGAATTCTTTTGTATGTCTCTGTAAATGAAAGATAAATGCTAGGCATATTCCACAAGTTATATAAAACAAATTGTGCTAAAACTCAGTGATCTTTTTTAATTTATCTATGTTTATAAACTATCTATAAACTCTATATAATATCTTATCTATAAACTATTTTAATACCATTAAAATGTTGCCGAAAAGGATTTCTTTCCCATAGATCACAATCTAATTGACTCTTTTCTTCGTCTCTGTAAACGAACTATAAAAGCTACTTGTTCGATACTCCAAAGAAAGTATTTAGTCGTTCACTTCAGATAGGTATATCAATCTCATTGCGTCTGAAATGTCCTAACATCAATAAAATCCACCGCAAACGATTTTCCTTCATAGTGCACAATACATCGGTGTTCTTTTTTGTATTTTCGTATACGAACAAAAAATGCTACCCAACTCCTTTTTAAGAAAGAAAAATTTACACTGGGTACAAGGAATTAGTGGAATTTTTAGTACTAGAAATTTCGTAGTATTGGTTGCTATATTTGAAGATAGATTACCCCAACCCCCCATTTTAAATAAGGCAAATATTACTTTACAAAAATTCTGATAAAAGGTGCTTGAAAGTCCTTGAAACGTATATACCCTGTTAATGAACTTAAATAACATATAAAAATTACATAGTAATTCGAGTATATTTACGAGGTTTACAGCATTGATAGGCAGACAGCGAGATAGACAATCCTAATTTATAAACATTTTTAATTATTATAATAGAAAGTGTTAAACAGGATTACAGCAATCAATATAACTGAATCAATCCCCCATTAAAAGCATTTGCAAGTCTTCATAATTTCATTCATTATCTTTCAAGATCATGATCTTTCTTTCGTTCATGTTTTTTCAGCAGAGCGAAAAAGCCTTTACATGTCACTTTTCTGCAACGTAACATGAAGAGTAATAGAAACTTAATCGCAGGCTGAAATAAACATAAAACTTCAGCTACGACATTTTTTTTTTTGTGTGTTGTTTTTTATTTTAATGGAGAATCGCAAAACTTTTATGTATTACATTATAGATTTAATATACATTTTCCTAGAAAATGATAATAAAGTTTAATTAATTATTTTAAAATATATCGGTAATGTTTTGTTACATTTTCGGATGTGATAAGTTAAATGACTCGATAATCAAAATATAAAAAAAAAATATAATTTTTAATGTACACTTAATTAAAAATGCAATGTTTGAATTAATCTATTATTAAAAGAATGAAAAAAAGTTAAATGAGAAGAGAAGAATATAATGAGACAGTCTATTCCTTTTGTGAAAGCAGGCTCTACAGTTTTGTTTTTAAAGTAAACGTACCTATTTTGAGCTGTAATCATAGAAAAAATATTTTCTATTCATCCTTAAAAGTTTAAAGTTTTAATTACCGGATTTCAAATTACAGAACTTTTTATCATTCTTTTCAGGCAGTACGCATTTGCGTGAAATTTTTGTGAATTAATTTAGAATAATGTACCGACTTCGAATTGTGAAAATCGACAATAAATAGCTTAATATGTTACCTCTACGCATATTTTTTTTTTTTTTTTTTTTTTTTTTTTTTTTACAAGAATGTTATTTATGATTCTTTGTAAAAGAAAATCCAAAGCTTTGGAATATGCTATATTTTGAAGGATTTTGAACAAGAATCGAAATCCAAACTGGGGAGAAAGCACCTTAGAACAGAGCTTCTGATTATTTTATCTGTTAAATAACTGAACCTGAAATTATTTTCAATTCCATAATTAAACTCTAAAAATATTTTTATTTGTAAAGTTTGAATTATTTAAAATATAAAATTATAGTACAAGCCACTGACATCATTTACTTCTTGGTCATTAACAATTTTAAGTAAAGCATGTCAAAAATGAAATGATAAATTTTGTGCAAAGAAATTAATTTAAGTGTCAAAATAAAAAAAATTATTAATTTTGTTATAGGAAAAAAATGCGTCATCATTTTAAAGCATATGCTTATAATCAGCCTGGAAAATGGATCCAATATTGATAATGATTTAATTTTCTCCTGTAATTTTAAGACAAGACATGCGTTTAGTATACGATTCAGGATTGCCATTAAAATTAGGCAAGAAAATAATGGAATAAGAATGTTTAATCTTCTATTCTAAATCAAAAAATATTTTAAAGGCGCAAAACCTGACGTGGAAGGAAAATATAAGTTTAATATCTTAATATGATAAAATTTTGTATATTATTTTACATTATTTGGCTATTTTCTCTTTTGTGAAAAAAAAACTATTATTTTGAGCTATTATTATTATTAGCAAAAACTGAAAATGAAAGAGAATATTTAATTTTAACTTGGCCGGAACAAAAAATATAACGGTTTCAGGACCTGATTTTTGCGTGGTCAAAGTCAGTAATCATTTCTTCGGAAAAATAAATAAATAAATAAATAAAGTTAGGATGTAGAATCATTCAATGTGTGAGTAAGACAACAAAAGTTACGAAATATAAGGTACGCGCAGGTAATATAACCACCTTAAGAATAATTTTTTTTTTTTTTTTTTTTTTTTTTTTTTTAGCGACAATTGTAAGTATTTTTTCAAAAAAATAAAAATTGTCTAAAAGAGAAAAATCTTTTTGATGTAGGAAAAAAAAAATTAAAAATTTAGAATAATCAAGATTTAAACTTGCAGTAATTTTTTGAAAAAAAAATCTTGTTGATGAAGGTAATACGCCTTTATGCAGGTACTATGGCCAAAGGTGAACTATAATAAAAGTATTCATATTTAATGCATGAGAAACTAAAACCACAGAAAAAAAATTATCTTTTGAGTTTTTACAAAAAATACTGGAAAAGTAGAAAAAGAAGAAAATTTAGAATTTTACTTGAACATTATTACATTTGATTTCTTTTATGTTTTCTTGGTACTTTAATATATATTTTTAAAAGTTTATTCATGTGTTATTTCATGTTACTAGTGCATTAAGTCTTTTAACCCAGTTATTTGCATAATTAAATAAATACAAAAGTAGGGAAATTTATTTACATGAATGTAGTATGCCATAAGTGCAGGTAATATGCCCAATGGGTATATTACCAACAATGGTGAGTTTTGAAAAAGTATTCGTAATTCTGCCTGAACACTCAGATATTAAAATTCATTGTTACTGTTAAAAAGGACCTCAAACCAGATAAAATATTATGCATAACAATAAATGTAAATACTTTGTTTAAATAAGAAAAATAACAAACTTACCAGAGAACATTTTATAAAATGCGAACCCAACTCACAACAAATCAACAATGACTGCCCCCCCCCCCCTATGCACGCGATCAAGTTTTGCGGCCAACACGGTGCTACAACATGTTATTCGTACATCTGTGTAATAGATCCAAGCATCATTTTTTGGATTTCACTGAAATTAATAATAATATTGCTGGTTGGCAATATTACCTGCATTGACCATATTTGCAGCAGATTTCTTATCTTTTTTTTTTTTTTTTTTTTTTTTTTTTTTACAAGATTGAAACTCAAGTATTTATTATTTAAAACGTGAGTAGAATTTTTTAAATGTTTGATTCTCAATTTTATTGATAATTTAATTAGTTATTAATTAGATTAACAGATTAGTATGCAGTAGGCTCTTGCTCATAAAAATGAGAAAATATGTGTAAAACATTCCAGAATTTCAATTTTTAAGCCAGTGCTTTGAGTAACAATAAACAACAAAAAAAGTAATAAAATAATAAACAATTTAATTAAAATTTCATTAAATTTATGTTTTATTTCCTTTATAAATGTATAGAATTTTGTATAAAGACTTCATGTTCAGATAAAAAATGGCCTTTCGAAGAAGATTACATAGTATTTTTGATCAAATCATACTTTATCCACTTTTTTGTTTTCATCCTCTCAATAAAACTCCACCCTTTCCAGCCAAAGTTATAAATCTTATTCTATACTATACCAGACTCTTCAAAAATTTACCAATACTGCTTGCGTATACCAAACAGGAGCAACAGCAGTATAGTGAAAGAATAAAAAGTTCCCGGGGTCTCCCCAAGCTATTCTGGAGCTATAAGCCCTATGGATTTAATGACTGCCGCCCTTCTTTTGCCCGTTATTTTTGTTGTGGGTCTCAGCTGGAACAGAATAGTGCCCCGATCTTTGGAAGTGGAGTGGGGGAGATGAGAAAGACAACGTGGGGTGCATAAAGGGTAAGAATCGTCGTTAAAGAAACTGCGGACAGCACTTAGTTGTGTGGGGTTGCCAATTTCATTGGTTTGATATACTATTAAAAATGAATTAATCTGTTTTTCGGTTTATCAAATGCATATTGACATTTAATTTCGCTGAAATCATAAAGTTCTGTTTTATCTAGTAATATTTCAGGCTCCCTTTGTAATTTCAAGAAATTTATCGTTGCATCATTTGTATGTGCATTTATTCATTCTTTTCTATTTTGTAATCCTATTTTGTATTTTATTCATTCTTTCCCGTTTTGCTTCCTTTTTTGTGTTTATTTCTTCAACCATTTTAGCCTTTCCATTTAGTTATTGTATTATACAAATCAGATAAAATAATTCTTTAACTTGGAATTGAAAAATAAAATTCATTTTGCCAACTTACAAAATTGATACATTAGTTTGCTCATGAAGAGAAAGTACAGGACTACACTGTTAAAAAATATATATATTAGTTTTTGTAAAGTTACAGAAATCTGTAGCGTTATAAAAAAATATACTAATATTCAGGGGTTGGGAATTTTTCAAAAATCTTACCAGCCAAGGAGTTATTTAACCAGCCTGCAAGATGCAACACGCACATAGTTGAAAATACTTATGACAAAACCGCACACGAAATTACTATTACTACAATACATTTTCATAGTTTTCCCTATAAAATTAAGAAATATATGCAACAGAGGTAAGCTTAATATAAGATAGAACTTAGCACCATATTTGCACTGTAATAATTTGGAAAGTTAAAATTTCTAGATTAAAAAACTGTCTCTGATAATGTCTCTATTGCCTACAATTTTTCAAAAACTAAAAATGCGCTCGCCTTGCAAGAAAATCCACTCGCCACTGGTGAGCAAAATGATGTATTTCCCCATCCTGCTAATATTACAACAATCTCACTAAAATTTTATCCCAGATAAAATTTACGTAAATTTATGAAAATAATATAAATTTGTCGGAATTTATATTTTTATTTTAGTATAAATTTTATTAATATTTTATAATTTTTATTTCATTCTAAAGTAAGAATTTTTTTAATTAAACACGGGTTGCAGTTGCATTAAAAGTTCTAGACATTCCGATTTCCTAAAAAATTCTCAGTAACCTTACAGATTTTTTGAGTTAAAATACAGACACATATCTGTTACATGAACTTTTGTTATTGTTGTTACATAAAAAGTTCTAGAAACCCCAATTTCTTAGGAAAATTTTAGTAACTTTATAAACAATTACAGAGGATAAAACCACTTTTGAGATCATTATAAAATACATAATACAAACATGAAAATCTTTTTGTCATGGTAAATATTGCACGAGTAAAGGATAAAGAAAAAAAATACAATTAAAAAGAATAAATTATATTTCTGCTGTTAAATCTATGCATTGCAATAATAATTACTCTTTTTTTTTTTTTTTACTTTTATTGAAGAGGAATTTTTCATTCATATTTTTGAAAAATTCAAAATTCTTTTTAAAAATGAAAGGAAATTTTCTTCTAGTTAATTGGCTTTTACTTACATTGCTTTTTATTTCCTACGTATTTCGTAAAAATATTCATATCACCATATGAAGCGTGCAAAATTAAAGGGGATCAGTATTATAAATAATATCCAGAGACACTTGTAAGCAAAATTTATGTCCTGTTGCGGATTTG
This sequence comes from Maratus speculifer, assembly GCA_964019185.1. Taxonomy (NCBI): domain Eukaryota; kingdom Metazoa; phylum Arthropoda; class Arachnida; order Araneae; family Salticidae; genus Maratus; species Maratus speculifer. Next base: position 376,106,181 of record OZ025289.1, read on the forward strand.
ATTAATAAACGTAAGTGAATAGTGCCAATTGTTGCTCGCATTTTCAACTTAAGACTCTGTTACACCACACAACAAATCTTTGTTTAATAAACAAGAATTCATTTCAACTAAGTTGAACGAAAAAATAAACTTTATTAATTTTGATTCTGAACATCTGACATAAAGAAATTTGTTAAATTTTTAAATTTTCTAATCAAACTGTCTGCCCGAATCAAGTTCCTGGATGCATCATGAATCAAGTTCCATGTTTAATTAAATAAAAAATATTCCTTTCAAAGGTTTTCTTTTATATTTTTTTATTTCAGATTGTATTTATTACAATGAAATAAATTTAAAATAAATGTAACTGAATCCTTCTTTCTAGAAAATTTGAAAGATTCAAATAAAGTAGAATTTTTAATTGCCTTTAATGTTATTCAATCTTGGTCGCCTTTTCGAATCAAATTTTGGCTACAATAAAAATAAGACTAATACAATCAATGGATATAAATTGAAAAAACGCACTGAAAAAAAAATTGAATGATTAAAATTGAATAAATAGGCGAATAGAATTTAAATTACATACATATTTTTATTACGTTTATAGTACAGAGATAAATACACTTTTTTGAGAAAATGATGGATTTTGATAATGATAGATGAGTAAAATTATATATTTTTCAATTAAATTAAAAAAAAATCAATGCTCGATTAATATTTTTATTTCATAAATTACCTGATTTCGCATGAAATCAGTCTGAGAAGTGATTTATTTTTCGCTTATATATACTCGCTTAATAAAATTGTTTTCTTTTGTTTAAACAGGTCAATTTCTTTACACTTTAGCCTATGAACAATATATTTTGCTATTTACTTTTCCTTTGTAATCCAAAAGATATTTAATGTGTTTTAAATGAATTATTAATCGCATAATCACTTTAAAAGTCTAAAATTTTATTATAACAGATTTTTAATTATTGGTAAAAATAAGATCATTGCAAAACTTTTACGAAAATAGAGTAATAATTAAAAAATAAATGAAATTTTTCACATAAAAAATATGGAGAAATACATTTTGCTGTTCAAGACTTCTCTTTAACTCCCTTTTCTTCAGAAGAAATCGTTAAAAAAATTGAAACTGACGACTTTCATATGTTTTTTCCTTATAAAATAAAACTCGTATAACTACAAACATTGCTTTATTCTTTTCATTAAAAGAGTTACATATGACTTTTTCTCAAAATACTTATCTTCATAGGTAATTCAAAGTCTGAAAATTTTTTGTTCATAAAAAAGAAAAAAAAGTTCATTACTTCCCCTACTATGAATTTAAAATAGCCCCCTTTTAAAATAAATTCCTGTATATCAAAGAAAAGTATTGCACACTGTGAAACAAACCCCCATTTTCTCACTTTCACTTAGAACGCTTTTGCTTCGAACCTATGAATATGTATGACTCCTTAAGTATTTGTCCTTTTTTCGTACATTTACTGGCAAAACACTCCCGACTTTACAAAACTTTAAAGAATCTCAAACACCTTGTTCACACTGATTCTCGAGGAAAAAAAAAAAATGAAAAGAAAAATTTTAGATAAAAAGAGCATACTACTTATGCAACTCTTTACCACAACTTCTCAAATAAAATAATAAAAAAAAAAATCTTGATTTTTAATCCCCGTTCCACCACACTACATATTCATCGACTCCTGGGAGAAATCTAACCGCAGATTGCAGAATCGCGGCAAAGTAGGAACCTAGATGAAGCACACACATGATTTTTTTTTCACCACCCTCAATCTCCACCTTTTTATTTTTTTGAGTGAAAACTACCAGAACCCTTTTCCTCTTTTCTTGCTGTGCTATAATTGTGTCTAGCGATCCCTTTTCTTTTTCCTCTCTTCTGGGCACAGCCTGGCCAATTCCTCACCATTTCAGACGAGGGAATTAGTCCTGGGGCCTCGTTACTCTGTAGCCCCCAATTCTGCACTCATTCCATCGCTCCCAAGTCTATTCCCTGAGCAGTATTCCTTCTTTGCCACTGCAAGGAGGCGAGTTCATGCATTATTAAGAAGTAGCACCCCTTTTATTTTATCCTATTTTTACTTTTATTCTGCTCTTTTTGCTCCTATTCTTTTTCGTGTGGGATTTGTTTTTCCTTGGCGTTTTCTTTAACACGTTCTCTCTCTCTCTTTTTTTTTCCTTCTCTTTCTACTCTCTCTTTCTAACGCTTCAAAACCTGAAGGGTTACAATGCTTTGGCCAGACATGCTACTAATTTTAATTTTTTTCTTTTTTGCTTAAAAAAAGCACTATTTATTAAAGTGTATGTAAAGAAGTGTATGTAACAGTTCATAATGAATCGTTAATAGCAGTAAAATACAAATCCGAAACTCGTTTTATCATTACCTTATTCATAAAAACGTTTCAAATAAATAATAAATGAAAATATTTCTTTTTGATAAACTATTATAATCCTCATATTTTTTATTGAGCTTCAGCAAATTTTCTAAATCATTTTGATGAAGAATTATACCGTAACACAGAATCAATTTGTAATGTTACGCATTTATTGCTTATTTCAAAAAGTGGTGAAATATGCATACATATTGTTTCTTAATTATTAATGTTATCATATCAGCAGCAGTACATGTACAAAAATCTTTTTTCGGATATTTTAATAAAATTAATTAAAGAAATTTCTAAGCTCGATTATTTTGTACTCCATGAACATTTTTGATTTACAGAGCTTAAAAGGTGATTGCATGGATTATAATTTTTTTAACACTTTACATATCAATGTCAAATTGCCTATTTATTTTATAAATTTATCGAAGGATAATTATTTTTTACCCATTATTTAAAACATAAAAAAAAAAAAACGAAAAATGTTTAAAAATTTTCAAGAGACTATTTAAACAGTGAACGATTACACAGAATACCACAAGACAATTACTATATTCCATCATTAAAGATTAATAATATTTAGCGGCATGGGTCAAAATACTAATTTTCAAGCACAAATTTTCGCATTTTTAAATTTTTAACTCTCCAAACAATTCGGAAATTATCAAAAAGAAAGAATAGAGCACATATGAACATTATTACAGGAAAAAATAATTTAATGCGTGTTTTAATAAGTACTGTGCCTCCAGTTGCCAGCCCACTTTTAAGATTCGAGCCTCTGGTTCATTTCTATGTAGATAAGAAAGTATAGGAAAATCGTAATCGTGATTGTAAACTTTATCAAGTGAGTTGGACAAAATTTCCAAATTGTGACCAACTTTACAATTATATGGGGGAAAAAAAGTTGGAAATTGCACGTGAAGCTTAGCAAATTAGGTGCGTTCGTACGATAACGAAGTTTTAAAAATATCATCCTCATATATCAATCTCATAAAATTGTAAATAGTTAATTACAATTAAAACGCGCACCAAACAATGTTCTCCCTATACCATTATGTAATGGAATACTTTTGTGCGTCCTTGTAGATCAATAACAAATGTTCTTTGCACCACAGATTATGTAAAATGTATATCATAATGTGTACTTTATAGATGCATATCAATTTTATTAAGTTCGAATGAATGTAACACCATTTAAATGCATTTGAAAAAAAATTTCCCATTGACCGTAATGTAACGGAATACCTTTGATTGTACCTGTAATTGAACTATGCACCTGATTTTGATAAAAATTTGAAATGCCTCGACAAAAATATGTAATAATTACGTATTTTAAATTTCAAACGATTAAAATGCATTTGAAACTTTTTTCCCTCTTGATGTGGTGCAGTATTCCACCATGGGTGAGTATTACACCATAATGTGGTGGAATACTTTTGATTGTCCCTATAATTGATCTATTGATCTGATTTTCATAAAATTTGAAATGACTCGACAAAATTATGTAATAATTATATATTTTAATTTTCAAACAATTCGGTTGGATAGTTTTTTCGTTGTTATATGCGGACGGACTGAACGACAACTATAGGTGCTACGTATTTACATAATTACGAACGCACCTAAAAAGAGTTACGCTTTATAAGAATAGAATATTACAATTAATTGTGCTTACACTGAGCCAGTTCTGCTTCATACAACATAGTTAGATTTCAAGATATACATATACAGGGTGTCCCAAAAGGTCGTTTACAAACTTAAGATGCTGGTCTGTCATATCATGATGAACAATATTAAATAGGAAACTAAGGGTCCCAAACGTCTTCCAAAGGAGATATGCGCCATTAAAGTTTAGGGTTCAAAAATTCAAATGATTATAAAAAACAGAAAAATTGGTCGATTCGTTTGCGGTTTTCTCTAAAACTATTCTTTATGTCAGCATTTTCTTGAAAATAAATTATAAAGATAAATTTCAAAAAATGTCGATAGAGGGCGCTTTAGACTTTGGAGTAACGATAAACTAGTTTTTACCATTATTTTTTGCATCTCATTAAATTTTTTTAGAAGCTTAGACATAAACTTAAATTTTGAGCTCAAAATCGAAATCGTTAAAAGTGGTTAAGTAGCGCAAACTGAATTGCGGGGGGAGGTTCAAATTTCAAATGATTATAAAAAACGGGAAAATTGGTCAATTGATTTGCGATTTTCACTAAAATTATTCTTTATGTCAGTATTATCTTGAAAATAATTTATAAAGATAAAATTCAAAAAATGCCGATAGAGGGCGCTTTAGACTTTGGAGTAACGTACAAATATTTTTTTCCGTTATTTCTTGTATCTCATAAAATTTTTTTAGAAGCTTAGACATTAACTTAAATTTTGAGATAAACATCTGGATCGTTGGGAGTGGTTAAGTAGCGCAAACTGAATTGTGTTCAATGGGAGTGGGGAGGTTGAAATTTCAAATGATTATAAAAAACGGAAAAATTGGTCGGTTTTCGCTAAAACTATTCTTTATATCAATATTTTCTTGAAAATAAATTTTACAGATATCTTTCAAAAAATTTCGTCAGAGGGCACCTTAAACTTTATAGTAACCAACAACTATTTTTAACCGTTATTTTTTGTGTCTAATAAAATGATTGTAAAAATTCAAACTTAAAATTTTTGCTCAAAATCTGGATTGTTGTGAGTAATTAAGCGGCCAAAAATTGAACTGCGTTCGAGGGGTGGGGAAGGTAACATTTCAACTCCTGAACACAGTTCAGTTTGCGCTTCTTAACCCCTCCTATCGATTTAGATTTTGAGCACAAAATTTAAGTCTAAACTTTTGCAAGCATTTAGTTAGATTAAAAAAAAAAATAATAATAATAATTGTTTGTTATTCTAAAGTTTAAGGCGCCCTCTAACGGAATTTTTTAAATTTATCTTTAAAATTTATTTTCAAGGAAATATTGACATAAAGAATAATTTTAGCGAAAACCGACTAATTTTTCCGTTTTTTATAATCATTTGAAATTTGAACCTCCCCACTCCCATTGAACACAGTTCAGTTTGCGCTACTTTACCACTCCCAACGATTCAGATTTTCATCTTAAAATTTAAGTTTATGTCTAAGCTTCTAAAAAAAATTTATGAGATGCAAAAAATAACGGAAAAAAATAGTTCTACGTTACTCCAAAGTCTAAAGCGCCCTCTATCGACATTTTTTGAAATTTATCTTTATAATTTATTTTCAAGAAAATACTGACATAAAGAATAGTTTTAGTGAAAACCGCAAACGAATCGACCAATATTTCTGTTTTTTATAATCATTTGAATTTTTGGACCCTAAACTTTAATGGCGCATATCTCCTTTGGAAGTCGTTTGGGACCCTTAGTTTCCTATTTAATATTGTTCATCATGATATGACAGACCAGCATGTTAAGTTTGTAAACGACCTTCTGAGACACCCTGTATATCGCTACCTATAGAGACATATAAAATAAACAAAATATTATGTATATATTAGACAAAACCTTTATTGGTGTACAATTTTGAATTTATTTGTTATAAACGGAATAAAATATGCATTTAGATAAACGAATTGCCATCCATTATTCACAAAAATCAGAAGGAGAAAAACTTTTTGAATCACTTGCATCTGATCATTATGCCGAACCGGATCATGAGTCCATACTTTTCAAGATTCTTCCGATTGGATTTGCGGGTCGGCACAGATCAAAAAGGGGGAAAGCAGGATCGGAGTGATTCACTCCTAACCCCTCCATCCCCGGGGCCATTTAGTTTCGCAGAGTAGGGGCAGCAGACGTGAACTGTTTCGGGAACAGCTGCAATGTGTTAGTGATGTCAGTGTTGGAACTCCGCAATGCGGCCTCAATCATTTTGTTGGATCCTCAGTAATATAAATTACTCAATAAAACAATTATAAGTTAAAAAGAGGGATTTTCGGTAAAAGATATTGTTGTCAATTATCGTAGTAGTTAAAAGAGAGGGTTCTAGGTCAATAAATGACTCGTTAAATTATCCATGCGGAAAAAGAATTTTAACCTACAGGTAATTAGCAAAGAAAAGTAATAAAAAGGTCAATAAAATGGCTCTTTTAAAGAAAAAAAGGATAGTGTAAAAACAGAACTAAAAAAGGCTTTTTTTTTTTTTTTTTTTTTTTTTTAGAAAAAACTAGATTATATTTCGCAAATTTAACAAAGGATCATTACTAATAATAATTTCAGTTATAAGTCAAATTATTGGATGTCCAAAGACAAAAGGATATATTTATTACTATACGAGCAAATGAACAATATATATATATATATATATTATTAGTTCTATAAAAATGATAATCACCCTTGCCCATGTAGTTTTGACTGTCTTTTCTTCAGTCATTGACCACGGGCTCTTCAATTATAATTTTTCAATATATTTTTTTATCACAAGCAAACTATCCCGTTTTACGCCAAAAGAGAGTAAGGTCAAAAACCAAGACGTAAAATACAGTAGCAATTTTAATGTGACAAATAAATATCTTTAAATATTCTACACAGAACAATATAAAAAGTTTCAATGACTTCAAATGTGTTCCTATTTAAAAAATTGAAAAAGTAGAAAATTTAAAACAAAAAAATGATTAAAAAAGCTTTAAAACGCAAAGTCTATATAAATGCTAGTTGGGAAGTATCGTAATGTTAAAACGTTGTTTTCTATATTTTGATGTTTTCGGGTCCCAATAATGTTTATCGTTCAAAAAGATTGTCCTTATAACAAAAATTTCAAATTTGTAATATTTTTATGTGATTTAACGAAATAAAATCACAATTTTAATAGACATATCATTCACAATTACGATGCAAATTTGTTAATAAATGAAATTTTGACTACTAATACGGCTGAAAATAAAGGTTTTGAATACAAACACACAATTTATTTAATTTACACACACGCACTTACAGTGGCGCCAACTTATATGGGCTCGTGGGGCCCGAGCCCACCCAATAATAATTTTGAATCATAGTGTACACAATTTTTATTGTTTTAGTTGTTTATTTCATCATTATTCTATTATTCATTTTTTTCCTTAGAATAAAAGTTATTTTGTCAATGACCATGTGTTTTAATTCCTTAATTGACACCCATAAATCCTAAATGACTGAAATGTTTTTCTCCGTGTTTAACTTTCTCCTAATATTCATTTTGTAGTCATGTTCATGATAGTATGACATTACTATGAATATAAGTATCTTCATAAGAAACAAGTTGGAAATTGCACGTAAAGCGTAGCAAACGAGGTGCGTTCGTTGATAACGAAGTTTTAAAATATTCAGATCTTGCTGATATAGTAGAGCGTACTTTGGATACAGTATAGTGGTCGAAATCTTTGTGTTCCTGTAAATATGCAGGGAGTAATTCTTATTATACTTCATTAACGTATATCTTATTCATAAAATGTGAAGTAGTTTAATATAATTAAAACACCCCCCAAACAATGTTTCCCCGTATAACATTATTAAGTGGAATACATTTGTGTGGCCCTGTAATTTAATAATAAATATTCTTTACATCACAGATTATACAAAATGTATTTTTAGTACATATTTCATAGATTCATGTCGATTCTATTATATTCAAATGAGTGTAACACCATTAAAATGCATTTGAAACTTTTTTCCCCATTGACCGTAATGTAACGGAATACTTTTGATTGTCCCTGTAATTAATCAATGCATCCGATTTTCATAACATTTGAAATGACTCGACAAAATTATGTAATAAATATACATTTTAAATTTCAAACGATTAAAATGCATTTGAAACTTTTTCCCCATTGACCGTAATGTAACGGAATCCTTTTGATTGTCCCTATAATTGATCTATCCATACGATTTTCATAAAATTTGAAATGACTCGACAAAATTATGCAATAAATATACGTTTTAAATTTCAAACGATTAAAATGCATTTGAAACTTTTTCCCCATTGACCGTAATGTAACGGAATTCTTTTGATTGTCCCTGTAATTGATCTATCCATCCGATTTTCATAAAATTTGAAATGGCTCGACAAAATTATGTAATAATTATGTATTTTAAATTTCAAACGATTCGGTTGGTTAGTTTTTGCGTTGTTATACGCGGACGGACAGACAGACAGACAGACAGACAGACAGACAGACGGACAGACAGACAGACGGACGGACTGAGCGACAACAATAGGTGCTACGTATTTACATAATTACGAACGCACCTAAAAACGCATCAGGATATAATTTATTAAAATTGCAACTGTATTAAACATGATAGCTCGATTTAAAATTCTCATCTTTCACCATCTGTCAATCTTTCAAAGAAAAATAAACTGGCCACACCATTTTACAAAAATATTTTTCAGCCCACCCAATATTTTTGAGCCAACCCAATATTTTTCAAAAGTTGGCGCCACTGCGCATGTATATATCTGTGTGTATTGTACACTGTAAAAAAAAAAGGGTCGATCTACTAAAAAAACTTTAGTGATCCTTGTAATTACGAAAAAATTTTTAGTAATCGTAGTCGGTTACTAGAAAATCTGTAAGAATTACTAGAAAAAAGTTAGCAATGGATAAGAGTTAATAGTTTTACCTTTTTAATAGCTATTACTAAAATTCGCTTGATGTGGCCTTGACAGCTTAGTGGTTATAGTAACGGACTCCAGGCTAAAAGGTCCCGGGTTCGATACCGGACAACGCCAAATACGTCCCGAATGTATGTAGTGTAAGTACTCGTTAATAAAGGGATTATGAAAATCCTGTCAGAGCCGGTAGAAATTTTTGGTGCTGCCATCTATTGCGGTTTTGCCGAAAATCTATCGCGTCAGAAGTTTGGATGCAGCTCGAAGGAAACTCCTGTCCTTCGGGCGCACGTAAAGGTTATTAAAAATAATTTTGGAGCTATTACTAAAATTTTCTTGGTGGCTCATACTAAAAATTTTTAAGTTAGTTATACAAAAAATTATTTTGTTCAGTTTACAAAAGAAACACTTGTTTCACTTGCAAACAAAAAGTTTGTAATGGTTACTAAAAAATTTTGTGGAATACAAATTTACTAAAGAATTTTTAGTAACCTCTTGAATTTTTTTTTACAGTGTACTATACTCAAAACATTTCTCTCATTATACACAACTGTCATTAAAAATCTCTATAACGTCTTACGAGAAAAAGGTTAAGATCGAGAAAATTAATATCATTATTTATCATATCACTATAACTATACTGTGAGTTTTTATCGTATATAATTGGTAATAAATATTTAGATTTACTTTTAAACTATAAGATAATTGTATCATCAAGACACTTATACATTTTATAATCGACAAAAGAATTCTTACGTTCATAAAAATGCAAGTACAGTTCTGCGCAGAAAGATGATATAATTTCGCTTTCAGGGACTCCTATATTTTGTTTATATAGTATCATTAAATAGTATATAATTATGATAGAAAATAAATTTAGTTAGTGTTTTAAAGTAAGATAAAGATATATTATTTATTCAATTGAAAGAATCCTTATATTATTTGAATAATAAATTAATAATTCTGCACATATCTGCAATATCAATTTTATTGAATAAATCATTAAATTCAAATGTTTTGATGTATTTAGTGTTCTTTATTTTTTTTTACATTATTTGCAAGTTGTAAACAATTCTTTATACTGTAAAAAACATCATTATTTTTTTGCAAGATCATATATATATATATATATACTGTAATATACTCAAAACGCTTCTCGTATTATACAGGGTGATCAGAAAGTCAGTATACATTTGATAAATTAATAATTCACTGAATAATGTAGGTAGAGAGGTAAAAATTGACACACATGCTTGGAATGACATGGGGTTTTATTTAACAAAAAATAAATAAAAAGTTCAAAAAATGGCCGAGAGATGGCGCTTCATGTGATAAGAAAATCATTAATTAGCATAACAAATTACGACAAAGCAAAGACGATGTTCTTCAGACCAAATGCTCAACATGTCCACCGTCATTCCTCAACAATAGCTGTAGTCGAGGGACAATGTTGTGCACAGCACTGTACAGCATATCTGAAGTTATGTTGCGAAATTGCCGTAGGATGTTGTCTTTTAGCATCCCTATTGATGTCGGTCGATCGCGGTAGACTTGCGACTTCATATAACCCCAGAGCCAAAAATCACACGGAGTGATATCTGGAGATCTGGGAGGCCACGCATGAGGAAAATGGCGGCTCAGCACGCGATCATCACCAAACGACGTGTGCAAGAGATCTTTCACACGTCTATGAATATGGGGTGGAGCGCCATCCTGCATAAAAATCGTAGTTTCCAGCAGATGTTTATCAGCCAGGCTAGGGATGATGTGATTTTGTAACATATCGGCGTACCTCTCACCCGTCACGAAAACAGTTACAAAACCAGAATCACGACTTTCCTGGAAGAAAAAAGGCCCGATAATGGTAGATGTGGTAAATCCACACCACACAGTGACTTTCTCGTCGTGCAATGGAGTTTGCACGAAAGTTCTGGGATTTTCGGTAGCCCAAATTCTGCAGTTGTGGGTGTTGACAGACCCTCGGAGTGTGAAATGGGCTTCGTCGGTCCATAACACGTTAGACAACCAATCGTCTTCTTCCGCCATCTTTTGAAACGCCCACACCGCAAATGCTCTTCGTTGCCGGGTAACAGTTCATGATGCCGCTGGATTTTGAACGGATAGTATCGGAGGGTACGCCTTAGTGCTGCCCAAACAGTACTGTATGGAATGCCAGTGCGACGTGCAACATCACGAGCACTCACTTCTCCATGCGTAGACGAACCCGCTACAACCTCCATTTCGTCCTGAACAGTCTGAGCAACATTAGCACTTGTGGTCGGTCGGCCACTACGGGGTCCATCGTCTAAACAACCTGTGGCTTCGAACTTCAACATCATTCTCTTCACAGCTGCAATTGTCATAGGACCTTTACCCGTTCGAGTACCCTTCGTATGGCGATAGGATCGTAAAGCTGCAGTAGCAGATTCCCCTTTCTGATAGTAGAGCTTCACTAACAATGCCTTCTCTGGTAACGTCAACATGCTGCGATTGCTGGTGCATCTAATTCTCTGTCTCATTTACAGCGCCTTTTATACACGATTCTCAGGCAGCGTCATTCAGCAGCTTTGTCGTAATTTGTTATGCTAATTAATGATTTTCTTATCACACGAAGCGCCATCTCTCGGCCATTTTTTGAACTTTTTATTTATTTTTTGTTAAATAAAATCCCATGTCATTCCAAGCATGTGTGTCAATTTTTACCTCTCTACCTACATTATTCAGTGAATTATTAATTTATCAAATGTATACTGACTTTCTGATCACCCTGTACATAATTTATCATTAATAATCTCTATAATGCGTTACGAGAAAAAAAAAATACGAACTTTTCTCAATTGAATAAAATGAATCACATATTTTAATGGATGCATTATTCTGAGTTTTGCAATACAAATAATAAAAAGGTAAAACTTCGACCAGGGATATGGTTTAACATTAAATCGCAGAATACAAAAGTAAATTTCATAAACAAATAAAATTGTTATTTATTATGCTCACCACATGTCCCACGCCATACCCATTTTGCCGTTATTTCATAAAATAAGCACATAAAGAAAGGAGTTATGTGGCCAAAGATAACATTTTTAATCACAGTGCTGTTACTTCTATAATCATTAAATGCAACGAATCACGACATTTCCTCTTTTACGAATGCCATAGCTGCATAATAGCTACTAAAATACACGACAGTAGAAATAAGAACTACATTAGGGCCTCAGAAAGATTTCCTGTTATTTTGATGATGGTCGCTTCGTTATGCGTTTCTATTATAAGAGCTTGAAATGTTACAACGGAAAAAAAAAATAACCAAAATAAACTTGCATCCTTTCACAAGACGTGAGTTATCTTGATCATCTACGTAATTGCTCATTAGATAATTATGAATAGCCAGACTTTAAAGAGAAAAAACACTACTAATGAGGCAATTTTTGTGTTTTGCTTTGGAAACTAAGTAATGTATATATTTCATGTGAATTTTGCATTTTACTTATTCTGAGCAGAGTATATGAAAACTGTTTATCGCCAAACATGTTTTCGAAACGTTAAAAAAATAATAAAGTTTGTCGTTTCTGAAAAAGACAGTAAATTAGGATAGTTTGCCTATCTCCAGAATTTTATACTATGAAGAATCAAATAAAATTTAATCTTATATCCTTTTAACTATTAGGAATAACATAAGAATATCCTAATTAGAATTTGAAATATCAATGTGTTTACTATAAATAATTTGTGATATTTTTGAAGAAAGTTTGTGCTGAATTACTTTTATTGTTTTCACTGTACTCTTTCCAGTCGTTAAAATATACGTTAAACTTTGGAAAAAAATATTTTTTTAAGTAGAAAATTCAATTAATAAGTAGAAGTTCAATCAATACCAATTTAGGACTTGGCAAACTTATCTCTTCAATAAATATATATGTAAACAGATTTTATTCATGAATTTCTAATCATTGCAAATCCACGAAACAGTATTCAAATCAATAAATTAGAAGAATATTTATTACACACAGGCATTTCTTTCGAGTCTAAATCTTAATATGTTGAACTCCGATAGGATTGAGAACTCGCACATAATTTGTTATTAATCTATAAATTCATGAACAATTGCCCCTGGTTATGTTATTAAAATTCTTGAAGAATTTTTATCTAATTAATAGATAATGATTATTTTATGGGTGTTGAGAGGGAAAAAAAGAGCTTTTTGCATTACAAGGTGAATTTTTCATTGAAAACATATCAGTTTTCATTTCTATCTTAAATTAAAATGTATCATTTCTAAAAAAGTTAAAAAAGAGTTATTCATATCAAGGAAAATAATATTATAAATAGTTTTGTTTTTTACAGTTTTCGAAAGTTTTTGAAATGCTTTTACTGCTATTAATGTATACATTTCTTTGAAAATGTTTAAGAAACACCCGAATAAAACTTTCAGCATGTTTAAAGACTAATTTTATATCGAACTTTTACGTTCTTTAGATATTAGTAACGAGTAGATTAAAAAATGCAACTTGAGAAACATTATACTGTCATCCCGTTCATGTTGAGTTTCCTAGAATTGTAATTTTTCGCCCACTTAACTAGAGAGAATAATGCACACTCAGCGCCTTCATTACAACAACAAACAGCTAAGTCCATCATAAACATAAGTCAGCAGTGCCTCTGCACACCTTTTCTGCAATGGACTTGTTACGCGACACGAGACATGGCGTGATGGTCGGCATTTTCGGCCCCCTTGTTGTTGGGGCGGCGAAAGAGGTGGGGCACGTCCCGGAGATGAACACGCACTGGCTATTTAATGAGAATTAATATTCAAACTCATGAGCATTTTCGTCGCCTGGGCACGACAAATAATTTTGCATGAAATTACGTGGGACTGGAGTTGCTTTGATTGTTGTGACGTGAGCTAGATTTAATATTTGTTTATCGATTAATGACACACAGGACAGGAGGATTAGAAATTTCGGAAGTGATTCGTTTGGAAAATGAAATAGGTTTCCTTCCATATACTTTAGTGTCATTTTTTTTTAAAAGATGCAAAAATGAAATTAAAAAAATAGTTCGGTTGTATTGTATGGTTATTTTGGGAAAAGTAATAAAAAAGAAATGGAATTTCGAAACTTTTTTGTATAATAAGGTACCCTGGGGTAATAACGCCACGTTAAGGTTCTACCAATTTTCACGGCTTAGTTTTAGATTGTAATTTTCAAACAAATATAGGATCTGATACAGCAACTCATTGACTATCTATATAAAATAAAATAATTTAACAGATATGTATTCATAAAATGTAATGGCGTTTTTTCTTGACCCATGCTATTTGGCGTTATTACCCACCTATATGGGTAATAACGCCATGCAAACAAAACTATGAAATAAGATGGAATAATTGCATGTAGATAGCCCAATTCTAAAAGTACAAACTCTACAAACTTAGAAATTGAAAAATTGCATTCTAAGCTATTGAAAATGTCCAATTTTTTGTGAAAGTGTAAGAAAAATAAAGGTGTGGTGTGGGAGGGGGGGATGAGGCAAAAGAATATTAGACCGTGAGCTTCTTTTTGCTTAAAAAGGACCGTTTAAATAGAAATATGAGAAACATTGCACAGCTTTAACTGTGTTTATTTGAATCAGTATTTAGGATGTAGCTCGGCCACTGTAGAAAAACAACCGGGGTATTAATGTCAAGGATTGGCGTTATTACCCCGGTATAGTTATTGCGCAGTACATTTTAAATTACAAATTATCTCGAGAAGATATCCAAAATCTTCAACAACATTTTAAAAGTACATGAAATGCACTACAAATTTATGTAATTAACAAAGTCTTTCCGGATAAAAACATAGTCTTCACATCACAAAGGTATCTCGCAAATTTTAGATCAAGCGTTAATTTTAGTTGTTTGTAAAAACAATAAGACCTAAAAATGAAACAAATTAACTTGAAGCTGTTTTTTGCGATTTACATGACTCAAAACCCTTCTGCGCAGAGCACATGGGTGTCATTTACCTGATTATTTCATAATTATGCAAAATATAAGCACTTGGCATTATTACCTCGCCTGGCGTTATTACCCCAGGGTACCTTATTAAGCGAGTAAAAGAATGAGAAAAGTCTACATGCCGAAACTACATCTAATATAATTTCAACTTCCGAAAAGATTTCTAAATTGAAAATTACAAAAACTGTTTTAGTATTGTTCTAGCAATGAGGTAATACTTTTTCTGTGTTTAGATGGGCTATAAAAATAACGAATCTTGGAAAAAAACAAAGTTCATACTTCTGCAGAGATCCTTTTGCTTCTACTATTCAATCTCCTACATCATAATAATACGTATGTATTGTGGGATTTTAGCTTAATATGATATGCAAATACTGTTTTGGGAACGATTAATTAACGTTTTCCTTCACCAAATTATACTGACAAAAGCAAAACTAAACTAAATTTTAAAATTTTTAATGCAAAGACGGTAGACAGCCTAGCATTTTGAACTTTTGTTTGAAGGAGAACACGGCATCTTATTCAATATTGCGGATTATACAGTAAAGGCTGTTCTCAAATCCAAAAGGACAATTTTATGACATAAGTTTTAATTTATTTTTGTTCGGAAATGCATGAAACCAGCTGGTATTGTTCAGAAGTTATGCAATCAAACTGTGTTTTCTGTATTTTTGCAAACGCAATACATATTTCATAAAATAGTATCAAATTGGACATTTTGAATCGAATTTCCACGCGGAAGAAGATTACCCGCTCAAAGAAAAGAGAAAAAATCTTTATTACATGATCAAAACCGCTTATAACTCAATAAGTAATTTATTTAAAAAAAAAAATTGAAAACACAGTTCGATTCGAAATTGCTTCCATAGTCAGGCCTTCTAATTTTACATTTTTTAGTTAAAAAATGAATTTATGAATGTGTCAAAACGTTTTACATTTGTTGAGCAGAAGAGTTGAGAGCAGCCTTCAATGCATCTAAAAAAGTATTAAAACATTAAAAATATTTTTTAAAATTGCATCTATCAACGTGATATTTCGCAATAATAGATTATCTAAGCTCTTTACTCAGAAGTTAAATAAGTAAGATTCACTATAAGCTTTTTTAAAGAATTAATTTTATGACACATTATTTAAAAGGAAACTAAAAAGTAATACTAAAAGCAAAATGTATCTTAACCCAGCAAATGCATATATTTCATTACTACAAAAAAAAAAAAAAAAAAAAAAAAAAAAAAAAAAATTTGTGAGAAAAAAATCTTCACACTAAAATTAACCCGTGGATCAAATTCAGGATTAAGACTGAAATCGAAACCGAAGTGCCTGTCATATCACTAGTTGTAAAATGTGAACTTTGTCACAGGAAATATATATTGATTTAAGTGCATTTGATCGCAACAGTTTCGATTGGAAGTTTAAATAGAAACCCCAATTTATTTCTTACACATAGGATTGCTGCGACTCGAAAAATTTGAAAATCTGCCTTTTTCTTTCTTTTATCGTGTTAGTATAATCATATTTAAACTCAGAATTTCTTCATAAAATAAGAAAAAAAAAAATCTTGTTCAAATCCTCTGTAGCCTAAGAATCCTGAAAAGCTTTTAATTTCATAAAACGTTATTTAAGTCCTTTAAGGGTACCGGTATATTAAACATCTGTTAAAAATCTTGTCCTAGTTTGAAACAGGGCCGTAGTTAAGGGGGCGCTAAAAGCGGCTTAGCCCCCCTAAATATTTTGAACCCCCCCCCTCCACCACCACCCAAAAAAATAGATTCCAAGGTCACTAAATGAATTTCTGTTCCGAAAATTCAAATGAAAGTCAGTTCAAAAATCTAATTTAGTTTTGAGGCCCTTTCATAGTTTTGCAGAATTACTAAATTGTATGTAAAATAAGTGCTTCAGCGCTCCCTCATCCTATTTGTACATATGAAGTTAACAAGATGTTTAATTTTCCACCAGTTTTACACTCAATTTTCACCATTATTATACTTTCTTAGCATAAAATAAAGTTATTACAACAAGTTAATAAGAAACTTAGTACCTATAATATGAATATGCACTAATTTATCTTTCTGCGTCAAAGAGAGAGAGAAAAAAATTATGACCCCCCTACATTCTTTTAAGCCCCCCCCTATTGAGCCCCCCCCCTATTTCTAGCTACGGCCCAGGTTTGAACCAAATTTTCGTGCTTAGTAGCTATACTACCATCAGATGATTAAATCTCGTACAAACGTTGGAGTTCTTTTTGAAGCATAATTTGAATAGTTGGAACAAGATTGCAGTAGGAAGTATGATTTAACCGAAGTTCTAAATGTTGGTTTTACTTTCGTATAAATTTATTCATAAATCTCGGAGTCATTTTATTATTTTAACATTTTAGGAACAGAAATTCTTTGCCCCGAATAAGCATAACACTTTCGGGTCTGGTGTACTATTAATAGTACATGTATTTTAATGGAATATTTTTTTGTTTTAAGAAATACTTTTGCGACTATTTAAAAATAATAATTTTAGTATTATATCTATTCATTTACTACATGACTTCATTTATGTTTAGGTATTTAATAATTACAAAAATAATTATTTGTTTATTTCTCTTCTCACCGTTTGCGATTCTTTGATTTTAAACATGTATTTCACTCTTTAAATTTAAAATTAAAGTTACTTTTCTGAAAGTATCGTGTGTAATAAAGCACTAAAAGTATGAGAAATTTGTAATATAAGTTAAATCTTATTGTAATATCATATTTTCTAAACGTCTCCAAAAATTCTTCCTTAGCCTATTGTCACATATGAATTGGATAGTACACAAAACAATGACATTCGTTATCGTTCAGACAGTGAAATATTCGTTAACTACTAATTAATCTATTTGTATAGCTTGTGTTAGTGTTAGTAAGGTAAAAGTAATTTTTTTTTTAAACTGAAAAAAAATCAGACTCGAAAGGGTTAAAAAAAGTGAAAAGAAATACTAAAATTAAAATCTATTTTAGCTGAACGGAAGCCAGGAACTCCACGAAACTATATTTATATAAGTTCTAACATAAACAGTTTCTTGGGAAAATATCGTTTGTGATGTGTTCACTTCACACTACAATCAACCTGCGGAACAAATTCAGAAGGAAGATTGAAAATTATGCAATTGCCGAAGGAATCATCCGGATTATTGTAAGCATTTCATCCCGTCAATTACTTCCTCTGTCATATCACAGGTTACAAAGTGACAAGGTAAAGTGTGAATGTTGCGACAGGAGGTAAAAATTGACTTCCATGTCTCTTATGTTCTGACAGACCGAAGGACACTCAACACACCGTGGAGGAATCAAAAATGACAGCGAGGTAGGAGTGAAATAAAAAAAAAGAAAGGGGATAGGGAAAAAACAGATTTAAAAGTTGAGCTTTTGGACAATCAAAAGACGGATTTCGATAATTAGAGGAAGGAATGAGGTGATAAATTGCTTGGGAAAAAGGATGGGTTGGGATTAAATGAGTGTGGGGATTTTCGATAACGCAGATATACGTATTAGATATTCGTTAATAATACTAAGTAGTGCATTTTTCTTCATTTCTGATGGTAATTTTTTTAAAAATAATAATGGTATCCCGTTGAATTTCGGATTGTTTTCATTGTTGCTTAAACTGAATCTTTATTACCAAAATTTATTAATATATCACTTTCTGAAGTTGACTACTTTATATAACTTTTTATACAGTGGTTTTTCGCTTCTCTAACACAATTTATTCCAAAGAATTACTCGAAAACCGAATTCTTTGAAAACCAAATCAAAGTTTATCATAAGAAATACTGGGAATAGGATTATTTGTCCTCCATCTTTCTAGTTACTTCTTGTATTTATTTATTTCAAACAATACGCCAATTAATACAATGTAGTAAAATTTAAAAACACATTACAATACCATACATTACATGAGACAATGAGAGTTTTGTAAGATTCGAAGGCATCATTTAGAAAAAACAAAATGGCAACAATCATTCCCTTTTGAATTTCAGAATTTTTTTAATTATGTATTTCATTAATTTTTTTCTTATTATTTCAAAATTTTCATTTGTATACTAAATTATTAGGTAATATATTGTCATGAAAATCTATATTATAAATCAAAAACATGTCCGTGAATAACGTTAAAGTCATATCAAGCACTTAAAAGAAAAAAAATTACAGAAATTGTACTGGTAATCTGGACACCAGTGCAATTCACTGTTTTTTAACAGAAAAATTCTCAGAAATTCCAGCAAATTTTCTGGAAATTTTTGTGGAATTTAAGGAAATTTTTCCGCTAAAAAACAATGAATTGCACTGGAGTCCCGATTACCAGTACACTGTAAAACAAGTAAGAAAAATCATGCGTTAAGCATAGATTAAGAAGCACTTTCCATCACTTAATGAAATCTTTAACAAAACTTTGTTATTTAGGGAAATAATAGTGTATAGCCAAATATACCCAAATATGTATTCCAGTACATTAGTGCAGCCCTGTATTTCATATGTCAGTTCATATAATGGGAAAATTTAGCTTAGCAAGAAAATACCCAGTAGCTTTAAATTTCTTTTTCAGCAATTCATACTATTAGATGGAAACATACTTGAATACTTTTATTCAGCCCTGTAGTTTACATTGCACCTTTATTACACGTCAGCATTAGGCTAAAATTTATTGTAAACTAAAACACTTTTAAAACAACTGAAATCACATTATCATAAATTATCATTCATAGGCGTCCATGTACCGAATTCTTTGCGTGACCCTGTATATCCCTTTATCTATATTCTGCAAACATTTCTCAGTAAATTGAATGCAGCTCAGCGTAAAAATGCATAGCTTATTTAAGAACCACCTTTAAATAATTTACGCGCATATTCAGTAACGTTAATCAGCTCTTTTGGGTAGCCCTCTATATCAACTATAACATTTATACACACCATATAATGTGCATATATTTAGCGAAATATTAACGCGAATATCATAATTAAAATGCATTTCATCCCTCCATCAACCATCATCGGACATATATACGGTACTTCGGAAAGAATATACTATTTGAAATCTTTTGTATGGCCCTGTAAATGCTATGCACTTCATATTATGCAAGACAGTAGCGTATGGTTTATATTAAGCTTCAGTGACATATATCAATTTTATTATACATGAAAAAGCTTCATATATTTAAAATATGTCACACACAATTCCCCCTTTTATCATTATTTAATGGAATTCTTTTGTGTGGCCCTGTAAATGAATAATAGCTACATTTTCACCTTATATTTTATAGAATGCATATTTTAATATGTTTGACAGGGTATAACATCTTTAAAATTCCTTTGAAACGATTTTTCCCCATAGGCCGTAATGTATTAGGAAACTTTTGATTCGCCCTGTAGATAAACTAATCATTATAGAAACTTCATTTTCAATAGGGTTCGTGCTAGGGTAAACGTCAATAACGTCCTAAAATTTCATAGCAATCCGAGTATATTAACGATTTTTCCCCATAGGCCGTAATGTAATGGGAAACTTTTGATTCTCTCTGTAGATAAACTAATCATGGTAGATACTTCATTTTCAGTAGGGTTCGTTCTAGGGTAAACCTCAATAACGTCCTAAAATTTCATGGCAATCCGAGTATATTAACGATTTTCCCCCATAGGCCGTAATGTAATGTGCAACTTTTGATTCTCTCTGTAGATAAACTAATCATGGTAGATACTTCATTTTCAATAGGGTTCGTGCTAGGGTAAACCCCAATAACGTATAAAAATTTCATAGCAATCCGAGTATATTTACGGGAGTTAGAGCACGGGCAGACGGCCATCCGGACAGACGGCCATCCGGCCAGACGGACAGACAAACCGAATGCATAAGCACTTTTCAACTTTGTTGGAAAGTGCTAAAAAAGGGTCGATCTACTAAAAAAACTTTAGTGATCCTTGTAATTACTAAAAAATTTTTAGTAATCTTAGTCGGTTACAAAAATTTTTTTAAGAATTATTAGAAAAAAGTTAGCAACGAATAGAGTTAATAGTTTTATATTTTTAATAGCTCTTACTAAAACTCAGTTAGTGTGGCCTTGATAGCATAGTGGTTATAGTAACGGACTACAGGCTAAAAGGTCCCGGGTTCGAAACTTGCCGCCGCCAAATACGCTCCGAATGTATGTAGTGTCTCGTTAATAAAGGGATTATGAAAATCTTGTCGGAGCAGGTAGGAATGTTTGGTGCTGCCATCTATTGCGTTTTTGCCGAAAATCTTCCGCTTCAGAAGTCTGGATACAGCTTGAAGGAAGCTCCTGCCCTTCGGGCGCACGTAATGGTTATTAAAAATAATTTTGGAGCTATTACTAAAATTTGCTTGGTGGCTCATACTAAACATTTTTAAGTTAGTTATACAAAAAATTCTTTTGTTCAGCTTCCAAAAGAAATGCTTGTTTCACTTGCAAAAAAAAAAAAAAAAAGTTTGTAATGGTTACTAAAAAATTCCGTGGAATACAAATTTACTAAGAAATTTTTAGTAACCTCTTGAATTTTTTTCACAGTGTACAATTTCCATAAAATTGTCCTTTTTTTATTATTTATTTATTGGCATACATTCGATACATAAATTTTGCTTCCATGGGTCAATTCACAAAAATCAAGTATTGGCGAACGTTTAGATAGCTTTTTGGAGTCTTAAAAAACATTATAAAGAAAAATCTTTAGTTGTAATAATTTTTAATGATATTTTTACATGTTGAGTCAATTTCTTCTTTACGTGATACATATAGTTTAACAACATAATTTAATTTAGACATAATATTAAAAATTATTTTAATCGAAAAGAATTTTCATTTTAAAAAATATTTCAAAATTAAAGAATATTTATGTTTTAAAATACACAGAACTGATATTTCTACAGAAAAATTATTCTTCAAAAATATTTTGAACGCACGTACTTTTTAAAAAACAAAAACGCATCTTTGTTGGCAGAAAAACTAACAATAAATATTTCAAATAAAGTATTTTATACTGAATATTTCTATAATAAAAAATTCCGGAAGTACCTTTATAAAACTTTGTTAACCCCCCCCCCCCAAAATAAATAAATAAATAAAAGAAAATGAAAAAAAAATCACTCCTAACACTTTTTTGAAAGACTACAATATAAAAGCATTTCCAGTATTTTCTTGAGTACACTTATTAGAAAGTTATACTGCTTATATAATGGAAGAAAATAAAACAGTGCTAAAGATATTGAAAAAGATTACTGATAATCATAAACGGTTCTCAAAAAAATAAATCTATCCCTTAACGTTAGCCTACTAACTTCTAAGACAGTTTTAAAGAAGTTAAAACTTCCGTATGGAGTAAAACATGAGGATTAAGTTTAAGGGGATGTTTGGCAGTTTATTTGTACAGCTTCTTCAAATACTTTCGCAATTCAATTCCAACTGGCAAAACTAACAAACTCAAAAAGATTCAGACGCTAATCCCTAAATAAAAGAGAATTTACAAGAGATATTAAATCTACACTCATTACAGTGATAATGATTTCGAAACACACTCTTAAATCACACGATGGGATTTCTTTTATTTCGAATAAAAGAAAAAGAAAAAAAAATCTTTTAAAGTAAAGTCACATTAAATTCAGTTCCGCATTGCCACATACTGAACTCCCCTTCTCACAAGCAATAAAAATATAAAAGAAGAGAACAAATGATGAAACATTCACTTAGATTAGATTCCGACCACAATTTGGTAGTGGCATCGCCCTTTGCCGAGAGATGTAAGTGACGATCATGATCATGACGGTTGATGATGATCCTCTTTATCATCAAGCCGCAATCATCATGTGAAATGGAGAACGCTGAGAAGTAGTGTGCTGAAAGTGTAATGGTGAGAACTTTCAGAAGAGGTCTTCCGTAATTGTATGCTCAAAGAAAAAAAAAGTAACTAATAAAAATCATATTCATCTTCATCCGAAGTAGATAAGGAATTTAAAGTTTTTGGACTGTTTGAATAGCTAAATCTGCACAAATTTTATTAGAAGAAAAATAATAAAATTTCTCAATATTTTTAATAAAGTAGCATATCTAAGAGTATAATTTCTAAATATATCATGGATTATGCATAATTTTGAACAATGATGGAAATTTTTAATCCCCCCCCCCCTTAAATCAGTAGGCCTATTTGAGCTGACTTACGATTTTTTAAAACCATATTGCTAAAATTGCTAAAGTTTTACATAATAAAGATACAAAAGGATACATTTTTAAAACATACAATGTTATAAATAAACATTTGTTTCTTTAGGATATTCAATGCAAACAAGAAACTCTCAAATGTAATTAAAAACTTTAACAATTTTTTATATCCTGCTCGATAAGTTAAAATTTCCAAAAACTAAATTTTGCCTGTTATAATCTGACCAAAAAAAAAAAAAAAAAAAAAAAAAGCTTTAACTGTTTTTTTTTTTTTTTTTTTTTTTTTTTTTTTTTTTTTTTTTTTAATGTGTACTTTTAAAAAGATATAAAATGACAGAAAAGGTCTTTGTTTTCTTTCACGTTTCGATTTGAAGATATCTAAGTACCTTTAAATAGACTATGATGAACTGGATCATTCGCATTCTTGTAACACAATGCGAGACACAAGGGCGTATCCAGTCCTCCATTTAGAGGGGGAGGTCATGGCTTCTTTTTTTCTTGGAGGGGGGGAGGGGTCACATCACCTAAAAAATTTTTTTATATAAAGTTGTTTTCATATCCAAAACATCTATTTTTCTGACATTTTTGGAAATTTGTTTTCATTCATAAATTCAAAAAAATTCATTAATATCCGTAAAAGTATAAAATTTACAAAGTTTATTAGATACTAAGAAATCAAAGAATTTTTCGTTTTCTTATAAGAGCTAAGAATCAATCATAAATTGAGCATTTCAAGCTAATTAAGTTCTAGATAGTTACAAAAATGCCATTAACAAGGGGAGCAATTGGCTGTCGTGACTTTAAATTCTGTTTAACTACCCACATTTTACGGAGATTTCCCAAAAAATTCTTCGCCTGTATTGAGAGATGAACAACGCTAATTAAGCACATTTATTCTGAATATGTGCACTTGCAAATGTTTTGAAACTGAAATTGATAATGGCTTCTTGGATGTGTCAGAAAGTATCTGCATTGCTTTTAAGTAGAGCTTTAGAGAGTTAGAAAGATTCACATTGTTGAACAAGGGGTAAATTTGAAAGAATTTTGTGGATATTGAATTTTTAAAATATGTTTTAGAAACTTTTTTCGTCCAGTGGAGGGGGGGGTCATCACCCCCGTGACCTCCCTCTTGGATCCGCCACTGGTGATACAATTGAATAGCTTAGATTTGAATAGTTTCATAAAAGACACAATTATTATTTTGAGATAATGAACTGTGAAGTTGCAAATCTTCATCTTCATTTGCATTTGTTACCAAATGTTCCCTTTTCAATTACATTCTCTGTGAGCATTTTATTTATTTATTTATTTTTTATTTTCAAATACTAATTTTACAGGTGGTAGTAAACCATTGATTATCTTCATTCATACGATTAACATTTTTTTTTTTTTTTTTTTTTTTTTTTTTGGTCACATATTACATTTAAGTTACATTTCTCTTCAGCATGGAAATTCGGAAACTACGAAAATGTCCTCCGAAAAACATGCGCAATAGTCTCTTTTTTGGCAATCAAACTGATGATCTGTAGATAGGAAAAGCAGGATTCTCCAACACGAGGAAGACGCGGGTACTCTTTCCTTCGATTTTAACTCCTGTTATCCGGAATATAAAAAAGGTCGAAGCCTTTGACTAGACCTCTTGTGGGTCTTTTACATCTGGCTAGTTTTAGATCTTTTCGATCATCTCTCGCGCTAAGCATCCGCGATAATACGCAGGCGTGGGCGGGGGCCCACTTTCTCCAAGCAGTACCTGGTTCTTACGAAACCGAAACCAAGGTCTCCTTTTTCTCTCTTCCGAGAGAATGATACACACCGATATAAGATAATCCCGTGCACGTTATTTTCTCACGCTCCCTTCTTTGCTACACCCCTACCCTCTCCTAAACAGGAGACAACCGGTTTATAGAAGTTTTTTGGTGTCAGGGCGCCCCAAAAGGTCACCAATAATTGTCCTTCTTGGCGTCGTGACCAGTTCCTGGATAGTCACGTGACGGTCAATTTTCGTCCAAGCATCAATATGTATCTTTGTTTCGTTTTTTCTGTCTCTCTCTCCATCAATTTCGGTTTGTTTTTTCTTTCGAGTGTTTTGATGATGGTTTTAATGATCAGTCGAATGTTGTTAGTTGAATTATACAAAATTTCCGATTCTTCTGATATACATTTTTTTTCCTAGCGAAAAAACACGCTGGCAAAACAGCTTCGAAAATTCTTTATAATTTATCTACTTATTTATTCGTTAATCGTGTTCCTCAGAGTTTCAATTTTTGTTACTGTAAAAAGAATATCTGTGTGATATAATTATAAAACATTTAATACGTGAGGAATTTTTAATCATACTATAATTTGAAAACCTCTCAAAATGTTTACTTTTTTACTATAAAAAATAATATGTGTATGACATAATTATAAAATATTGAATATATCAGGTATTTTTAATCGTAGAATAATTTGAAAATCTCTCAGAACATTTCCTTTTTTACTGTAAAAAAGAATATCTATGTGACATAATTATAAAACATTGAATATGTAAGGAAGTTTTAATAGTAGAATAATTTGAAAATCTCTCAAAACGTTTATTTTTTTAGTGTAAAAAAATAACTGTACGACATAATCATAAAACATTGAATACGTGAGGAATTTTTAATCATAGAATAATTGTAAAACCTCTCAAAATGTTTACTTTTTTACTGTAAAAAAAGAATATCTGTGTGACATAATTATAAAATATTGAATATGGAGGAATTTTTAATCGTAGCATAATTTGAAAACCTTTCAAAACTTTTACTTTTTTATTGAAAATGATACATTTTTATTTAGTTCTTAATTGTTATTTGATGATCATTTTTGTCTTTCATCGTTATCACCTCAAGAAAATTGGCCAAAAAGGACAACATTTTCTGGAGGAGAATTGTTTAGTGATAAATGCTTCGACGTAGTTGTTGGAATCTTCAGAAGGAATGTTTTATCATTATTTTAATGTTACTGCTGGTTATGTGATAATTTTGCATAAATATTTGTTTAATTTATAATTTTACATTTTTTAAAGATATTTTCCTATAGATGTAACATTATACTATAAATATTTTTTTTCTGCATTTTTTATGTATAACCCTTTCGGGTCCGAATTTTTTTCCAATTTTTAGAAAAAATTACTTTTGTTTTAATGTTATTAACACTAGCTATCCAAATAGAGTAATTAGTGTTTAACGAATTGTCTGAAATTTAACGAATGTTGCTGTTTTATATGTTATTCAATTCATATTCATATGACAATAAGCTAAGGAAGAACTTTTCAAGATGTTTAGAAAATATTTCATTACAATAATATTTAACTTATATTACAACTTTCTAATATTTTTTGTGCTTTATTACACATAACTCTTTTAGGAAAGTAACCTTTATTTTAAATTTAAAGAATGAAATATATGTTTAAAATGAAACAATTGCAAATTAAGAAGAAACAAAGAGAATTAAGTAAATAATAATAATGATTATTAGTACTAAATTCCTAAACATAAATGAAGTCATGTAGTAAATGCATAGACATATACTAACTTTAGTACATGAAAATAGGTGCAAAATTATTTCTTAAAACATAATAATACTCCTTTAAAAGACATATACTATCAATAGTACACCAGACCCGAAAGGGTTAAAAACGCAAACAACATCATTAAATTTATAAAATATCTGTATAAGTATAAAGTATTTATTTACATATTTGTATCTGTATATTATATATAGTTACATTAACAATATATATAGATATACGTAATACAAATATAATGTTTACGATATAAAAAAATAGGTATTTATAAAAATTTTAAAAACCGTGTTTTTCTCTATCATGAATAAATTGACGGCCTTTCGACAGCAGTTTGGATTCTTTCGCCAATCGCGCCAACCAGAACAGGATATAGAACACTTTCCACTCAAAATTTTCGGACTCAGACTTCAGAAAAAGTATCCGAATTTTTCTCTAATATACACACCAAAAATTGCTGGAAAGCAATCATTTCAGATTACATGAATGAGTTGCTGCAGAAATAATACTGGGTTGTAACTACTTTTATGTATATATTTATTTTCAGAAACATGTTTCTACCAATTTTTTTATTAAAATTTATTTAATATTAAAATAAAAACAAACAAAAATTAAGGATAGTTAGAAAGATTTTTCAAAATTATTAAAATATAGTCACATGTAAGTCGGATAAAGATATAAAAATAACTCAAGTTTTTAGAAAATATATATGAAATAAACAAAGTTAATGATTGTTGAACATAAAAGGAGTATTGTTCGATTATTAAACTAAAAATAAAGATATGAAAAAGATTCTAAAATATTCTTCTAAGGTTTTTCGTTTTCCCTCGTGTTTTTAATATTCAAGGTAATATTTGAATTGCAACTATTCATAAAAGTTAAGCAACTGGTTAATTCCTTGCGCAGAAGTGACACGTATACGTGCGACACGTATTATTGATGTTACAGAAATCTTACACAAAGATTTTTGATTCAAAGTGCTGGTAGAAAAGTGCAAAAACGCTGTGACCCCTGTGACCCCTTTGATTTCATTTTTTGTGAAAATTTTTTTGTACCCAAATCATATTTTTCTATTCTTTTTTATTTTATTTTAATTAGTGAAAAAATATATTTACCTTGAAAAGATATATTCAGAAGAAAACACTAATGAAAATATAATGATTTTTTATTTAATGCATGCGCATGAATTACTATAAAAATACATATTATACTTAAAAAAGGCTTGTTTTTTAAAACTTAGTTTAAAAAAATCTATCTGAAATATTTTCCCAACAATAAATAAGATTTACATTAAAGAAAAATTTAGTTTCATTAACTTTAAATGTATATTCAAAAAAAGTTTATTTGTTTAAAGTTAAAATGAAATAAATGTTTTAAATGATTTTTATTAATCTAATTAAAAAAAAAAAAAAAAAAAAAAAAAAAAAAAAAAAAAAAAAAGAACACACCAATGATAAATTTTTACTTTGATCATGATATGCTTTTGCGTAAATATAAATACTTAACGTGAGTACAAAATTTTTATACTTTTAAATTCAAAGTATGTTTTAACTTAAAATTGTTAAAATAACAGTACATTTTATTAATATTAATATACTATTGCCGATTTACGATTTATATATTTGTAACATAAAAAGGATAGAAACGTCAACGGAAACGTAAAAGCAACGTTTAATTGTATTATTATTATTATTATTATTATTATTATTATTATTATTATTATTATTATTATTATTATTATTATTATTATTATTATTATTATTATATTATTATTATTATTATTATTATTATTATTATTATTATTATTATTATTATTATTATTAGTAGTAGTAGTAGTAGTAGTAGCATTATTATTGTTATATTATTATCACTGTCATTATTATTATTTTTATTATTATTATTATTATTATTATTATTAATATCATCATTATTTCTATTATTATTATAATTATAAAATTTATTATTATTTAAGTTGAAAACAAACCCTTTATGCATAACGACTTCTTTTTTTCTTTTTACAACGGCCTATTAGAATGCAATAGACCACCATGAAATTAGCCATTAAGATTTATCCTGCATCTAGAATTGATATTACCAATCCGAAAACACATCGTATTAAGATACAATACTTATATCGACTAATACTAAATTTTGCATCAGTGTCAGAAAAGCGATAACACACACACACCAAAAAAAAAAAAAAAAAAAAAAAAAAAAAAAAAAACAGATTGAAAAAGAGTAGCACGATTACTTCACAATCGTGTCTTTTGGAATTGCTAATAAACGATATATGACAAAATTCTTCAAGGATGTAATTGTACAAGACACATTTATATTTTTCTACAACGTACGTCCTTCCACATTTTTGTTATGTCTTTGATCTCGTTAAAAAGGGAAAACTTAAGTTAATATTACTATTAAAACGAAAGTCGATTTTTTATAGCTATATAAAGGCTTTAAATATATTACAATTTATGTCGCCATGAAATTCCTCGATGTGATACATCTGCATTATAAGAGCCGATATTGTCTTAGTCGAAAGAAAATTATTTAAGAAATCAATTTTGGATCTATTAATCTTAAATATCATATCTATATCAGCATAATGATGACTAGAAATAAAATTACTGATATAAATCAAGATAAATATCTTTAATATTCTTAAATGCTGTCTAATTCATACATGATTTCATCTCACTTCATGTTTCGGAAATTGTGCTAATAAACATTTCTATAATAAATAATCCATGGTGCAGTTCTTCGAGGATGTATTACGTAACAAGATTGAATAAAACTTTATCCACATGGATATTTTCCTACATTGCACTTTTTCCCGTCACCTGCATGAAATTCTTTAGTTCCAATCGAAAAGCAAAATTAAGATTATATTAAGTTGTCATTAGTATTAAAACAAAATCAAATCTTTTGCATATAAAGTTCTTTTATAATTAATAAAAAAAATTGGCATCGTAACATTCGACGCAAATACACCCATATCATATTCAAAAGCAAATATTACTAATCTAAAAATTCAATCATTATTATACCAGGAAATTATTTCAGTATCGATTAATCTATTAATCTTAAATATTAGATCATTATCGGAATAATATTGATAACAATGCAAAATATTGACACAAAAAATCATGACCGAGAAAGAATAGCATATCTACTACAAGTAATAAGTGACTATACAATACAAGTGACAAGTCATATGTGAATAAATTCGATTACGGATCACATTACCTCGTCTATCCGCAATTACATCTTTTAGTAAATGATATGTCACCATTTACATATTTAACATAAAAGAGGGTTTTCACTGCATCACTATCATAATAATTAAAATTGGAACAAAAATCAAATCTTTCTTTCGTGAAAACTTTTTGTTGAAAAAATACATTAGCCTATGGCATCGCAAAAATACTTGATGAGACATATCCCGTATAGTTTCCAAAACCTGATACAATCTCAAAATCCACTGTAATCAAGAAATAATCGTTATATCGATTAATATCATATCAGTATCACAATAATGACAACAACAATTTAAAATACTGGCACGAATAAAAGTCACGGTCAAGAAAGAATGGCACGACTGATATACAAAAAAGACATTTCGTATTCATAAATTCCTTATTTCACCTTATCTTGTCAATCGACAATTGTTTCTTCTTCACAGCAAAATAAAATTTTTTGCACATTGATATTTTCCACTAACACTCATTTTCCCACCGTTTATCGATGATATTTCTTTGATTCCAATACAAATGTAAGAGTGAGCTTTTACAGCCTTATTACAGATATAATAAATAAATTTATAAACAAAAGTCAAATTTTTATTATGTAAAGAGCTTTCCTTACCAAATGTACTAGAATTTTTGGCACGGTGAAGTCACTCGAAGAGATAACACCCCGCATCGTATTCAAAAGTCGATACAATCTCGACACGTATTTTAACAGAAAATAATCTTTGAATCGATTAATCTTAAATATCATATCACTATCAGTATAACGATGACAAGCATGCAAAATGCTGACATTAAAAGAAAAAAAAATTAGAGATTAAGATTGAGAAAGAGTGGCACGACTACTATAGAAGAAGTTTCATATTCATAAACTTCATACGGATTTCATCTTATCTCTTCTATCGGCAATTGCATCTTCTGCTAATTTCTGATCAACAATACATAGTACAATGCTTCACAGCATAATAAAATTTTTTGAACATTGATATTTTCCACTAACACACGTTTTCTCGCCGTTACGATGTTATTTCTTTGATTCCTATACAAATGATAGAGCGAGCTTTTACTGCCCTATTACAGATATGATAAAAAAAATTACAAACAATAGTCACAATTTTATATCGTTCAGGGACCTGTTTAGGAAAATTTTAGGTATTTTAAAGGACCTTTCACAAAAAACTTTATTCTAAAACAAGATCCTTCACAAAACTTTTTTTCCGAAAACAGGAGCCTTCGCAAAATTTTTTATCCCAAAACAGGACCTTTCACAAAATATTTTTTCTTTCAAAGAGATCTTTCACAGATTTTTTCCACGTTCAAATTGAATTTTTTATAAATTTTATCATTTAAAAATTTGATTTCAATCAAAACAGCTCAAAACATCGAAGAACATATTACTTAGCTTTTTTATTTATTAAGCATAGAATCTGAATATATCGATAATTTCACATTCACAAAATTTTGACTAAAACTTTCACAAGTATACAAAAAAAAAAAAAAAAAAAAAAAAAAAAAAAAAAAAAAAAAAAACTTTACAAAAACAGGACCCTGTGAGAAAATCTGGGCAGACCCCAGAAAGAGCCTATCTTACCAAATGTATTAGCATCTTTGGCACGGTGAAGCCACTCGACGAGATACATCCCGCATCGTATTCAAAAGCCGATACAATCTCGACATGTATTGTATCAGGAAATAATCTTTATATCGATTAATCTCAAGTATCATATCAGTATCAGCATAACGATGACAAGAATGCAAAATATTGACACAAAAAAAATTAAGAAAATCTAGAGATCAAGATCGAGAAAGAGTGGCACGATTACTATGGAAGAAGAAGAAGTTTCATATTGATAAATTCCATGCGGATTTCACCTTATCTCTTGTATCGGCAATTGCGTCTTTTGGTAATTGCTAATAAACAATGCATGGCACAATCCTTCGAGGATGCACAGAATCGCGAAAAAAAAAACAAACAGGGGCGCAAAATCGCACAATTGCTCTCTCTTCGTGACCACTCGCAGCTGCCCATGATCGGGTGAGGGAGGGGGCGAACCACAATTACACGGGGCGAGGTCGAGACTGGATGTTCGACTTCCTGCTCGACGACTCTAGCCATTAAAAATAAATAAATAAGTAAAAAAAAGATGATAAAAGAAAGTTCGAAATAAGAGAATACCGAGGGTGGTGATTTTATGAGGCGGCTTTTTAAATTTTCACCCCGCGGATGAAAAGCTCTTTAAAGCGCGATGAATTGCGACCGTGGCTTCTCAACCTCGATTTTATTGTTACTTGAATTTTTTTTTAGTTGTTGCTTTTTTTTTCGCGTCTTTTTTTATGAGGATAAAGAGGTGTTGGCGGAGGTTTTTTTTTTCTCTTTTTCCTCTGGATTTTTTTTTTCTAGAATTTTCTTTACTTTGGCGTTTTCGTGAAAGTGAGAATCATTTGCATGAGTTAAAACGAAATAGCGATACTTGAGGATATGCTCGGGAGATTTGATGAGTCAATTGAACATTTATGGGAAAGAAATATGACGTAACACAATTATGCTTTTTTATTTAATCGAATGCCTATTATTGAAAATGACATTTAAATCCTTAAAGTAATGCTACATTTTTATAAGAAATATATATTTATAAGCAAACTTAAAGAAATCTCTTATAAGTAATCATTGAACGGGGGGTGGGAGATGAAGGATATTTTGTTTTTCAGTATATTCTTGCCAAGGCCGTAGCTAGAAATGAATAAATGGGGTGGGGGAAGCTCAAGAATATGTAGGGGGGTATTCTCTCTCTCTCTCTCTCTCTCTGATTGCTGTAATAACTTCATTTTATGCTAAGAAAAGAAGATGATGAAAAATTCGAGTATATAACTATTGGAGTATTAAACACGCAAGTTTCATATGTGTAAATATAATGAGCGAATGCTAAAACACTTATTTTAGTTGCAATTCAATATTTCTGCAAAACCGTGAAAGAACCTCAAAACTAAATTAGATTTTTTAACAGAACTTCATTTGGACTTTCGAAACATAAATTCATTTAGTGACTTTGGAATCTTTTCCAGGAGAGTTCAAAATGTTTTAGGGGAGGGGGAGACGAGGCCCCTCCCCCCTAGCACCTCCTTAGCAACGGGCCTGATTCTTGGAATAATTTAAAATATCGCAAGAATATTTTCATGAAAGTGAAAATCATTTATAAGAACGTAGAAAGATAGAGACTCTGGAAGGTATGACGATCACGACTTACTTCTGATACTAACATTAATTGTAAGATAATTAATACTATTTTAATAGTCTTGAAAAAGGCCTATAATGTACTTATACAAGCTTTATCTTGCATAAGTCAATGTTAATTTAATATCTTATGTTGAAAAAAAAGCATATATGTATTTGTTAGTGCTAAATACATAATTGCTGGTGTTGTTTTATCTGAAAATCAGAAAAATAAATATAAAATAAAGAAGTCTAAAATAAAAATTCTGTTTTTATTTTAGAATCCTGAAAAATCGGTCAAACACAATACACATAGCTATCTGAAACATAATCCACTAGAGTAAAATTTTTACTCAAAATCCACATATTTAAAATCAATCCGAAAAGAATCCGAACAACAATGAAATAAATTAGTGTTAATCCACAATCAAAAACCATCCGAACAGTAGGTCGATTAGGATTCGGTTGACCATCAGTTAACCCATTCAATGAAGAATTTTACTTAGAACCGTACTACATTTTTATTGGAAAGTTTTACTTATAAGCAATTTTTAGGCTGCTTAAGAATCTAAGGTTACTTAACTCTGAAAAAAAAAATATTGAGAACAGAATTAAAAAAAAAAAAAAAAAAAAACAGAGAGAGAGAGAGAGGAATGAAGAATATTCCCTAATATGTGATTTCTGCCACATTTTATAATAATAAATTGATATACCACGTGAAATAAAAATTCATGAATATTATTACTAGAAAATTTACTTTAATACGTGATGATACAAACGATCAGTTTTCGAACTATATTTTGTAAAAAAAAAAAAAAAATATATATATATATATATATATAATTCGTTTGTTCGAGAGCGAGAAAAATAATCAGCCTGCTAGAAAATGTTAATTTATTGAAATCTATATACTTTAAAAGCTTTTCATGATCTCAGGCAGAAAGAAAACTAGTTTTTTTTTTTTTTTTTCAGTTAATTGTTTTAATTTAATACTAAATTTTCAGTGCAGCCGTAAACACGCACGCCAGTGGGTCAACTGTCATAAATAACAATCTTCACACTATTTAATGACATAAACTCTGCGTTTAAATATGGTAAAGATTACTATTACGAAATACGATTACGACAATCGATTATTTCACTTGCAGGTTCGCTACACCTCTATTAAAATTAAAATCAATCATATCATAAACTTGTAAAGATCATTGATTATCTTTTAAAGATCCTCTTCAATTAGTCAGTTAATCCCGGAACTTTTCAAAATAAATATTTTATCTTTTTAATTTACATTTATGTGACAGTACATTAGTCCACCCACAGCCCCAACGCTCAGCCACAGGGGCGTAGTTAGCGGGGGGCGGACACCCAATCTGTATTTGCAAACATATACACATATTATAAGATTAAAAAAAAAAAAAATGTAATAAAACGAAATTTCTAGCGACGATACATCAGAGTTAATTTCCTTTTCTCTGAGAATGTGAAAAATACTGACTGGTTTGTCTAAATAATATATGCACCAGGAAACAAAAATCAACTATCCAACGAGAGAATAGCAGAAAGCAAACTTTTAAAGATTTTTTTTTTACACATAGACACCGCATTGACTATGAGGACTATGGGATAAATTCATGTGGATTTTGTTTTATGCTGGAAGAAAAAACGTAAATCGAAGTGATATGGTCATTTGTTATAATAACGTAGATTTGTGATTGAAAACGATATGACGGATTAGGGTGAGGAGACACCAGTTATATCCGCCCCGGGTGTCGCCCATCCAAGCTACGCCACTGCTCAGCCACTTTCTTATAACGTCGATCTCCGTCAGATGACATCGTGGCAACATACAACGTTAAACCCCGTCTACAGAAGTTGGTGGGAAAATTTAGTAGGACAAGGTTACCTCGTCGACTTTTAAAACGAGGGAATTCCTTTACGAATCGCGATTCGTCATGAGTTCGTGATCTGCTGTTGATAGACTTTTCATAAACAATAACGTGAACAGTTAGTTATATTGTGCAATTTTGGAGTTTAGCACTACATAATGAACCTGGCAATACACGGCGGAAAAAAAAAAGGGAAAGGGTGTAAGCATCATGAGATATCGGCTACTAAAATGTGACCTTTTCAATCATTCTATTGAGGCAGTTGATGTAGGTCGTGGAATTTTTATTAAAATATTTCTGAAGTATAATTGAGAAATGAAAATTTTGTGGATATAATTTGTAAAGGCCAATAGTTTATCTCAAAGGGACAGGAACCACAAACACCACATGGTTAGCGTATTATCTATAAATATCAGAAACGTGAAGCGAAATTCGTGGATAACTCATTGGAGAGAGAGAGGCAAGTAATCAGCGTCTTCGAGAATATTAATTTATAGCAATCTACTCTTTAAAAACTTTTCATGTGACAATCCTATCTCATAATAATTTTGGGAAAAATCTAAACGATGCAATTAAATTTAATTCCTGATTTCTTTCCAGGTGGAAAATATATTGCACAGATATTATACCCCTAGAGATATCTTACGATATCATGTCACAGATCCCCCCCCTCCTTCCTAAAATGATAACGCTATGTATGCACAGCCCCTTTAGACACGATAAAAGTTTAAGAAAAAATTTTCCGTGCAAATATTCTTAGTTCTCTTTATGTACCAAAAATCTTAAGTTAAATTTTATGAAATTTGAAAAAATAAGACAATGTTAAAACAAAAAACAAAAATTTCTAACACATGTGATATAACATAAAGACAATAATTTTAAAATTTTAACGGAATTTATTATTGTCCTACAACCATATAAATTATTTTTGCCTAAGTATTAAGGTAAACTCCTTCATCCCATTTCCTCTTCACTTTTCTAATTTTTTTTTCAATTTTTTTAGAAAATGATGGACACATTCCATGCATATTTTGCAAATGATTTGCGTTTTTGAGCGCTTAAAAAGTGATTTTATCTTTCTTTTTGTAATTAAAATAATGTGTAAAAATAACAACGATTTTTTTTTTTTTTTTTTTTTTTTTTTTTTAAGAAAAAATAATTTTATGACGGAACAACTTTTTTTTTCGTTTGATTAAGTCAAGAAAATAATAGATTAGTGCATTGAAAACATTAATACATTTATTTTGTCAATACATATTGTCAGGAACGGTAATTAGGACCAATTTATACATTTTTAACATTTTTATTTCTTTTTTACTTTTTTTCTATCTGAAAAAGCGATGTTTTTAGTAACTAAGAAGCAACTTTGATCCTTTAAGAACACATCTTAATAGTTTTAATTCTCACAGCCCCCCTTTTTATTAAGTTAAAGAATGGTTATCATTACCCCATCAAAAACTCACAATCACAAAAGTTTAGGATAATTAAGACTATTTGTGGGGAAATTATGACCACTATATTTTCTCTTTATATTTGCCTAAATACATTTGTTTGGGGGATTTGAAGCCATTAGAACACCAAACTGACAAATCCGTTTATCAAAAAATTTGGTAGACTTTGTTCAAGTTCCTATTTAGATTTTTAAATTGTTTCAGACTATAAGATTGATAATGAATATCTAAAATTAAAAATACATTATGAGGTAAATATCTAAGCGAGAAACACAAGTTTAACATACATAGTTTTCTCCATTATGGGGTGGTTACAATTATCCCCTAGTCATAATTACCCCCCCCCCCTCACCCTATTTAAAAATAGAAAAAGATTTTTTAAAAGAAAACTTTAAATTTTAATTAATTAATTTGTAAAGGCATTCATTACTGTGGAGTTTTACAAGATAAAATAACAATACTTTTAATCAATTTTTGTGATAAACACATTATAATATTTTGCGATTGAAGTGAATGAAAAAAACGAATCAAGTTTGAAATGACAATGGATTTTAACATCGTGTTTTACAGCTTGTTGGCGTCATTTTTCAAAGAAAGTTAATAGCCATACTGTGAAAGGACAAAAAACATGCGTGAAGTCTTATGTTCGTCAGATAATACAGGGCGTTTATCTAAAAAGGACCACATATAGGGATTACTTCACACTTTTCAAACAACCATTTTTCAGTTTTGAACTGTGACGGAGAAATAAATTACGTCGACATTTCACAGTTTATGGTGCAGTCACATGTTTCAAAAACGGTCACAAATAATAATTTATAAGACAGTTTAACCAGATTAATGTTTTTTCCTTTTTGTTCCTCTTCATATCCCAAAACCCCCAAATTTAAATACATAAAAACGCTGTAAAAAATGTATGCAGTAATTTTTCTTACTTATATAATGGTGTGATTTAAACAAATATTACGGGTGTAACATTACAATGTTACACCGATTATATCGGTTAAAGTAACAGTCAACTATCGTTAATTCGAACTCTTCGGGACCACAAGAAATGTTCAAATTATCCAGTGTTCGAATTATAGAAATATGAGAGGAAAACATGTTTAAAGGCGTACTATTGCAAAGGAATTCATGTTATAGTATTTCTCAAATTTATTTCTGATGTTATCATTAGAACATGATTTAATATTAAATTAAAAGATATAAATACATAAACTAATTAAAGGATTAGGAACAAGCTCAATTTAAGAAGAGGTGCAAGTGTCATTAATGGACTAAGAAAGCGGATATCAAATGTATCCAAATTATACTTATATAAAAGAAATATAATTATATAAAAGAACAATTCTGACAATAATGAAAGAAAAAAAATTATTTCAACGACCTGAAATTCCGAGAAGAAAGTAGGGAGAAAATGAAAAATTGGAATTCGCGTTAGTTCGAATTAAACGAAATCAAGAGAAAATGAGTTCGAATAAACGAATATCTTTATCATTATTCTGCCATTGGAAATTTCGGGACTTCATGTTTTGTTCATATTAAGTGATGGTTCGATTTATCCGATTTCGAATTAACGGGAATCGACTGTACTACATAAAATTGGAGACAGCAAGGATGTCACCAATTTTATGGAGTAACATTACACAAATGTTTTAAAGTGAAATGCATTTTAAAATGAAGAAGAATAAACAAGTAAAAATTGTTTCCCAAAAGTAGGACAAAGATATGCACCCAAAACCAATATTTCTGATAATTATTATTTATTTTCAATCTCCACTCCACCAATTTTTTTTTATTTATAGAATATGCACTTAAGATATCTGACATACCTATTTCTGGAAGCCACCAAGTTTTTGAGTTCGCTTCAATATCAAATCAAAGTTGTGATATCAGTATTATTAACAATAGATATAATGAATAATTTTGATATTTAAATGATTCATTCGGGTAAGTGCAAGAACATATTTACTAATCTTCGCATTGTTTTTAATCAATCAAAGCTAGAAGTTTTGAAAAAAAGAAAAAGATAGAAACAAAAAAGATAACGAAAAAAAAAACAGAATTAAATTAAGAGTCATTAAACGGTTTTTAAATTAATAATTTAATTGATTAAAAATAATACGAATATTGGCAGCTATGCTTTTGCGCATGCCCAACTGATTCATTCCAACATCAGACTCAGTCATTATGCCCAACACTAGTATTATCTGGTGGATACTCCTAAAAACACAAAATGTTTTTAAAAATTAATGCTGTAACAACATCGTTTTGAAAATATCGCTAATAATACGAATTTACAGCAATGTTCTGGAAATGTAATAATGAATAATATGAATAATTTTTTCAAAGTTATTCTTGTAAAATGATGAATAAATGAAATATTTTGTGTAATATTATGAAGAACAATAAAAGTACCACAATCATTTTCGTTCAAAAAAATTGTTCAGTCCTAATGTTCCAAAACGTAAATTGTCTTTAACATGTTTGATTGTGTTTAAAATGCTTTTAATGTTTATTGATGGATAAATCGGTCACCGGGACCTCATTTATTACCCGATAATAAACCGATTTTGTGTGCTGCATGCACGCAACAAAATGTAGTACATGATGGATCTCTGCTTACTAATATTTTGAATTAAATTTCAGCGAATATACTGAAGAGAAATATTTCTCTGTATTTTTACGTTTTTTTTTTTTTTTTTTTTTTTTTTTTTCTAACAAAAAGTGAATTGTGTGAATGTGTCATAGGAAAGAAAATATGAGTTTGAAAAATATTCTTGATAGTTAAATGTGCTAAAAATCTCCTTGAATTATTATGTAAGGGGGAAATCGTAAAAGGTAATTTATTTCACTTTTAAAAGATAAAAGTAGCCTTTTGTCAATGCAATTTTTATAGTTTTACGAAATTTTTCTACAGTGCAAAAGTAAAAGTAAATCCTTCATGTTAACGAAAATGGCAATTTAGCTGGAAAACTGTCAGTCAATGATTATGTGCTCAAATCCATATTTGCTACCGTTTGACAAATTAACAAAGTCCCTTTCACCGAAAAATTAATCTTGTCTTTTCCACAAAGTAAGGAGAAATATTTTTTTCCTTTCTTTTTCTTTAAATTTCTTTGTTTATTAATTTCTATTTTTATTTTTATTTTTTCTTCTTCTTTTAGAGTGAGCTACAGAAATATACATCACTATTGGATACTTGCTTTTGCTTTCTTGCTGCACCTTTATACCTGACAAAGAACTCTGCAATTTTCGCGTTCTAAATGTAAAAATACTCCAGATTTTTATCGCGTTTTTATGTTGTCTAAACAATATATTTCATCTATTTGTTTTTGTTTTTCTTAAAAATAGTTTTAAAATTTATTAGACAATTTGTAATGTATTGCTTGCGAGTATCCCAGTCATATAACACATTGCTTATTCAAATTTTGAAATATTGGTTTAATTATTAATGCATTTTTTTACGAGTCCAAATAGCACGAATAAGAATGGAATTGCCTTGGCATGACATCTTTATTGCTAGGACATGTGGAAAACATAAATGTAGCTTTGGCAATTTTCCAAATTGGAACTTCTTCACACGTACGTATTGAATTTGCAAAAGAAAAACTCATAATAATTATGACAGCATAAGACTATTGAAAAATTTCTTCATGCGTAACTTATATTTTTAAAATATGCAAAAACATAAGTAGCACGGGTCAGTTATAAACTGAATGCTAATAACTTAAACTGCAGCTTTCGCTTTGCACGGTCACATCATTAGTAGTATATGAGTTCTTCTAAAGTAAGAGGAATGTTGCTTTGTTGGAAAATGGGCGTAGAATATTATAAATTATTTGTATTCATTGAAAATTTCTCTTTTTAAACTTTTACATTCAAAGAAGAAAGTTAAATAGGCAAAGATCATGGGAAAAGAGATTAAGCTAACAAGTAAATTGCTTACCACTTATTTGCCACTTATTACAATATTACCTAATTTTCCTGTTTTAAATTTCCGATACTGATGCCTTTTCTTCAATGAATACAATGCTTCATTTATAACGGAATGAATTGTTGAATTGGTTGATGGTTAAGTCATTATACAAATATTTTGTGGGTGTTTACGAAAAGACATGGTAGTTTATTTTAGTTTGGTGAGGAGTTTTAAATTTTCAAAAAAAAAAAAAAAATCTCTA
The DNA here is from genome assembly GCA_964019185.1 of Maratus speculifer. Lineage (NCBI taxonomy): Eukaryota > Metazoa > Arthropoda > Arachnida > Araneae > Salticidae > Maratus > Maratus speculifer. The sequence continues at coordinate 376,146,882 of OZ025289.1, forward strand.
TAAAAAATTTTATTATGTGTATGCTTTTTATTCTTTAGCTAAGAAAATTAATTCAAAATTTCTGATATTAAACAAGTTGGAAGTTGAACGTGAAGCATAGCAAATGAGGTGCGTTCGTACGATAATGAGGTTTTTAAATTATCACTCTCATATTTATCAATCTCATAAAATTGTAAATAGTGAATTACAATTAAAATGCGCACCAAACAATGTTCTCCATATACTATTATCTAATGGAATATTTTTGTGTGGCCTTGTAAATCAATAACAAATGTTCTATGCACCACAGATTATGCAAAATGTATATTATAATATGTACTTTATAGATGCATATCAATTTTATTATGTTCGAATGAGTGTGACACCATTAAAATGCATTTGAAACATTTTCCCCCATTGACCGTAAAGTAACGAAATACTTTTGGTTGCCCTGTAATTGAACTATGCATCCGATTTTGATAAAATTTGAAATAACTTGACAAAATTATCCAATAATTATGTATTTTAAATTTCAAACAATTAAAATGCATTTGAAACTTTTTTCCTCATTGACCGTAATGCAATGGAATATTTTGATTGATCCTATATTGATCTATACATCCGATTTTCATAAAATTTGAAATGACTCGACAAAATTATGTAATAATTATATATTTTAAATTTCAAACGATTCAGTTGGGTAGTTTTTGCGTTGTTTTATGCGAACGGACGAACAGACGGACAGACAGATGGACGGGCAGACTGAACGACAACTATATAGGTGCTACGTATTTACATAATTACGAACGCACCTAAAAATTGATCTGTTTTAACTGTGTGTCATTTATCATATAATTTTTACGTTCTTAATACAAAAAGTTTGCAAATAATTAATATTTTTAATATATGCCATTCATAAACTAAAGAAAACGATAAACTAAATAATTTAGTTTTCCAAAAGAAATATAGAAGGAAAAAACCTAACAATAAATGGTCAAGTAATTTCAAAATTATCAGTGGTTTCAGCTGTCATGAAAAACAGCTAATATGAATTACAGCAGAGAAAATACACATTCTTACCTCTTAATAATGTTATAATTAGTCTCAGAAAAAATCCAAAGTCTGTGAAATTTTATTTATTGCATAGACTTATAGTTAAAAAATAATAAATTAACATCCAGACTAATTTTTTTATTTTATAAATTGGTAAAACATTTAGTAAACTGACATTCAAGACTTGCCTTTCATAAGCAATTTTTATTTTAGGACGAAATTCTAAAATGGATGAAAACTATAAAACGAATCAAAAAGAAGACACTTTCTCGTTTAACATGAAACAAAAATGGTTTCTAATTTGTATAAAACGGTTTTAGGAAAAGTGTTTAAAGTCATTAAATATTAAAAAGAAAAACGGGTTTTCTGGCTTATTATCTCGGCATCCCTTCCGACTTTTGATATTCTTTTATCGAACATAAATACCTTAATGTGTGATGCGAACAATTTCCCCATACAGATAAATCCAATACAAAAGTTGCATTTGGGGGCCCATTTAACAGAGTGAAATCTCTCAAAAGTAATTTTGCTTTTTAAAAATCCCAACATTTAAGACATTGAAAAACAGACAAAAACAGACACGCAAAATTGCTGCCTCTTAACATCACCATTGCGTGCACCATTGCCTAACACCAAAGCCTAAGACCGCGGACACTAAACACTTTAACCCCCCTCCTTAACCTTTCCATCAAGGCATTTGAAGCAGGGTAATCGAGCCAAGCTAAAACTCAATTTAAATTCCAGTTTGTTTTACAAACAATTTTCTCCTTTTCCAGATCGATTTTCGTATTTAAGAAGACTAAAACCATGTTATCTTCCGCTCTTCTGCAAGGTTTTAACGTGGTCTCATTGATTTCTTCTTGTAGCCCGTTTTGCTTCTTCTTATGATGTTTTCTTGTGTACACATAGATGTGAAGCATTACAACGGGAAGAGAAAAAGAAATGTGTATTTTTTTTTCTTTTCCCCTCGTGCTTTGTCGCTTAAAATTATCGATTTCGCATTTGGGGATATATTGTCTGTACTGATTTGATGATCCCGGCGTGACCAGGATTTTCAATCTTTAATGACGGGTATCGAGTGTTTGATTTTTGAATGTTTTTAATTCTTTCATTTTTTTATTTTCTTAATTTTTTAATTTTTTCCTATGGAGGTACTCGGATTTATTTTGAAAGTGTTGAAAATCACGAATGGTCAAAAGCAAAACGATATTGATGTTATTGAGTCTTTCATTTTTTTTAACAATTTTTAATTTCTTATATAGCAATTCATGAATGTTTTTCCGGCATGAAAATTTTAAACCGAGTTTCAGAAAATGCCTTATCATGTTTTGTAAAAAAACTGTTAGTCCAGTGGATAAAGTAAAGGTAAATTGTAAGAAATACGGAAAAGATACAAATAAATATATCATAAAAAAATTACGGAATTTTTATCCAGTATAAACAGAGAGAAGATATAATTCCTCTATTGATTGCTATTGGGATGACTTTATTAAAAGTATCTTAACATTGCTAATTCTTATTATTTGATGGATTGTCTGTGCTAATTTGACAGTAAAAATATGACAAAGTTTTAGAATCAACGGTAGTATCTAGGATTTGATTTGTGCAAGTTTTAAATTTTTTCAAATGAAAAAGTAAATAAAGTTTTTGCATTGTGAACTTTTTTAAAGAATTTTACAAACTATGGAAAATTGTGTATTGTCAAAAAACTACAACGGCATTAAAGGGATTTGTGTGTTGATATTTCAAATTAAACTTTTTTTCTAAGTCGATTCTTCAAAAAAAAAAAAATAAATAAATAAAGAGAGAGAGAGAGAAATAAAAAAACTAAAATCCTTCCGTTGTGAAGAATTTAGAACGAATTTTTTAAATGTCAAAAATCATGTATTCGCAAAATTTAAGCTCTATTGAAGAAATCTAGACTCGAATTTTTAAACTTTTTAAAAAAGTGTTTATGACAAAGAGTTTATTTTAAAAATGAATGCTTAAAAATACATAAATTTTTAAAATAGGACAAATGCTAGTAAACAAAAAGAAATAGCCAAATTCAATCGACAGCAACATTGCAGCAAACAAAATATTCATTAATATGAAATCTTTGTTACTTAGAAATATATTAGAAAATTTTCGATTTAAGTACTATTATTATGACTTCATTAGCAAATATATGAAAAAATAAATAAATAAATAAGTAAATAAAACTATTGATCACACGTTTAAATATATTTATTATATGTAATACATTGTAATTCTTCTTAAATTTACATTTCCAAATAACTTCAACCTAGTAAGCAAATTTTAAAATAATTCCGGATTGTATAAAAACAAAGACAGAGTCTTTGAGTGATTAATACCCTCTATCGAATGAAAAGAAAAAGAAAATATTATATTCAAATATAAAATATGAAAAAAGGTAAGAATTTATATTCAAAAAGTGTCGCTTTCACACTAACGGAAAAAAGTTAAGATGTGTGGTTAAAATTAGGTCAAATAAAAATAATAATTTTTAAATTTATTTGCAATATAAACCTTTCAGAAATTCAAGATTAATTCGAATTAATCAAACTTGAATTACCAGGAGTCTCACTGCATTTAAAAGCGATTTCGCGCAAATTAAATTTGATAAAACAGATCTTATTTTAACAATAAATAATCTAAATCATTAATAAATTTTAAAAATGCATTAAAATTATACCTATCACATACCTTTTGAGGTGCGTAACGGATGATATGAAAAGATGCCATATGGATTGTTGAATAATTTTTTACCAAAACGCAAGTAACTTTTTCCGGTCCCATACGCTGACACGTGTTCAAAAAACTATAATAAGAGTCTGCTGTAACAAACTGCAGAGCCCCCAGAAAAAACAAATATGTAAGTAATAACAATCAAGTCGTCCCTCGTGCAGTTGAAGACATATCGGATCTTTCTAAAAAGAGACATAACAATTTCTTTCCAAGTCGTCCAGCCTGTCATATGATCCATTCACTTCCGGTAATGTAGACACACTCAAATATATTATTTATTTTAAGTTCAGGCAAATCCGAACAAAAATTTAACCTTTCTTGTCTGGCATCATTTTCACAAAACCTATTCCAAGAGTTACATCGACAAGAGATTATTTCTTTATATTTTTTTCTATAAATAATTTCTGGTAATAATAATATTTATTTGAATTCCGTCATGCTATATTGATTAATTTGATCCCCCCTCCCCCTCATGTGTCTACTCGTGGGAATACAGCGGTTTATCATAAACTTTTGAAAAGTGACATATTCCTCTCATCAAAAGTGTGAATTACAGTCACTTACAAGAACATCAACGATTATTGTTTACGTTAGTAGATTACTGCATTGTGCTTGTAAAGTAGAAAAAAAAAATGATTACGCAAAATATGACTGAAAGAAGAAAAATGTCGATGACACACATTTATTACTATCTTCCATTTTATTTTATTTTTTTCTTGGAAAAGGTGATTGATTTTTTCATGACACTTTAGCTGTTGTAGAATAGTATATGCCACGTACTAAGTTAAATGACGCAATGTTCAGCATAAACAAAGCAGAATATATGAACATATATAGCTATATAGCTATTTGTAGTTTACATTTCTTCTTCTTTTCTTTCTTTTTTACTATATAAGGGAGTTAAATGTCTCCAAACGTATTTAAAACATCTTTATCTCGTGACCTGATGTGTAAAAATAAATAAACATATAAATAAAAACACCCTGATTTAAACAGATGTCGCATAAAAGTAAGATTAAGTTGAAAGCTTTTATAGCAAATAGTAACACCTATTAATGTATGCCCAATGATATATATTGCACGTATTAAGGGATGGGAATCACGTGCAAGGCTTTTTCATCTTAGTACAAATTTTTTCGAATAGTAATTATTGCCTTATTTAATCGCAGAATTTCTCTCATCAAATGAGGCGAAGATTTTTTTTTTTTAATATTTCATACTAAAATGCTAGCTCATGTGGTATTTCTCCGTGTTGGAGCAGGTTATTAATTTGCATTCATCGAATTTCTGAGAAATCAGTACTCCCAGTTAAAATATGGCAGTATATAAAAATATTTAATAAGCTCTAAATACATTAAACTCACCTAACTTTTATTTATTAATTTGACATATTTGGACCTCTTGGATATAAGAGAGCCTTAGCATTTCCATTTTTCATGGACGATTTTTCGATCCTTCTCTCTCTTTCTCGCTTGCTCTTTTCCAATTTTTGGTTCATATTTTCTAATTTAAAAATATTCCTTTGAATATATGCATCGAAATTTAATGCAAAACAAAAATTTATTTTCATAATGGGCACAGCATTTAGATTCCCCCCCCCCCCCTTTAAGTATATGACGCTCGAGAATTTATCAGGTACTTTAGATTAAATATTTAAAAAAAAAAAAATTCTCCTTTACACATTTAATAAGTGTTATGTTAAGTTACCGAGCCAACAAAATAGTCTTTGCGAAAAGAAAACCCTAGTTTTTTTTTCTTTTTTTAAATAATTCATTTAAAATTTCTATTGCAAACGTTTAATAAATTAGTAAAAGATGTTTTAGATATGCTAACTGACAATGCATTTTCAATATTTCTAGGATCATTTTTGGCTTCATATTTGTCTATATTTTGTTACCGAAATCAAATATTTGTGTATCGCAGGAATTTTGCCGCCAATATTGCTATGAAAAATAAAGATATTAATACTTATTTCGAAAATTTTCATGGTTAAAACATACATTAATATTCTAAAGCTGTATTGCGAATAAATAAAAGCTACAATTAATGCACTTAAGAAATATATCAATTAAAAATAAACGAGGAACAAATAAAAAAGGTGCAAAGAATATAAAAATTAAAAATTGCCCGTTTGATCAAAATTCTTATCAATGATTCTTAGACGTACAGTAGTACGTGATTCACCTTTTCAGCAAGTGCAGATGAGCGAGCAGGTGAAAATCGCCTCTATAATAATAATAATAAATAATAAGAAGAAAAAGGTGACCCACCTACTGTATAGTATTTTACCTACTCCTACCACTTTCCCTTCCCCTTGCAAGGTTTAATCAAATGAAATTCAATTGATCCATAAAAAAATAATTTTTAGACTATATAAATACACCATCCGGAACCTCCTGCATCGAGGAGATCCCTAACAGGTGCTACGTACATAATAACAATCATTAAAGACGAAAATTAAAAAAAAGTATATTATCTTTCCAGCTTCTGGACTCACGCTCGCGATTTACATACAATGGTCCCGACCATCTTCGTAATAGTTTGATGGATAATGATACCATGCCCAATATAATCACTTTTACCAAAGATCAAGCCTCCAGGACACTATATCGTGGAGAAAAAAAAAAAGAGAAATTTTCGGTCGACCCCAGCGATCTGCAGCTTAAGCCCTCTGAATTGTATCATCTGGTAGCATAAGTGATATTAACAGATCCATTGTTGTTATCTGTCATTTTTGAAAATGATTACCGAGTTTGAAAGATTGAATTGACAATTCGGAAAGTCATTAATTATCGCGCTTAAAGAGAATGATGCTTCAAGCATCTGCATAGCGAATGGCATTTAACAATAGGAGCAGCCAAATGAAGTAGCTTAAAACTGATGTAAGTTTTAAGCATTTACCTTTGTACAGTATATCAGAGAGTTTTAAAAACGGAATTAAGTAAAAGAACTATTCATAAAAAAATATCAATGTTTCATGCCATAATTGTCATCATTAAATTAGAGTCTTATTCAGGTTCACATGAAACATTTAAAAAACATTAGATTTGTGAAAAAATTTATAAATTCAGATAATTTAGATATTTTCTTCGATAAAATAGTTAATAAACGAAATCAACTCTCATAATATTAATAAGCATATTAATGAAAATCATAAAAAAGTATTTTCTTTTGTTTTGGAGGGCTATATATTTTGACTTCTAGAATTCCATGTACTTTATTTTATTTATATTATTACCATTATGCAAATTATACAATGCAGTTATATATATTTGTTTTTTTTATGAAAAATACATTTGTCATAATAATACTGATTAAAGTTATTTATTATTATGAGATTCAATTCAATGTGTTTAATGCAAAATTTCGAAGTAATTACGTATATGCAAAGGAAAACAATGTATTAAAAATTAATATATTTGGTTAGAAAATGCTGTCAGAAGAGTCTTTATTATTGTAGTACATTTATATATATAAACGAAGTTACATTCTTTAATTTTTAATTTTTCATTGTAAAAAAAAATCATTAAAAAAATAGTTTATGTATACGATTATATTCAATAAAGACCATTTTTGTAAGCTTTCTAAAATAATTAAACGAGTTTTGATACATTTATTTTAAATAACAAAGTCCTCAGTTATAGAAATGTAAATGATTATAATAGATCATTCAAAAACTTCCCTAATTTCACTGTTCATTACCAATTAATGATTACATTCCCAAAAAAATAACACCAGCAAATTTTCTCATTTGACATATTGCCGACTATTTTGATTTTTTTTTTCAAAATTTTTTAAATATATCCGCATAAGCAATAAAAGAAAGTTGAAATGAATTAAATTAAGCTTGTGGTAAAATAACAAAACACGATATTGCTGGACAGAAATGAATGAAAATATCATGTAAGAGTCCATCATATATGACAACATAAAATAATATTTTTTCGATCCCGTAATTTTTCATCATGCTTCATAAAAACTAGGCACATAATATTGGGGTGATCATTGTTACTTTTCCAACTCTCTTAATTAAATAACAAAGCGCGATACCTGACTATAGGAACGAGAAATGGAGTCATACCATCTTCTTGAAATGCAGCTACATAAAATTAATTTTTTTATGTTTTCAGAGCACATGTACTTTTTTCCAATAAAAATTGTTTCCCAATAAAATGCGATAATTCTATTACTAAATTCCTCTTTCACTTATTGAAATAACAAAGTATAATACTAAAAAAAAAAAAAAAAAAAAAAAAGGAAAATGTCGATTTTTTTCAAATGTGACAACATAAGATTATGCATATTTTTTTCTGCCAAATAACTATTGATCGGACCCAATAAAAAATACATTTTATTGTGTTAAACTAAATTTTTTATACTTTTACAAATTTCTCTTAACTAATTAATAATGTGCAATGCAACTTCAAATGGAAACTGGGAACACACTTTCTTTTCCGAATGTAGCAACATAAAATAAGGCCTTTTCCTAAGAGTACTAGTACATCTTGCCAAATACAAATTGCGTCACATTATGAAGTCCAAATCATTATTAATAAATTCTTTTTCCCCTTAATCAAAAAACAAACTACAATATTAATAGAAGCAAAAAACGAGAACATGCCGGTTTCTTCAAATGTGACAACATAAAATACATTTTCTGCTAAATAACTGTTCATTTTCTTCTATAAAAATCGCGTTTTATTATGTTAAATCTATCTCTATTACTTTTTTGACTTCTATTTAATTAAATTTAAAAATGCTGTTTTACTAAAACCGCAAAATAGGGACATATAGATTTCTTCAAGTGTGACAGCATAAAGTAATAATCTAGTAACCTGGACATCTTCTCCTAGAAAATTGCATCAGTTAATGTTATATCAATCAATATCTCTCAAAGTCCTCATAATAAAATAATAAAGCGCAATACAACTAGAAGATAAAGAAGAAAGGGAGGGGGTATAATTTTGACTTTCTAATGCGACAATTTAAAATATGTTTTCTACTGTGTAACTAAGTTTATACATTATCCCCAATAAAAATTACTTCGTGTTATATTGCATCAATCACTATCACTATATTCAACTTTCTCTTACTCACAATTAATTAATCTCCCTTCCAACTGTTCTCACGATTTGCAAAACTGATACCTGTGCGTGAAATTTCTAACCTCCCTTACACTGAGCATGTACATTAAATAAATGAAAAATGCTCGGTCCTAACCTCTTTTTTTAAGCAATAATCTCATATGCTCTCCTCTAATAAACCAAGTAGGTGGGCTACATCCTCTGGGTCAGACAGCATCAAATATCGCGATTCTTTTTATATGTACACTTTGGGCGTTCTATGTACTACAACTTTAATCGTTATCGATGAAGGGAGGTTAAATGTTTTGGCTGGGAAACGCTTTGGTATATCACGTTCGTATTCATCACTAGTCGGTGTCAGTTGAATTTAATGGCACATATTAGTCATACTAAAGAGTGATCACTACAGCCTTTTAAAGTGAATGTAGTAATATCTAGAAATACAATACATTATTACTTAAAAACATGATTGCATAGAAATGTGAGACAGATTAACATGATTACAGTGTAAGTGAATAAAAAATGGCCACACATAAATTCTATGGCTTATTTAATGCGCGCTAGTTTTCTGCATTGACTAGGTAGACAGAATTTGCTAATTTAAAATTTCAGCAATTATGCAATTTCATCTGGAAAAAGAGAAAAAAGTTACAACATAAAAATGTAATAATTGTTAAATTCAACAACAAAACTGTGAAAAAAAAAATAAAAAAATTATTTTTTAAAAGTAATTTTTGAGTGTGATAATAACACCATGGAAAATTTTGCTATAGAATGTATATATATATATATATATATATAAAGGAGACAGGTTTGGTAACTGATATATGTTAAATGGTTCACTTTTGAGAAAAACAAAATGAAATCTTCATTAACGAAGAGTTCTTAGACATTTTGATTGCCAAATACTTTATCATACCACGTTCGTATCGCCCCAGTAACGAATGCTGCTGCCACGCCGAGGGGTTCGGGTTTGAATCCTGTTAATATATAGGTATTGCGCTGTCACTTTGTAGTAATATACCGAATGAGCAAAAAGTCCTTAGAAACTTTAAAAATTCATAAAAGGCGGAAAAATAATCGAAATAAAAAAACAGTTTTCAGGATTGACATATATAGGTGACGGTTTTAAAACAGCATAAAAATTAACTCAAAAATCATCCGACAGATAGCACTGATAACGTTCGACTTTGGTATAAATATGAAATTAAATGGTTTTAAGAATTTGCGCTGCTAATCTATAATTTGTTAAGGATTGAGAGCCGCGCACTTCACCAACGATTGGTTGCTGATTTCTGGTTCACGTAAAATAGCTTCACAACAAAGCACTCAGAAGCCTGTATGCCTTTTTTATAGAGTATGAGGAGCGTTTTGCTCATGTTTTCAAAATCATGCGAGTGATGGAGGGTTGATAGGATATGCATTAGAATTAATTAGATCTGAATCGAATTCCAGTGCTGAAATATAACTGAATGACTCCTTTCCAAATTTTAACAAAATAATGTACAATAAAATATTTCTCCATGTATTAACAGAATTTAGCCAATACTCACGCATTGGTATTTTACTATTCGAAGTTTAATTATTATAACATATCTGACGACTACTTTTTATTACTATGGTTTGATTCGATGAAACAATTGATTCTTTTACACGAATATAACAAAATTGCAGTTTTTTTTATTTTATTTTCAATAATTTTCAGTTACCGATTATAATACAATAGCTACCCATTTATATGCCAAAAGTTTAATCAAATCAATCTTTAACATTTTGAGTAAAATAGAAATTAAGATTGCAATGGAATCCATCATGTGACATAAATATTGGTGAACAAACTTTATGAATTTAAGAGACGATTATACCGTATCTAATTTACTTAATTAGTGTCATGATCTGAGATAGAAATAAAAATCCTTAAACAATTATTACCATGTAATGGAATTAAGCAAGTTTGCAGGATGAAGTTAAGTAAACAAATTTGATTTATTTAGCTGTATGAGGCTAGCTATTGCATTTCTGTAATGCTGAATTTCCACCAGAAATCTAAAAAAAAATTATTTGAAAATATGGAAAAAAATTGTTGAAACTCTTTTCCCCAAAGTTATAAAAATAAAACTTAATTAAAAGTTTCTGATGCGAATCTTAGTTAAACATAATTGGAATGTAATATATCTCACCGCCCTCAAAGGGCAAAGTAGACAGTGCCGAATTTATAATTTATTTAATGAGTTACTATTATTGAAATTAAAATAGAAAATAAAAAGCTATTAATGCCGCTTAATGGTATGAACTACACAGGCACACCAACTCCGGGACACAAATTTGATTTATTTAACTGGCGAGTACCTTATTATTAATTAATTTAATTAATTATTATTATTGAGGGAATACATATAAATAAAAAGATTATAAATAGAAGGTAAATATAGCCGCGCTACGGACTCGAATTCTGGTGCACGGACTTGATTCATTTAAACGGCGAACATCCTTGCATTAATATATTTTACCAATATGCGTAAAGGTTGTTTCATACTAGTTTGAAATTAGTTATTCGACAGGCTATTTAACCTAAGCCCGCGCAGCATAAGTTAAGCAGCTCAAGAACCTCATTGTGCCCGAAATCTTCAATCTTGCATGATCATTTCAAGTAATACACATTCACGTACTTGACCATACGTTCATCTCCGGCGACCACCGAGTATGATGATTCATACCATTCATTCCGCGTGGCTTGACCACGATATCACTAATCATAATCCAAAACGAAGCGGGATAAATGCTTGTGCGTTTGAGAGATTTAGTAAATCACGTAGCTATTCATCAACGTATTATAAGAGCAATGATTGAACAGCAGGCTGTTTTGCCTGATTTGTTATATGTACATGGACCAATAGAACTTCTAAAATCATTGGTTTAGATAGTATATGAGATTACAATAGATAGCCTACATTGTTTATAGTCGCAGAAATGTTTGGTTCTGGATGATATATATGCAGGTATAGAAATAGTCTATCAATATGCGTAGGGGGAATTTTCCATTTTATCATTAAATGTCATTGATGATGGCTTCTATTGGAAATAGAAAATTGATTGTTTTAAAGCTTTAAGATTATCGATAAAAACAGTTGCACACAGTGAAGAATTTTAGCTTTTCCACAGAATATTGACTAAAAAAAGTATATCTGAAAATTATTATCTCATATTACAATTATTTGTGTAAGTGAATATGTTTAACAGAACTTAAATGAATTTAAATAAGCATATAATAAAATAATAAAAGTAATTTTTACAGCATTATGCTTTACTTAATCTTGCAAATAAAGCAACCTCACATTTTTCTCATGTGGCGTTGATCCGATATGCATAATCACCTATTAATGCACACATTTTTATTCTAGTCTTACTTAATGTTCCATTAAATAATAATATAATTTAAGTATTTGCATGCTCAAGAATGAGTTTCGGATCCGAAACTTTTATAAAAGAACTTTTAAATATTTATAAACAATATATCTGATTCGGTTAGAAATTTGATGCAAATATCTTGAATGTACATTTTTATCTTGTGATTTTTCCCTCAAAAATATCATCCTCTAAAAATCATCCTCTTCTTTATATTTACAGCTATTATTCATGGAAAATTTACACTATTTTACAATAAAAAACGAAAAAAAAACCCGTTATGTAATTAATTTCCTTCAATATAAGTAAATAATAACTTTCTTATACGATCCCACTTTACACCAATTAAAGATTGCCTAATACCATTCCACAAAAAACATCTATTAATAAACAAGTTAATACATCCCTTAGACCAGTTGCACATTATTCCCCCGATAAATTATCGATATAGCATATTGATAACTATTACCTCCTAACACACCTTAATCAGTATTACTTAGTCGCTAAAGTTTTTGTTATGCCCCTTTTCCCGCCCCTTTATATAAATATTGCATTTTTTTATTAGCACTTGGTGGATTGGGGGTAATAAGTCGTCCAAGGTCTGCAAGACAGACAATTTATACGATAATACCTATAATCATGGTTCATACAGGAATCAGGTTTTCGGTTCTTATCACGCTCACATAAATAAACACATCTAATTTTTATTAACCAATAGATGTATGAAATTACAAAATGTCGTTTAAAATCTTATTCTTCAGGCAGAATTCTAAAAAAAAAAAAAAATAAATAAATAAAAAATAAAGATAAGCAGATTTTAACTTATTCAATCCATTTGGGGATCAACAGAATACTTTAACGACACAGACGTATTTACCATGTTTTCATTAATAAATATATATTCACACGCGGATCTATAATGATTAAGATAGTGCCTTAGATAATATTAAATGATGGAAGAAAAAATAAAACACATGAAGCAATTTAAAAATCAGTTATAAACTGCGAAAAAATTTGTTTTGAGAAAAATTCATTTGAAATATACCTTGTAATATGCTATTTCATTTATTACGTTAAAGACATTATATGATAACTTATTCAAATATATTTATTAAGTTTTTAAGTAAAATTTAAAAATAAGATGAAACTTTCTTGCGTTTCATATTTCGTATTTTAAATTCCCAAAAATATAATTCAAAAAAATATACGCATTTCTAACACCTTAAAAACATTATTCATTGAGTAATTACTGTTTTAGTAAATAAATAAATCATAATTTTTTTACATATGCGATCTCATTTAACATCTATTAACCATTGCCTCAAACCATACACTACACACACAACCATCTACTAATAAGCCTCCGAGTGGCCAAGTACATTCTGCACATCAATCAAACATGCTCTTTTCAATAATAATCGACGGCAAACTAATAATTATTATTGATCTACAAGACATTCTAATCACTTTCATTTAAGCATGTCGCCTTTCTCTTTACTTTGCTCTTGATTTCATTTTCATACAAACAGAGTAATTCTTTGGATAGGTAAAGAAAAGTTCGTCATTTTATTGAAAGGTGGATATTTTACGCAATAATTATAATAACAGTACATAAAAGAAATCAAGATTTCTAAAGTGGAATGGTAAAACTATATAAACTATTGAATGGATGTCTGGCAGAAAAGCTTATGTTATAAATTTTGGAAAGTTAGGTTTTTTGTTGAAAAAAGAATGATTGATGACTACATTGTTAAAAAACTTTCGATGAAATTATAGAGAACCTACGGGTAATCCATTATCTTAAATCTTATGTAAAATTAGAGAGTTTAGAAAAAGAGAGATTCTGTTAAATAACAAAGCGATTATACAATAAATTTGCAGTAAACTCTGTCAATTATGATCGAAAGAAGATTCTGTGCTGAACTAGGCCCCAAGACATCGCTAATTATTGTTTTTATTAGTATTTTCCTCATTTCTGTAAAATTTGTAATTTGTTAATCAGGTCTTTTTTTCCAGAAACCCCTTGAGTTATTATTCAGTATAGCTAACTGATAATGTTTATTAAGAATCATTAGATTAAAATCAGATTTATTAAACAGACGTGGAAAATGAACAGATAACATAAATAACCCATTCCAATGGTAACTAATTTATTGATAACCAATTCCTATCAAACGGTGACACAAGACAGCCGACCTCTAACACATTCCCCTCCCCCCTCTTTTATAACTATATGCACCCACAATTCAACAGCATTTTACATATTTTCAATTCAGCAATAACCAAGTCCTATCAAACGATGATACAAAATAGCCGAACTCTAACACATTTTTTCCTTTTTATAAGTATATGCACCCACAGTTCAACAGCAATCCACATAGTCTCAATTCATCCATAATTAATTCCTGTAAAACGATGACACAAGATAGCCGATCTCTAACACGTTTCCTTTTCCTTTTATAGCTAAATGCACCCATTTAATAGCAATTTCCATATTCTCAATTCTTTGATAACCAATTCCTATCAAACGATGACAGAGCATAGCCGAATTCTAACACATTTTTATTCTATTGAGCTATTCCATCTCAATTCAGGCAGACAGTACTGATATGTGTCAAGTCACCATCACAGATTTTTTTCAAAAAAATTCAGTAGTTAGAACTAAGTGATTTATAAAATTTCCTAAAAGGATTTTCCCCTAAAATTTTTTTTTCTCTGATTACAGCACTTTAAAGTTCATGATAAAATTGGCAGTTTTCAGAAAAACTGAAAAACGCTTCATTTTCAAATGAACACAATACCAAACATATTCAACATATTCAGTCAATTTATTTTTTATAAACAGTTATTAAACTGAATTTTACTTTGGCATAGTTTTAAAAAATATAGTGATATTTTTACTTAATTAAAAAAATTAGATTTTAAGTATAAAAAATATAATTATTAGTGAATTTAAGATTTTTTTCAGAATGAAAAAAAATATTTTAAAGCTAAACATTGATGGCAATCTAAAGACCTTTAATGGGAGTTTTACAGCAAATTTTATTTTAATTCTAAGGTGCTTACAACTTTTGTAATTCAATTTTAAATTTTGCAAAATTTTGTAAAATCACTACTTTTGAAATGCAATTTCTCAAAAACACCATTTTTTAAAAATCTGATAATATGCTCAATTCATACCTTATTAGTCTCTAATAAATACCTTACAAGCAAATCGTGTGTTTTTGCTTAGAAAATTTTATATGATTTTTTGAAAATAACATGTTGTGTGTATTTTTCAACAGACCACAAAGTCAAGCTCTTCCTTATTTAACCGAACTTGTAATGTAATTAATATTTCAAACTAAAAAAATACATCACTAGTACATAATTATTACTGTTAAATTATAGCTAATCATTTGCTTAAATTTAAAATTGCCTAAAATACAGCCAATAATAAAATTAGTATTGATCATATGTCATTTCATTCCATACTCATGAATGTGTTAAATCCATCTACAGTGTGTAAAAATTTTGTTATGTAGTATGGATATAATATATTAATGTGCAAATACATACATAACAGAAGAATTAGGTAGTGAAGGTTTCTTAAATTAACTTCAATTCCTTATCGTTGAATGTATGAAGTCGCTCAGATTGTCCTATTGTAACTGGTTTTTCTGTTTCTAGAAGCACATTTTCCAATGGTAATGCACATTCATATTTTTTCTTTCCGGATTCTTTTGGCCACTCGAATGCTTTATCTATGGACCATGTTGGGTACATGAATGATACTTTAATGTCATTTAGTTCTTGTGATTGATATACCATTGATTTGTCCTATCCACCAATTATTTTCATAAATGCATCCAATGAAATCACCGATTTGGAAACTATGTATTGAATATTGTCTTTTCATTTGGCTGAAGGTTTCAACTTTTGTCAATTCATTTTTACTTGCTCGTTCCATATAATTTTCATTATTTACAATCCCCCTATAATGTTTATATCTAATACCAACAATAGATTTTGCATTACCATATTCTTTCTCATTATTAGTTCTATAGGATTGAATAATATTTCTGTCTGGATGGACTAGAATGTTATTTTTTAACAGAGAAGATAGTTCAGCAACAAATGAGACAGAATTTTGGGTAGCTTTTATTGGCTCCTTTTGGAGATTAAATTTTGTTGCATAGTGCTTGTCTCAGTCCCCAATAGCATCACATGCACTTTTAACATGGCCAGTACCTGAAAATATCCTCTACTTCAGTACAATTTTATTTTTGTGCAATTCATAAAACTGATACTTGTTTTTAAAATGTGCTCCAACTCCATCTGATTTATACACAGGTGATTCCAGTGTTTGTAATTGGTACAACTTAAATAATTCTTTTTTTACTTTTTCTATGTCACAAACAGCATGAACTGTATCATGAGTTAATCATCAGAAACTATGATAAAACTCTTTATTTCTTCTCTAAAGTATGCTGTGCAGGTAACTAACGATATATGAGTATTCTGCCAAGTGGTAGCTTTGTACTTCATTTGGCAGTATTAGTGAGTAATTTTCAGCAAAGTTAAAATGCATCACAAGCGCAGATTTTTTTTAAGGGGTTTGGCTTATTTAATTTTATGAATAGGAATTTTTGCAGATTAGCTTATATTTTTCTGCCATAATAATGTGCATATTATTATTTTTTCATTAAAAAATATTATTATAAATACAGAGAAATAAGAAAAAGCCTGATCTTCTGGTTTTCTGAGAAAAAAAAACTAATTGGAAAAAAACTAAACTTGAAAAAAAAATCTAATTCAGTTGTAATGTATGTATTTGCATTTTAATATATTATATCCATACTATATAACAAAATATTTAACACACTGTAGATGAATTTAGCACATTTATGAGTATGGAATGAAATGACATATGATCAATACTAATTTTATTATTGACTGTAATTTACGCAATTTTAAATTTAAGCAAATGATTAGCTATAATTTAACAGTAATAATTATGTACTAGTGATGTATTTTTTAGTTTGAAATATTAATTACATTACAAGTTCGGTTAAATAAGGAAGAGCTTGCCTTTGTGGTCTGTTGAAAATTACATACAACATGTTATTTTCAAAAAATCATATAAAATTTTCTAAGCAAAAACACACGATTTGCTTGTAAGGTATTTATTAGAGACTAATAAGGTATGAATTGAGCATATTATCAGATTTTTAAAAAATGGTGTTTTTGAGAAATTGCATTTCAAAAGTAGTGATTTTACAAAATTTTGCATAATTTAAAATTGAATTACAAAAGTTGCAAGCACCTTAGAGTTAAAATAAAATTTGCTGTAAAACTCCCATTAAAGGTCTTTGGATTGCCATCAATGTTTAGCTTTAAAATATTTTTTTTCATTCTGAAAAAAAATCTTAAATTCACTAATAATTATATTTTTTGTACTTAAAATCTAATTTTTTTAATTAAGTAAAAATGTCACTATATTTTTTAAAACTATGCTAAAGTAAACTTCAGTTTAATAACTGTTTATAAAAAATAAATTGACTGAATATGTTGAATATGTTTGGTATTGTGTTCCTTTCAAAATGAAGCGTTTTTCAGTTTTTCTGAAAACTGCCAATTTTATCATGAACTTTAAAGTGCTGTAATCAGAGAAATAAATTTTTTAGGGAAAAATCCTTTTAGGAAATTTTATAATTCACTTAGTTCTAACTACTGAATTTTTTTGAAAAAAATCTGTGATGGTGATTTGACATGCCCTGCCTGAGCTGAGATGGAATTGCTCTTTTTATAAATATATGCACACACAATTTAACTGCAATTCCCATATTCTCAATTCATTGATAAATAATTCCTATCAAACGGTGACACAAGATAGCCGAACTCTAACACATTTTTCCCTTTTTTAAATATATGCACCGAAAGTTCAACAGCAATTCCCATATTGTCAATTCATTGATAATCAATTCCTAGCAAACGATGACACAGGACAGCCAAGCTCTAAACACATTTTTGCCTCCCTTTTAGAATGTACCCACAATTCAGCAGCAATTCACATATTCTCAATTCATTTATAACCAATTCCTATCAAGCGATGAAAAATGATAACCAAACTCTAATATGTATTTTTCTTCCCTGTTTTATAAACCTTTGCACTGACAACTCAACAGCAATTCACACATTTTTCTACTACCATGACAAAGCCTATATAGTTCAAATAAAATTCTGGAAAGTATTAAGTTATATGATTTTATATATGACCTCATTTATTAGGAACTGACTCTATAAGCGATCCATACAACCATCTGTTTGTATGTCACTTAGAGCGTCCTTATAGAAATAGTACTTAAGTTTTCAATAATAAACAATGAACAAATAATAATTATCGACCCTCAATACATCTTGACCACATTTATTAAAGCTTAATGATGTTTCTTTTGCTTTTCTTTTTTCTTTTCCATTCTTGTACAAAATTATGATTCCTAATTACAACAAAAAGCATCGATGATATGAACAACCAAGGACTAAAGGGATATTTTGCACAGTAATTGCTGTAATCGTGACTTATAATCGATTCGGTGAAAGGCCTCCTAATACACTACACAAGTTATAAAGCCAATTATCATTCATTAATAAGCTTAACAATAAAATCGCTAATCAAAATCAAATATAAATCGAATAGAATTCTAAAAATAGTATTAAATAAATTACATTAAATTAAATTGAAAAGCTGATACAATTGGAATGCGCTTTTACAAATTACCTCTTTTTGATTAATGGCATAAATTGACCGACTTCGTAATAAATTATACTAATTCCATAAATTTTCTTATTAATTTTCTTTAATAGTATTATATTCCCACAGCATGATATGATTGCAAAAGAATTTTCACCGTTTAATGTAAAAAAAAAATACGCCACATAAATTTCCATAAATAAATTATATGGTATTTTCATTTATATTTAAGCTTATTGCAATTATTTTTTCTTAACAAGTGTTATGATTTACAACATAAGACAATGTGGATGAACAGTTGATTCTTGAACTGATTTGGCACTTACTGGACAATCCTTCAAATCAATCCAAATAGAAATCTATTAATGAGCAACGAAGAATAAATATCCCATAATCACACATAACTTTATAAAACCACCGATGGAAAGCTGATAGTTTTTGGCCACGGAGAAATCCTAACTGTTTTTGTATATAAGCCTGTCGCAATTACCTTTCCATAGTTATACAAACATAGAAATTTTAAATCGGAGCTTAGATGATTGGTAAATGAGAAATTGTCAAGACCGCACATTTTTCCCGGTAGTTGTTGCGATTGTAAAGTAATGATCTGAGTAAAGTAATGCCCTCCTTTGATAATAATAATAATAATAACAAAATCAGCGATTTTTTATTGCAAATATACTTTAACCATACCATATCATAATCATACTTACTTTTTAAAAATATTATTGAAGAAATGACAGGATGTAATAGGAAATATAACAGATTTATAAATTGCCACAAATTAATACATTTCGAATTCTGACCGAAAATCACCCATTTTGTAAAAGACATGAACTAATTCATTTCCAAAGATTAAACAAAGGGATATTATTAAGCCTATATTCAAAAGGAATATGCATTTTTTCACATTTTTAGTAATTCTATTGTGTAATTAATTTCCCGGAGGCATAAATAAGTTATAAGGTATTTGTACCCTGTATGGTCAGGGCTCTCAATATAGACACCCCTAATATATTTAAAGGTAATAATTTTGATCGAGAGATTGCTGAACATTTTCGTAAAGAAAAGCAGTTGAAAAGATAATTAAGGCTGGAAAGTGTAAAAAAAGCGCGCTGTTCACCATTTAGGAGGAAACTTGTTGTTTCGAGATGTGCTGATCTTAATTACTTGTAAGCTTAATTTCTTATTAGATATGGTAAAATTACATTAAATGTTGAAAAGTGGAGTATTTTAGAAAGCTAATAAAACATATTTTCGATTGCTATTGCATATTTTTCTTTAAAATATTTTTCTTATACATTTGTTACAAGATTTAGTAAA
This sequence comes from Maratus speculifer, assembly GCA_964019185.1. Taxonomy (NCBI): domain Eukaryota; kingdom Metazoa; phylum Arthropoda; class Arachnida; order Araneae; family Salticidae; genus Maratus; species Maratus speculifer. Next base: position 376,167,207 of record OZ025289.1, read on the forward strand.
ACTAAGCCCGGTTCCCAATACGGACAACTTACGTCCCCATCGACTACAACTGTAAGAAAGAAGAAAATTCAACGTTGCCAAGCAATAAATTGAAAAGGCATCAAAGTGGTAAAATCTTTGTTCAACAAGATGCCATTTGAACAATCTCCCAAAAACCTTCCTCCAAAAAACCCTCGCAGAAAAATAAAAAGAAGCCCCCCCCCCCCCAGTAGGATATCTGTCGGCGAATTCGTAGGTAACAATGGTATGACTTCCTCAACAAAGGAGAGATGGTATCTCTTCTTTTGCAGTATTGATGCTTTTTCAAACATGCGGCCACGCATCACATGTGGCACATATGTTCATGAGGATTATGTTGTACTTACTGCCCATGGTGAAAAAGTTCCTATTTGTCCATGCTGTGAGGATTGAATAATAACAGATGTAAATTCGCAGACAAGATGCAATAAAGCTAAGCAAAACCAACAATATTATTTCATAATATTTACTAATAACTAAGGGGCTTTTCATGGGTCTTCGAAGGGTAAAATCTGAGAATGACCCCCCCCCTTTTCTAAAATGCATGTTCTGAAGATATTTACTGCCCCCCCCCCTCCTCCGAATACTTTAAGATACATTATTTTATTCCCTCTCCTCTAAAATCCCTTGGAAAAGTGTCGCTTCCATACACACTGTATAGAAAGTCATTAAGGAAACACCTGTCTATAATAGGGACAGGTAGTTCCTTATATGGACACTTGTAAACATTTTTTTTTTTTTTTTTTTTTTTTTTTTTATCATTTAAATTAAACCAGAATAATTACAAGGTTGCTAATTTTAATAATGATAGTCAATAGTCCAAGGATAGGGGTCACATGCTTTTGGAGTCCTATGACTTGTAGATGAGGGTGAAAAAAATACATTTTCCTTAGGGTGTCCATATTGGGTGCAGGTACCTTATAGCTTTTTCATACAAACAATACCTATTAGACATCGCCTCAACCAATCCACACAATCATGTATTAACAAGCCACCAAGTACATCCTTTACACCAGTCGTACATAATTTTCCAATAATTATCGATTGCAAATCGATCATCATCGATTGGTCGCTAAGACATCGTAACTGCTTTTGCATATAGCCTTTCCTTTATAATTTTTCTTTCCATAATTATACAAATATAAAGATTTTATATTGGAGCTTGGATGATTGGTAATAAGAAATTGTCAAGACTGCACATTTTGCACGATAATTCAAATCAATATTCTTACGCCTAAAAAAAAAAAATGTATGTTTTACACAATTTTAGAAAGTCTATTGTGTAATTAATTTTCCGAGATATAAATAAGTTATAGCTTTTTCATATGACTTCATTTAACACCTATTAGACATCGCCTCAAACCAATCCACACAAAACCATCTATTAATAAGCCGCCAAGTTACATCCTTTACACCAATCGTACATAATTTTCCAATAATTATCGATCGCAAACTGATAATTATTGGCCCCCAAGACATCCTAATTACTTTTGCGCAAGCTTGTCGCTATTCCTTTTCTCTTCCTTTTCCCTCTTTATACAAATATCGCGATTCCTAATTACCGCGCGGTGGATCGGTGGTGAGAAGTCGTCCAAGGCCTGAAAGGCGGACATTTTGCGCGATAATTGCTGTAATCATGGCTTATGCAGGATTCAGCGACTGAGCCTTTAATGCGCTTATTAAAACAAACAGAGACCAGAGCGATGAAAAGATGGAAAATTCATTTTATAGTGGAAAAAGCTCTAAGAACATCGAGGCGGGCCAGGGCGGAGGAGAGTGGGAAACGGAATTTTTATAATTAGTTGAGATAACGGATTTAATTAATGTTTACACGTGACCTAGTTTAAACGCAATCGTTTTCTGCTGTATTAAATTCACTCCCGAAATGAAAGTGAGTAAATATTGTATTTCTCATTATCTCTCTAGAAGATAAAGCCTTTGATTGATTTTATATAGACTGGGAAACAAAATAAAACAGTTTAAATGATTTTGTACTTATTGTTCGTCATGAAATTTGACTTGACTAACTGACGGAAAATAAATGTTTTTGATTTGAATATTAATTTTTTTATTTTAGTTTAAAAAAAACTGTTTTGTGGGGGAAAAATAAAAAAGCTTTTTTAAACTTTATTTAATCGAAAATGAATGCAAGTTTATTGTATATTTGTTCACAATCAAGAATGATACTTGATTGTTATCGCAATGGAAAAATTCATAAAAACCATTCTACCGAAAAAGTTATTTTTTGAAGTTAGAAACTAAAATATGTATATAAATAAAATAAAGCAAAAAGTTTTATATTAATATCCCTATTTAACGAATCACAGCTTTTCAGATTTTACATAGGTGATCGTACAGATATATATATTTCATAATTAGATGTTTAATTAATTTTATTAAGGTGTATTAGTTAATTCTATTAATAATATTGAAACGGAGGATACAAATACACAATCAAATACACAGTGTTTTGATTCATAATGCCGTTGCTTATTTAGCATAGGATATGAAATTTGAACTAAATACATCATAAAAAGCTGTTGTGTGAATAAAAAATATATTTCTGTTTATTTTTTAAAGCAAATAACTTAAATTAATTTTAAATTAGAGCAGATCGGAGGACATAAAGTTCAAGACATTTTTTTTTCTATTCAGCGAGAATAGTCCCAAGTTAATGATAAACTACAGTGTACAGCATTACAATTGTGTAAAGAAACTTAGATAAGATAAACGCATTACTTATTATTACGAGTACTTTGAGATGTGATTAAAACAGATGATATGTTATTGAGAACACTTACTAAAATTTGAAGTTTTGTCTGCCATAATATATACATTAATTCTTCATCCAGTAATCATTTGATCATCTAGTAACTTTTAGAAAAACGCAAATGGCAAAATTCCAACTCTTCTAAAAGTACATATAATCAATTCACACAGACAAGATTACCATCAGAAAAGCACCTAAACGGTGTATCGTATGTCAAAAGTGAATCTAGATGATGCATTAACATAATAACGATTTCGAACTGTCGTCCCTATCCTATTCCTCTCATTGATGCATGAATAAAAACTAGACAGCGTTTCCTGTACAGCGGCTTCCTTGTCAAGCTCCGGAATACGGCGTTCGTTTTTCCGGTCCAACGCACGCGACGCTGCGGGGATCCCTCGTTCCTCCACCGCGACGAATGGCGGAATTCGCACCGGCACTTCTCTCCGACTGAGGACAGTCGCGATACGCCGCGACACCCTCTCCCGAGTGCCGGTGCACGAAACAGATCACCGCCCCCGTCGTTTCGTCGCGCAGCTGAAGAGACACTTGTGTCGTGCGCTGAATGGTCGACGACCAGGGAGCACGCGCAGTGACAGTCCAATTGTCACCCCATTTGGACTTGTCAACGACCGGGGATGCTTTTTTATTCCACGCCGGTCCGGGATGCGATGGTGACGGCAGATCAAGATGCGGGAAGCCAGGTCGGAGAGAGTTGGAATGCGTCACCTTGACTGAGATGAGATACCCGAGTTACTTAAATTAACAGGGCATTTTTTTAAAGGAATTTTTTTTAAATTGCGCCAGAATTGTTTGGAATTAGTGCTTTGTTTTGTTTTTTAATTTAAAAGGATAAAAATAGAATTTTGCGGAATTAATTTGAGCAATATATGGAAGATGACCATGCTAAAATACTAAAAGAAAAACTTCCTTTTGGTATATATACCTGTATATATTCTGAAAATGTCCAGTAATGATATTTTATTCCGTAATGAATTAGTCTCGAATAGTTTAAACATGTTTTAGGCGAAATTAAATATTCCTAAATAATTCTATCAATAATGACATATTACATCTTCTAATCTTATCATCATTCAATATTGTCACAATTCGCTGCGACATTTCACGTCCCGAATAGTTCAATGCCGATGAGCCAAATTTTGACATAAATAAATACATGTTTAGAAACTCTTTACTCAATCGACATATTCCACCTCTTATATTCATTTAGACACTTGAAAATCATTAATCAAGAAACCTAAAATTAATTTTCAGTAGCCCACGAAGCACCCTTGCTTTCTCTATTTGGAAATATTCCCTTTTTCTCACTCAAGGAATTATCTCTATAAATCAAAATGAAATAAAAAATATAACAGTAGATAATGAAGTAGGCTTTCAACTTAAGATTTCCCAAAATAATCAAGGTGGAGTTAAATAATAGACATAGCAAATAAAACTTGTTAAAATAAAATAGTTAAGGCACGTTCCTGTCCTTGCGAGCGAAGACATTCATAAGATAATGCTATTCCTATGATGGGGAGGCTATTTTCTAATAACACGTTTGATTTTCACATTTTTAATTGTATATATATATCTTGCATTGGATTGCTGAAATCCGTCTCCACATCGCTCCTTTTTTATTTTTTCGATTTTGGTAGCATATTTATTTTTTAAGGAAATTTTAATTTTCGAAACCGGTTTTGAAAGGGAAAATAACTTTATAAAAAATATCTGCGACCAAAATCGAAAAAGTAAAAAAGGAGCGATGTGGAAGGGGACCTTACCGATTCAAGGCAAAAAAATTATTTAAAAATATCGAAATGCAAACGAGTTAATAGAAATTAACCTTCCCATAGAAATAGCATTAGCTCGTGAGTGTCTCGCTTGTAGGGACAGAAGCCTTAAATAACAGAAATAGCAAATGAAACACGTTATAAAATAGTTCGGCACTTTAACTGTCTAATTATATCTACTAATTATTGACAAACTCTAATACAAATGAATTATTTCTATAGAGCACCGTTTTCTTAACCAAGCTCGTTAATAGCTTTTTAAATTTACTTTCGAATTTCTTAATAAAAACAAATTACCCTGAAGTAGTTATTTTTTTTTAATTTTTCTCTAATTCCACATTTCTAAAATCGAATCAAAAGCGCAATAAATAACATCTCAACTTAAGAACGTGGGCAAATGTTTGTATTTACTGAGGAAAATAGTTCAACAAATAGATTTACTCTCGATCAATAAGAGAAGGAAAAGACTAATTGAAGCAATGCTATTTAGTAGGAACGAATTCAAGAATAATATTTTTACAAAGAATCATTCAAAATGTTTAAGACATACCTTAGGATATTTTCATTTGCAATTTGGTGTACTTTTAACTTATGATTATGTTATGGTTTATTTCAAATTAAAAGAGTAGAGCTGGAATTTAACCCTTTGCACTTTAGAAGTAACTTTCACTCATCACTAGCCGTCACTTGTGAGAATAATAAAGTTCTATCTGTGTTTTTGAAAAGACTGACTTACTTAATATATAGATAAGTTCTATTTGTATCTATGAAAGCATTTTTGCATCAAAATGATGATATATACAAATTACAATTGACACTACAATCATAATAAAACATTATTTTAATCCAGAAATTCCTTCATTGATACAACGAAAACATTTCTATATCGGTTGGTCAAATTTTTCAAAAACACATACTGGAAAAAAAAAGGACGATTTTACCGAAATATTACTGGTAATCTGGACGCCAGTAAAATTTAATGTTTTGTAACGGAAAAGTTTCCGGGAATTCCCGGAAAATACGGAAAAATTTCTGAAATTTACGGACATTTTTCTGTTATAAAACAGTAGATTGTAACTGGCGTCTAGATTACCAGTAGTATTTCCGTAAAATCGTCCTTTTTTTTTTTTTTTTTTTTTTTTTTTTTTTTTTTTTTTTTTTTTTTACAGTGCAGGTAGAACCTTATTATTCTCAGGTGACATATTGTTGTCAGGTGTCCCTCGAAAATCGGGACGCCATATGCTTTTGTTCGCCATTAATATCTTATAATTTATTTCGCCAGCTTTTATCACATAGTATTTGGCCATTAAGGCAAAGTAAATTAGTTTAAAATACTGGTGTACAGCGCATTTGGAACAGCCATTTACACAGGACACAAGTGATCAGTGAGAATTACCAATCAATTTAATTTACTATGCACTCCGTAATGTCTAAAGCGAAAAGAATGTATTATATAAACTTAATAATAAACATAATATACTGATTATATATATATATTTTTTTTGGCGTTGTAATACAGATAAAAGTTTTAATTCTAGTTTCTGAAAAGTTGTACGATTACAGCTTTAAAAACAGTAAAATATATTTTATGTGACTGTTGATATGTTTTAATTCTATCCGAGTCATTTTTAAAACAAAAAAAATAATGATATTCTAGAATTGCATTGTCTAATTCCGAACGGTAATTGTGCATGTTTTTAGCAATTGGAAGCAATCTATATTATTACAAGATGTTGATTTGTTATACATTTGTTTAAAGTTTTCTTCAAAGAAATGCCCTGAACTTATAATAAATTTTTCAAGTCGATAAAAAATGGATTGTAAATCGATATAAAAAGAAAGAATTTTGCGTTAATTCATAAAGGAAACAACACATTTTTAGAGCTGAGTTTAAAAAATAATCAGAATAATGAATTGTAATATTTTCTTCATAATTTTGATGCATCTTATGAAATTTTTATTACTCATTTCTAAAGATACGAATATTTTTCTTTTCAAACACAGAAAATTTCACTTTCATGGCTCAAACAAACTTTTAAAATTCAGATTTAAAAAAAAAAAAAATTCTGCTAAAACAATTGAAAAAAGGTAAAATTACATAATAATAATGATAATAATAATAATAATAATAATAATAATCTATCTGACTTCAAAAGGTAAATGCTTTTTTAAAACCATTTTATTTTTTGTTCCATTTTATTTTTGGCTATCATCTATTTTTCTGAATTTACTGGCATACGCTAGCCTGAACTTTGCATCTTTTAGCTCCCTATGGTTCATGCAAAGTGTGCATGTTATATACGAACTTAAGGTAATTTGGAACTCAAGATTTTCTTTTTGTTTCATATTTCTATTATTTTTATGTTTCCAATTTTTTTTATGACATACACTGTGTTAACTTTATTTTCAATTCCTTGTGTCCCTTGTTATGATATTACATTAAAAAATATATAAAGGATAAAAGTTCATTTTAATTTGCATATTCACCATTGTAGATGTTCATCTGTATTGATTTATAATGGTTATATATATAATATGGGTGTGTGTGTATTGCATTTTACAAATCCATGTTGCACTTATTATGGGGATTTGTTTCACAGTCTTTTATGGTTTATACATCCTTTTTGATTTGAAAAAATTCCTTTATTATTTATATATCCAAAATAGTTATTGATAAAATTTGTAATGGTTTATAATGGTTTTTACAAGCCAATTAAGATTGGCTACAAATTTATTATAAATTACTTCTGATTATTTTGACTAAGAAAGCACTTTCTCTCTCTCCTTTTTTTTTTCCAATTAAAAAAAAAAAAAATCTGTAATGCGTTTTGTTTTAATTTCTGTACATAAAATGCAGCTTGGTTTAAAAATTAATTCCTGCTTAAAATTTACTAATTTCATTGATAAAAAAATATTAATTTTAACGCAACCTTTTCAATCTTATTTATAAAAAATTCTTGAACTTGTGTTTTCACATGTGTTCTCAATGTTCGATGAATATTCTGTTGAAAAACAATTCTTGCTGCTATCAGTGAAACAAAAGTATATATTTATGACTAAAACATATTCAAATACGAATTATTTGTTTATAAAACGATCTAAGACTACATTTTCTAAGCACACTGACATTTACATTTTACAGAAATGCTTTTTCAAAGAAGACTGCATTTTTGCTGATGTTTGTTCTTTAACCTCTTCGCTACTGGCGATTATTACAGTATTTTTAATTATTACTGAATTATTTCTTCTCTCGTTTGACTTCAGAGCGAGATTTTTGTTCTATTTTCATTAGCTCGAATCTTCGAATTCGAAACATGTTATTCTTATATCGAAATTTCATTTATATTTGAGTATCATTAATAAAATGGGACAAAACTGATGTACCCATTTGGGTACTCAGGGACTGAAGAGGTTAAAATGGATATTATTTCATTTTACCGCGGTGGTAAAACAATTCAAAAATTATAGGTTGCAATCATAATAGCAAGTTGTAAATAAATTTAACAATTGCGCGTATAAACGATTAATAAAACAATTAAAATACATTAAAATCAGTCAATTAATAAAATTACATAAAATTCGCGATAAACATTGCAAAAATTTCGAGTTTTACCAATGCTTCTCATCAGCACAAAAACTATCCATTGCTATAGCTAACATCAAAGTAACTTACAATTACAATAATTCGCATACAACAGCTAAATCTTGGATGACACCTCCCAGTTCACAATAGTACCCAATGTTCGAGTGGAACCAACTGGAAAGCTCAAAACGTTTACAATGTTCTTTTATTATATATTCTATGTGATTGTATTAAATTTCCGATTTTTACGCCTCTACTTAACCAACTTTTTTATCCTTATTACTTTACCTGTCCTAATAACATATTTGATTACATGTGAGAGTCATTACTTAATAAATAACACATCGCAGAAACATTTAACACCATCAAACCCTTTAGCTGAGGATTTTTGTGAAGGAATATTATCAAGATAAATATGCATGTGCACCGAGGCAACTACTGAACAACAACAAATTTAAATTTCTTGCCGAAGTCAACTGTTTTAAAATGCATTTAGTAATCTATTTACTTAGATGTCTTTAAGACTTGGCTTAAAACTCATAAATGATGTTCCATGGCAATTTTGTGTACGTTATGCCAAACAATGTTGCATATTATTCCATGTTGCCAATTGCAACTTGCGTATTCATTTGTTTTATCATTCTTTAAAACACACTTTTCGTCAACTTTTCATGCTAATAACTTAATCTGATAGAGTTCGCAAAATTGCGTACTTAATAAATAATAACCTAGTCAAAATTCTAGTGGGAAACGACAGGAAAAACAACATTAAATCCCACAGTTTAGGATTAGTAAAGAAAATTTTCAACAAAATGAACACATGATTATTGTAAGCAACTATTAAAAAGTGTTAACATTTTTTTTTTTTTTACATGTTTCATGCAAAGTTTCTAACCTATATACACAGATGCCTATATATTAAGACCCAGTTTAAAATTTTTTAATGCTACTCCATAGCAAATGTGTACGTTATGTCAAACAGCATATTATGCACATTATACCCTGCTACACTTGCGTATTCCTACGCTTCATTATACTTATATAACACACTTTTCGTCAACTTTTTATGCTAATAACTTAATGTAATATAATGTTCGTGAGCTTGCGTGCTTAATAAATAACGCCTTGCGGAGAGTTACAGGAAACACCATTAAACTCCATAGTTGAGGACTAGTAATGAAAAATTTCAGCAAGGTGAACGCATGAACACTGCGGCAGCTATTGAATGATGTTAACATCCCATTTCTTACCGCAGCCAACTGTGTTCAAACAAGTCTACCGACCGATTTATTTACACACACATATATAACAGGGCCTTACTACTTGGGAGGGGGTCTTTTCCGTTGAGGGCCCCCGATCCTCTAGAATCAATTAGGTCGAAAAAGAGAGAACAGAGGAGAAAAAAAATTTTATGCAAGTTTCGCGCCGGACCTACTGCCGCGGTGAGGCCAATATTATTACACGCCTAAGCTTAATATTTATAGCCTGAGCATCTCGAAGGTATCGTAAAGATCACAGTTTCCCCCTTCTTGAAGGGGGGAGGCAAGAGGTATACTCATTGGATTTGTGGGTGAAGGAAGATTCCATTAGCATTCATGAGAATGCGAGCGCTCATGGTAATAAGGTTTTCGGGAGAGACCGAAGACGATTGATAAGCAAAGGGGTTCTCTGCAAGCTGCAAGAAAAATGCGTGCGTTAAGTAATAGAAAAACAACTTGGAGAAGGGCTGTAAATATTGAAATGAAGGGACAGAGTAAATACGTCGGTAAATATTTTCCAGATAAGCGTTTTTAGTTTTCTCTCTTTCTCTCTAGGTTTGGAAATATATTTTTATAATTTAAACGAATTCAAATCCATGTCGAATGTTTGAGGGTTTTATTAACTTTACGTTTTCATTCGGTTAAATTAAATTACATTTCTTTTGACTGGAAATATTTCTGAATTGGTTTATGATTTTTCCTTCTTGAAATATATGATCAAAATATAATAAACTGCTTGTTATAAATATTTAGTTGAGGTTTTTTTTTTTTCTTTTCCTCTTTTAGAATTGAATACATTCATTTTTTTTATTACTTTTAAAAATATATTTTAACGAATATTAGTTAAAAGTACTATCCTAAGGTATGAATTAAATGCCATATGTGATATTTATGCGAGGAAAGGTAAGTTTTATTTCGATACTTTTGAAAATTAATATATCGTAATAATTTTAAATAAAAACTAATTTTATGTATTATAATGAAATGTGTCTTACATAGTTTTCTTAAATACTTGAAGAATATGGTTGATTTCTAATTATAGTAATCAGTCTATACACATCCAAAATAATTTCATACCCAATTCAGAAATTAACACATGAATTTAAACAAGAAGGCAGTTTTAGAAAATAATTTTCAACTCTAAATTCTCGGGAAATATTGGTGGTATAGTTATAGTATAGCGGTAAATATAAACCACAGTTTTTTTTTTTTTTTTTTTTTTTTTTTTGTTAATTTAAAAAGAGTTTTTAACACTAGAAATAAATTTTAACTTAACATTTTGGGGTGGAGAAAAAAATGTATGAATATAAATTATGATTTACAGTCGAACCTCGTTAACATGAACCTCAAGGGGAATCAAAATTTTGTTCTTGTTAACTGTAATTCATGTTATTAGTATCGAATCTTTGTATTCGTCTTTATAGAAGACTGTGAAAACAATTGCCATTAAAAGTAATTCACGTTAAGCGTGTTCATGTTAACGAGGTATGATTTTATTTTATTTTATTTTATTTTTTACTTCGGAAACAACACATATCTTGAAATTTTCAGAGAAAAAAGTAAAGTATGGATTTAAAATAAAATAATTTCTTTCTTTCTCCAGAAATAGTTTTAGCGATAATTCAATATCTATAAATTTACTAGAATAGGTTTTCTCTCCTTTTTTTAACCATTGAATGCATTGCTATTTAATTAATTTTTAAGACATATTTTAACGTAAAATTAAATAAAAATGCTATCTTAACGCATGAAAATATTGTTCACTGTAGACGCCAACTACGGAAAGATAAGCCGTTTCTTCTGGAAATTTTGAAAGGGTCATGCAACCTCTGAAAATTCAAAATAAACAGTAAGAGGTCTGTCCTTTCATCTCTTCGATAGACTTTAGCAGGATACAACATCACGGCCTGTCCCCTTCACCTGAAATTTTCGAGCCTTGTACACTGAAAAAATGAAGTACACAAAAAAGATGTACTCATATTGAACTGAGTATGTTTGGATCAAAAATGACCACATTGCTTTCTCAATTTTGAAGCATTACATGTTATCAATCCCAAACTAACGATGATTATGTACCCTGTAATGATTTGTTTCATTCATAATTGCATAAAAGATGCTTATTAATGTAAATATTAAATTATATACGGTATTTTGAAATAATTTAAAAGTGCTTGCAAATAGTGCTCTAGTCATAAAAGTATTTGATTTGGGTATTTTGCTAATAATTTTTGCTATTTTTCTTAATAAATAATCAATTAAACTTTTATTGTTAATAATTTTGAGCAAGAAATAAATGCTAATACATTTTTACTTTAATTTATAAGTTAAGGGGGCAGCTCATAGCGATTTACATTTGAACACACGCATGGAATCAAAAATGAGTATATGTCTTTCTCAATTTTGAGTACATTTGAATTGGAGCTATTTTGAGTATGTAAAGTATTTAAAATTGTGCACTTTTTACTCAATTTTGATAAACCTTTTTTTTTTCTGTGTATACATATACTCCTCCCTCATCCGTTGTAACATTAAAAAAATTAAGCTTGAAATTTTAAACAGAGTGAAACGTTTAAATCCAAGCTAAAAACGGATAATTTTACTGAAGGGGCAACTTTTAATTAGAAATTTTCTTAAAAGCGAGAAATGTACGATTGAAGCAAAATTTCAATTCTGTTTACAAACAATGACAATAATAAATAAATAAATAAATTTAACAAAACATTGGAATGAAGTAAAATGTTAATTAAAAAAGCATAAATTAAACAATTAAAATATAAATAAAAACGCAAGAAAAGGTGAGAAACAGAACTTCGTCGGAATATAAGATGAAGATAAAAAGAGAAATACATCCAAAAACGATGCTACTCGGAAAACGCAGCTTTGAAGAGACGTCCTTTGCCGTAACATACAAATATTTTTTTAATTTTTTTTTTTTTTTTTTTTTTTTTTTTTTTTTGTAACTCCAGAAAAAAGGCCTTTCCTAATTATTGTAAAGAGAAGTTAGCACATGTTAACAAAACACACACACACACAAAGAAAAAAAAAAGCGAAAATGTTAAGTAAAGCAAAGGGAATGAATAGGGGATAAATATAAAAACGTACAAATGAAAAAAAAAATTACCTATAAATGAAAAACGCGCGAAACGGTGAGAAATGGAGCTTCACTGCAGAAGAGTCAAGATGAGGATGAAGAGGACTGTATCCAAAGAGGATACCACCCGCGACACACGGCGAAGCCTTCCTTTGAGGAGTGTTCCCCTGCAGTGACATACGGGTCCCCAGGCTCAGCAGGAAAGCACCCGAAACCACCCTCGTGCACTTTATGAGAGTGTAAATTTTTGATAGGATTCATTTAAGCTAAGGGTGCAGGGGAGAATAATAAGAGTCCTGCAGCGGGAGGTTTATTTTATGTTGTTAAAGAAACATGTTAGCGATTTTTCTAGATGTTTCCGCTAAAATTATTAGTATAGGTATCTAACAGGTGTTTGGTTTACGGATGCTCCGAGAAAGATTTAATGAACAGTTTGTTTGAGCATTTATCAATTCGAACTTTTCAGCCAAGTCTATGGAAGCATACGAGGCACAAAATTCAACACCTCCTTTTACCATGAGAGACAAATTTCTCAAGCAAAGATTGGGATATATTTTTTTAGTTGATTAAGAAGGTTCTCATATGAGACTTTGTATATCATCACACCAATGCAAAAACATTTTGATCGGTATCAAGTCCGTGTACATAATTCTTAAATAGAAGGGGTTGAGATTGAAGATTTTTCTTAAGTTTTATAAAATACTATACTAGTATTATTACCTACAATTACACACTAATTTACACAAATAATTATACACTATAACATACTAATTACACACTAATTTAAGCCCATAATATGTTAGCCCGTTTGCGAAGATCATCCTTTAGAGACTTTTTAATCTTTTACTGTTGGTTTTCCAAAAAGAAATATTGGAGAAATTATTGCTTTTTTAAATAAAACAAAAATGTTAATTAAAAATTACTAATAAGAATAATTAAGGATTCTGAGCACTTTCTTTATCAAGAGGTTCAACATTCGAAAAAGATTTGGACATACGTGAAAGACTCCGTCTTTTGAACTCTGGCTGGAAAAATGACGGTAATACATCTAAATCTAATAATCAAATAAAAATCTTCTAGTGCTTTTTATCTTTTCAACGCCCTACACATAAATCAGGTTTTCTCAAAGAAATGTTCTTTTAAACTAGACAACATAAAACTATCAGCGGAAGAAAAAGCTCTATGTAACAGAGACACTTGTATTAGCATAGTTTTAACAACAAACAATTACAATACTAATTCCCTGTAAGTACAGTTTTCTGTAACAAACCACAGTTGACGGAACAAAATAGAAATTTAAAAGAGCTTTCACAATTCCGACGACAACATAATTCTCAATAAACTAAAGGACACCTGTTATCCGAATACTTCTATACTTAAAAGTCTTGTCCAACAACTTCTTTTTTTTGTGTGCATGTTATTTAGTATTCTTTTTTTATACCTGCGATTTCTTTTTATGGCTGCGTTGTTTTTTTCTGCCAAGTCTGTCGCTCACTGAGCCAGCTTCCTGTTGTGTCAGCGGGGCGCTTTGAACTTTACTAAGCATCAACCTTTCGGCCAGGTTGTAAATCTACTAGAAGGAAGAGCTTCATTGAGAAATTTTTCTAGATGGGATGTCGTAGATTGAGGTGGGAGGTTAACGTAAAATGTCTGTGCCCAGAATGACTTCGATAGCTGTTGTGAATCTGCAAGGATTACAGCGACTAAGAATGCACTTTTTGGTCATTATTTATTGGAAAGACTGAAGGTATTTGAGGTTTTTTGAAGAAGATTGCAATAATGGTAAATGTAAAATTGTTGGACATACATCCAGTATGTTTCATACCTGAATTTCAAGAATAGAATCAATGTTGTCCTCTTAATTATTTGTCATGCATCATGCAATAACAAAGATGAAATACTGAACCATGCTTTTGTAATCACCATCAAACATGTAATCCTTTTTTTTTTTTTTTTTTTTTTTTTTTTGCATTTTATTTATGTTTCACGAAATAATTATAGTAGTAATGATATGAAAAAATAGTTAATACTTTTACCTTAACTTTGGTTTTGCGCTTTGAACTTTACCTAATACATACTACATAATAAATCTACTAGAATGAAGAGCTTCATTGAGAAATTTTCTAGATGGGATGTCGTAGATTGAGGTGGGAGGTTAACGTAAAATGTCTGTGCCCAGAATGACTATAGCTGTTGTAAATCTGCAAGGATTACAGAGACTAAGAATGCATTTTTTGGTCATTATTCATTGGAAAGACCGAAAATATTTAAGGTTTTTTGAAGAAGATTGCGATGATGGTCAATCTAAAATTTTTGGACACACATTCAGTATGTTTCAATTACCTTAATTTCAAAAATAGAATCATTGTTGTCCTCTTAATTATTTGTCATGCATCATGCAATAACAAAGATGAATTACTGTACCGTGCTTTTAGAATCACTATCAATTATATAATCCATTTTTTACATTTTATTTGTATCTCACAAAATAATTATAATACTAATGATATGGAATCAGCAATAGTTGGAAAAATAGGTAATACTTTTTCCTTAAGCTTGGTTTTGCATTTCGAACCAAACATCACCCTTTCGTCCAGATTGTAAATCTACTAGAAGAAAGAGCTTCATTGAGAAATTTTTCCAGATGGGATGTCGTAGATTGAGGTGGGAGGTTAACGTAAAATGTCTGTGCCCAGAATGACTTCGATAGCTGTTGTGAATCTGCAAGGTTTACATCGACAAAGAATGCACTTTTTGGTCATTATTTACTAGAAAGACTGAAGATTTTTAAGGTTGATGTTTAAGGATGAACAAGAAGATTGCAATGATGGTAAATCTGAAATTATTGAACACATATTCAGTATGCTTTAGTTACCTTAATTTTAAGAATACAGTCAAAGTTGTATTTTTTAATTGTCATGCATCATGCAATAACAAAGCTACCAAAACAACGATGAAATACTGTACCGGGTTTTTAGAATCACCACCAACCATATAATCTTTATTTTACTTTTTATTTATGTTTCACAAAATAATTATGATAGTAATGATGTGGAATCAGAAATAATTGGAGAATATTTAATAAGTTTTCCTTAACCTTGGTTTTGCACTTTGAACTTTACCAAGCAACAACCTTTCGCCCAGATTGTAAATCTCTTAGAAAAATATGACAAAATGAAAAAAATTCTGGATGGAATTGAGATGAGCTTGTACCCAGAAAGACTTCGAAAGATGTTGTAAATCCACAATGATCACACTGGTTCAGCATGCGTCATTATTTATTGGGAAGACTGATGGTTCTTAAGGTTTTCAAAAAAAAAAAAAAAAAAGATGTAAAGATGGGGAACCTAAAATTATTGGAGATTGGATGTGCTTCAAAAGTCGTGTTTCGTGTAAAAGATCAGTTTCCTATGTTTCATAAAATCATAATGATGGTATTGATGATGAATCTCAAAGCATTGAAGAAATGCTTCTTTACCTAGGTTTGAGAACAAGGATTAACAATGTAATCTTGCTTTAGTATAATGATATTTAATTACAATTATTGAGAAAATTCTTTATAATATTTCATTTACTTTCGTTTCATACCACGAACTTTATTAATCATTGTAAATCTAAAAGAAGAAAGAGCTTCATTGAGAAATTTTCTGGATGGGTTAACTTGGATTCCGACAGGAGGTTAACGTAAAGTGTTTAGTGCCCAGAAAGATTCCGAAAGCTGTTGTGAATCTGCAAGGATTACATCGGCTAAGGATGCTTTTTATGTATTGGCAAACCTGTTTTTTTTCTTTGTGTGTGTGTGTGTGCGCCTGTGTGGAGTAACACAAATATAGAGAATCTAAAATGATTATGCAAATATTCCGTTACTAACATTTTCTCCTTTTTTTTAAGTTAGTGATGTTGATATTTATATTAATATGGATAATGATATTGATATTGATATTGATATTGATATGGATGTTGATATTGATATTGATGTTGATATTGGTCAGTGATGTTGATGGTGATATTATTTAAATTTATTGTTCAATGAACAACTCGTCTTGATCAATTGTCTAAGGATTTCATATACATTTGATCCGTCTTTTTTGTAGCACACAGTTGAAATGCTAGTAGGTGTCTTTAATTAGAAGTAATCCTTTAATCTGGAAGGATTAGTTCTATGAAGAAAACAGTTTGTAGTACATTTAATTTAATGCATCTTTTTTTTTTTTTCCTAACAAAAGTTATTGTTTAATTGACAACTAAGTACTCATTAATTGTATAGTTTTCTCTTTGTTCGCGTTATGCTGGGAATTGATTAAAACTTGATAACGTTTTCTCTAATAGTAATTAATTAAGAAGACATTTGAAGAGCTTAGTGAAAGAAGATGTCATGCAACAAACATAAAATTTCAAGAAAATTGATGAAGTTTTGAAGGCTTTTGATGAAAACTTTTGCTACAAATTATGTTGATTTATTTAAAGTTAAAGTTACTATTCAATTAACAACTAGTCCGATCATTTTTCTATTTTCTGGCTTTTTTTTCTACATTATATTAAAAATTAATTAAAACTTGGAAATTTTTTTTCTCTAAGAGTGTTTAACCAAGACATTTGACGTACTTGGTTGGGAAAACATATTAAGCAACAAAAATTAAATTGCGAGAAATATGAAGTACTTTCGTTGTAAAATCTTTTTGTTGTAAATTTTACCATTTTTTATTTTTTTGTTTTTGTGGCGCAGATTTGAAATGTTGACAGATGATGCTGAACTTTTTTAGACAAATATTTACAATTTAATTTTTAAATATTAAAAATAAGTAACATTATTAAAATTATTAAATAAAAAACACTTATTAATTTTTTAAAAACTAATGTCTCAATGTCTTCAACACAAATTAAAAATTAGTTTTATTGCTGTGCCATAAGAGAGATTACCTCAAAAAACCTTTATTTATATAATAAAACGAATTTTGACAAAATGGGATATAGCATCTTCTTCTACAATGTCTTTGGTTTGATACTACAATTTTTAACTTCAAAGTTTCAGGTTTTATTAGAGCTGTTTTATAGAAAGAAAGAAGAAAAATGTGACATATCTCTCATTTTGCCTCTTCTTCAAAATCTCTTAATATTTCTTCCACTAAGTTGTTTTTTCGATACCATAATATCTAAGTTATAAAACTATTACAATTGTTTATTACAACTGTTTGATGATTTTATTACATGTGACTTTATTACAATTGTTTGATGAATAAAGAGAGATGAAATGTGGCATAGCATATTTTCTTCCACTAAGCTCTAATGTTTGATACTATAGTAGCTAAGTTTTAAAGTTCAGGCTTCATTACAGCTGTCTTTGATGCGAAGAGAGAGGCAAAAAATTGACAGCATATTTTTTTTCTCACTAAGCTCTTTGTTTCATACCATAGAAGTTAAGTTCTAAACTTCAGGTTTTCAGGTTTCATACCATAGAAGTTAAGTTCTAAACTTCAGGTTTTCAGGTTTTATCACAGCTATATTTGATACAAAAAGAGATACAAAATGTGATATAGCATAGTTTCTTCCGCGAAGCTCGTCGTTCAATACCATAATAGCTAAGCTCTAAATTTCAGGCTTTATTGCAACTGTTTGAAGAAAAGAGAAAGATAAAATGTGACATAGCAACTCAAAATTTCAAACTCCGTCACAATTGATTGATGCGAAGATAGAACCAAAATGTGACACAGCAAATTATCTTCCACTAAGCTCGAACGTTTAATACCATAGTAGCTAAGTTAAAAAATTTAGGCCTTTTTTTTAATTTATTTGTTTCATACAAAGATATAGGTCAAAGTTGCAAAATATTCGAATAGTAATTTAAAAAAGAAAAAAAAAAATGTGTCGATTAATCTAGTTTTAAATAATCCGTATTTCATTATTTTTGAATATGAAAAATCTTGACTCTAAACCCCATTTTATACATACGTACAAAAACATTTATTTCCCACTCACGAAAACAAAATATGCTAGAAATATGAGTAGATGTTCGCGTGACATTGTTAGAAACTTGTTTATAGTGCTTTCAAATAAGCTGCTGTTCAAATTTGATATAAATAAGCTTTTTACATAACTGGGAACCCCAGTATTTAAATGTAGATGGATCTTAACATACAAAAAGCTTTAAAAATCTTCTTATTTTCTTACAAGAAGTCTGTAATATGAACCTCTTCAGGAACATTTTTATTTATTTATTCATTAATTTAATTTTTATTTATTTATTTATTTATTATTTAATTATTTATTTAATTATTTATTTGAAAAAAAAATTAATATTTTTTTCTCTTTTTAAGATTTATTTATTTTATACTAATAAAATCTCAAAAATTATTATTATTTTATTTATTTATTTATTTATTTATTTATTTATTGAAAATAATAATTTAATATATATATTTTTTCTTTTTTTAAGATTTATTCATTTTACACTAATAAAAATTATTCGAAAATAAATAAAAAAATAAAATGAATAAAAAAAAATTCACACACACATACACAAAAAAGAAAGAAAAATAAAGAAAAAGCCAGAAAAGAAAACAATGTTCACATTTGTGGTCACTAATGGTAATTTATGAGCGAAATGATTTCCTATAAAATAAAAAAGGGAACAGTAAATTTCTTTCATATAGTTCTACAAATTATTAAAATTTAATATATGTAACAAATCCGATATTATTTTTGTTGACGATTTTTCCCAATAATCCAATAGCCCTCAGAGCCAAATAACTATTTCACGCCCCCCACTTTTTTTCCCTTATAGCTCTGACATAATTAGAGAAATATTACTATTAATGAAGCTAAAACAAAAAAAATTCACTTTTCCTATTGAAGGAGTTTGTCGTGAATAAGTTATTATCATTTTTTTCTTCTTTATCTCATTGCCAGTAATTGTAAATATAAAAAACTAAACGTCCACATATGTGACGTGAAGAGGTTAGTTCGCACACTGTGTTATAATAAAAAAAAATAGTAAAAAATTATATAGTCATAAAATCAACAAGTATAATGAATTTTAAAAAAATCAGTGTGCTTTAAAATCAAATGGCTAGTTTTTAAATTTTTGATAATTGATGTTTATGTACCTTTTAGCACTAAATCTAAAAATGACCATTAAACATCACATTAAAATTTTCTTGCAAAAAATTAATATCAGAGTTAAAATCTAGGGAAAAAATGATACCATAAAAAAGAGGTTTTTTTTTTTAATTTAATTTAATTCAAAAATTTATTCAATTTTTTGGCTGATACTAAGATTTTTACAGCTAAACAGCTGAAGGGTCCGGTGAAATGGATGAAGAGGTTCAATTTTAAATTTGAACTTTTTAACTTTGAAGTTTACAGTTTGCGAAAAAAACTTGAAGAAACTTGAAAACGAAGGTCATTTAGTAGTACAGAATGCATAAGAATCAATTATCAAAAACTAAAAAAAATCATCTAACCCATCTTTTACAGGCTAGTGTAATCTAATAACATTTTAAAATATGTATCATTTTGTAAAGAATTGAGGCTGTGAATTTTCATTACTTTATTGAGCAAAAAATCCAGCTTTTTTCCGTCCATGTTTATTACAAATTTTATACATTGTATTAATGTTTTAAAACTGTTAATTATTTCAAATTTATATTGTAATTTTAATTTTACTTTTAACCATTTTAATAATATTTCTGAAAAAATTATATTTCAACTACATTTGTGAATGATCCCTGATTTGCAGCCAAAAATATGCTCCAACTTTAACCACTTGAAGGGCGGTGGTATAAAATATATACCACTTAATTTTAATTGTGAATTGGCATATTGACACCAAAATTTTGAAATGAAAATTTTAATGTTATGACGTAAGAAAATCATTTATTTATTTTTAAATAAATTTGTTTTTAATTTCTGGTGTCATTTAATCATTTCAGCATTTTGTGAATAGAAGTGCCTTGCCTCTCAAAGGGTTAAACAGCTACTATTCGGTCAATTTTAATCGTAGAATAATGGGACTTTTTTATCTACTTGTTAGTGTGTTAAAAATTTTT
Source organism: Maratus speculifer (assembly GCA_964019185.1). Lineage (NCBI taxonomy): Eukaryota > Metazoa > Arthropoda > Arachnida > Araneae > Salticidae > Maratus > Maratus speculifer. The sequence goes on from OZ025289.1 coordinate 376,187,766, forward strand.
TGCTAAACATAGATTTTTATACGGATGATCGTATAAAATCTAATTTTCGTAATTTTTTCAGAAACGTTTTTATTGACCCAGATAGCTTTTGAAGTATTTTCTTACCTCATTTAAAACATTTTTGTAAGTGGAACTATAGGTCTATGACTAACTGTTTAGGAATTAGCCATTGGCCATAGTTGAGAGTTAGACACCCTCACTCTCAAAAAAACTTCCGTCTTTTCACAGAAAAAGTACTGGCAGCACTGCTGCCAGACATTGTCTGTACATTGACGATTTTCCGTTTATTTTTTTCTCCGTCAAAAGAGGAAAAATATCCGTCACTTGAAAAAAGTTTGGAAAAAATCAACGCGGAAGAGGTGGGGATCGGACAGAGGACCCCAGGATTACAAGGCCAACACTCATTCACAGCGCCACGATTGCCCATGAAGATTTTGCTTTAAAATAGAAGCGTTGATTTCATATGGGTGTGGTTTGGTGTATTTCGTTAAAAAGCTTTTAATTTTGCAGTTAATCTCGGAAAGTTTTCATCTTTAATGAAACTGGCTGTTTTTTTTTTTTTTTTTCCCTTACGTTTAGTATTAATATAGTATAAAAATGTGAATTTTAAATATATAACGTAGATTGTCAGAGAAAAAACATGGATGTTTTATTTTTATTCGATAATATTTTTTTTAATAATATAATTTTTTTTTTCATTTTATTTTTTAATTAAAATATTTTTTAAATGTCTTCACTTAAAGTACATTTTATATGCGAATATTTATCATAGAAATAACTTAGTATATTGAACTTTATTCAACTTATCCAACTTTGAATAACAGATTGTGAGAATTTTTGAACGAATAAAGAAAGTAATTGTTATTTATTTTTAAATTCGAAAACATTTTTGTTTTTTAAAACTAAATTAGACAGTTTAATCGATAGAATATTTTGGTTTTTCATTTTAAAAATAAATTCGAATTTATTACTAACAGACCCAATGCGCATGCGTGCTAGATATAAACGGAATCGTTTCCTCATTTTTCGACTTTTGGAATGAACTCACAGAACAAATACGTTTTCTGGGAGAACAGAAGTTATTTGTGAAAAAATAACGATAACTTAGTGTATATTGACGAATTTTTCTGACAGTGCTGTATAGGCAATAATGACTGAAGGTGCGAAGGAATAATAGTATTATTAATGGACATGATGATAGGAATTGAAAGAAATTAAGCATTTTTGCGTACGAGTAATAGAAATCATTCGTATGAAAATATTTTATTAAATAATTTTATGATAAGATCTTTCTTTTTTTTATATATTCGTGCTGTTTTCATATTTCTATTGTTTTTAATTCATTTGTACGGTACAGCTTATATTTTTATCTCAAAAACTGGAAGTAAAACGCTTTTTAAATAATAATAATAATAAAAACAATAAAGACTCGGTTAAAGGAATTTCAAAAATATTCTGTAAAAAGAAATGAAAATGCATACAAAATCCTTTTGTTTACTTTTTTAATAAGCAATTTTAATAAGCAATTTTTTTAATAAACAATGAAGGAGAAAAACATTATTTGTTAGAAAATAATTCTAAATTATGCTAACGAGGATTGTCATATTTATCCTACGGAGTAATATACTAATTTTGGCATTTACGTAGAATTTTATTTCAGGAAAATCCTTTTAACTAATGAGATTTTAAAACAGCGACGTTTAAGGTCTTTATTTCGAAAATTGGCACATCCTTTCAAATTCACTCACGTTCAAGGTTATGTTGTTTTCCTTTTTATATTTTTCGTCAAGTCTAACCTATGACATGCGACAGTAATTTTAAAGCGTCTGTTTTCTGCTGCCAACAAAAGAAAATTATTTACTGCGACATTAAAGCTATACGCGTCAATCAAGAGGTTGTCGTGGCGTAGCAAAAGTAATTGCCCTTATGCACTCTCCGTGAAGCAGAATTCTGCATCAGTTTGGGTAACCCGATTTTACCCGATCCCACTTCGATCCATAATCGAATTAAGACTTCTTTTTTGTTGTTGTTTGTTAGGGTTGCGCAAACTTTAATTATTTCGGTTTCAGATTGGGATTTCACTGAAGCTGTCGAATTCGGGTTGCCGTAATTAAAAAAAAAAAAAAAAAAAAAAAAAAAAAAAGAAGTAAAATAATATTTTTTTGGCCTTAAAAAAATGAAAATAAATAAATAAATGTACATTTGAACATTTCTGTACATATATATTGAGATACAGAGATATATAACCATTATATAATACTACTATTTATATATATACCTATCTCTGTGTGTCTATTTGTGTGTTCGTTTTTTAATATAAAAGATAAAATTTGTATAAGGGATATAGTAGTGGATTATCTTCCTTCAATTGCATTAAAATATGGGTTAATTTTCTTCCATTTTGAGTTCGGGTAAGATTTAGGGTTGACATTTTTTTAGTCTGGTTTAGGTTACCTTGAAATGGACTTTTTGGTTTTCGCTTATATATATATTTAGATGCACTTAATTATATATATTCAGTTAAGTGCATCCAAATCGAGGCATTTTTTTAATAGCACAGTAACAAATACAACTATTTAGGCGCAAAAAAAATATTAAAATAAAGATTTTAAACATTTATGAGATAAAGGATGCCCCATCAGGGTAAAGACAACATACAGGTAATATTTTCATGATGTTTATATAATTTATCTTTCAGGTCTTGCTTTTACTTTTTTCATAGTTATTAAATACCGTGTTGAATAACACTTAAATCTATCTCTGCAACTCAACACAAGTGCCATTACTATTATTATTTTTTGGGAAAGTGGGGGAGGAGGTTCCTTTTTTTTTCATTTTCTTTTTTTAGTATAGAAAAACTAGTTGGAGTTAAACCTCATTATATAGATTATAAAAGGTTCTAATGATGCCGACTCTAATAATGGTCAGCTTTAAAAGAGAATACGCTCTTAAATTCTCTTGAATTCCTCTTAAATTCTTCGGAAGTTTCCTCCTTTGTATTATAAGATGACAGATGAGTATTTAACAGATCTTAATATTTAGAAGTATAGAAAAAATAAGGAATAAGATGCAAATAACATCAATTTTTAAGCACTAAGCGTTTGATAAAGTTAGAATAACAACAGTATTATAATGAAATTTGCAAATTTATATGAAGGATTTTCAGTTAAAAAATTTTGTAAAAAATCTGCTGTCTTTTATTTATTTATTTTTAGATATTTATTACATCCGCATAAATCGATAAGATTTTTTAAAATTTTGGTATAGTAATTTTGCCGGATTTAGAATTTATTTATGGAATCAGAGATGCGATTTTAAATTTGCTCAAGAAGGATAGGCACCATGTAGGATGAGAATAATTTGTAAAATAACAACAACAACAACAACAACAATAATAATAATTTTTTAAAAAGCTACATTAGAGGGAGGTTACCGACGTTATTTTCTGATACGCCAATTTTTTTTTTTTTTTTTTTTTTTTTTTTTTTTTTTTTTCTAAATAAAATTTCTTTTAAATAAAATAGCACAAAAACTAATTTTTTTATCTAAATATTCATATTTTTTAGTATAAAAGATATATTTTTTTCACAGTAATTATTAAAATTGCCAAAGATATTATCATTTGCACATGGGTATGCTGTACCCGTATTACCCTGCCCTGTGTAGCACACAGCTTGTCAAAGTTAACTGAAACAAACAAAATTAGAATTTTCTGAAAGCATGTTAAATTTAAAAGGCCATAAGCCTATTTTAAGTGCAGTTAAATGACATTTGGTATAACAGCAGTCATTCTAATCATTTATAGGGTCATGACAAACCCTAATTGTAGAGAAATTGAAAATTCAGTCCATTAAAGTTTGATAATAATATTATCAATACATTTGTGTCATTATCCCTGTTTTATTATTGAAATTTAATCTAAGAATATTTTTCTGATGACCACTTTGCATGAAATTGGTAATTATTATCATGCAAATGTTACATTTGAAAAGTACTTTTAAAAAGAAGTTTGCAAAAACGAAAAAAAAAAAGTATCCAATTCTTTGTTGAAAACTTCTTGGACAATATTTATCTTCTCGTAATACTTCGTCAACAGAACCGCTAATAAAACAATAAACCGCGTTGAAATCCTGACTCTGTCTTGTCCCATCTACTCTTTCTTTATTTATTAAGGACGAATCAGGTTTGACGCGGACAATTTAACCCCCCCTGCATGACTTCTGAACCCGGAACGAACCCAGTGTGTCCACTGGTTCGTTTGGAAAAAACCAGGTGCCCGAACAACACCTTCGGGCTTAGAGAGCTTTTTTTTTTATTCGCTTTTATGAGGGAAAGAATATAAAAGATGTGAAGTGAAATGAAGAGCGTGAATCAGAAGCTGGGGGAAGCGGATGAAGATGATGGAATAAATTAATGAATAAGAATGTTTTAATCGTCATCAGATGGTGAATAAAAAATAAATAAAACAGAATGAATGTCGTCACAAACGCGTTCAACAATGACTTCCTTAAAACGCTCCGTATTGTGTTAAACCACTTAAGTAGTTTAATTTACCGACAGTGCCGGTGGCTAAATTAAAATGTTTGCCTTGGCGGTATAATCAAAGAGCTCTTTAGACATCGGATTCTTGTAACATCGTTTAACCTGCCGCTACGTAAGGAACTTGTTTTGAAGCTAGTTATAGAATATAGTATCGATGTGTTTAATTTGTTGTTAAACAAATTTGTTAAGAATCGCTTCAGGCAATTTTATGATATAAAAGTTACTCAATTTCTTAATCAAACAAAATTGTGTTTCCGTTTGAAATAATATCACAAAAAAAATTATTTATCAAAAGTTTTCGATTTGAATTTATAAAATCTTTCAGAAAACATGCCTTATGCGCTTAAGAATACTTTAATTATATTAAAATAAGTATTTATAATTATTTTTTTCTAATTAAGTATTAATGTAATTAATATGTTTCTCATTTATGCATTTTTTGTTTTGTTTTGTTTACACTTTTTTGAACTCAGATCCAGATAATTCATCCACCTACTTTTTTGAATTAATGAAATGTTCCTTACATTAAAGTCAGTTTATCTGAAGTCATAGTGACGTTCCGAATAATCACGAGTGACTGAAAAGCCTTATAACAAAAATGTGACTAGTTTAAGTATAGATGCATAGTAACCAGCTAAAATTAGTCCCAAGTGGCGGTCATTTGGTGACTCCGATGTGCAGGTTCTGTGACAATTTCCTCGTGATAAACTGTCTGATAACGTCGCATAACAGTCAGATATTGGGCGTTTTATAATCGAGGTACAATTAAATGTACTAATTCCGAAATGCCGGAATATATGCAACGGAATCGTTCTACAATGAAATCTTATCTTTTAAGATGGAATGTATCATGGTTTCAAGGAAAAGAATACCCTGCAATTATTCTTGCTGAGTTAATAACTTGTCCAAAACTTTTTTTTTCTTCAACCATACAATTCCAACTTAAAAGGTTTTCATGTTTAAAAATACACATTTTCCAATTCAATTTTGACTCGTCATAAAATAAATGATATTAGCATTACAGTAGCTGGAATTTATATTTGATTATCATATAAGTCATATAACGACATGTTTTCAGTTACAAAGGGTTTCATCTCTTTCACAGAATAGATTCTTAATTTTCCAGATACATGTTTTTACGACCTGACAATTTGTCGATCTGAATTTATGTTTTTATAATAAGAAGTATCGATCTTTAGAGGTGGTAAAAGTTTTGGTTTAATTATTTGACATTTCAACATGGATAAAATTTAATATTAATAAAATATAAAATTTCAAAAAGCATACAAAACAACTGGAACTTAATTCTCCCTAAAATAGTGTTTATTTTAGTTATATATTTTAGTTTTATTTAGTTACATATTTAGTTATAGTGGAACAAAAAATTGTAGCTGGAATGTAACATCTATGTAAAAAGCAATTTTAATTTTCAATTTATTAACATACATAATTTATTATTTTTTGCACGAAGAAAAAGTTAAAAACAATCCTTGCTGAAGAAATGAATAGGGTACGATGGATTAGTATCCCAAAATATGGATTAAAAGTTTCTTTTTAAATCAATCTTTATTTGGCTGAATTTTGATGATACTCCTTCATCATTGTACATTGTTGATTTGAAAAAATCCATTAGGATTCAGATTATCCTCTTCAACTAAACAACCTGAAACTCCTTGTCCACCCGCATAAGTAACACAACAAATGTCTCATTCCAAATTGCTGTTATGACAAATCTTACATGTTAGCAACAAATTGAAAAGTCTTAATTTAAATGCATTATAAGCATTATACTTTCTTTATTTGTGTTTTTGAATTTTTCTTAATAATAAATAGAAAAAAAAAAACACAGACATTTATTCACAGATATACTTTTTTTTCTACACAAACTCCAGAATCCATTGAAAAACTGAACAGGGTATCATCTATTAGTATTGAAAAATAAATATGGATTAGCAGATTCTTTTTAAATTATCGTTTATTTTATTAAGTTTTGTTTGTACTTCATCATCATTGTGCTTTGATGATTTGTAAAAATCCATCAAGATTCAGGTTATCCTCTTCCTCTGAACAACCTAAAACTACCTGTCCACTCGCAAATATTACTTTGCAAATTGCTGTTATAACAAATATTACGTGTTAGCAACAAATTGAAATGTCTTAATTTAAGATGCATTATAAGCATTATACTTTCTTTGATTATGTATTTGAATTTTTCTTGATAATAAGCAGAAAAACAGCACAGACATTTGTTCCCATATGTATTTTTTTCCTACACAAAGAAAAACTCCAGAATTCGTTGGAGGACGGAACAGGGTATGATCAATTAGTATTGAAAAAAAAAATATGGATTAGTAGATTCTTTTTAAATTATCGTTTATTTGATTAAGTTTTGTTGGTACTTCCTCATCATTGTACTTTGATGATTTATAAAAATCCATCAAGATTTAGATTATCCGCTTCCATTGAACAACCTGAAACTGCCTGTCCACTCGCAAATATTACTTTGCAAATTGCTGTTATAACAAATATTACGTGTTAGCAACAAATTGAAATGTCTTGATTTAAAATGCATTATATGCATTATACTTCCTTTGTTTGTCCATTTGATTTTTTCTTAATAATAAACAGGAAAAAAAAAACACCGACATTTATTCACTGATATTCTTTTTTTTCTACACAAAGAAAACTCCAGAATCCGTTGAAAAACTGAACAGGGTATGATCAATTAGTATTCAAAAGTAAACATGGATTAGTAGATTCTTTTTAAATTATCGTTTATTTGACTAAGTTATGATGATACTTCCTGATCATTCTGCTTTGTTGGTTTGCAAAAATCCATCACGATTCAGGTTATGCGCTTCCACTGAACAACCTGAAACTGCCTGTCCACCCGCAAATATCTCATTCCAAATGCTGTTATGACGGATATTACGTGGTAGCAACAAATTAAAACGTTTTTATCAGTCTTCAAAAAAACATCGAATCGAAGACCCATCCATCAAGGCATGCTAGTATACCACCCTCTACTGTTAAATCATCCACTGGACCACTTCTTGCATCTTCCAATCAGAGCACGTTCTGGCAAAGTCGTACAAAACGATTAAGTGGGTGAGGTGTTAAAATAGAAAAATCTGTCTCCTTCCACCATTGTGTCCAAATTAAAATGGAAATAACTGCTGAACGAGCTCCGAGAAGAATAAGAAAAAAAAGTAAAGTAAAATAAAATAAAATAAAATAAAACGAGAGAAACTAAAGCGGCATAAAACGAAACGAAATGAATTGTGCGTAACCTACATAGTTTGTTATTCTGCAGCGATCTTTCTCAAAGGGAGGGCGAAATAATAGCGATTACGTGCCTCAAATTAAGTCTAGGTGAGGTAATTTATCGTCGGTGGGTCCTCGGATGTCTTTTGGTTCGGGAACGACGTTGGAGGTTTGTACAACTCTCTGGCAACAATTCTCTCCTCCACCCCAATCTTCTTAAAATGATGTGTTGCAGCAGAATTAGAACATTTCAAGAAATTAATTTTGTCGTCGTGGTTGAAGAACATTAAATTTGTTATGCTAAACTTTCCCCAGAAATCTCTATGATGTCTCTTAAAGAAAACAAAGAACAAAATTCGTGAAATTGTTTTCTAAATTGTTTCTTTTAACCATTAAAAAGATTTTTCTCTACAAATTTTAAGAAAAATGCACTTTTTTAGAGAAATACAAACTTATTCTTTTAAAGAAATACAAAAAGATAAAATTGATCCCCAAAACTTTATATTGCTTCAATATAAATTAATTATGACTAAATATTTATTCGTAAACCGTATCATTAATTTTAATTTTTATTAATTTCAAGAAATTAATTTTGTCATTGTAGTTGAAGAACATTAAATTTATTATGCTAATCTTTTTACAGAAATTTCTATAATGTCCCTTAAGGCGCAACATTCGGCATAGAAAAAGTCCCGGATGGTACTGTAAAATTTATGGGAGCTCCCTTTAAATATCTCGTTCAAATTTTAATATTTTTACATGATTTTTTTTTCATAGGATAGCTGAGGACGATCTACAACCTCCCTAGTTTTTACTTTTTCGATTTTGCTTAAATATTTTTTATATTATGATAGTTTCAATTTCAGAACCAGTTTAAACCGATTTTGAAAGTTAAAGTAATTTTTAAAAAAAAAATCTGAACCCAAAACTGAAAAAGTAAAAACTAGGCCATTTCTGGATCGTCCTCAGCTATCCTATACAATAAAATCATGCAAAAATATTAAAATTTGAGCAAGACATTTGAAAAGAACGTCCTCATAGACTTAGTATTATATCAGCCGTGTTTTTTTCTGTGCCTATAGTGTGGGGCCTTAAAGTAATTTTTTTTTTCTAAATTGCTTCTTTTGAGCATAAAGATTTTTTTTTCTCAATGAATTCCGAAAAATGCATTCAATTCTTACTTTTTTAAAGAAATACGCAAAAGTAAAATTGATCTCCAGAACTTTATATTGTTGCATAAAATTAATTACAACGAAATATTTATTCACACACCGTATGATTATTATTATTATTATTTTCTTTTTTTAATCTGCCTTTGAAGAATTTTTAAATTTAATTGTATCAGTGTTCAGCACGATTACTTTATTACTATTAAGATTTATGATTGGAAATAGTAAGTAACCATAAATGTGACCGCTCCAACCCCTGTTGTATATTAAGTGATCATAAGGGGACGAGGGGGTTCAAAATTGGCAAAAATCGATAACGTTATATAGCGTATAGCCCTTTATAAGTGATTTAACCATTTTCATCGATTTAAGGTCATTTAGGTGTCTTTGTTTCCGTAAATGGAGAAATAAAAAAAAAAAATAAAACCACCACGACACATGGCTTGACAACTACCGAAAGAAATAAGAAATTAAATAAACACTTAAAGTCGAGCATTAATGCTTTGAAGATCGTGATGGCACTTAGCCACGAAAGAATTTAGCACTTTTCATAACACTTCACATTATGGCGAAGGAATTATTCAAAGCATCAATTTATCTGAACAAAACACGTTGGTGATCTTTTTTTTATTCTATACACGAAAAAGAGGTGCGATACTGGTTTTCAATGCTCCAACGAGCTCCAAAATTACGACATGATTTACTTGTACGCCTAAAGTTTATCTTTGAATTGTTCTGAAAATTTATGACTTTATTTATTTTAGTCGCATTTTTACTTTGAGGGTGAGAGATTTGCGTTATTTTTTTTTTTTCAAACAAATTAAAGGTTGCTTAACTAACACTAACTATTTATTGCCATTTATTTATTGATTTCGACACAATGTCCATTTTTCTTTCGTTATATAAGTTTTATTATAATGCATTATTACAATGCATTTTGAAGTTTAGTTATATAAGGCTTTGTTTTGCTACATATTTCTTTAAAAATATCTGTATTACGTTCTAATTTTTATATATTTACTTTACAATTACTTCTTGTTTGTCTTACGAAGATATTTTTCGTTCTCTCTCTCTCTCTCATTTTTTTAATTGCTTCTTGTTTTTAGCAAAAAAATCCATCTTCTCTTTTAGGTAGCTTTCATTACAAAAAGTAAAAAGCTACCTATTGCAGCCGTCCGGAGGAAAGCACTTTCGGAAAATTTTGGTATATATTTCACCGATCATGACCCCCAGACCCCAAAACCACCCTCCGTTCAAATGTTGACATATATATATATATATATATATATATATATATATATGTATATATAACCATCTATATATATATCTGATTTTTGTCATGCGATAACTAACGTATTTATGAACCGATTTGAATGAAACTTGGTATGAACATAGTACATACAAATGTCTCAACCGAGTTCGTTGGCCAGCATCATCCGCCATTTTGTTTCAAAATGGTAACAATTTTAAAATTTAAAAAATTTTAAAATTTAAAATTAAATGCGAAAAAATTAAAAGTTGAAAAATATTTTCATTTTACGTGTTAGAACTTAAAACAACGATTCCAGAACACTTTTTATTTTGTCTATATCTTAAAAAATGACTGAGTTATAGCACTTTGAATTTTGCTTATGGCTGACATTTTGAAACGGCCTGATCTGAACGATCCACAATGTTGCTTTAAAATGGCATACACTTTATGAATTTGGTGACTCTCTAAATCGCTTAAAATAAAACCAGGTTGAATAAAAGATGACTAATTTCTAAAAATTCCTATTAATATTCAGTCTTGACAAAAACTAGTTTCAATCTTATAAAATCACTAATCTTATAAGATTATTTCCGCTAATTTGAGCTTAGTATTTTTGAACAATGTAACTTACCTTAAAATAAATAAATATATATATAAGTATATGAAAACTACGTCTTCCTCCCGGCATTGCCGGAAGGACTTTTTTCATTTATTTCTTATTATTAATTTCTTTTCTTTTTTTTTTTTTTTTTTTTAACTATGCTTATAAACTTCTCATAAAATTTACGGAGATTTTTTTTTTCTAAAATTTCGTTGGTATCTGAGGATTTACTGGTATTATTTATAAATGTGTTTTTCATTAATTAAATTTTTTCTCGTGTTTGGATGACTTTATATATCTCTCATACTTTTTTTTTTAAATCTCTATAAAGTATCAGATATTTCACTGAACAAAATTTTGCTAAAAAAATAAATTTGTCTCTAGCGAATTAGGTAGTCAGTCATCAAAAAATACATATATAGAAAGAGGGTTAGAAAAAAAGAAAAAAATAAGGACAATGATATAAAAAAAATTTGCTTTTCCTTACCAAGTATATTTTTAATGGCTTTTACATCATAGTTAACTGTAAAATATGAAAATTGTCATGACAGATTTTAGATTTAAATAATAATAATAATAATAATAATAATAATAATAATAATAATAATAATAATAATAATAATATTAATCAAGAACAACAACTATTTTTTCCAAATATATTAAAGGAAAAAAAACTGAAATATTTTTTTTTCGTTTCTATTTCATAACCTCTCCATAAATATAATACTATTAATGAAACTAACTATTTTAAACACCTCCAGAACACTAAAAAAGCATCCACACAGAATACTCCCAAATTCTTGTACTCTTCTATTAATTCTTTAGTTTTACTCTTTTAACTTGCCTCAAAATTTATGTAAAAAAAAAAAAAAAGAAAAAAAGAAAGAAAGAAAGAAAAAATAAAGAAAAGAAAAGAAAGAAAGAAAAGAAATGAAATGAAATGAAATGAAATGAAATGAAATCAGCATACTTATATATTATTCTTATAAAGTAAACAAAAGGGAGAAAAAAACATTTATTTTAATTCCGTATTGAAGATAGAGAAATAAATGTATTACTATTAATGAGGTTAACTATTTTTAACACCTCCAGGAATCGGATAAAAGAAAAGACCACTAAACAAGCCTGCAAAAAGAATAGCCCCAAATACTTGTACTCTTCCATTACCGCCCTCTCTCACGGGTAGCCTGATTAGTGGATGGACATTAAAAGGTTTCGGAGCTGGATCCGAAAAGTCCAGTGGTCTATCGGGTAGCCGCCGGGTTTAATTACCCCTGACTGACCGCCGGTCACTGGTTGACCGCAGGAGAGATACCCAAGGGGGCCGTAGGGATTTATTTGTGAGAGCTCATTTTGGTAAGAGATTGCCGTGTTGAGTCTATAGCGGTACCAGGTCAAGCTGCACCTGATCTCTGTCTTTAACATTTGATGATGACGTAATAGTGGAATTGTTTTGAGAAAATAGCTGTTTTTCGCGAAAGCATCAAAGAAAATAGTTGTGATGCACTATTATGGAAATGGTGATTTTATTGATAGGGAAAGTGGAGGGTATGGCAGGGCGTTGTTCCTCTCTCAATATAGAAATTTATTATTTTTTCCCCCTAAGTAAATTTGAAAAAGAAAAAAAAACATTAAATTATATTTTTTTCTATTGATTTAAAAGAATAAAGCACTAAAAGACAAACTAATAAAGTATCTCAAACTAGGGATTTAGCAGGAACGAGTCTCCCTCCCCCTTAACAACAATGACGATAAAAAAAAAATAAAATAAAATAAAATAAAATAAAATAAAATAAATAAAATAAAAATAAATAAATAAAAGAAAATGTTTTAATTCTGTATTATGATAAAAGTATTTAGAAACTTGTTTTAAAAATTAAATTGTTATTTATTACATTTCTGCAATGATTTTATGTACTGATATAAGGTACCCTGGGGTAATAACGCCACGTTAAGGTTCTACCAATTTTCACGGCTTAGCTTTAGATTGTATTTTTCAAACAAATATAGGATCTGATACAGCAACTCATTGACTATCTATATAAAATAAAATAATTTAACAGATATGTATTCATAAAATGTAATGGCGTTTTTTCTTGACCAATGCTATTTGGCGTTATTACCCACCTATATGGGTAATAACGCCATGCAAACAAAACTATGAAATAAGATGGAATAATTGCATGTAGATAGCCCAATTCTAAAAATACAAACTCTACAAACTTAGAAATTGACAAATTGCAATCTAAGCTATTGATTATGTTCAATTTTTTGTGAAAGTGTAAGAAAAATAAAGGTGTGGTGTGGGAGGAGGAGATGAGGCAAAAGAATATCAGATCGTGAGCTTCTTTTTGCTTAAAAAGGACCACTTAAATAGAAATATGAGAAACATTGGACAGTTTTAACTGTGTTTATTTGAATCAGTATTTAGGATGTAGCTCGGCCACTGTAGGGAATCAACCGGGGAACTAAAGTCAAGGATTGGCGTTATTACCCCGGTATAGTTATTGCGCAGTACATTTTAAATTACAAATTATCTCGAGAAGATATCCAAAATCTTCAACAACATTTTAAAAGTACATGAAATGCACTACAAATTTATGTAATTAACAAAGTATTTCCGGATAAAAATATAGTCTTCACATCACAAAACGTATCTCGCAAATTTTAGATCAAGCGTTAATTTTAGTTGCTTGTAAAAACAATAAGACCTAAAAATGAAACAAATTAACTTGAAGCTGTTTTTTGCGATTTATATGACTCAAAACCCTTCTGCGCAGAGCACATGGGTATCATTTACCTGATTATTTCATAATTATGCAAAATATAAGCACTTGGCGTTATTACCCCGCCTGGCGTTATTACCCCAGGGTACCTTATTTAAAAATGACCTTGTGCCGGTGTTTTGATTAAAAAATAAACAAATAAAAAATCTTAGTTTAACTTATTTGTTGTTTATATTCTATATTTAAATTAAGAGGCCTAGACTATGAATCTCGGGTGCATCTGTTCAAAATATTGTTCCTCGTTATATATATATATATTTTTTTTCTTTTTTTTGTCAACACCTATGATTTTTTTAAAATTGGCAATCGAAAAATTACCAATAAAAAAAGGTAGAAAATAATCTAAAAGTCATAAATTTATCATTGCATACAACCACTGTGTAACGGTAACTTTATGTTTCCAAAGAAAGGAAAACTTTTGTATGAGATATATTATTATTATTATTTTTAATGCATTACTTTAACACAATGATAGTGATAATAATAAACATAGAAAACTTAATTCGCTGTTTTAATTGAAAAGAAATAAATTATTTATTTATTTCTAAATAAATAAAAAAGTACTTATTTTAATAATTTTATTTATTTATTTATTTATTTATTGTAAAATAATAATAATAATAATAATAATAATAATAATAATAATAATAATAATAATAATAATAATAATAATAATAATAATTTTAACAAAATTGATAAAAATATTCAAAACTATATTATATTCAAATATATATATATAAATATATATATATATTCAAATTATATCTTTTTAATAATTTGTTATATTATTTATCGTATTTTAATTTAATTTTTTTTATTCAAATTAATGCCTATTTGATTCAAAAACTTATTTTTAATTTATTTTATTTCTTTATTTTTTTTTCTTTAAAATAGACATTAAATCTTCAGTAAAGGTAGTACGAATATTCATACCTATTGAAAAGAATAAATTAATTCTTTAATCAATTTCTTCTCACGTAAAGTATCTTTCCATAAAATGTCATTTAAAATTAAAAGCAAACAGCTATATCAATGATATATCGCCTTACAAAGTCACTTTCATGTTCCTAATCCATTTTTCATGTCACCAAACCAATTATCCGGACAATTAAGCACTATGAAAAACAATATGTCATGCGATCTAAACAAATAACCTCTTAAAAAGCCAACCTTTCGGAAACATTTACCTCAACATTTTGTTGACATCTCATTCTAAGATGAGCTGCATACCACGAGATAATCTTCCCGATATCCTAATCTGCAGTCACTAATTCACCTGATAACTTATAGTGAACCATTCAAGTATAAAGCAGGCTGCTGTATTAAAGACCTTATAAATATTAATGCCGACAAATGATTCCAATGCGCCAAAACAATGGCTTTTAATTTTCTGCACGAACAGCACCCTGACCAGCAATATCGTTTTGATCTTAAATACTTCCCTGATGACTTGTCACAAAGTTGACCACACAAGTCACCAGATAGTCTTTCCAGTCGCAGATTCGTCGTGATTTCCATCGCTTTGCCGACGACAGGAACAGACGCCATTTTGAATTATGCCTTGATTTGGAATTCAGTTGACGTCTGCACGTGTTGGTCTTGGAGGCTCACGCGATACTTGTCATGTGACAGTGTCGTTCCATGATTGGAGGCATGGCGTGTAAGTTTGAGTAAAAGTCTGGCTGTTCAATCTTGAAAAGAGGGCTTGTCTCTCTGCACTTAAAGCTTTTTAATGACACACTATATATTTTGCTGTTTTTGATGTAGTTTAAAAAAGCTTTAATTGCTTTTATAAAGTTTTCTAAAGAATACCAATTTTTAACAAGTAATTAAAAAAAGACTTAATTGGTTGTTTTTGAATTCACTATTTGCTTCTACCGTTGTCTAAAATTGTGCATGTAAAGCATTTCATATAATTTTTCATTTATTTACTGCACATCAGTTAATGTATTTAACAAAAACGATCTATACAGAAAGTTTTTTATTTGTTATTTTTTTTAAAAAACAAGTTTTGTTATTAACATCAGTACCCTTTATTCATAGTATTGCTCGATTTGATACACAGTACCCAATTATGTATAAAAAAATTTCCCATGTTTCTGTAAGAAATCTAAGGTATTCCCCGTAGAAAAAATTCTTTTTTAAAGGTAAAATATTACACTTTGCATTAAGAGCATATTGTAATTGCATGGAGATATTTTTTTAACAGGCGTTAGAGACCAGCACCAAAATGAGAGCTTTTCCAACGAAAAAAAGAATTATTAAAAAATCGAAGTATCCGTTCAAAAATCATGCATAAACATACAATTTGGAAATTTTCTAATTGACTACTTTTTTGTGTGTGAAATTATGATAGCATCACGGGAAGTACTGAGAGTATACTTTCCCTATAATTCCACCTTTTTTTTATGTCTGGTCACCGTGTAGCCCTAAATGACTACAAGTGAAACAGTAAAAAATGTCGCCAAGATGTGATAATTTTAATTCGTTACATTATGAGTCTCAGATAACCGTCACTTCGCGGATTTGTCGTGAAGTCATGATAACTTGTTTTTGAATTACACATCCCCAAAGAGATTTATTTAACCTCCTCAGTCCTCATGTCGCCTGTAGGAGACGCTAAAAACACTATTTAAATCAATTTATCTCCTTCTGGGAATGTTAAAATTACTTTTTACCTTTTTAATAAATGTGTGCATATCATAAGCATCAATAAGGACTAATATGGATTAGAGATGTTCTATAAGAATTTCAATTTGTTTTTGGTGGTACCTAGTAAAATTTGTCTCAGGACTGAGGAAATTAAAAAAGTTTCTTGCAACTTGCTACAAAACGAGATATAAAGTTCAGTGACGCCACAGTGACTAATTTTTTCACGACATGTGACGGCAATGTTGAAAGTAAGAGTTGCATTTAATTCACGATGTCTTTAAATTATTGTCACATAGGAAAAATGCTGCTTTTATGAGTAATTAGTGAAATGACACCGTATGAAATATACTTCAATTATCTGAGATATAATATGTCCAGGATGGAAGTCTAACCCAGAACCTTTGGGCAATTGTCAAAGCTTTTCCAATAGTGGTATCTGAACGACATCCCAGCTAACACAATATTCACTCAGAGCAACAATTTAATATAGGCCTGGAGGCGGCAGCACAGATAATCCCCTCATCGAATTCATGGATGAAAATCTAGGATAAGTTAAATGTCGATTCGCATATTAAAACGCAATCGGTCTACCAAGTCATAGCTTCGTGGAAAACACCTAAAAATCAGATTTTAACGGTTGGCTCCTAGATTTAATATTATGGTTTGTTGCACCTAAAAGTATGAAAACGTGGAGGATTGGGAGCTGGAAAACATAATAGTAAACCTGTGAGTCACCCGTTAAAATCGGGTTTTTATGTGTTTTCCACCAAGATATCACTTGGCAGACATTTTGCATTACGATATACGAATCCATATTTAACTAATCCTAGATATTTTCATCCGTAAACCCGATGAGATGACTGTCTATCCTGTCGCCTCCCGGTCTAATGGGGGCATCCGGAAATTCTGTTGAGTTATTTTTAATAACGAATAAAATGCCATCATCAAACATTGCTCTAAGCAACCGTTGGCTGGTATGTCATTCAGATAGCTTGGTTGGAAAAACATTGACAGCTGACCAAAGGCTCTGGGTTCGAGTCCCAGTATGAAAATATTTAAATTTGGATAGAAAAATCGCTATACATAAATCAGTTATTTAGATTATATACAGACATACTAGATTATTTATTTATCAGTTGATTATGTCAAGAATAATAAAAGTATATCAACTAATACATTCAGAATTACGTAACGTGTAACTCCATATTGCTTCAACGGGAATGATTGACATTTCTTGAATCTTCTAGAATTTCTCAACATTTCTTACTGTGATTCCACTTCATAGAAAGCAAAATAAATCTAATGAAAATATCATTACAATGTCTTCGTCATTGGTCAACTTAGAATTAATGAAGGTAAATTGACGATTTGGAATGAATCCCTCTGTATTGGTTGAATGAATCGATTGCGACCTGGTTTATTTTACAAAAATTCGTCATCTTAATGCGTCTATAGTCAATTTTATTTTAGTGAAACAATTTACGATCTTTCTGCATATATATATACACACACACACATATATATAATCATGAATTTTTACAAAATTTCTATTTTTAATCTTTTATTTTTAAATTTTCGTTAGGATTATTTAAAAACCATTACGTGAATAAAAGTAAACGAAATAAAACGTTGGAACTCATTCACAGTAGATAGGTCCTTTATGTTAATGAATTTTTATAGTTAAAGCTTTTGAATATTACTTGCATAACAAGCATATGATTGTCTCACTTCTCTCACGCAAATGCTGTCATTTTTACTATGACTGTCGCTTCAAGAGAGCATTGCGTGCGATATCAAGAAATGCCTGTCAACAAGGAGTGTTAGCATTACAAAAATCTTTTGTTACGGAATTATTCAGTTTTTCTGTGATCGTGCAAAGACTCGAATAAATAGTTTTGAATATAATTTTGCTTTCCGGAACGTTTTTTTAAAAAAACTACGGTTACACAAATGCAAACTGAATCTTTTATACATGCAGCGTTGTTGAAAATCCAGCTGAAAGGATAAGAAAAAAAAATAGATTGTTTGGCAAGGTGCCTGTTAGAATCGTCGGAAATGTTTTTTCCACTCCATTACTTAAAATTTACAATTCTTATAATCCATAACTAACCTGATTAAAAGTTACATTAGCATGCTTTAACGATAAATTTTGTTATTGTAATAATGATAGATAAATATCTAAAAAATTCAACAAGTTGCATGTGCGTGTGTTTCTATTTGTACATGTGATACAATATCTAGATTTACATGCAATAACCTTGTTTAAGGTGTAAATATGTATATATATATGTGTGTGTGTGTGTTTGTGTGTGTATCCGGAAAGACATTTTAATTAATTCATTATGGATTTCTGATGTTTGCAATATAATCTGATCCTTTATTTGATAGGTCTTCTGTACAGCAATTCAGAAATAAACTTTAGTGATTTGGAATGGACAATATGCCTAAGGAGTAAAATTCCAAGAACTTCTTGGCCCCTCTATATGCTTTCAATATTTTCTTTTCATTTTTGCATTAATTCAGAGAATGACAAAAACTGTTTCTAAAAAAAGTGAAAGAGCTCTTAGGGCGGCACTCGCATGCCTGAAAACCATTAATTGGAACGACATTTTAAAGAACTTCATTACGAATTTCGAATGCTGATGCTAATAATATAAGCTGACACTTGATTTGATAACTTTTCTGGACAGCTGTTTAGAAATAAACTCTAAGAGTTTTAGTAACCGTGTGCATTAAATTTCAAGGGCTTCCCTTACCCACCCACATCGATATGCTTCTAAAACTTTATTTGCATTTTGGTACTGAAGCAGAGACTGTCCAAAATTCTTTCCAAAAAAGTGGAAGGAGTACATTTAGTGTGGAACTCTTTAAGAGGAACTCTCAGGCCTGAGAAACAGAAATAAACTCTAAGAGTTTAAGTAGATCTGAATATTAAATATCCCAAGATCTCCCCGCACTCACCCACATAAAAATGCTTCTAATACTTTATTTGAATTTTGGTATTAACTCAGAGAATGACCAATTTTTTACAAAAAATGTGAAAAGGGTACATTTAGGGCAAAACTCTTTAGGAGGAACTCTCACGGCTGAAAACTATTGGTAAAAATTTTTAGTAATATTTTTAAAAATAAATATGTTCTAAATTTAGCAGTCAATAACATTTCTATACAGTCTAGAACAAAATTCGATAAAAATAACGTCTTCAATCTTTACTATCATTAAAACATCATCAAACTACTACATTTCATACATTAAGAGGCTACTTTACTTAAACGAAATGACCCGTTCGCTAATAGTAATCCTATGGAAGAAATTTATAAAGGTATCTCGGTTACATTTGCAAAATATTTTTCCATTGGATGGCTGAGATCGATCTGTGCAGGCCTTTTTTACTTTTTTTGATTTTGTTTACAGATATTTTTTATGAGGACGCTTTCATTTTCGGAACTGATTTGAAAAGCAAAAACTACCCCCTCCCCCCCACAAAAAAAAAAAAAAAAAAAAAAAATTAGCCACTAAAATTGAAAAAGTATAAAACGGCCTGCATTCAAATCAATCTCAGCTATCCAATGCAGAAAAAATCTTTTAAAAATATTTATATGCAACCGAGATATCATTATAAATTCCTTCCATAGGATTAGCATTAGTGTTCGTGTTTTTTCATTTGACTGAAGTAGCCCCTTAATGAGTACAACATGAGAATTTAAAAGTCTCATGAAATGAAATACGCTCTTTGTGAATTGATGCAAATCAGGCTAGGCATCGCAGGATCATGAGATTCTCTCAATGCCCCGGTGCTCAACGAAATGATCTTGTCGTGAAGATATCTAGATAGTGCTGATAATTTCACAGTCCAACAGTGAGTTTGATCTCCTTTTCCTTGGCACATGCAATTTGTCTTCGCTAAGTGTGGAACTTTTTAGCGGACGTCCGCAGTGAAAAAGAACGCGTGAGGCGCATGTCAAAAACGAGTCACTTTAAAGATCGGCTGAAATAGATGCATCAAATGATAAAGAAACTGCTCAGATTAACTTGATATGTTTTTAAAAAGAGAATTGTTTTATCTTTTAGAGATCAGATGTTTATCTCTTGATTAGCTTTTAAGAGTACAGTAAGTATAGAAATGATACCGCATCGGAATAATGGTACAGTAAATTTCCCAGTATTAAAATAAATGATTGCTGCTATATGAAATAAAATCTTCTGCAATAGACATTTTGTATAACTTGAATACATTTATAAAAGGCGAAATGCATTTCCTAGAGTCGAATTGAAATTAGACTCAAATAAAAATAATATTTCATAAATATTTAATTTACAAAGCAATAATAACATTAATAAATTTTACAGTCTTGGTCCAAAGATTTATTTATTAAACGACAAAATGATCTTTTCGTGCACATATCCAAACTGTATGTCAATTTCACAAGTCAATATAACCTTCGTTGCATGAAACTACACAAATTGTCTCCGTGAAGTTTAAATTCTTTTAGAGGATGAATGAAGCAACACGAACATGCCTAAAAAAAATCACTTGAAAGTTCAACTGATATAAATTTGTCCCAAGATTTAAAAAAAAAAAAAAAACTGTTCAGATTAACTTTATACGTTGTTTAAATTAATTACTTTATTAGTAAGACATGGAGTGTTCATGGTTTTATTAGTTCCATGGACATAGTAAATTAAAAAATGGTGCATTTAAAGGAACAAATTAATAGTAAATTCAATTTAGGCTAAAATACATTCACTTTTATGCGATCACTGCTTGTCCAAGGAAATACACCTTGTTATCTATCCTTAGATTGTCCAGTATCCGTAGATATGGCACATAAGCACCAGGCTCTTCAAGAAAAAATCTTCGCATAACAGCGACAACGCAAAATATAAACAATAAGTATTACAGCATCGAACGTTCTAAATGAAAAGCTCAATAACTTCTAATGAAACCAAAAAGAACATCTGAATTGTCATGTAATATAGCGAGTATAAATAATAACGTTTGTTGCCGAAATCAATTGCCGCTCTCGAATGTTAACAGTCTAAATCATTTTCGTAGCAACATAATGACCATTAAAATGATGTTATTTCACTCCAGCAATAACTTACTTAATTAATTATATATGACTGACAGACATTTTATAGTTTGGCATATTAAATGACATCCTTTATAATAATTATTTACTATTTTCTATGTGAAATTGATTTGGGGAATCAATAACACATTTGGAAGGTTCGAAAAAAGAGCAAGTGGTGCGTTTCTTTTGTTCTAATCTAACCCCAAGCCCCCTCGTTCGATTGCAGTCGTGACTTAAGCAAAATAGCGTCTGGCCACTCTTTAGTGAATGTTTTGGTGTCTTGCATTCTAATTTTCCAGTCGAGCTATCTGTACACAGGGCACGCGTATAAGGAATCTTTGAATCGGAGCGACAGAACCCCGTGAAAGTTTTTGGTGAAGTCACGATGCTGGTGAGCAAAAATGTTTGTAATTACCGGGAAAATGTAAAAGAAAAAATTTAATAATAGCTTAGAATAAAATACTTGATGACATTCAAAAGTAAGTCGTATACTACTAAGTTTGTTTGTTAGTCATGTTGTATAATTATTTTAACACTAATAATTTAGTGGAAAAGTAGAATTTACAAGACAAATTATTTGTAGATGCAATAATTGGAATATGTAGAAAAAAATGAAAATTTATTTTAAAGAGAAATGATTTATATATTACATATAGTTGATTTTAATTGAAATAAACAGTATATAATGTAATTTATAATTTATATAAGCTTCAATTTTCGCGAACAATTTAAACAAGAAACTTATTGGATGGAGATATTGATGTTTTGCAGAAGTCGTGACGAGGCTGATGAACAAGAATTTTAAAATTACCGGAAATTACAATTTCTCTATGATATGCAGAATTGTAATGCATTTTTTTGATTTACATAATTAAAGTAAATTCGCCATGTTCTACAATTATTTCTTTTGAATCTAAATAAAAAATACATGTTAAAAGACAAAGATTTGTAGATGTAGTAGTTGTATGAAAAGATACATATAGGATGGATGTGACAAAAAAGGACATCCCTTAATAATTTTGAATAAAAAAAAAAAAAGAAAAAAAAAGAAAGAAAGAAAGAAAGAAAATTAAAAATAAAAGTGGAAACAGGGTTAGCGAATTTAGATATTTAAACGATTTATTTTTTCAAAACGAATAATATAGCATATTTTATAATCGATCTAAGTCTTAACTTTGGAGGTCATTATAAAGAACAAGAAAATCAATGCATGAAGCATTCTACATTTTTGCTTTACATCTTGCTTAAATAGACACATTTATCTAATTGAATGACATTAAAAGAAGCCAATATTTTTATTATTCCTGTTTTCATTTATGTAAAAAGGGCATTTCGATATGTATAAGGCGCACCAGGAATTCTTTTTTGTTGTAAAGTGTCATCATATCATTAATTAAAGACGAAGATTCTAACACTATAGTTCAAAATCAATCACTATAGTTAAAAATTCAGATTTTTTTCACCAAACAATTTTTTATTTCACTACCTTGTTTGATGCTGATTTAAAGTAATAAAAATAAAAACATACTGATCCATCTTTTAAATTATTGTATTTCATCATTTTTGGCTAAATGATACATTTGAACTTATAGTCAAAGTTCAACCTGACAATCGCGAAATATCAATATTTTCGTGTAGTAAACTTCGCCCCTTAATTTATTTCTTAATTTCAGAAATTAAGTACAGTGAATATTACCGTACTAAAATACAACGAGAATGCAAAATTAAACAACCCTGATAAAGCTAAATTTCTGTGGAACATTTACCAGCAAAATAAATAACGTGGTTTTCTATCTCTTTATTGATAATATAGAAATGCACATCACAAAAAACATTGAAAAAAATTAAAATTTGTAATAAAAATATAGCATTTTAAAAAAATTAAGTCTCATCAATACTTATTTATTATTTTTATATGATAATTGCATAATCACATTTTTTTTTCTTTTTCTTTTAAGCCAATGTAAATATGTAAAATAATGTATTTTATACAAAAATACTTCTTTTATAAAATCTCACAATTTCTTAAAATAAAAAAAGCAGACATGTTTGTAAGAATTTAACTGGTATTCAAAACATCGGGAAGTTGGCAACTAAGCTTTAATATTTAATGAAATCAGTGAAATAGATACCTTTTAGTTTGACGTTTTTTAACTTGAACTCTGATTTAAATTGGTCATGAACTCAGCATGATATACATTTCTAGGCAATACAATACAAGCGCCGCAACTAAATTTTCTTGCCGTAAAGTTTAATCGTAATTGTTTTGTTTCAGGTATTTTTATTACACAAGAACGTAGGAAATGGAGTTGGAAATGGAACAAATATGTTATATTACATTTTATTTTATTTTTATTTCTAACTCTTTTTTTTATATAATATTTGGCGATTTTTTGATTTGTTTGTTTGTTTATTGTAACAACATACATTTGACTTGTGTGTTCGACATGAAGCCTGCTTATAAATCATCATCAATTTTTACAGGGACGAGATAGCACAAGGAAATTGTACAACACAAGAGAAGTACAACGGGGGCTCCACAGAAAGAGTGTGTGCAATGGAACCAGTGGGATTCGAACCCACAGTCTCCTACACCCGCAAGCGATTAGCAGCGTGGTGTCTTAACCACTCGTCACGGAGACCCATCTTTTGATTTATAAATATCAAATGGATAAATAAATAAATGAATAAAACTACTACTTCCTTTACAAATTATCGTGAAACAAACTTGAGTCTCTCGCGGCATAACGAAGTTGAAAACCAATATTGTAGATATCACAACAAATTTCGGAATTGGTTTTTATTGCATTTACATTTCAAATAGGTTAGTTGTTTCTTTTTTTAAAGTGAATATAAAATTATTCCAGTTGTAAATGCGAGAACAAAATGACAGATAATAACACACTTGATAAATGGAACTCCCGTGACCATGAAATTTGATCTCTCTTTAAATCATGTCCTTAGTTTAAGTCACGATGATTAGTTCAACTTGCACATTACAGGAAAAAGAGAATGCCTACTATATTCGACTGGAGGTGGAGAAGAAGAATGACAAGCAGCTGGTAAGAATGCAAATTTGTAGTAGCAAACATATTAGATTAATAATTGTTGCCACATTACATCAGCAATATTTTTGTAAAAATACATTTGCTTCTGCATAATTTGATCATGAATTCGACAATTTAAAAAAAAATTGACAGTTTAAGGTTAGTTTTATCAGAAGTTGCAATGAATTGGAGACAAGATTCTATTAAAGCTGTTTTAAAATCCAAACTGACTATACTGTTAAAAATCTGCAACTTTTATTCCATAGTCACACCACTGCTTTTATAGAATATCTTTATTCTGACCAATGAGAATACTCCATAATATCGTCAAGTCATCGTTTTTTATGAAAGCCGCGGAGTGACTATGCAAAAAAAGTAGCATATTTTTAACGGTGTACTTTCTGACAAATATTTCAATTCCTGTTTCTTCGCAAACGTATCGAATTGACTGGGAATCTTACTTAAAAACTATTCAATCGAACCGATTTTTTTTTTTTTTTTTTTTTTTTTTTTTTTTGTAAAAACATAAGACAGTTTAGAGTACGTTGTCAAAGTTAGCAATTTCAGCCAAATTTCCTGATAGGAAAGCGTAAGAAAGAAAAAACTCCCTTCCTGAAATAACAATCTCTTATAATTCAAGATACAAATTTATTATCTGCAAAGAAAAAAACTGTTCGAATCGCTTCAATAATCAATCAAGTATCTTCAATAATTATGCCTGAAATTATCATGTTTTTATGCTAAAAAACGAGCAAGAAAATATATTAGAAAGTTACTAAAAGAGATTTTTTCTTAAATTATTTCGTCTTAATCATTTTGTAGTAACTTTTTCATAAAAATAAGCATTTTTTATTGATTTTAAGAATTCAATTGATTGACATTAGTAGGTAAACGTTACATTTTGCGAACTTATAACGGAGCATATATTCTTTACACTTAAAATCTTAACATGTGCTGATAAAAAACATTGTTTTGAAATTCTTGCATCAAATGTCTCGAATTTCATGTCACAAACCGACTTTAGTATATATTCTCCTGCAGATGTTATCCGAACTCTCATGCAAAGGTTGGAAGACATTATTTATGCAACAATTTATAACGAGAAATTTACTTAAATGTCATTGAATAGTTTAACAGATTTTTTACTTATGCTTCAAAATTTTTGAAAAATACAATGCCCAAGTTTACACCGTTCATTAAATAATAATATAAGTAATAAATAAAAGAACTACGGAAATTTTGTGTGGGAGGATTTTGCAAAGCACCGAATTCACCTTCCTGCCATTTTCATTTGAACATGAGAATTTGACTTACCACGTCCATGATCGTGGCAACAGCCGGACTCGCGGACGTCTTCCGAGGAGGTGGCGTCGGCTCCGTGTCTTCTTGTGTCCGGACGACGCACATGCCGGACTCGGATGGTGGTGTGCTTGTTGTATCTGCGGGAGGAGCCTTGGAAGATTCGGAAGCACCAGCGTATCTAGTTTCCCCTTAAAAGAAAAGAAAAACGACGAATAACAAAAATTTCTGAAATACAGTTTAAAAATTTAATTCGTCCTATTATTTATTAAAACTGGAAAAAAAAATCGCTGGAATATCGGAAAATATGTAATAAAATATAGGATGTCCAGCAAATAAGACCCCGATTTCAAAATTAAATTTCTCAAAAACAAAGATCGATAGAATTATGCGGTAAACTGTTGGTTTGTTAGATAAGCTGTAAAAATCTCATGCAGAAGTTTCAAACGATTAATGTTTTGAAAAGATTGTGTTCTGATTGCAAATAATATTTGACTTGACATTTTTCTTGTTTTAGATTGCTTGCAGAGAACGCGTTTTTTGGCATACAGTGCCATATTTTAGCGTTTTTTGGGGGTTATTTTTGAAATTTCGAAATTCCAAAAATTTAGGTCGAAAAATCAATAAAATCTGGCACGGTGCGCCAAAAAACTCGTTTTCTGAAAGCAGTCTAAAACAAGAAAAACGTCAAGTCAAATATTCTTTGCAATCAGAACACAGTTATTTCAAAGTATTCACCGTTTGAAACTTCTGCATAAGATTTTTATACCTTACCTAATAAACAAACCGTCTACCGCATAATTCTATCGACTTTTGTTTTTGAGAAATTTAATTTTAAAATGGGGGGGTCTTTTTTTTTTATTTATTTATTTTATTTTTTATTTTTTTTGGACACCCTGTATATGTGGAGATATCGTAAAGTTTCAATTACAGACGAGTATTTTTTTTATTCCATTTGCAACCCACTACAGTCCTCCCCACTTAATCGGGTAACGGATAATCGAATACCCCGCTTATTCGAATAGAACTCTCCGGAACCGAATTTATCGTCATTGGATCTATGTTATTTTTCCCCGCTTAAACCGAATAAATTTCGCGAATCTCCCCGCTTATTCGAATACCATCTGGGTGAACTATGTTTGAAAACAGGCACGAAAAACACGTTTCATATTGAATTTTTCTTCACCTTTTGTCATTTTCGGCTCATTTCCATTGAAGATAAATTATCAGTTCTTCCTGCAACGATTTCGGCAGGCAGGTGTATAATGGACAGGTTAAATTATCTCCCTTCCTTTTTCTGCGAATGAGTAAAATAAGTTGGTCAATGGATTATTTTTAAGTTTAGTCGCGGTTTTGTTCGGAAAAAGACGTTGCTATGAATTTTAAATGGAAAGAAACCTTTATGAAAAACTGATGTTTTTGAAGCGTTAAATAAAAAAACAGAAGTCCAGGTAGCAGAAGTAAGGTTCCAATATAAAACACAATGCCAAAAATGTCCAAAAATAAGACAGATAAAATGGAAATTGGGATTGAAAGAGGGAAGATAATCTCAGTTTTCATAACAATATGCACTGGAATAGGTTTAGCGAAAAAAGTGAAATTTTCGTTAATAAATGGCGCTATGATTTAGCAGAAAGCGTGTGCTAGCAAAGTTTTAACCAAATTCCATTGAACTACATTAAGTATAAATTTAAATCATACAGTTATATGAACTGATATTAAATTATTACGTACTTTCTTTATATTAGAAATTGTATTTATTTTACTAATTTACGTTATTATATTAACGATTTTATTATGCTATTAATTAATTATGCTGCAGATGGTTGTTTTACCTTTTTATTACGCATTAAATATCACATTTCTGTGTTCCCCGTTTAATCAAATACCCCGCTTAATCGAATATTTTTTCTGGAACCATCAATATTCGTTTAAACGGGGACGACTGTATTTCTAAGAAATACATTTCGTAGTATTTTCCTCTTGGAAATAATTTCTTACTCTAATATTTTAACATGATTGTTAATATTAGCGACTGCACAATTTCAATTGCAAAAAAAAAAATTTAAAAAATCAAACATTTTTGGAAAAATTCAATTTTAAGAGTTTGAGCTTTTTTTATTTCTCCCTATTTGTAGTAATCACTTATGACAAAAAATTGAAAAAAAAAATGCTCACACAGAAATTTATCCATCCATACACAGACATTAAAGGGATTGCATACACACACACACACGCACATATGCACATATATAGATTGGTAGAAATGTATGTACATAAAAGAGATATAAAATCCTTAATAGAAAAATCAACAGATGTCTTTAAAATATAATAGATACAATTCCGCAAAGTGATAAATTACAAATGTTCAAAAGACTGAAATTACGGAACTCCTATACAAATTATTTCAACAAGGGCAGAAAGTACTTAGCAATAAAACATGAAACATTGTCTTATTTCTCGTTAATTTTTCTAGATAACATTGAATTAATCCAGCGAGAATAAGAGGTAATAACAGTGATCAATATCATTACGAATTAATGTCATCTACAACGTTGCACTTTTTTTTTCTCTCTCTCTCTCCCTCTCTCTTCCGTTGCAATCGTTATCTACAAACGATTCGAACATTTCTCCAGGCGAAAACATATATAAAAGATGCAATGTCAAACATAGCAATTACTAAAATACCACATTGGCAGGTATCTCTAAGCACCGTTACCAATGCATTTATGGGGATGTGGCGCGTGATTTGGGGGACACGAACTGAACATCCCTGTACCACCAGCAATGTAAGGGGATAAAAATGAGACTGATGTCATTAGACTGTCACTGGTGTCAAAACCAGCCGAGGTATGATCACTTATGTCATTGGAACACCTGATAAAGGTGATTTTGATTGGATGATTTATTT
This sequence comes from Maratus speculifer, assembly GCA_964019185.1. Taxonomy (NCBI): domain Eukaryota; kingdom Metazoa; phylum Arthropoda; class Arachnida; order Araneae; family Salticidae; genus Maratus; species Maratus speculifer. The sequence goes on from OZ025289.1 coordinate 376,216,364, forward strand.
ATTGATTTGTATAAAAAAAAGTTTTTTGCATCTAAATGGTATTCGTTTTTGATGAAATAATGAAAGGGAAGAGTATAAGTGTGGTTACTATGGTGTAAATGTGGCTATTTTTATGTATGATTTAATAAATCCTAGCAATCTAAATCATGCTGTTTATTTCAGCGTGTAATGTTTTTTAAAAATCCTTCATATCTTTGTGATTTGTATTATAGGTGTCCGCAAAAAGAGGAAATTGGGGAAAGGTCATTGCCGTTCACTGGATTCTGAAATTTAATTATTTAAATTTTCTTTATCTCTGCTGATTTTTATACAAATAGTAAAATTTATTATTTACAAAAGCCTTAAAAGAATTAGACACCAAATTATTTATTTATTTATTTATTTATTATTTTATTTATTATTTTATTTTATTTTATTTTATTTATTTTATTTATTCTATTTTTTTGTCAGAGTTATAAAAGAGCTCACCCTTCCGTAGACGACAATTTTTCATATAAGACCTATTTTCACCTTCATGAGTCAAAAAATTAAATTTATAAGAAAGGAAAAGCTGTAAAATTAACACAAACACACACACAAAAAAAAAAAAAGAAAAAAGGAAGAAAGAAAAAGAAAAAAGAAAAGAAAAGAAAAAAGAAAAGAAGGGATAACAATTTTCCCTTATCCATTTTGAATTTTTAATATTTTTCATTTTTTCATTTTTTCATTTACATGCTTCTTTAATTTATATGTTTGAAAGTAGTCTTGCAGAGAGTGTTCTGAGAAAAAAAACCGAAGCTTGACTTATTTCATGTTTATATTTTCTACTAAATAATAATAATAATAAATGAGTTAATAACTAACAGACATATATTTTTTGGTCTTCCATGATCTGTATTTATCATAAAGTGATGAGGCACAGGAAATTTTACGCAACAATAACGAATAACTTTATGTACGCAGCATTTAATATTTTTAATTTTGTTACAAGGAAGGAATAATGTTTCGCGTAGAAATTTATCAAACTACCTATATGAAAATTTTAATATGTTAGTTTATTTTAAACTTTTATTAAAATGTTTTAATAACAATTATACATCTAATCAATAACAGTTAATTACTATAATCAGCATACTATTAATATAAAAAAGCCTATTATCTTAAAAGCTCTTACTTAAACCAACTGACTGCTATTAAAAACATCTTCATTTATTTTTCTGTTTCGCTTTAGACAGACAACAGCTGAACTCTTTGTGTCCATTAAAACTCAATATTTCTCACACAATATTGCATACTTTCAGGATTTCAAACAAAAAGAAGCACACAAAAAGTATGTTTAACTCTTTCTTCACCGATGAAACTCAGTAATCAACGGGGACATCGTCGACGCAAAAACATAAAAAAAACAAACTCTAATGAAACAATCTGATCTTATCCTGTCCCGTTTTTTTTATTCTTCACAAAACTCCGATCTATTTACTTACTTGCGCAACTAAGGGTGTACCAACAAAGAGGGGAAGGCTCTAGGTTTCAACCAGAATGAAAGAAATTTATCAAAGCAATGCTGTGTGCTACTCAACTCAACTAAACAAAATCTTCTTCTAAAGATAAGCAATGCCCGTATGGTGTATTGTAAAAGACCAAAGAGATCGTTAGTAAGGTAGGATTCCGAGGTGTCGGCCTCAATGGTTTGGCGCTTTAATGGATTTGCGCTAGTCGTGATTACAAACCCCCTTTTCATTTTTTGATTATTTTTTTAGTTCTTATTATTTAGCCGTCGCTCACCGGTCATTTGTTTCCGCCATACTTGTTATGTATGCATTTCCCCCTTTATTTTTTTTATTTTACTTTTCTTTTGTTTCTTTTGGCAGCTATTACTTGACCACGTTTGGACCATTTGTGTTTAAAAAAGAAGAGGCATGTCATTCTGGTCAGTGATGTGACTCGTTTTCGTAACTAGGAACAGCTAATTTCTTTATTTTTAATTTTTTTTTCCTTTCTATCTGATGCTTACAATTTTTTTTTCATTTCATTTCAGCTGTTATTATCACAGAGTCATGCGCATTTTTGCTGAGGTCGGTGATTAAGTGATGACCTATCTACTTCCTAGAGCATGAGTATGCTGCTAAGAAATAAAAATATGTATATTGTGACAAACTACCAGTAAGTTCTCATGCAAATAGAAACAATTTTCAGCAACTGCCTATGTTCTCGTAAAGCACCTGTTTCGTGACTTAGTGAACAATCGAATATCATTTTTATACCTTGGTCGTGAATGATGATATTAGTAATCAGACTAATTATGGTTTCATGATATTTCTGTATTGCATTGTAACACAAAATAGTTTCATTCTCAAGTAATCAAAATAACAAATTAAATAGTTTATATGTATTTTTCTCTTTGTTTAATTTTTTTCTTAATCTAAAAGAAAGGTTTTTCTCCATTCCACCACGCAAAACTTCCTGACATATTTTTTAAACTCATTTTTAAAAATAAACGCGTTGCACCTACAGGGATAATTATTAAAATAATTTAAAATCAGACAGTTTTTTTTTTTTTTTTGGTAACAAATTATACTTTGAGTTATATACGATTATGAAATGAGATTTTCCCCCTACTTTTAATCAGTAAAAAATAAAGAATTTTTTAAAATTATAAATAGTATATTTTTACTGTCATGAGTTTTTGTAAAGCACAATGATTAATTAAGTTACATATTTACAATATACAACTTTACATTGATGTTCTGCTTGTGATTTAAGTCTTAGAAAATCCTAGACTCGAAAAATTCACTAAAACAAAGATTTTATATTTGAAAAAATCTAGCATATGAGCGTAGAATATTTTCAAACATAATTTAAGGAAATTATAAAATTTGTTTCATTCCTCTTTGTTATAGATTTTGTTAGTAATAAAATGATATTTGATATATCTTAAAATAATACCGTATTGAACAATTCATTATAAAAACATCTAAATGAGAAACAGATAAGTTCATTAACTTTTTAATGTTTATAATTTACCACCAATGATAAACTAAAATAATTATGAATTTAATCAAACAGACTAATAAACAACGCATTTTCTTTTCGCATAATAGTTAGATCACCTAAATACTGCAAAAGTCTTAAAAAAAAAAAAAAAAAAAAAAAAAAAAAACTATTTAAAATTTTATTGTCAGACCTGCCGTTGTAATATTTCATAAAAACCCAACGTTTTGAATACACTTTTCTCTCTCTGTTTTTCTCCCTGTCTCTAACTTATAACACATTTTAAAATATATGTTTTTCTTACTGAGAATTTAAAAAAAAAGGTGTATATATGCATGTGAGTTTAGGGGGGGGGGGGGTAAATACCCACCCACCCCCCAAAAAAATACCAAAAGATTAAAGTAAGTTCATTACAGAGATAGTTTTATACAATGGCGTTATTAATACGAATGCATTATTATTCATGCACTTGAAACAGCTTGAAACAAAGGGATTAGTAAAGCTAGAGGATGAATTTCTCAAACTATATATGTCCTCAAATGAGCATAAACAAACCGGAATTTTCGCCTCCAAATAGCCACGTGCTAGTCATCTTTAGAACCAATTTAAGAGCTCCATTTCAAAAAGCCATGAAAGAATCATCCCACTTATTTGTTTCTGCCGTAAAATTCCAAATTAGCTTCACACAATATACCATTAAGCAACAAACTACCTTTGTTTTAAAAATGTGGCTTAGACGCACAAATTTTAATTGGATGCTTTATTAACACTCTCCGCATAAGAGAAAATCATATGTTGCAGACTTTGTGTTTGACAGCCAAGGCTTATCATTTGAAATGCAGACGGCTATGCGCTATCATTACAAACTGAAAGAGTTCTTGTTATGTCTTTGTTTTAAACCATTCTTAGAATTTTAAGCACTAATATGATGTACTTTTCGAAGCTTACTTACATAGGAGTGGTCAAAAAACTCAATGTCTGATGTGAGATAATCACCAAGTATTTCTACTGTGACTTGAAATGTTATTTTTACGCTCAGTATTGCTTTTTCATTGCTGTCGTTCCTTTCAAAAACAAAGTTTTGTAATTAGGCTATATGTATATTCATAAAAATGCTTAGCACGAAAGTCTAGAATTTATTCAGCGCAATGCATTCCGCTACTTTGATTCTAATTTTATGTTTGATACACTGTAATAAAAAATCTGCAAAGTTACTAAAAGATTTCTAGAAAACTGGGATTCCTAGAACATTTTATGTAACGGCAACAGCAAAAATTTATGTAACAAATACTGATTTACACTGAAATTCAAAAAATCTGTAAAGTTACTAAGAATTTTTTAGGAAACTAGGATTCCTAGAAATTTTTAAGTACTAAAACCCAAGTTACAGATAAAATTTTAGTCGTTTTCGTTTGTAAACTTACAGATTTCTGTAGCTTTACAAAAATTAATTTTGTAGATTTACATCTTTTCCTGTACAGTGCACAGATAAAATGTTGATTTCGACAACTTTACATCTGCAAAATTACAAATTTTTTTTTTTCTTTACAGTATACTAATATTATGTTAATTCTAAAATGTATTCTTAAGAGGAAAAAATGTTTCTGCCCAAATGTATTAAAACGAAATAGAGAATATGAAATTTTCAATTTTTGGAAAAATATTAATAAACAGAAAGTGCTTAAGCTATAATGTTTCAAACGCGCTATCATTACAAACTGAGAGAATTCTTGTTAAGGCTTTGTTTTAAACCATTCTTAGAATTTTAAGCACAATTAAGGTGTACATTTTGAAGCTTATTTACAGGGGTGTGGTCAAAAAACTCGATGTCCGATGTGAGATAATCATCATAAGTATTTCTACTGTGACTTGATATTGAACTTTTATTTTTATGATAAGTATTGCTTTTTCATTGCTGTTGTTTTTTTCTACAAAAAGCCTATATGTACATTCATAAAAGCGTTTTACACAAAAGTGTACACTGTAAAAAAAAAAAAAAAATCTGTATACTTATTAACATTTTATCTATACGCTGTACAAGAAAAGATGTAAATTTATTAAACTAATTTTTGTAAAGCTACAGAAATCTATAACTTTTCAAACGAATCTATTAAAATTACAGTTATCTTACTAAAATTTTATCTGTAACCTGGGTTGCAGTTACATAAAAAAATCTACTAATCCCAGTTTCCTATAAAATTACATCTATTGAAAGTTATATACATGAAAAGTTCCACGAATCCCAGTTTCCTAGAAAATGTTTAGCAACTTTATAGATTTTTTTAACAGTGTAGAATTTACTCAGCGCAATGCATTCTGCTACTTTGATATTAATTTTATGTTTTGAATTTTAAAATTTATTCATAGAAGAAAAAATGTTTCGGTGCAATTTTGTTAAAACCAAATGAAGAATATGAAATTTTCAATTTTTGGAAAAATATTAATAAACAGAAAAGACTTAAGTTATAATGTTTCGAAAAAAGCGAAAATTCTAAATACAATTCTTTACAAAGTCTTTTTAAACTAATAAAATAAGAAATAAAAATCATAAATCTAACATAGATTTTGAAACATTTTCAACACATTCAGATACTATAGTAAAATTTCTTCATTTGACACGGTGAAAAGTGATACGCTCACGCATAACATGTATTGATTAAATGCATAAGTTATTTCAACATCCAATTTCAGCAATTAGTAGCTATAGCCTGAAAAATATCCGAAACCGTTTGTGAATCCCTGTATATGATTCATACATTTGCATATATACTGAGCGGTATGCAAAGAAATTTATTTCATTTTGGATTTACATTACACAGTTGAAAATTCCCTTCAGCAGTTTCTATCAGTAGGCGGAAATTTACCCGAATTCCTTCGTGTAACCCTGTATATGATCTATGGAATTTATGCATAGCTAGTAATATACGACAAATTGCTTGAATGTAAAAATCCATACCACAGTTGAAAACGCACGTCCTGGAATTGTTACTTATAGACAATATTATAGTCGAATTTTTGTATGTTCCTGTAAATGAATGATAAATTTTATGCACATTATATTCTGTAGTAATCATCTACTACTGCATCTCAGCGAGGACTATCAGCTTTAATATGTTTGAAGTAGAGCAACATTGTTAAAATACACTGCAAACGATTTTTCCCTATAGACCCAAATGTAACGATATTCTTTTTAGCACCCCTGTAAACGAATTCTAAGTGCTATCCATAACATATTTTATACAAACGATCTTGTAGTGTACTTCAATAATGTATAAAGATTTCATAATGTTTCGAGTAGTGTAACACAAGTAAAATACTCTTTAAATGACTTCCCCCGAGTAGTACTTATCAGAGGAATGAAAGATACGAAATTTCAGTAGTGACTGTAACACTTGTGAACATTTGTAACGTAATGGAGATGTTACATTTGCATGCCGCACTGTTAGAACAGTACCAACAACTTCTACAACTGTCTATTATGTAATTTTCTGTTAAGAATATTTCTACTAACCATTAAATCATCATTTTTAATTTATTTTTTGACATTTAAACACCAGCGTAGCTATCCTATTTAGAAAATAATTTGTTCGAAAAATCGACGACGGTAAAAAATGTATATCAATTCATTATTCCATTTGTGAAATCATGTAACACATGATTAACTTTTACACGCGCATATGACATTCGATAATCTGAAATAAGTTACATTAAAAGATCACTAATCAATAACATATTGCTCTCATCTTCTTGCACTGATTAACACCCCTTTAAATTTATTTACTACAGCAGAACGTTAGCTGAATTTAATTCAACCTATTTTGCAAAATATTTCTCATCTAATCTCATTTATTGATTAATCTTCTTGCCACAATTCTCACACTTACGTTTATTTACAATTCCATTTCAACTTCATCTCAATCAAACAGTTTTACAAAATATTTCTCATTAAAAAGTAAGTTTAGCTTCTCATTGCCTCTTTATGCATTACTTTGTGTCATTGTCTATTTGCTCTCCCACGCTATTGTTATGCTAATGCCGAAGGTTACATTACATTGCCTATTTAAACTAACAAATCACACTCGAATTACAGAGAAAAGGCGTTAATTGTACACGATAACAGCAATACACACATAAAGAAAATTATTCATACATTTCTAATTCTTGTGTTTAATTGCTTTATTTATATCTACGACAAATTGGTTGCATTTAAAAGTACTTTCTCTTTATGATTATTCTTAGTTTCATCACATTGGATTATAATGAGACTTCTGTAATTTATGTAATTGCTTTCTTCACTTTTGCTGTTTATTATTGAAATATTTATTTTCTTTTTATTTTAGTACAAAAAGGGGGAGGGGAGAGAGAATTAGATTCACACGGTTCCATTACATGACGTTTAAATAAAACAATGAAGTATGTTATTAGAATATATAAAATTATTTCACAATTAATTCTTAGTTATAATAAGTCGACTACAGAGAATCGCATCTGGATGTGATAATATCTTTCAATCTCGTCAGATTTTTTTTCCGACGTGACAAAAATCTATACATACTAAGTTTTCCGGAAAGTATATTTTCTTACATTTTTTCCAACAGTTTAAATTTTAAGTCATACGAAAACATAAAAACAACATTTCTCTCAAATAACAATTTATATAAATTGCTTTTTTAAATAAAGAAAAAGAAAAGTACATTCATTTTTTTTTTTAATATATAAATAATATTAAACATATAAAAATATATTTGTATGTAATGCGTATATAAAAAAATAATTATTTTGAAAGATGTACATGTTACTTTCAATGCAGCCAAGACTTACGAATATTGAATATTTATCCTAAGGGTGACAATAATGTTTAAAAAAGAAAGAAGAAAACTTCTTATATTTAGATGCAGATCAAAAGATAGATTTTTAAAATGTTTTCGTACTTGAGAGAAATTCATCTAGGCATGTCCAAAAGTTACAGTTTTTTAATTTATGTCAGTTTTTTTCTTTTTTTAGATGGATGATGATACATACAACTTTTTACTCAATTTTTGAAATTCAAATAAATAACGCACTGAACTGTAACTATATTTTCTTACAAAAAATTATTATTAACAGCTGATTGTTTAATAAATTATCAATTATTTATGATCAATTAATATGATCAATTTATTTTTAACCGCTTTGGTGGCGCATAAAAGAAACCGGATAAAAAAGCAGTTTTTTTTTTAAGCAATATTTATAAGAATTCAAAATATAACAAAGAATAAAATGTATAGTTTTCAGAGATTAACTTAATGTATTAACACATTCCTATTTTTACTGTAAATTTAAAAGTAAAATTTAAAAATAAAGCTAAAAATGAAACTCGCCTCTTATTAAACACCAAAAGCATTGCTAAAGTAAAAAGGAAACACCAGAAAAAAAGAAAAAAAAATTGCAATTGAACAGATATTTTCATAATGAAACCGCATTTAAAAAAGCACCACTTTTAAATTAAGTAATCTCTAGGTCAAAATTGCGATCTTAAAATAATAATAAGAAAAAAACGTGCCTTTTGTAATCTAACTTATTTATCAGCTCAGACCATGGCACAAAATGTAGTAGCGTGCATGTCCAACCTCCCTCGAGACTTCTAAAAATAATATCTTCTTCGTGATGTAAATACATTAACCATAAAAATAAATAATTACAATGACGCATTCTCGGTTAGTTTTGTACTGAAATAACTTTCGCTCACAAGTTAAATCAAGTTTTGTCTCTGCTATTTGATTTTCACAGTCTCATTTTTGTTAAAGTGCATCATAATATACGTCAGCTGAAAGAAGGAACTTGGTTGTATTTTTATTTTCATTGTTTGCTGACATTGTCTTTTGAAAAATGAAAACGTTATGATGGGTAACTTAATGAAATACAAAACTTATATTAAAAAAAAAAAAAAAAAAAAAAAAAAAAAAAATTGCTTTTAATTACTTACAGAAGCTTGGCACTTTATCAAGTGTGTTTGACACATGTACTTCATACGTTTTAATACCATAAATAATTTTAATAAACCTGAATTTAAAACAACAAAAGAATTTATACCGTTCGTTTGTACGATAATGCATTTATTTTTGTTTTTAATTTTTCAGTGCACCATTCACACATTTATTTTGAATTTAAAAGAAAGCTAAATATGTTTGGGCTACAGTCCTCTAAGGATGATGGCCTACAATTTCATAGTCCTGACTTCTTAATTTAACAACTTGGAATGCTATGCAGCTTGTGTCTGTGTCCCACATTGTAAAAGATTTATGTAACGTTACTCCATAAAATTAGTGGCAATTTTTCTAAGATATTGAGCTTCCTAAATTTTGAATAGATGCTCCAATTTGGATTAGCTTTTAACTATTATTATTATTATTATTATTATTTTATCATTATTACTATTTTTATTATTATTATCATAAAATGTTTTAAATTTTTTTCTCTAATATAAAAAAGATTGTGTCAGATTAGCGGTTTAAGTCGATTTTTGAAAACACCAGTCTAGGAGCGTTTCTTATCACAGAGAAAAAGTTCGTAATTCAAAGATGTATCAAAGATGCATCCGGCTTACCATACCCCCCCCCCCTCCCCTCCAAAAAAAAAAACTACTATTTACATTTTGACATTTAAAGGATATGGATTTTTAAGTATAAAAATTAAGCCGTGACTGAACCAGAAAAATTCGTCTTGTGGAATAAGAAAATTATTTTAGTGCCGTTTTAAATGTATTTCATTCTTGCTAAGGAAGCTCAAATTATATAAACAGCCATCGTATCAAAACTTGTCCTTTTTTTCCCTCATCTGGATAAAACTTGATAAAAATTTACTGATTAATTAAATATATTTTTTAATGCAAATAAGTAATTTTTAATTTGTGATTATCGGCATGCTACACCTTTTTATACTTTTTTAAATACCTTTTATAATATGAAAAAAGTTCCAGTAAAAATTTTACTTATTGAATTAGTACAAAACATTACTTTTTTACAAAGTATGCGTGGCGAATATAATCAATCATTCACTGCAAGCGGTCTTGGGCTATGACATAATTCATTAAGTGGCATTAACATCAGGGCCATAATGGAGGCAAGGTGGTCTGAATGCTTTAAACAATTTTTTTAACACCTATAGACTTCATATTCTTTTAAAAATAGTATAGCATCTAAATTATATTTAAAATTTCTAAAATTTTGTTATGGGAAATTTTGAGAATAGGTGAATTCACTTTTATTTATGTTTTTATTTAGTTATAATTAAAGTAAAGATAAAAAGAAACAGGTGTGAATTCAACTCCACCAAACCGTTCTAAAGCCCTTCTGATTTCGTCACATTAAAATATACAATATATCATTATATATACAGGTCCTTATTCATAATATCCTTGACTTAGATTTTTATTTATATGCGAATAAGTAAAACTATTAATACTATGGGAACAAATTCGAACTAAGCCACCGGGGGATACAAAATTCCATATACAAAAAAAAAAAAAAAACTTTTTTATTGAAAGTTTTGAGTTTTTCTTTTACCATTTTTTATAATAAAACAATTCGTGTAGAAAGTGAGATTTGTAACCAAATGCAGCTAATTCGCAGCTATGGAAACATCAAACTCAATGAACTTTTATGCTACATGTACATCTGTATAACTTATTTATGTACGTATTATTACTGATTTTAATATAAAATATACATTCGTTTGTATATAAGTATAGATAAATACCTTTTTTACTTATTTAAAATTGTATAAATATTGAAAAAAAAATGTTTGTATGTATAAAACAACGTCACAATAATTTATTATTGTTAAAATTATGAACTAAACAAATAATTTCTTATTGTTAAAGTTATGATCCAACCTATAACTCATTTTTGGTAAAATTATCATCCAATTCGATAAATCACTGTTGCAAAATTTATGATTTAATTTAATAATTCATTATGATCCAACTCATTAATTCATCATTGTCAAAGTTATAATCTAGTCCAACAATTCATTATTGTTAAAGTTGTTATTCAATTCAATAGTTTATTATTATTCAAGTTATGATCCAAACCAATAATTCCTTATTATTATAATTACGATATTATCAATAATTCATTATTGTTGAAGCTATGATCCAGTACAATAATTTCTTATTGCTAAAGTTATGATTTAATATAATAAATCATTACTGTTAAAGCTAAGATTAATAACAAATAAAATAATCCATTATTGTTAAAGTTAAAGCTATGATTCATTCCGATTTTACTACTGCTAAAGTTATGATCCAGTCTGATAACTCATTATTATTAACGATATGATTCCGTAATTTATTGATAAAGTTATGATACACACTGATATTTTGTTTTTGTTAAAATTTTGATTTAATCCAATAATTCATTTTTGTTAGAGTTATAATACAACTCAATCACCTCTACCTGCATGAACAATTAGCACTTATGCAATGTATAAAACCGATTAGCTGCTTAGTACCAATGCAAAACTATCAATATTTCTCCTAATATTTGTATAATAGTTTTAGACTTTTCTAAAGAATAATAATATATATTTATGAAGCATTTCGACAACTAAGATTTAATCTTCCAATATAAAGTATCATTAATGCATGCAAAATTATAAAGTGGCTCAATTTTGTGAGAAGATAAAGAAAAATAGTTCACTAATTTGTGATTATAGAATTTTTAATGCTGTATTTAATTTATTACAATACTTTGCTTATAACTTACTACAACACATAATTTACTACAATGATATGCAAATTAGTTTAGTTTAATGCAGAATTCGTATGATAAAAACGTTAAATTTATTTCAAGAATTTTTAATATTAATTTAAGAATATATAATTTAGTTTAACTTAATGAAGTCTTCGTTATATAAAATCGCTAGGCCTATTTCAATAAATTTTAGTAGTTTAATTAAATAATTTTTTAAACGACTAGGTCTTATCATACCGTTTCCTGGATACTTTTTCAGTTTGTTGGTTTTACGCCTTGTTAGCAAAGCGAATAAAAATTCATGTAATTAAATTCAGTTTGATTTACTGAAGACTTCGCGATAAAATCGTACAAACTACTTCAATGAATGAATATTAATTTAATATTAATTTAACTTTTTAAAATTTTGCAGGATTGATATAATGTTTCATTATTATTATTTTCCGAACTATTTTTAATATTATATATTAATTTATTGCGATGAATCTCAATAATTAATACACAATATACGATAAAATTATTCAAAATTTGAAACTATTCATCAATGCAAAACTTTAAAACTAATGTATGAAAAAAAAAAAAAAAAAAAAAAAAACTAAAGTACCAGAAGATGTTTTGAATTCCATAGTTATATAGTTAAACTATACTTCTTTGACTTTGTGATTATGTTACTTTTATGGATAATAAATTACATGTTTAAAATAAAAACAAAACTTATTTGTTGAAATCGATACTGAAAAACTGGGTCGTGTAGTGAAAAGTAGAATAAGCAAATTATAATAAAAATAAATGTAGTTGTTAAATCAAATGATTATAGAATGAAAAGTTTTTCTAAATTACTACCGCACAATGAGATGTTAATCTTTGGCAAAAGGTTAATTGGTTTTATTGTATTATCATATCATGTAAGTTAGCGACTATATATTACATTAAAATTTGAAATATTATATTTATTTTATTTTAATCACAAATTGATGATTGGAATCGCAAAACTAAGTTTTCATCTAAAACTTAATTATGTACTTCTTTGGTGTTTTTATAGTTTCTTTTAAAAAAGGAATTCTTATAAGTTAGTCATTAAGTACATTAATCCTGCCTTCTCAGCCGAACCTCATATGATCTCCTAATATAAATGAAAAAATAAATAAATTTAATCAGTTTTTCACTAAATTCTATTTTGAATTATACTTTTTAAATATCTAAACACCATAAATGGCATAAATAATCCAATTTTACACAAATTGGAATAGAGTTTTAATTGAGCCAAGTCTTGAAAATATTAATAAATAAATAAAATTTTGAGTTTGAGAATTAAAAATCTGACATTGTATTTATTGTTTTATTGCCTTCACGTTTTTGTATTGATATTTAATAATGAATTGCATCAAAATATACGTGATCACCGGCAGACCAAAATCCAGATAGAGGCAAAGTTTTAGAGTAGATGTGCCAGCAGAGTTCGATGTTTACAAGGCATTTTTTAAAACCGAGAACATAAACATAAAATAAGCTAAATTATCTTTTTTATTTTATTTTATTTTATTTTATTTTATTTTATTTTATTTTATTTTATTTTTATTTTTATGTTTATTTTTTTTTATTTATTTGTCAAAAAACAATTACCAATCATACAATTTTCAATAATATAATCATAAAAAGCATCACTAGGAAAGGAGTACTAGGAGTGAGTTCAGTGAACTTAATTATTCATTCTTTTTGTGCTTAATTATTTTAAGTCACTTAATGAAAATTGATTATATTATTATTTTTCTTTAACCACGGGAGTAAAATAAAATTTTACGAATAAAATTTAAAAAAATCAATGAGGTGCAATTGTCTACCTTGCCGGTGACTGTAAAAATTTATTTTATGTCATATTGCAAATTACGGCACTGCAAAGAATTAGTAGAAACTGAAAAAAATTACAGAATCATTCAATGATTTACACTTTAATTAAAGATTCAAGCTCGTCCAATATTATAGTTACAAACTAGGTTTTAAATCAACAAGTCAAAGCAGTAACACGCAGTAATAAAAAGATACAGAAAGAAAAAAAATAAAACAATAGCTTCGTCTGAATTGCTACCTGCGAATCATCATAACTGCCACATGCAGTCAAATAAGGAAGCGAACTCCTAATGGTTTTTGAATGTTGACAATTCTCACACATAAAGCTTCCATCAAAATTTAAGGCAAACCTTCCCAGCAAGTCGGCGAGTATATTAAGCATTGAAGCACGACGCTATAAATACTGTAATTATTTATCATTTCGACCGAAGATGTAGTTTTTTCCTAACACCTCACTATATATACCGAAAGAAAAAAAGACAAATTTACAGAATATGGAGTTGACTTGTCGAAGTCATTTTCTTATGCTGTCTTTATTGTGGCGCGCGTGGTAAGTTTTATTACACTTTGGACGTGGGAGTTTATCATCTTGTTAGTATAAAATAAAGCTGTTTCTGTGCCTAATGCTGCGTAGAGCGTTTTGTATTCAGAGATGTGATATCAGGATTAAAGAAAAAAGTATCATCAATCTTTTTGATTGGTTCTAAGACTGAGAAAAACATCTCAACATTTCAATATTCACTATAAAAATATTCGAAAGTATATATGCATTAAAAATCGCAACAGAAAAGGCATGACCTATCGAAATGTATTTTTAGAATTTACATCTTAGACAGCAATAGAAATTAAAAAATACAAAATAGAAAATAATTAAGGCTTATTTCTTCTTACAATAAAATAATAATAATAATAATAATAATAAATAACTGTAAAAAAATTAAAATATAATTAATCCTCTCACTGGCAAGCCCGTGTTAATACGTTCAGTAAGCTCCAGGTTTCCCTACAACATAAGCAATATTTAAAACAATATAACTTCCTCGATGTTTTTTTTCCCAGTTTTTAGAAAAAAATGCTTTTATGTTAATAACATTACCACAAGCTATACAAATAGATTAATTAGAGTTTAACGAATACTTCATTGTCTGAAACATAACGAATGTTGATGTTGGTCGTACTGTTCAATTTGTTATAGTATGATAATAAGGAAATATTTTTGAAGATGTTTAGAAAATATTGTATAACAATAAGATTTAACTGATATTACAACTTTCTAATACTTTTTGCGCTTTATTACACATGATTCTTTCAAGAAAGTAACCTTTATTGCAAATTTAAAGAGTGAAATATATGTTTAAAATAAAAGAATCGCAACCGGTGCAAAAAGAATTAAGCAAATATTTAAAACATTGTTATTATTATTATTATTACTGCTAAATATCTAAATATTAATAAAGTCATGTATAGTAAATGCACATACCCATTCTAATATTGCTAATATTGCTACATGTAAACAGTAACAAAAGTATTTGTTAAAAAAAATACTCAATTAAAAGACATGTTACTATTATTAGTACACCATATCCAAAAGAGTTAATGGATTTTTAATATATTTTGCAGTGATTAATGCTATCAAACATTACATTCATATTTGCAAATAAGTTTTTTTTTTTTAATATAATGTTGAAATAATTATATTTTGTTAGCATTTAACAAATTACCGATGAGACAACATTGCAATTTTATGCTTTTGTAAAACTGTCATAAATCACAGTATGCCAATTCTAGTTATAAAGTTTAGAACTTTTGTATCCATTTTAATAGTATTGTCAGAAAACTTTAAAATTATTAATTGTGATTTTAAGTAGAAATGATGTTAACTTATTTAAAGTTAGTTACATAAAAAGGAATTCGAGGTTGAATACATTTTTCGATGTTTTTATAACATATTTTTGTTTGTATGCTTTGTTTGAAAAAAATTTCCTTAATCTGTCACTTGGCCACATTGTCTAATTATTTTATTATTATTTATTTATTTATTTATTTTACAAAAATATTATTGCACTACATTTAATATTTAAATAATAATGAAATCATAAAGAAACAATCTTTTATATTTATTCTAATTTATCTTAATTTTTCATGAAAATTTGTTTTCAATTTCCTAAAATTTAGAAGAGATCACTATAAAATACCACACCAAGATATACTTTTTGAGATATGGAGAATTTTGCCAAGGATTTTTTTAATGTCACAAATTCAATGAACAAAGCTAAATAATAGTATTTTTTTCAATCAATCTTTCATAAAAAAGGTGTAAATTACTCGTCAAGCGCATTTAATTAAAAATCGTTCGTACTATATCGAAGTTTAAAAATAATTCAGATCTTGGTGTAATAGTAACCTTGGTGTAATAGTGCTTCGAATGCAGTAATGGCCAAAGTCTTTTGTGTCTTCCTGTAAATACTATCGGCTTTCTATTAAACAGAAAACTTGTACTAAACCTTAGCAACGTATATCAATTTCTTAAAATATGAAATAGTTTAACATAATGAAAACGCGCCTCAAACAACGTTTACCCCTATACCATTACGTAACGGAAACTTTTTGCGTGGCTCTAAATTAATAACAAATATTCTTTAAACCACAGATTATACAGAAGGTATATTGTAGTACATACGTCATGGATGCATATAAATTTTATGTTCAAACGAATAATCCATCATTAAAATGCACTTGAAACAATTTTTTCCTACTAGGTGCAATGTAACTGAATACTTTTCATGTTCTCTGCAATCAAACTATACATTCGTTTTTCTTAGAATTTGAAGTGACTCGACAAAATTATACAACAATTATATATTTCAGATTTCAAACGATTCAGTTGGATAGTTTTTGCTCTGTTATATGCATGCAGATGGACGGACGACTGAACAACAACTATAGATGTTACGTACTTACGTAATTACGAATGCACCTAAAACGTTAAAACTTTATGAATGAATTTTATTTAAGGCACATTAGAACAACTTGAAAAGTAAAATGAAACAGATTTTACGTTTTTTATTTTTAACCTTTTCAGTTTCGGCTTTTGACAATAAGAAGATATAATAAGAGTGATTGTTCCAATAAACGGTTAAACCGATTGAATTGTTTTATTATTTTTAACTAAAGATCGATCTGCAATTCGGTTTCGGTTTCGTTTTCAACCAAAAACTAGAGTTTCACCGAAAATTCAATTTCGAAAAAAATGCTGACAAAATTTCGGCTGTACCGAAATTATATGTATGAAAAAAATTCTCTTCTTTCTGAATTTTCAACATTACTCATTCATTTGAGCTGTATCAGCTCAAATGAGACACTATTTAATGCTATGATCTTCATTGTTTCAAGAAATGTATATATCACTAAACTTTGAAGGTATTTTTTACGTGCTCGTTAAAAGCTGCAAACTTAACACTTATAAAAAATTTTTAGTTTCAAATCGTAGAAATGTTTCGAATACTCTTTGAAAAAGCTTTGATCATTTATAAAAATCATTGTATAGGACAAATTTAGGAATGTATTAGAGGTCTGCACGGGCCGAAATTTCCAGGCCCGGGCCCGGCCCGGCCCGAACGAAAGAAATATTGGCCCGACAGGGCCCGGCCCGAAAGTTAAAATTTCGGCCCGAGCTCGGCCCGGTCCTGAAAAAAAAAGTTTAAAATTCGCCCGAACCCTGCCCGGCTCGAGTGAATTTCTACAGAACATTGATCTTTAATCTTATGGAAGAGTTCTGACCAAAAAAAAAAAAATTATATTAGTCTTTTTTTCCATGTTTATAATCTCC
The DNA here is from genome assembly GCA_964019185.1 of Maratus speculifer. Classification (NCBI taxonomy): domain Eukaryota; kingdom Metazoa; phylum Arthropoda; class Arachnida; order Araneae; family Salticidae; genus Maratus; species Maratus speculifer. The sequence goes on from OZ025289.1 coordinate 376,233,743, forward strand.
ATTTATGCAGAAGTGCCGTAGGCTGCGATATTTATGCTTTTAAATGAATCTTTGTTGTATGTAAATGTTTCAGTTATCACTAGTATTATTAATCCATATTCCCTGTAATGGAGACAAAAAATCGAAAAAGCGGTATATGGTAAAATTTCCAAAGACGAAATCACTTTGGAACGAAAAAAAAATGCATTCCCTTCTTAACAGATGTAAATGTTTAATATATTTTTTTCTCCCATATTGTTGTATTCATTTTGCATGGATGAACATTTTAAAAGAAACTTTCAGTTTTCAGTTTAAAAAAAAATTCCCTCATAATCAATTTTTTTTTTTTTTTTTTTTTTTTTTTTTTTTGTGTGTGTGTGTGTGTGTGTGTGTGTGTGTGTGTTTAATTCTATTTTAAAACGCCTAGTAATCTACGATTCTTTAAAAGGAATAAATTCTAATGTTTAATTGTAGAATAATGACGGCTTAAAAGTATATGCTTTTTTTGCAGAAATTTTTGGACAAAGCCAAATATTACTGATTTATAAAAAGTTGAGAAAAGGATTTTCATATGGTAAGATTCAATAGGAACTGATTATTTTGGTCCATGAAAACTAGGAAGAATGGAATCAGTCTCGGCTTCGTACGGAAAAAAGTTAGGCCCGGCTCGATACTCCAGCAAAAAAATTAAGGCCCGAGTCCAGCCCGGCCCGAAAAGATTAGTGACTAGGCCCGGCCCGAAAGGATTTGTGACCAGGCCCGGCCCGGCCCGGCCCGAGTCTTCAGAAGCAAGGCCCGAGCCCGGCCAGGCCCGGCCCGTATACCATTATTGGAAATCGGCCCGAGCCCGGCCCGGGCAGACCTCTAGAATGTATACCTAAAACATTTTTTAATCAGCTAAAATTCGCATGCATAGAAAATCATTTTATGTCGATGATGGATTAATAAATGTTTTTTTCATATGGAAATAAACCAACTTGGGCCACACATATAATTAATTAATAATTATGATATTTATGTATGTATTAATCACTTAAAAATGTTTTTGGACATTTTTTTCAAATTACTAAAATTAACTTTCGGTTTCGTTTTTGGATGAAAATGAGAAATTTTTCGAAATTAGATTTCGGCTCAATTTCCGGTAATAAAAACGTCTTTCTGTCAATCCTTACTTTTAACTTTGTAATTGCTTACTAGTATTTTGTTTTAATTGATACCCTTCTAATTATAAAAGTTGAAATAAAGTTTTAAGCCTATTTCACTATCTGCTCCTTCTCCTCCATAGTGCTAGTGAATGTTTTTTACTGCACTTCTTTTATCTTCTAGTATGCAAATAAAGTAAATTTTACAATGTTGACATTTTATCAGTGGATCTTATATTTGCATAAGGAAATTGAAATCCTTAAAATTTTAAAAAGCAAGAAGATTACATTTTAATGCAATCTTTCAGAAAAAGAAATGAGATAAATGCAAATTTAGCTTACTTAAAATTAAATGATTGTTTTTGAAAATATACTATTTCTGACTAAAAATAAATAAATAAATAAACAAAAAACTAGATATAAAAATATTTTGCTGATCCAACAAAAGCGTAAAAAAATCTTTTACCTTTATCTCTATCTAAAATTAATTTATTTAATGATGCGATCTTATCTAAAACTTATCTAATCCATACAAGAAAAAACAAATGTTGTTGGTATTTATTTTAATATTTATTTATTTACTTATTTTATTTATTATTTTTTATTGATTTATTTTTATTTATTTATTTATTTGACAGAGAGTATGTAACTGTTTTTCGCATTTACTTTAATTTAAATTTAATCTACTTTTTATATTATTTTATGTAAACTTCAAATATACATTCATCATCCGAAATATACTAATTTCTGTAATAAAATTTGAGTAACTTAAAATATAGGAAATTATAGAATCAAACTTCCTTCTTATATTAACGAAGATTATTTTCTTCAATAAATAAGTCTTTTATACACACACATAAAAGATTTACTTGTATTTCGAGAAGAAATTGCATGTCATTTGTTATTACATTTATGCCAGAAAATCCGTATGTAAAATAGCTCAGGCAAATTTTAAAATTCATCTTATTTTTACATGTTTTACTTTAAATTTCTATCGTATTTTCACAATTCATATTATACAAATTCGGCTTATTTGTACCCAGTTTATTAAATATTCCCATCTCACTTCTACTGGATTTCTTCTAATGGGTTTTAAAGTAATTGATTATATTATGAAGAATTAAAATATTTTTTGCAATCGATAAAGATAGTTTTTCTAATGAACGTCACATACGATTAAAATATTTCGGTTAAATTTTAAAAGAATAATATAAATGTCAAAAAGATAAGAAACTGAGTTAAAAGGATTTTTTATAATACATAAATTCTCATTTATTCATTTTTTTATTATAGAACTAATAGTGCTCTAAAAATTCTATAATTAAATTTCACTACATATAAATTACGAATTTTTCTTAGAATCATCTCTATTTAGAAGATTAAGAAACTGTCATTACTTATTAGTAACATGGCAACTTAAAAGAATAAAATATTTTAAAAGTAGAATGTTGTATAATCTAAGTATAATCTGAAAATGAAGATAGATATAAATTAAAAAGACTTTTTAGACGGTCAAAAGGTGCTACATTAATAAAAACTAACTATTAAATGGGGGTAGTCTATTATTTTAATAGTAAATCACGTAAAAATATATAACTGTAGGTAAGAAATTGGATCTAATTCTTTATTTACATTTAGGCCAGAAATCTGCCTGTCAAAGAGCTTATGTTAATTTTACACTCATGCCATTTTCTCACAATTTATTTTATATTTTTATCATATATTCTAAAAATTTATTTTATAATTTCAAATTATTCGTTCTCAAAGTTTATTTGCTGTTTTTATCTTAAGGCTGCAGGTCACTCACTTCCCGAATTCCCCTCCGCAATGTTAAGTTTATGGGCGTTTCATACATTCTTATATTTAAAACATCACCTCAGGAAATTAATGTTTTTAACTTTTTCTTTCGGTGTTTTCTTTTTAATAGATGTCACTCTTTTTTCTTAGTTTTCAAAATATTTCTAAAATTTATGCTTAATTTAATATTTCTGCGTTAAAAACTGATGAATATGATGATAACACTTCATATGAAACTAAGCATAGATTTTAGAAATATTTTGAAAACTAAGAAAAAAAGTGACATTCTTTAAGAAGAGATCACCGAAAGAGAAGTTAAAAATATTAATTTCCTGAGGTGATGTTTTAAATATAAGAATGCATCAAATGCCCATAAACTTAACCTTACGAAGGGAAATTCTGAAAGTGAGTGCCTAGCAGCCTTAATTTCCATCGTCTATATCATTAATTAAACTTTAATAAAGAGAAAAAGATCATTTACACTACTCATAATTATATATGTACACAAGACGATACAATATTGAATATAATTCTTTATTTTTATTTAGACCAGCAAATTTGAGTGTAAAAGAGCTCATGTTAAATACTAAATCCATGTAATTTCTTAATGATCCGTTTAATATTTTCCTGTTTCTTATGTTCTCAAAACAAATTTAATTTGCTTTGCTTTTCTCCAGGATTTATTTTATAATTTCATTTCAAATGCTCCCAAGATTATTTCATATACGCTTGTATTTCTCCAAGATGATGTCTATTGTAGGATAGTCTTCAATACAAAGTCACTTAAAAATTATGGATGTTCCGTAAAAAATTTAATGTAATTCTTTATTCCATTTATTATAACGCATTATAACACACGTTATATTTTATCTCCATCTCTTTCTCTGATAACTTCTTTATATTTTCTTATTTCCCACATTCTCAAGATTAATTTTATTTTTTCCCCTTTTCTCCAAGACTTATTTAGTATTTTCCTCTTAAATATCCTCAAGATCTTTTCCATATTTGTATCTTATTTCTCAAAAAATATTTCTATTAATTCCTATTTTCTTTAATATTTAAAATTTATTATTTTAAAATTTATAGTTATTATAATTTTTAAGATATTTTTTTAACTTATTGTTTAAATATTATTTAAAACTTTGCAGCTGTGCGTAAGAAAACGAATGTAATTCGTTATTGCATTTGCGCCAGAATTCTGTATCTAAAAATACATACGTTATATTTTATATCCATCTTATTTTTCACAACTTAATTTATATTTCCATCTTATTTTCTTAAGATAATATTAATTTTCTTCTCGTTTTTCCTCGTGACTTATTTCATATTTTCATCTCAAATGTTTCCAAAGATTTTGTTTATATTTCCATCTTACTTCTCCAGGACTACTTCTATTACTAGACAATCTTTAAGGGAGACCCGAATCCCATTTTCGGCCAAAAATCATCAAAAGTTCAAAAAAAAAAAAAAAAAAAAAAAAAAAAAAAATTTTTTCTCAGAAAACGGTAAAATGCATATTTGCGAATATCCATGCAAAATTTCAGAACTCGGGGACACTTGGAACAGGTAGAAAATGAGCTTTTTAATCGTACTCACTATAGAGTTTAAAGGATTAGCGGCCATTTAAAACGTGTTTTCCTGAAAATGATTTTTTTCATATTTTTCCTAAGTTCAAAGTACTAAGGTTCAGTGGTAAAATGATTTAGAAACAAAGTGTTTATGTTTTTAGAATCTTAAAAAAAATTGCAACAAAAGTAAGGAGAGATATATTTTTTAACTATTTCTGAAAATTTTACATAAATTGGTAAACATGAAAATTATAACGAATTTAAGGAAATTTACCATGCGTATTTATCTGACACCAATATATGGATATTTGTCTATTTATATCTATAATTAAATATCTAATAAATGTTACTGATTAAAGTAACAAAATGGTATTTTAAGTTATATGTTAATATGAATGTTATCTCTTAATTCTAATACTAATTATTTTATTAATTTAATTTTATGTTAATATAGATTATTAATTATTTTCTCCGGTTCAATTATATTTCCATTCAGCTTTATCTTTTTTGTTTGTTATGGATAACTATTATTTTTACTTACTTTCAACTCTTTTGTAAAATATCTTTGTTCCTTGTTTAATAATTTGGTTTTTGTGTGCTGGTAGCCCCAAATACGTATTATTTTGCTATTTTATGGCTAATACGTGGATGAAACCGCACACTTCATTTGTAGTTCCAGAGCATTTGGGACCTGATGATTCTGCTTTTGGGGCTACAAATTCCATTTGCATTCATTTTATTTATTTATTTTTTCAGATTTACTCGTTACGCTATTTTTATTTTTTTATTTTATTATAATTCAATTCAATTCTAATTCTTCGTTTTGGTTTATTGTTTTATTGATAAAATCCATTGGTGAATTTTGTCTACTTTTAATGGTATTATATATATATATATATATATATATATATATATATATACATATTTAGCTGATTAAAATAGAAAATTAAAAATATCTCGCCTTAGTTCTTTTCTATATACTATAGCACTATTTAAGAAATTTTAGTAATACCAAAATATTGAAAATTGAATGAGGAGTAGTAATTTTAAAAAGTGTATTTTTCGTCAAAAAAAATCATAAAACCCCCATAAAAAATATACTTTTTAATAAAAAGTTAATTGTTTTGCTAATTATTCCTTACAAGAAGATTCTTAAATAGTATACCAAAATTCATTACTTTAAAATCAATAATAAAAATTTTGGGTTTTTTTCTTACGGATCTTCCTTAAAATAAGGTCGCATTAAAATTATAGGTGTGTGTAAGAAATTAAATGTAATTCATTATTCCATTAGCGCAATAAAATCTTTAAACTCACGTCATATTTTTAACTAGAAAAACTCACATTATATTTTATATCCATCTTATTTCACACGGCTTACTTTATGTTTTATCTTATTTTTTCAAGACTTATTTTATTTTTAATATCGTTTTTTGATGATTTACTTTATATATCCATCTTTATGTATTTCCTCAAATTTATTTCATATTTACATTTTATTTTAAAAAGTTTTATATTTCAAAATTTCATCTTAACCTTGTTTCATCATAATTATGTATTATTTATAATTTAGAAAGGCTAATTTAGTCTACTAGTACTATTCAGATATTTTAGTTTTAATTAAAACTTTTAAATAGATCGCAATTTGAAAAATGATGTTTTTCAATTACAGATCGGTTTCATATTGTAATTTTCCATTCATATTTCTTAATTCAGAAGATTGATTTGATGTATCTTTTCTTCAAAAAAATTTATATTTCCAATTTTCCTCTTCTGATGTTTTATTAGATTTATGTATCATTTGTACGTAAAATTTTTATTCAGAATTGGGCCACTGAAATATTTGATTTACATAAAAAATTGTAAAATGAACTGTAATTTCTAAAATTCTATTTTCAAACTACAAATAAAACATTTCATTATATCTTTCTCAAAACAATCTTTTATTAATAATTTATGCATTATTATAGTTAATTCAAGTTATTTCTGAATAATATTTTAAAATTGTTTGATGTTTATCAGTGTTAAACTAACATTGTTAAACCAAATTTTAAAAATTTAATTTAATATTTTAGCTAAACATTTAACAATTGTTACAAAAATATTCGCAAATACGAATGAATATACAATTATAAATAAACAATCCGATAAGCAAAGAGTTTCTTAACCAACCATTGCAGAATATGTTCTTATAATAATATACATAAAACAATACATTTGTTTGATTTTTGATTTATATCTATCGTTTTACTCAATTTTTATCCAAAGTTATAACTGAGCCTGTATTGTAATTTTTTTAATATAATCCGCAAAAAAATTGTTTCTAAATATCCATCTGAAATATTAGCAACAAACAGAATAATTAGTGAATTGTTTTAAAATTTTTTAATTTCACAAATTTGCGTAAATTTTAAGAATTAAAAATAACTTTAATGTAATTTATATTTTATGTACATTAACTTCAATGCAAGAAGAGCGTTCTTTTTTTGTTAACATTATATATGAATATCTTTAATTATAGACGATATAACATCGTTTAACCATTTCAAAATAATGTGCTATATGTTTCTAAAAAATGGGGAAATTTCTATTACTATTAACTTACAAACAACTATTTGAATTGTACTTCAGTTTAACGATCTGAAGAGTAGTCAGAATTAAAAAATTCTTTTCTTGTAATTAAATTGAATATAAGAAGTTTGTAATGATTAAACTTTTGACTATTTTGGATTCGTTCTAAATTCTTACGGAAAAGATGGAATTTTGAAGATATTCATTTATAAGATAATTGTACTCCCTATCAGAAAATTGCTGTCATTATCGCTTACATGCATATTTTTATTGAGATTTATAAAAATGAAAATAAATTTATTTTTGTTGAAGTCTAATTAGCAACTTTTTTTTTCTTCTTCAGTTAAATGACCATCGAATATTACAAGTTACTAGATGCTTGTTAAAAAACAAACTTTTCAATAAGGGTGAAGTTTTCAAAAAGTAAGCAGGGAGGGGGGGGGGGGAGACTTTCATATGTTAATAGAAGAAAAAAAGCGGCTCTGGCGCATTTCTAGCCTGTAATCTTGCTTTCGTTTTGGTTCAAAATCTATCATTTGCGTAAAAAGATTTCTTTACGGGGAATTCGGGATACAGAAATGAAAATTATCTTAGAGAATTAGTATATTTACTAAAATAATATATAAGTTTTCATGTTCCTCTTTGGCTTTCATAAGAGTTGAATATCCATGTATAAATTCTTATTCATACTTTTCGCTGTATTTCGCTGGAAATTTGTAATTGAAATTTTAACATACCAATTTAAGATCCTCGGTATATTCGATTTTTTTCCCCCTTTTAGTACATTTTACCTTCCAGTCAATGCTTTATTTAAAGATATAAATTACCAAAATATGTAAAAAATCGAATTTTATTTTTATGTTGACTCCAACTGGGAATGTTGGTCACTTCTAATTATTTTCTGAACGTTCAGTTCAAACGTGACAGACACAGTGAGGAGTATATTGAAATTGGTCTCAAATCAAAACTGGGTGTTTTCTAATTAATTTTTAATTCAGTTTGTTTCTTTGAAATAACAAATTTGAAGGTGCTCTTATTAAGAAACCACGTAATGTTTCTTTTTTTCTTTTTTACTGCTTTTTAGTAAAGATAGAATATTTCACAGAAAATGTTGTCAAAGTTGCCTTTTAGAACCACATTTTTTAATGCAATAGCTTAGGAAAGAAAAATAACTGCCATCATGAGATAATAATCGGTGATAACTTAAACTATAATTCATTTATCGGAAAAAAAATCCTCAACAATCATATCTGCAGTATCTGGCTTTTGTATTTAAAAATAAGTCAGAAAAGGTGCCAGAAATTTTCATGTTTTTAAGCTGGGGAAAATATTTATTTGAGAGCTGCTTTAAATAAAAAGCAAAATAGGGAAATATTTTTAAATAATGTGTGCATTTATATTTTTATTTTATGTATCAGAAATCGATGTAGAACTATATTATTATTATTATTATTATTATTATTATTATTATTATTATTATTATTATTATTATTATTATTATTATTATTATTATTATTATTCATTCATTCATTCATTCATTCATTGTAAGTTAATATCCAATAAAATACTTATAGTAAGTTAATAGTTTAGAAAAATTTAAACAAGTGTATTTCTTTGAAAACTCTTACCAAATTATATTTCACTATTTTCAGTTCTATATAAATTTTTGAATTCATATTAAAAAACTGGATTTTTTTTTTTTTTTTTTTTTTTTGAGAGAGCGAGAGAGAAAGTTATTGTCAACATTTTTTAAATTCAATGTGTTGTCATAATACTTTTCAGAAAGCTCATGTTAATGGTAATTAATTTAAAGTAAAATAGTTAAATATTGAAAAGAACGTGGCATTATGCGTTTAAAAATCTATGCATCCTTTTGAATTACTAATTTGATCTAAATTAGCAAAAAGTCCATGTAAATTAATTACATATATATAGATCTGTTTCATGCCATGTTTTTGTATTTTCTGTCGATTGCATTAAAAATGGATGCACAGATTTCTTTGAGTATGAGTCCCGATTTTCTCTTGGAGATATCGAAAATTTAAGAAGAAAGATTAAACCCATGGAACACGCTAATGCTAGATAAAAATGCATTTGAAGTACATTATGACACGTTTCTTTAAATTTTTTTACTTTTAAAAATAATGAACATACATTTTCTACCAAGTATATTGTAATATTTTTGATAAATAAATAATACACTTTTTAAATTTTAATAATGACATTTCAGACATTATTTTAACTCTAAAATGATTAAAAATTCAACGGTTTTTAAATTCGATGAGGATGTTCTATGCAATATTCTTCTGAATAAATGCATTTGATTGTACAGAGTTTGAATTATAGTGACAAATTGAATATTTTCTTTTAATAATTAATATTTTTTTTTCTATTTTCAAAGTTTCATGTCTAAATAAATAATTTCTAAATTCTAATTTCTTAATTTGAATGCAGATATATTTTTTAAAAAGGACTTTCAGTTTCGAAACCGGTTTTGAAAGTGAAACTAACTTCGTAAAAAATATCTGCAACCAAAATCGAAAAAGTAAAAAAGGTGCGCTGTCAGCATGCACCTCAGCTATCCAATGCAAAAAAAAAAAAAAAAAAAAAAAAAAAAAAAAAAAAAAAAAATTCAAAAATGTCAAAATGCGAAAGAGTTATTAGAAAAATGCTTCCCCATAGGAATAGCATTATCTCGCGAGCGTTTCCTCAAGCGAGGACAGGGGCCTTAATGCAAAACTGTTTCAATCAGTTAAGCTTTTCTTTTTGTTATTAATTTGTAGGATAGATTTTATAGGGCTTGGTACCTATTTAGGATAGCTGAATATTGTATTTTTATAAAAGAAAATATTAGTTCAAGCATTTGATCTGATATTGCAGACTTGTCTACATAGTTAAAAATTTGAAACTTTTGCTGCATTGTCACTCCATTGCTTTTATAAGAAATGATTACTTCGCTGTAGAGCATCCTCATTTGTCAAAATAAAGATATTCTATAAAAGCGGTGGAGTGGCGATGCATCAAAAGTTTAAAATTTTCAGCAGTACACTGGTCAGCCAGTAAATAATGATGGGGTATCTTTTTAATTGATATGCCATAAATTAATTAAAAGTAAAAATTATTGGTAGAAATCTTTAATATTAATATTTTGTCTCGTCAATTTTCCACCTGAGAATATATATATAAAGAAAATCAATAAACAAAACTTTTAAAAAATTAAAAATCTTTCACATATTATAACTTTCTAGTTTAAAATAGCAAATTTGCATTAAATAGATCCATAATAAATCTATGAACAAATATTTTTAATGCTTATTAAATTTGATGAAATGACTGTGACTTGAAATTATATAGTGTCATTTAAATAAAAATAAATTCTCAATAAAATTGCTATGCTTATATTGTATTTTATATTTTGAAACAGACGTAAGAAATATTGACAGATATTGAAATTAATAATTTATGTATTTTTATTTTGTTTTCTAGAATAGACGGCAACATAATAGACGGAATCTATTTTATAATACTGTTTTTTATACATTATGATGTAATATAATATACATATTGTACATTAATTCGCATACTTGAAATTAATATTTTATACATTATATTTTAATATATAGTAGTATACATAAAAATACCTAATTTCCATAATTAATCTCTATGTTATATACATAAAAATTATGTAATAAAATCCAATTTACTTTAAAGTGGCTGTGATGTCAAATGTAAATTAAATTTAGATTACAACCTAACTTTAAGAATAATCAATTTAAATTATGGAATACAGAAATAATAAAATTCACCCATTCAATTTAATAAATCAATTTAAAACCTTACTTTCCACGCTCAAAAGCACGAAACTTTCTGAGTCACATTTAAACATTTACGAACGATACTTGCAGACATAATTATTGAAATCATTTGTCATCAAATATATATGTACTTTTTTCCTTTTCTGATAAATGAATTACAAATGAATGATGGCTCAAGACGGTCGTTTTTTTTTTTCTTTACCTTCTTTGGCGCATCCAGAAATTCAGTTCAAAACCCCAACTTTAATAGCATGTTTTGAAATATCGTACGCTTTTACTGAAAAACGGAAAAGCAGTTCGATGACACAGTTTCTTAATAGGAGCTTTTTCAAATTTTTATACGTTTTCAAACAAGATTAGTCAAAAGATGTGTCAGACAGTAGCCAGCTTAGATTGAGAAGAGATTTAAGTATTCTGAAAATGTAAGATACTAGATGTAAATTAAATATTAAAGTCACACTTGTCTGTGTTTAGTTTCAACAGATTCTCAATATAATATTTGGAAAATCTCTTTAAAGATTAATTTGAATATTTCTTGTAAATTTTTAAATGATTTTTCATTTAAATAGCTCCTTTTTTCTTTCTTTCTTTCTTTCTTTCTTTTTTTTTTTTTTTTTTTTTAAATTTTACTTGTTTTTTCTTGTGAAGAACCAGAATGCAAAAGAAATTTTAAGAGATCCGTGCAGTTATTATTTTTAATTCTATATGAATCTCATAAGAAGTTGAATAATGCTTGTAAAATACTTCAATACATAACAAAGTGTTTTTTTTTTTTTTTTTTTTTTTTTTTTTTTAAATAGTTAATTGGAAAATTTACTTATTTTTGACATTGCATGTGAAAAGCAGCATGTTTTATCAAATAACTTCTTGGAATGGAGATCCATGCCAATAACAGAAACATGACTAAAAATGCATTTTCATTTTAGTTCTACTTTGTTTTAATGTATCCAAGTTTATATTAATATAACCACAATTTGAATCCAAACTTCCGCAAAAAAGCTTTTAATAACTATTGATATACAACTTTTTATTGCTTGCAAAATTCATATGATGTTGGTATTGTACTTTTTTAACTTAAAAAATTCAATTTTTTTATAAGTTGTAATTATTTTTTTGTTGTTGATTTAAAAAAATGATAATAATAAAGTACAACAATATGATTTGTTCTAAATAAATAACTTTAAATCTTTTTTTTTTTTTTTTTAATGCAAAAACGAAAATATACTTTTTATCATATTGAAAATAACTCCTTAAGAAGATTAGAATCTCCTACAGAAAAAAAAAAGTAAAATAAAAATGCATTATATTTTTTTAAATAATTTTTTGTATTAAAATTTTTACTGTGAATAATTTATTTTAAATCTTTTTAAAAGAAAAAAAAATGTCATTTAAGCTCGATTAAAAATAATTCAAGCATTAGGAGGTTAAAATCTTTCATAGTAGAAGAATAATATAGTTAAAAATAAATAAATAAATAAATGGTTTTGAATGATTTCTTTGAAATATTTTTCAAGTGCAAAAATATACTTTTCAACCAATTACAAAAATGATTCAGGTATGAGAAGGTTAAAATCTTCGACAGAAGATAAAAATAAGAAGGAAATGTGAAAAACTGTAATTACTTACATGAATTTTTATGCTGATCAGATGCTCTTTCTTTTTTTAGTCTAAACCCCATAGAAATGTCAGGTTTTCCAACGATTAAATCACACATGACTGTCATTTGTCAAGATAACGGAGAACAAACAACAGGCATAATAAGGAATCAAAGTGTCCGGCAGTTCAAAGTAATAACTAATAAGCAGGAACCAATCCCTTAGTAGTCACCAATCATAAATAATAATGAAGATTATTTTGTGAACTCTGTTCAGGAAATTATGAGAGTTTCATGATTGCGTTTTACAGTTTCTCCAGTGCTCCTCCGGAAAAAGTTTATCCATATGATTCATTAACGGTTTCCGTTGTATGACCATGATGGTTTTAATAAACTATGTTTATGAAAACAGAATTAGGTTAATCTTCTTGAATATTTAACCCTTTTTTAAATATAAATATTAGATTAGAAATTTGATTAAAGTAAATTAGTTTAATGTAATTATGAAAATAAACAGTCTGTTTCCAGCACGTGCAGAAGTTTGTCTTGTCACATTAGACATTCATTATTTAAAACTTGAATGGTAAAAGAAAATATAAATCTCTTATCAAATTTTAGTTCAACTTCAATAGGCCGGGCCGGTTACTGTTTACGCGCGCGTCAAAAGTTTCCAACACACTTTTTTTTATTTTTCCATTTAATTTTCTTTGAGCTGGATATTTATCTGGCTGTGAGAAATAAAAAAAAAACTCTCAAATATTCACAGCTACTTTTATGTTGACATTTCCCTTTTCTGGGTAGTACCTTGTTGAGTTTTTTCCCCCACAGTCGACCAGCACTATCGGCACTCAAACGCGAAGTAACTCGGAATCAGTTTTTGCTCATCAGCGAGGTTTCTCTCCCCCCTCCATCAATTTCAGCGCCCTCTATTGACCACACTTGAAACAAAAGAGGGTCTAGAAGTTGTTAGAAGGGATGTTCCTCCCCTCCTCTCTTTTTCTCTCTCCCATCTTTTCTCCGGCGAACGTAGTTTTCGATCTCGTTTCGTCTCTTCTCCCTCGCACTCCCCCCTCCCCGACCTTTTCTATTTTTTTATTTTATTTATTTTTTCTTTTTAATCTTTAGGCTTTGTTCAGGATTTCTTTCCCTTTTTTTCAACCATTCAGTATAATTTTCCTACTGGTGCGATTGTATTTGCGGGCGTCTTTTAATGCTTTAAAAAATTGCAGGCAAAAGATTTCGTTCATCGTTAAATCGTCGAATGTGTATGGTTATTTATAATTTGATACCTAGGGTAATTCTCAAAAAAAGTTGAAAAAATTTCAAGAGGTGGTAGTGCACAATAAAAATATAACAAATTGTAAGAAACAATGGTCGTAATCAATTTTTTCACTTAAAAAATGGAAGATGTCTTATTGCTATGCTACTGCTCAAAACTTTATGGTGGTTATCAAAAAGAAAAAAAAAAAAAAAAAAAAAAGTAAATTTTCGCTTGACAATACTAAACATTCTGACCCATTTTCTGTTTTATTTTTTGTACTGTAGTAGCATAATACCTGCAAGAAAGTTTTTTTTTAAACGTTTTGTAATCGAAGATATTGTTTTTTATATTTTTCAATAGATGAATTACATTTTAAGCTAGAAACAATTATTATCTCATAGCTGCTGTTTTGTTTTCTTCTTCTTCATCTTTTACCGCATGAAATAAACCAGTGTTCTTATTCAGAATCTGTGTAATCGAATGACGTTTTTAATTTCTTGGTAAAAGAAGGAGCAATACCTCTTACAATTAACCTTTTTTTTATTGCTTTGTATAGTTTATTAAATTTTGGATATCAGAAGGGCGAGATTTTTTTAAGGCTCATTTGATATCCAAACACATTGATAATCACGAAGTTCTTTATAATGGGGCGTATATAAAACTTTCAAGTATTGTCATTAGAAAGACACGAATAATGTTTTTTCTTTTTAATATAAAATTAAAGCATACTTAATTTGGTTAAAATTGATCTTTGAAAGGTATTTTCCGCTAGATATAACAATAAAGAGAATGTGATTCTCAAGTAACAATAAGTTAGCAGTTAGATCTGAAGTAACATTTTATTTTTCTACTTTATTATTATTATTATTATTATTATTATTATTATTATTATTATTATTATTATTATTATTATTATTATTATTATTATTATTATTATTTTACTCATTTTGTCTATTTCTTTTTATTCTTTAATTACTAAAACATTTTGAACAAAATGTCCTAGAAAAAAAAAAGTTTACATCTTATTTTGACATTATTTTTTGATTTTTTGAAAACTTTTACTTTGAAATACTAAACAGAAAATTATTCGGTAAATCAATTTAAAAAAAAAAAAAATTTCTAATCAATTTATATCAGTTTAAAATTTTGAATTGCTATTTTTATATTGATTCTCAATAGTTGCAAACAAACTGCAATGCAGCTTTTTATTTTATTTTATTTTATTTTATTTATTTTTAAGCATAATTTAAAATCTGCTAGTTGGAATGATCTGAAATTTTTGTTGGATTACACATTTGAATTTTCTGAGTATCGACACTTCTTTTGAAATATTTACGTGTTACAATACACATTTTATAGCGAAAATTTATTCATAAATTACGCATTATAAAATTAATTTTCAACAACTGAAATTAACACTCTGTTTGACTTTAATTTGAATATTGATTTTTTAGAGGAGATGGAGATTATGTGAATAATACTTTTAGTTTTTGCGACAAATAATGCATTATCCACATTTTAACTAACATAGTTTACATAGAATAATATTTAGACGTTCTTGCACATTATGTACATCATACAGATCGATGGTGTAATGGAGTAACTTAATAACACCTTTTAATGTGCTGCAAATGTTAGGAGAGGAAGATACTCCATAAATGAAAATTAGATTTTTTTTTCTCTCTTAAAGTCAAGATGAAATTTTATAATGATAGTATTATTAAAAGATAAATAAATTTAAATATTTTGAATGAAAAAGATATTCTTTTGTCGTCGAATTTGTAAGATAGCAAATATCTCCGCAAAGATAAAGGAAATTCTGCCATTGCCAATAAAAGGGGGAAGGGGGACATCGCGGCTAAAGTGTCAACGTAAAACATCATCTGAAAAAAATTTAAATGGATAAATTGTAGCGCGAGCAGAAGCTCAAGAATTTTTTTTTTTTTTTTTTTTTTTTTTTTTTTTTTTTTTTTTTTTTAATAGTGGTAAATTTTACATTTAGCACAAAATAATGCATTTTTCAAAATTCCAAATACTATTTTTTTTTAAATAATTATACATTAGAAGGGTACAGTAATATTAATCTATATTAATAATAAATTAGATAATATAATTCTCTTAAGTTTCTGTTAAACTTAAAAAAAAAAAGTTTTTCTGAATCGAAGTAAAATTATAAAGTCCGTTAAATATAAAAAAAAAATCGTTGGGATTAAGCACATTCACGAAGACAAATAAAATGTATCAAAACGCTGCAACAGAATAACAAATGTTGTTTAGATTATAATAATTGAATAAAACTTTATCTTCGTTACTCTGCCTACAATTGGATATTTGAAATTTTTAAATATTTATTTATTTTAATTTATTTATTTTGAAGAAAAAATGTATATGATGTAATGGCTAAAAATCCAGTGTTTATGCATATATATATATATATATTCATCTGTAGATCAAATGTAATGCGTATGATGCAATAAGTGTAAATACTTCTATTGAAAGAATAGAGAAACAGCCCATCAAATCTAAATTAAGTAAAGTTTGAGAACCCCTCCCACATTCTCGCCACGATTTTGCCCGCTCACCAGAATTTTGTTTGTTTTATTAATTTTCTACTGAAAGAAAAGTCTTTTTAAATAAATAAAACCTTTCTTCAATTGTTTGGTATATTAATGCGAATGCATATATTTTACTCATATAAGAATATTGTTTATGCGTGTGTAAGAAAAATTCATTTCAAGGAGTGGAAGTTCTGAGGGAGGGGGGGGAGGGTAAAAGAGCTGTAAGTAAAAAGTTTAATTGAAGATACTAAAAAAGGAGCTATTAAGGAGGCATTTAAAATGAAGCCTTATTGTGACGCGTTTATTCGAAAACCTAACTTAAATCATCTAAAAGATCTAAAAAAAAAAAAAAAAAACCCGAATAACTTCACCAAAAAAATTGCTTTGTTTTATTGAAGAAAAAAAAAAGTGTGTGAAACTTTATTACACAACAATGAGTCAGATGAGAAATAGTTCATTGAAAAAACATAATGCAAAATATCTGCATTTAATATCACTTACTGGATAAATGACGAAAGTTATATCGATAGAAAAATCTTCTTTATAAGGGAAAATCTAAATCTTTCTATTGTTTATCCTCAGATGTTTAATATATTTTTCCAGTAGAATGTATATGATGTCATGTATGTTATCGCTTTAAAGTTTATAACAAGATTCTTGTTTCCTAGAATTAAATGATGCCATTAAATTAAACTACTCAAATCAAAAATGTTATATGATATTTCGAAAAAAGAAATAAAGTCTATTATTAAGAGAAAAAAATCTTTCTGGTCTAGGAGAGATGTATTATTCTATTTGCATTTGTTATCCCTCATAAAGCCATTATTTTCATTATTAGGACTGTTCATCATATGTGCATATTTTATATCGCATTTCTTTCTTTTTTACTTTTTTTTTCATTGAAATTTTTGAAATAACTCTTTTAATTTTTGTTAACTTGGTTTCTTTAAATTTTTATCAACCTTTTGTTATTCAAGACAATATAAAATGTATGTAACCGGTACATTTACCGAAAATGGTGTTTGTACAATACTCATTACTCAATACATTGTCCATAATATTTTCTCCCCACTGCAATTTAGGCAATTATACCTGATGTAAATCATGCAAAATTTTTGCTGCCTGCAAATATTTATTTCTTTTGATTAGTTAACTACACTATAAAAAAATAAATAAAAAATAAATCCTTTAAATTTTCGGCAAAAACTACTGGCAGCAATCTTGCCAGCAATTTTTGCCGTAAAAACTGCTGTAAATTTAAATGTAAATTTTTTTATTACATCTACTTGCAACATTGCTGCTCATTGCTGACAGCAATGACCACATTTAGCAACATTGCTGCCAACAGTTTTTGCCGTAAATTTAACGGATTTTTTTTACAGTGTACAGAGAATAATTTAATCATCAAACGCCTACGATAAGCATACGCTATATCATCAATGTCCCGATTCAGTGTATTTTTTTATTCATGTATTTCGTATTCACATCCGAAATTTGAAATAAAATTTTTGTTTTATTTATCAACTGGTGTTTTGTTCTTAAATAGACCGATATTTACAAATTAGATCTGCTGTTATAAATTACTCAATATCTGGATAGCATTCTACCATGGGCATTAAAGAGTTAATATCCAAAACTATTGACTAATTCAAGCGCTAAACTATTATTTACGAGTATTAAAAGAAACCTTTAAAAAATATTAGGTCTTTTCGGTTGGATATGCCACATTTTTTTCGTCATCAAAGTTTTTCTTATGTGGAGCCCTTAAATCCCTTAAATCTGCAATTATTTCTTCTTCTTTTTTATCTTCTTCGTCTTCTTTTTTATTTTATATATATATATATATATATATATTATTCATTAAACAACACTTCATAGTATAAAGGATTATCACTGAAATAATCTGAACCATAGTTAGTATCAGTTACATACTTTGAAACGAAACATAATTGTACCTGTATAATGATAAAAATTATTATACCAACTAGAAAATTATACGCAAAATCAATTCATTTCAAGATTAATCTCTTTAATAAGCACCATATTGCAACAGAACTTTGTTGTTATTATTATTACTGGTATTATTTCGATGTTTTTATGTGTCACTCCTCATTATATCAAGTATGTCAGGAAGCAAGAAAAAAGGCCGATAAATTTAAAAGTGTAGCATGTTGCGGATATTAAAAAATTAAGAGGTATAATAACCAATAGGTGAATGTTTTAAATCTGTATATAAAAGAGCTAATTTATACCGAATTTACATTTTTGATAATAAATTGAAGTAGATGGGATTGCATTTTCTGCAATCAAATTATGTAAAAGTATTACTTTAACAGTGCATTTAAAGTAGAACGATTTTTCTTTGGAAGCCACTACAAAAGGGTAAGCAGAAAGCAACTCTATTTCAATTAATTATTATCCTATAGTATTTGTGATACCATTTATGCCGATTTTACATTTTCGATAATAAAATATCTTCAGCGCTCTTCAATTCCTCTGCAGAACGCAAAGAAATCGAAATTTGTGTGTGACGGAAAAATGCGATTTTCTCAAAAAGCCAGGGTTGTAGTTTTCCCGGAAATTTTAAATTAACTTCTATTACCCCTATTAATTTCATAGTTTTAGTTTCAGAAGATTCGGAAATAGATATGGGGTGGGAATTATTTTTGCATTACATTTTGGCCGATATCTCTGAAAATTTGATACTTAAATTAAAAGCAATGTATTTTTGAGTTCTGTTATTATGAAATCGTTCTCATTATACCCAACATGTTATAGAAAAAAAATCTTGTTTCTAGTATTTTAATTTTCTCCTCTACTTTTTCCCTAAATATATTTGAAAATTGTTGATAATCTATAAATATGTCGCATAATAATGACCATTGCTGTTTCAGCCACGGAACATGCCACATTCTATAGTTTAGAAATAAAATGGCTGCATCAGGCAGGGACAGAAGTGACCTTGTAAGGCTTCGGTTTTTACTTTTTAAGCATATGGAACAATAAAAATGATAATAATTAGGTATGCATTATTTACAATCATCTTACTAACGTTCCTTAAAAAAGTATTTTTATGCAAACAATTTTAGATAGATTTATTCTGCCGCTACTTTGAATCACAAAAGCTTGAAATGAAAACACGCAAGATCGTAATGACTTTATAGTATTTTAGTAGCATATACCTTATTTGAAGAAGATAAATTAACGTTAAATAAATAGTATTAATATTATGATGTCCCAAAATGGGACATTACTGGAGTCTGGCATCTTGTGGCATGAGTGAAAGGAGTAAGAAACCCATAAAATATAATTTACGTATAATTAATAGGTGACTTTGATGAGTCTTGTACATAATCTAGAAATTACAAAAAAATCTGATAATTAGGATTGATTCCTTTGGATTTTCTGTTTGCCTTTGGTAATTTATTCTTTTGTATTAACAAGTTGTCCCTAATTTGTTTTTTAAATTGAATTACTAAATTTATAAAAAAAATTTTATTTTAGTATTAAATTGAAAACTATTTAATTTCTGTTAAAAACTGAATTCAATTTATTCAACATAAGATGAATCTTTCTGATTATCTTGCATCATTTAAATATTTACATCGTTTAATAAAGACTTCCGTTGTATGGGCAAACAAGTAAGAAAAATCATGCGTTAAGCATAGATTATGAAGCACTTTCCAACACTTAATGAAATCTTTAACAAAACTTTGTTATTTAGGGAAATAATAGTGTATAGCCAAATGTACCCAAATATGTATTCCAGTACTTTTGAACAGCTCTGTATTTAATATGTCAGTTGATATAATGGGAAAATTTAGTTTAGCAAGAAAATACCCAGTAGCTTGAAATTTCTTTTTCAGCATTTCATAATATTAGATGGAAACATATTTGAATACTTTTGTTCAGCCCTGTAGTTTACATTGTACCTTTATTACACGTCAGCATTAGGCTAAAATTTATTGTAAACTAAAACACTTTTAAAACACCAGAAAACACATTCTCATAAATTATCATTCATAGGCGTCCATGTACCGAATTCTTTGCGTGACCCTGTATATCCTTTTATCTATATTCTGCAAACATTTCTCAGTAAATTGAATGAAGCTCAGCGAAAAATGCATAACTTATTTAAGAACCACGCTTAAATAATTTACGCTCATATTCAGTAACGTTGGTGAGCTCTTTTGGCAGTGGCGTAGGAACTTTGAAAAAACAGGGGGAGCTGGAGCATCAGCGCCGTGCGAAAGTAGGTGGGCGAATGGGGCTATCGCCCCGGGCGTAGAATTTTAAAAGGTCCCAAATTAATACTACCAAAGCCATTTTTTGGCCTGTCAGAAGAAAAAGTTGGGGGAAAGCAGCTCCAAATTGAAACTTTCCCTTAAGGACAGTTTTCTCTTCGCACACCCCTGCGGAGCATATTATTAAAAGCAAGTGGCGAGGATCATTTCATTCATTTCGGAGGGTTTTTCGTGTTGCACTTTTCACAAACAAAAGTATAAAATAGAAGCATATCAAAAGATCACCGACTTTTTAATCCAGTTTAAATAATTTATATTCGATTTACTTGATGACACTTAATTTATGGACGATACTGAATAAAATATACAAATTTCAAGCTTCTCCCACTCCCATTTACCAAAAGTTAAAGTTTTATTTCTGTTGTTTGGCTTGCAAATTCTTTACAATCTTTTCCAAATCAATTTTAAAGGCTTCTTCTATATAAATATGCAATAGCATCAAGTGATTGAATCTATATTGATACATTATTGTTCGGCGGTGTGTCTGTTTGAAGAAGAGCATTGAAAGCTGTCAGCTGTCATTAATGATATAGGAATAACAAAATAAATTCTGCCAAAAGGTAAACTTTAGAAAATAATTTGTTTACCAATTCCTGTGATGACATCATTTTAATTGTGATCGACAACGTATTTATGTCTGTTTCGTTCGGGACTAGTACTCGTAGAAGTGTCAACTTTGCAGAAAAATTTGTCAAATCAAAATCATCAGCATGTATTATAAGCTTTTGTTTGAGATCTTCTGGCGTGGTTGAAGCTGTATTCGTGAATATGGATTCGAGCTGTATGTGAGAATCAAAAGTTTTTGATTAAATCGTTTTTTATACGTTAGTAACGAGATTAGTAAGATCAAGTGCTTCGCTAAAAATTCAATTTTAGGTAGCTTTCATTGCAAAAAGTAAAAAGCATTCTATTGCAGCCGTCCGGAGGAAAGCACTTCCAGAAAATTTTGGTACATTTTCACCGATCATGGCCCCCAGACCTCTAAGCCACCCTCCTTTCAAATGTTGACACACACACACACACACATATATATAGATATAGATATATATGATTTTTGTCATGCTGTGACTATCGTATTTATAAACCGATTTGAATGAAACTTGGTATGCACAACTTGTGTCAAAATGGGGCCATTTAATATTTTTTTAATTTAAAATTTAAAATTAAATGCAAAAAAATTAAAAGTTGAAAAATATTTTTCTTTTATGTGTCAAAACTTAAAACAACAATCCCAGAACACTTTTTATTTTGTCTATACCTTAAAAAATGATTGTGTTATAGCACTTTGAATTTCTCTTATGGCGAACATTTTGAAACGATCTGATTTTTCTCACGTGATAAAACGTGTATGTATGAATCGATTTGGATGTAACTTGGTATGTACATAATAAGGTCTGGACTGAGTTCGTTAGCCAATTCCATCCGCCAACTTGTTTCAAAATGACAGACATTTAAATTTTTAATAAAATTTTAAATTTAAAATTAGGTACAAAAAAGTGAAAAATTGAAAAAGATTACTCTTTTATGTACTTTACCTTGATACAAAGATTTCAGAGTATTTTTTGTTTCGTTTGTATCTTAAAAAATGGCTGAGTTATAGCACTTTTAATTTCTAGTGTTGCTCACATTTTGAAATGATCTGATTTTCGTCACGTGATAACACGTGTATTTATACACCGATTTGGTTGAAACTTGGTTCGTACATAGTACATATCAATGTCTGGACCGAATTCGTTGTCCAGTTCCATCCGCCATCTTGTTTCAAAATGGCGGAATATTGATTTTCTTTTAATTTAAATTTTAAAATTAGGTGCAAAAATACGAAATTGAAAAAGATTTGTGTGTGTGTGTGTTTGACCTTGATACAAAGATTTGAGAGCATTTTTAGTTTCATCTATATCTTGAAAAATGGCTGAATTATAGCACTTTCAATTTCCAGTGTGGTTGACATTTTGAAACGGTCTGAAATTTGTCACGCGATAATACGCATATTTATAAATTGATTTGGATATAACTCCGTGTGTACATAGTACATAACAATGTCTTTATCGAGTTCACCTGCCAACTTCATCCGCCCTCTTGTTTCAAAATAGCTGCCATTTAAGTTTGTCAAAAATCTTTTAAATGTAAAATAATGTACAAACAAAAAATTAGAAATTGAAAAAAGAATCTTTCTAAAGTATTTATCTTAATAATGAATTCCGGAGTATTTCTTGCTTTGTCTTTAACTTAAAAAACGCTTGAGATATAGCAGTTTGAATTTCTAATGTGGGTGACATAAAAAAAAAAAAATCAATTTGCCCGAGACAGCACTTGTATATATTAATCGATTTCAATGTGAGTGTAAATGTGCACATGAATTAAAATTTCGACCAAGTACATTGGTTTGTTTTATCCATCGTGTTGCTTTAAAATGGCATACACTTCATGATATTGTAGAATTTGGTGACTATAAATCGCTTAAAATAAAACCAAGTTGAATAAAAGATGACTAATTTCTAAAAATTCCTATTAATATTCAGTATTGACAAAAACCAGTATTCAATCTTATATAATCGGGCTCCACTAATTTGAGCTTCGTATTTTCGAATGATATAACTTAATTTAAAATAAATAAATAAATAAATAGGTATACTGAAAGCTACCTCTTCCTCCCGGTACTGCCGGAAGGACTTTTTCTTATTGTGCTGGAGCGGAAGGGTAGCTTGTCCATTCTTATCTTATTAGAACTATCTTTTGTTTGGAGACACTCGTTCTTTCCCCGTGAATTTTCTAGAAAAAGTAAACTTTATTTTTCAATTTCTCTCGAGGGAGCTGAGCCCGTCTGAAAAATCCCAGGGGGAGCCAGAGCTCCCCCAGCTCCCCCGGTTCCTACGCCCATGTCTTTTGGTTAGCCCTGTATATAAATTATAACATATATACACACCATATAATGTGCATATATTTAGAGAAATATAAACGACCATATCATAATTAAAATGCATTTCATCCCTCCATCAGCCATCATCGGACACATATACGGTACTTCGGAAAAAGTATACTATTTGAAATTTTTCGTGTGGCCCTGTAAATGCTATGTACTTCATATTATGCAAGACAGTAGCGTATAATTTATATTAAGCTTCAATGACATATATCAATTTTATTATACATGAAACAGCTTAATATATTTAAAATATGTCACACACAATTCCCCCTTTTACCATTATCTAATGGAATTCTTTTATGTGGCCATGTAAATGAATAATAGCTACATTTTCACCTTATATTTTATAGAATGCATATTTTAATATGTTTGACAGGGTATAACATCTTTAAAATTCCTTTGAAACGATTTTTCCATATAGACCGTAATGAAATGGGAAACTTTTGATTCGCCCTGTAGATAAACTAATCATGGTAGAAACTTCATTTTCAATAGGGTTCGTGCTAGGGTAAACATCAATAACGTCCTAAAATTTCATGGCAATCCGAGTATATTAACGATTTTTCCCCATAGGCCGTAATGTAATGGGAAACTTTGATTCGCCCTGTAGATAAACTAATCATGGTAGAAACTTCATTTTCGACAGGACTTACGCTAGGGTAAACGTCAATAACGTCCTAAAATTTCATGGCAATCCGAGTATATAAACGATTTTTCCCTATAGGCCGTAATGTAATGGAAAACTTTTGATTCGCCCTGTAGATAAACTAATCACGGTAGAAACTTCTTTTTCAATAGCGTTCGTGCTAGGGTAAACGTCAATAACATCCTAAAATTTCATGGCAATCCGAGTATATTAACGATTTTTCCCCATAGGCCGTAATGTAATGGAAAACTTTTGATTCGCCCTGTAGATAAACTAATCATGGTAGAAACTTCATTTTCAATAGCATTCGTGCTAGGGTAAACGTCAATAACGTCCTAAAATTTCATATCAATCCGAGTATATTAACGATTTTTCCCCATAGGCCGTAATGTAATGGAAAACTTTTGATTCGCCCTGTAGATAAACTAATCAAGGTAGAAATTTCATTTTCAATAACGTTCGTGCTAGGGTAAACGTCAATAACGTCCTAAAATTTCATGGCAATCCGAGTATATTAATGATTTTTCCCCATAGACCGTAATGTAATAGGAAACTTTTGATTCTCTCTGTAGATAAACTAATTATGGTAGATACTTCATTTTCAATAGGTGTCGTGCTAGGGTAAACATCAATAACGTATAAAAATTTAATAGCAATCTGAGTATATTTACGGGAGTTAGAGTGCAGACAGGCGGCCAGACGGACAGACGGACATCCGGCCAGACGGACAGACAAACCGAATGCATAAGCACTTTTCAACTTTGTTGGAAAGTGCTAAAAATGGATTCCCGTGGAAGTCCACACAAACTGCAGTTCACTGCATATATATATTTCGATATTTCGTAATATTAAAGCGATAAATTAGTTTAATGACAATAAACATCGCTCTCTCTAACTTCATTAGAAGATTCCTTAAAAGCACTCACAAAATTCCATGTACATGAACTTTAATCAACCATTCTACCAGTTATCCAGTAGATAAATTATGTTGTAGATGAATTAGAATAGCGCAGTTGCAATCGTCATAGCCGTTTTGCACGGGATCGAAATGTATATAGGGTTTGTTCATTAACAAGAGAGAAGAATTATCCTCAACGGAAACACTTTTATTCGATCAATTGACTACAATACAAAATTTAAGTTTTCGCCATAGTTCCACAAACATATTCCATATTTCGACATTTTCACTATTCAAATTTTAGCAGTCATATCATCATGAACTACATTTTAAAAACGATTGTATGATATCAGTCTATTATTCAAAAGAATAACTTTCCAAACGACTGGCATAAGTTTTCGAAAGCAACTGATGACACAAAAATCTGAACGTCTCACTCAAGTTTTGGAGTTTTCAAACCTGTAATTGGATTGCTTTTTATTGCACTGCAGACATACTGAATACACGTACTAAAGTATCTTTAGTGCAAAAGGAAAATAGAACTAGCCGAGGTTCTCCCCCCACCGCCTCTCCCCCCTCCCCCCCCAAAAAAAGGGAGAAAACTTTTTAGAGTAACTATAGAAAAGAAAACGGTACAAAACAGGCTATTTTATAGCATTCATATCAGCATTTAAGACTGAAAAATGAAAAGATCCTGAAACGAATAATATTTATGCGAAATGTTTTTTAGAATAGCTTTTGAAAAGAAATAAATTATTAATATAAGTATTTTAAAAATAAATGAATTTAAGTAAATAGAATAATTGGAAGTGTATAAGAATAATTGCAAATACTTTAGTAAACTGATTCTAAAATCATGTTAAACAAGATTAGAATAAAAAAGGAATAATTTTTAAAAAGTCGTAAAAATTTAATTTTCGTAATCTTTAATATAAATAATTAAAATGAAATCACATATGTAAAACACAACGAGAAAGCCTACGCAAAAATTAAATTTAGAAAATAAAATATTTAAATATGAGAAATACCTCATGGATTCGTCAGAGGTACTTCATTAGAATAATTCATAGTAAAGATATGTTATTCCGCCAAATATTGTCAGCATTAAACCTTAAACTATGTATATATATATCTATATATATCTAGGATATGGATCCGTTTGATTGAAGCTCAAATAATTTGTGTTTTACTGTATTAAAAAAATTACAATTCTATAAATCTTTTTTAGTTTAATTTCTCCAAGAAAAAATCGAAGTCTACATTTCCCGTTGGTGCAAAAAATAACTTTTCATATACACCCAGAACGCCACCCAGTAAATCAAAATTTCGCCTTTCTTGCTGAATGTTAGCCACTGAAATATTTCATTCTGTCACTCCATTACAGTATCTTCTATTTATAGCCTTCAGCATAATTTAACACTGCAAGAATAAATATGGCGACTGAGGGTCGTAAATTTTATACAGATTTGATACGTCGAAGTCCTCAAGGGGTCTTAAAACTGGAAACTTTTTCATATCCTTCTAACACTGCCCGTCGAGTATGTAGATAAGTGGGTTATAAAGTGGGTAATAAAATAAATTAATTGAACAATTAATATAAAAAAGGGTGTTTCACAATGAAACATTTTTTTTTTTACGGCGAACTGGTATTTTTTGCGATATTTTTATTTAATAAATTTCAAAGCAAAAATTAAAACTTTGGAAGAATTATTGTTTAAATTTGATACCAAATATAACGGGATCACCAGAAATAGATATATATATATATATTAAAGAAACAATAATGTAAATATCACCCATTCATTGAATATATTCAAATGATATTTTTAAAAAGTTTTTCCGATGTAACTTATAAATTCGTGTTGAGCTGACTATTCGATATGCCTTCATCTGAACAGATGCTTTTAAAATCGAATAGAAATTAGCAGTAGAGCTGTGGTTCCTGGTTTGGGCCTTTTGATTATGATTGGCATGTAGCTTTCACAGTACTGATGTTTTACATCTTGAGATTGCACAGATTATCAATATTTTGTACTTTTAAAAAGGGATTAAAAAAGGAAGTTTAAAAAAAAATACATTTATCTTACTATGTATTCATACATACACACACACATATATATATATAATATATTCTAAAGAAATATATTTCGAAAACACTCAAATATATGTTACAGATTAAAATTGGGGCTCCTTCTACAAATGCCATATCGTGAGCCTCTCTATAGACCTCTCTTAAAACCCTGCATCTGAAGCGCAAAACCAAAGTTGAATAGTTCTACCAGACAGACTGTGAAAAATATTAGATGTTATAAAACATAAATAAACTATAATTAATAAAGTAATAATTTGATCATAGAAACTTGAAAATTTTTCTAAAATAATAATTAAATTAAATTAAATTAAAAAAAAATTCAATTTACAAATTTTAAAGAAGAATTACAATTTTATAAAATCCAATGTGTAAGGGGAACGTCAAAAAATTATTCGATGACGACATCTTTAGATATAATCCATTGAAACATCACTTATTTTTTTTACGGAATTTCTATAAAGTTTGTTTTAAAATTAATGAAACAAAACTTTAAAAATACTTCAAAATTACATACAGCGGATTTTCAGTTTAATAAAGTTACACAGTTTTATGGAGGATTTTTCTGTATCCCTCTCTGTTATTTTCACCATTTTTCCTTCCCCCTGCGTTTTCAGGAGAACAATGGGGAAGTCTTCCGACGGCGGACATATAAAGTCAGTCCAGTTAGTTACGATGTAAAAAAAATCGTGAAAAACTGTGTTCTTGTTCCAAAACAGTCACCTCCTGCTGTGCTGCGGCAGGTCGGTACAAACACAGGTAAAGGTGGCACAGCTCATATTTGCGAGCATAGGACTCTACAGGTACCTCCCACCCTTTTCTTTTTTCTGTTTCCGACATCCTCAAATCGTCTGGTCTGCAAACGATATGGCGTCGGGGCGGGGTAGCCGCCACCCTTGACGGATGACAAAAGGTTGAGGGGGGACAAAATTTTCAAAAAAGTTGGACTGTACCGACTTAATGTGTAATCGTAACTTTTGACCCTGGTACAATGGATCATTAGTTTTAAGAAGAAATAAATCGATTCAGACTGCTTTGAAGTGAAGACCTAATTTTGATTGAAATCCCGGCAGAAAAACAAATTACTCAATGAAAGTGCAACCGCGAAATTACTTTCATGAACGTCCTGGAAAAGGCCATATAATTCCAACGAAGGCTTTCGCGGTTTTTAAATCGTGCGTCGCGCAGTAGCCACCCTTTTTTGAATTGAAATTTATGAGTTATACGATGTAATCACTTTTTGAATAGTGAGCGTGAGTTGAGTAAGTTTCAAAAAACCCGCAAGTGTGAGTTAAAAGCACAACTCAAACTCATTCAGTTTAAATTCATAAGTTTCTAAAATCTTTTTCCGCTGTTAGAAACAGGTTTCTTTTATCTTTAAATGTCAGTTCTTACAAACTAATGTAACAGCAAAGCAAAATTTTGAGAAATCACGTGCAATAAACTTGTGTGCATTTGGCTATATCTAGTCCCATAATTGTCAATCTTTGTAATTATTTGTCCTTGCTCGTCCAACCACCTGCATGTTATTTAAATTTTAGAGAATGTGTAAAATTAATCAAATTATATCAAAGTTAAATAATAAAGGTAAGATAATGTAGCTTATCTTCTTTTTCCACGATCGTCCACGTCTTTCTATTTTACGTTTTAAATAGCCATTGAAAGTTCCTGTAAGAGCTTCGCAAATTTTATTAATAAGTAAGTTGACTGGGAAATCATCGAAGCAGGTTTTAAATTAATGAATTTTATATATAAATCTTAAAGATAAAAATTACAAACTGGAGCATACATATTTAGCTTTTTACTGCTTAAACACGCAGAGAAAAAGTGAAAATAATAGCAAAGAAAAATGATTACATAAAAATAAAAGAAATAAAAGTTATTCAAACATTATCATTAAGTTCTTATTGTTTTTGTTTAAAATGAATAAATTTATAAAACTAGTTCTTTGTTTCTGATGAATAGACGATATAAACTATTGCTTCTTTTGACACTTAATTGCAAATCAGTTCATCAAATATATTTATGACGAGTAAATGATGTAAGAGTACTTTAGTAAAAGATTGACAGTCATCATAACAAATAATCAACTTGATTTATGGTGATTATTTTCCGATTTATTGTAAATGATTTTCTGAAAGATATTAAGTTGATTTATTGTAAATGATTTTTTGAAAGAGATTAATGTTACTAACATTCCCTCCTTGATCTCTTCAGATTAATCAACAAGCAAGTTCATAGATATTCTGTGATTTAATAGCTCAGGTTTGGGCGCTGGTTTTGTCAAAGCATCCGCTATCATGTGTTTTGATGGGCAGTATTTTAAATCAATTATTCCATCTTCTTTTAATTGTTTTATTGCATGAAAACGGATATCGATATGTTTCGAGCGTTTTGAAAACTTTTCACTTTCTACCATTTTTTTGCAACTTTGATTATCCTCATATAAAACTATTGGTTTTGTCTGAAGTAGACCTAAATCTTCTAGGAGTTTCACTAACCATAGAATTTCTACACTTGCGTTTGAGGCAGAAACATATTCAGCCTCAGCTGATGAAAGAACTATACATAATTGTTTTCTTGTGCTTCACTGTATTGCATTATTCCCCAAAATGAAAAGATTACCGCTTGTTGATTTTCTTGTCTTAGTATCCCCATCCCAGTCTGCATCCGCGTAGGCCTTTAGAATCGGCTCAGCTTTAGTGTTTATGTGCAAGTTTAACTGTTTCATGCAGTTTAAATACCGGATTACTCTTTTAACTGCTATCCAGTCTTTTTCCCGTGGGGATTCATTTCTTCGGCTTAATATATTTACGGCGGCAGAAATATCCGGTCTTGTGACCGATGCAATATAAAGTAAAGTTCCGATAGCTTTTCTATAATTTGTGTTGTTAGGTAGTAGATTATCATTGTCTTCTAATCTATTAAAATCGGGTTCCATCGGAGTACCTACTGGTTTGGCTTCTTCTAACTTAAACTTTTTTGCAAATTCTTCTATTTTGGTGTTTTGATTTAATTGATAACCATCTGCTGTTTTCTCTATTTTGATACCCAGATAAAAACTTAGTTCTCCTAGATTCTTTAACTCATATGCATTGTTAAGTTTTTGTATTATCTCTGTTATTTCGTCATCTTTTCCTGCTATCAAAATATCATCCACATAAACAATGATATATGATTTATTTTTTCCTTCATTTCGAATGTATAAACATGTGTCTGAATTAGATTGTTCAAAGTTTAAATCCTTTAACGATTTTGTTATCTTAGTATGCCATGCTCTGGCTGCTTGTTTTAACCCGCAAATTGATTTATTTAATTTACATACTTTATTTTCTTGATTTTGAATAATATAGCCTTCTGACTGAGTAATATAAATTTCTTCATCTAAATTTCCATATAGGAAAGCCGTTTTTATATCAACGTGATTTATTTTTAATTTGTGGTAAGCTGCTGCTGCTATGAAGGATCTAATTGTTGTGTATGAAACTACAGGTGAAAAGGTGTCTTCATAGTCTATGCCGTATTTTTGAGATTAGCCTTTGGCAACTAGTCTGGCTTTATATTTCTGTATTTTACCTTTATCGTCATACTTAGTTTTAAAAATCCATCTGGAACCAATTATTTTTCTACCTTGTGGGGGATCTACAAGTGTCCATGTGTTGTTTTTGATATGAGAATCTATCTCTTCTTGGGTGGCATTTAACCAATTTTGTTTTTCTTCTGGATTCTCTATATTCATTATGTCATGAAAATTTTCTGGTTCTTTAACGTGTTTTTGGTTTACTATATAAATAAATCGGTCTGGAGGAACACCTTTATTGGTTCTTTCTGATCGTCTTGGTTCTGGTGTTAATTGTTTGGACTCATTTGGTGTGTCTTCATTATTAGATACTTCCATTTCTATAATGTTTTTAAACTGTGATTTTTCACTTTCGTTAGATGATTTTTCTTTAAAATTTAATTGAGTTTCTACCTTTGGACTCATGTTTTTATTTTCTAGAAACTTTACTGTTCTGGCGATTATTATTTGTTTGCCGCTAGTGTAAATACGGTATCCTTTGGAGTAATTGTCGTAGCCGACGAAAATGCCTTCGACTGCCTTGTCATCTAATTTTTGTCTCTTATTTTTATTCACATAAGCAAAGGCTTTACAGCCAAATACTCTAAGGTAATTTAAATTAGGTCTTCTATTATTCCAAAGTTCAAACGGAGATTTTTCAGTAGCTTTTGTTGGTAATCGGTTTTGAAGGTGATTTGCTGTACAAATCGCTTCACCCCAGAATTTTTGAGGTAAGTTAGCTTCGCTAAGCATAGTTCTGGTCATTTCAATAAGCTTTCTGTTTTTGCGTTCCGCAACGCCGTTTTGGCTCGGAGAATATGGAACTGTGTGTTGATGTCTGATGCCGTTTTTCTTAAGAAAACTGTCGACAAATAATCAACTTGATTTATGGTGATTATTTTCCTGAAGTGTATTAAGTTGATTTATTGTAAATGATTTTCTGAAAGATATTAAGTTGATTTATTGTAAATGATTTTCTGAAAGAGATCAGTGTTACTAACACTGCACACATCTGAGCAGCATGAAAATATTTCACAAGAACCTCCTATGATTCTGATAGTATTAATAAAAGCAAGTCTTCAAGGCCCGGTTAATTCCTGAAGTATAGAGGAAGCATTATATATCATTTTGAGGCCTCCTTTTAAACTGGAAAAAAAATTTATGAAATCGTGTCAGTGCTACAAATATTACTAAATATCCAGGAAGAGATTAGCTGAGTTAGGTTTTTCTGCGTTTGCAAACACAGATTTTTTAACTCAACAGCAAACCTGTTTTATTGTACTCTGTATGCGATTTAGAGACAGAGTATAACACATCGGCTGATAAGTTCCCGGTCTAATGAAAAAAAAATTGATCAAATTTGACTTTATTCATCAACATAGTCTCCTTTAAGATCGATACAATCATTCCAGCACATCTCTAAGGCCCGCCACAGACTAGTGAAACATGCGTCAAAAATCGTGCGACATGACGCAGTCAAACCGGTTTTTTCTTTGTTACCAGGGTGAAATTGTCACATGTCTCACGTTTTTTCGTTCAATGTTTCACTAGTGTGTGGCGGGCCTAACATTTCAATAACTTTCTTTGAGAATGATTTATATTTGGCCTCAAAATAGGCATTTGTTTCGGCGATCAACTTCTCATTCGAGCCAAATGCCTTGCCGCTGGGCATTACTTTCAGGTCAGATAAAAGTCGCTGAGACCTAAATCTGGAGAAAAGGGTTCGGAAGCTATTTGAAGAGTAATTTGGACAATTTTGCCACGGTAGCCAAAGACCTATGACAGAGAGAATTTTCCTGGTGAAATATCACTTTCTTCCTTTGCATATGGGACTGTTTCTTCAAAGTTTCTTCGTTCAGACGATCTAGTTGGGTCATGTAGCGATCGCTATTAATTGTCTTGCCTTTTTCAAGGTAGTCAATAAATATTTTTTTTTCTTTTTTGTCTCAGAAAACATTTTTTATTAAAAAAAGTAAAAATAATTAATTAAATTAAATAAATGTCATTGTAGGCATTTACAAATGTTGGGTCCCTTGCAACCTCCTTATGACTTTGCTTTCATACATTTAACCAAACAGTTCGGCGAATCAGAGCTCTTTAAAAGAAAATTCTGGCTGTGTGAGCTGGAATTTCAGTAATGGCTGTCAGAATTTTCAGTAAATTTTCATTAAAGTAAGATCAGATAAAGATCAGATAAGATATAATCAGATTCTTTTTAGATACTAGGGCCAGGTGGGGTAATTATGACCAGTTCGTAATTATGTCTAACCCATTCAATGAAGAAAATTGTGTATGGTAAAATTTTATATCATGTTTAGATATTAACCTCATAATGCATTTTTCATTTTAGACATTCTTTATCACTGGTCTGAAGTATTTTTGAGATCGAAATAGCAATTTTAATCAAAGTCCACCAAAATTTTCAATAAACGCATTTGTCTTTTTGAAGTTTTGTTGGTCTTATAATCACCTCCCAAATAAATGTGTGTAGGCAAGTATAAAGAGAAAATTTAGTGATCATAATTTCTTCATTAGTAGTCTTAATTACCCCAAACTTTTGTGATTGTGAGTTTTTGATGGGGTAATTATCACAACCATCCTTTAACTTTAAAAGAAAAAGTATTATGAGAATTAAAACTTTTAAGAATAAGTGTTCTTAAAGGGTCAAAGTTACTTCCTGTGTACTAAAAACACCACTTTTCCAAATTGAAACAAGTAAAATAAAAAAAATAAATAAAAAAAAGTAACAGTGTTGAAAAAGTAAAAAATTACACTTCCTAACCCTATTGCTTGAATATGCTTCTAATATTATGGGAAAGAAATCTTCACGTTTACGGAGAATCTATCGCCTTTTTAAAACCTGAAATTCTTCCGACACGGAAGAGCTTCAGGTTTTAAAAAGAGTTTTATCAGGTTTATCATATAATAAACACTTATACGTTTCTTATATAATACAATTCTGATTCTTTTTCTATTTTTTTTTTTTTTTTTTTTTTTTTTTTTTTTTTTTTTTTAATATTAAACTTACGAAAACAGAAAGTTGACAAGTCTAGTCTATACTCTTTCTCTCAATAAAAAAGAAAAGAAACTGGTCACTCCACCAGAGTGAGAGGTTCTGCACTTGAAGCAGGTAGACCGGAAATGTGGATTTCGAACCCAATCGCGCCCGTCGGCCTAATCGTTCGGAGTTCTTCGTGGTTTTCTTCGAACTTTCTATTTCCTAGCGTAATTACAGCTTAGGTTACCTCAGAAAGACCCCCGTGGAAGGCATTCCCCTCTTAAAATCAATATATCTGTCGTGTTGATATTTGGCCGTCATAAATACAAATAAACAACAAAACCAATGTTGGTGAACTTTTCAGACAATTAATAAATGCGACAAGTAAATGCAACATTAAAAAGTTTTCAAAAAGTAAAAAAAAAAAAAAAAAAAAAAGTTGCTCAAAAACGTGAAAATTTCCGATCTATTCACCAATTGGTTTTTAAAAATAAAAATCTGATACTTGCAGGCATGATTATTAAAATGATTTGATTTGTATTCGATTAGTTTTTTTAATTTTCAATTTCCAATAAATTAATTACATCGAGAGCTATAAGCGACTCTTGTCTCAGAACTACAATTTTGTCCCTCTTCAGCACTGTTGAGTCTAGAAATACGGTTCAAAAAGCTGACTTGGAGATATCTCTCATTTTTACCGAAAAAAAAAAGGGCAGTTCGATTACATAGTTTTTTAATAAAAGCACCTGGCATTTTGATGCGTTTGCAAACAAAAATGAATTTAAAAAGTGCGTCAAAAACTAGCCAATTTTATTTTATTAGTAATAATAAGTCGGAAGTTGTAACATCAATAAAGGATAATGGTGCCTTCGTACTATAACTTAGTTTTAAAAATGATCAGATCTTGGTGCAATTGCTTGTACGCATAAAATATTACGGATTATATACATTAAATTCATTAGTATGGAAATAATATGTTCCATTTTAAATAGGGCGTAATAAGCATGGCAAATTTAAAATCATCACCTTTTATAGGATATCACTGAATTAATGACGTATGATAATAAGATTTAATAGAATGGATAAAAAAATAAATAAATATCGTTTTAAGTTTTCGTTCGATTTGATTTTCATAAAATTTGAATTGACTCGATAAAATTTCCACAGATTATTATATTAAATTTTAAACGACTTGACTGGGCAGTTTTTCCGCTATTATATGCGAACAGACAACCGGATGAAAAAGACGTCAACTATTAGATGCTACGTATTTATATGATTCCGAACGTACCTAATAACGTTATTACAATATTTTCTAAACATCTCCAAAAATTCTTCCTTAGCCTATTGCCATATGAATATGAATTGAAGAATGCGCAAAACAACAACATTAGTCATCTTTCAGACACTGAAATATTCGTTAAACTCTAATTAATTTATTTTGATAGCTAGTATTAATGTCATTAATGTAAAAGTAATTTTTCTAAAAATTGAAAAAAATTTCAAAGCCAAAAGGGTTATAGTAATTTTTGAAAAATAACGGCTTCATGAATTCGTAGCTGGTATTCCCGCTCAAATGATACAGTGACAAACGTTGCAACGCGATTATGCATTACATATATATACAAACGATTTACAACCACACCTTGTGTCTAATAACTTTCCAAACATACCTGATGGAAATTATTTTGCAGAGGAGAAGTAGCTGAAATGCCGCACAAATGTCTCATCTACCTACATAATTTCAGGTTAGAGACAGTCATTCCAAGAGTCTAAATTATTAATGTTAACCCTTCCCTTCCGGTATGATCCTATATTAACGACCTTATATTAAAAGGATGGGTTCATAAAAGAGAGGCAACTGTAATATTAACCAGACCATTTACATTTGATTAATAAATATAGGTTTTTATTTAGGTAGTTAATCCATACAATTCTATGATAGCTATAATGGTAATAAGATATTATTTCCCTATAAAACAAAACTATATTGATTCATTATTATATTAAGGCTGTTCTCAAATACAAAATGTACATTTCTCAATCCATTTCTCTTCGGAAACGCATGAAACAGCTAAGTGTTCTTTTTCAAAAGCTATGTAATCGAAGGATAGTTTCCATTTTTTTTTTTTTTTTTTTTTTTTTTTTTTTTTTGTAAAGGGCAGTCAAGTTTTCTGAAAATAATGTTAAAGTTTGCATTTTCATCCAAAATTCCGTAAGAGACGCTTATAACTTTAAGCGTTTTTTACGGATAATGTTAAAATGAATCATAAAATGTGTCAGAAAGTTTCGCGATTGTTGAGCAGGGAATTTGAGAGCTGCGTATGTGTGAGTAGGTTGGAGAAGGGAGGGGGATCAAACTTGGTCTGCACTTTTTGTTAAGCTCGTTTTTTGAATCTATTTTGATCTGTTGCTGATCATAATCAAATGTTTGTATTTTTTGAATAGAATATCATTAGTATATATGTATATAATTATTTAAATATACATTTTAATACTCATGTCTGTATTTTAAGGCATTAGGCAATGTTTTTTTTATGACTCTATAAAAAAATGTGGGATCAATGTGGATCAGTGGGGAAAATGTGGGGGGTATGTGGGATCGGGGGTGGGGGGGGGGGGTTAATAAAACCAGGTTCTAACCCTCACTGTACATTTTTTATATATATATGTCTAATTTGCGCGATATGACAGTTTGGCTTCAAGAAGTGGAATTTTTCATAAAATTATACAGATAATTCCGGTGAATATGGGACATAGCATATGGGAACGTTCAGCATATTTCATAATTCAGCATACATCATAATTCAGCATATGGGACAGTTGATACATTATAGCAAATCTAACCAAATTATAAGTTCTAATCTTTGTCCCTTTTTTCGGCTGTTTTTGTCAACGGATTTTATGCGGATGTCATGCAGAAATAGTTCAATTTGTTTGAGCAACAAGTGGTTTTTGTGATACAGACTTTCTAAAATGTGGTCAAATGTCACGGTAGTGAGTATCAATAATTTCACTATATTTTAACTTTGAGTTATGCAATTTCAATATTAGAGTACATCATTACACAGGTATTGGCTTAAAACTACTACAAAGTTTAAAATTTTGTTTTCACGAAACACTTTGTAAATATGCATGCAATTTTAATTTGTGACAAATTTTGTTATAACTTTTACAATTTGAATGTGATGCATAAGCCGCTAATAATATAAATGCTTTTGTTGAGGGAAGCAGAGATGCATATTTAAATATACGACACGATATTATATAACAAAAATAATTGTGCTTTTTTATTTATTTATTTACTTTTTAAACTAATAACCTCTTCTCCATTGAAGCTAAAATAATACTACAAATATTGATTCATTGTTTTTTTTTTTTTTTTTTTTTTTTTTTTTTTTTTTTTTTTTACAAATAAAATGACAAAGTAATTAGAATAACACTCTTTCTAAAAATCACCATAAAATGAAAACAAAGCGGGACGTGTTTTGAGCTGAAACAATAACAGTTCGTCATCAGCTGAGACTTACACATGTCCGTCAGAGGACAATGTCAGAAATAAAGTGAAAGAAAGAGGGTGGGGATTACAAAAAGTGAGACAGGTGGCGCTTGTTGAAAGAACACAGGCGGAAGACAAAAGTAATGCCAAAATAATAAAAGAGAAAAAAAGTTAAAAAAAATAATAATAACAATAATAATAAAATAAAATAAAAATAAATAAATAAAAATAAAATTATATATATATATATATATATATATATATATGCATATATATGTATATAAATTTTCTCTTTTATTTTGGCATCATTTTTGTCCCCCACTTGTTCTCTTTCAACTTGCGCCACCTGTCACACTCTTTGTAATCTCCACCCTCTTTCTTTCAGTTTATCTCTGACATTGTCCCCTGACGAACACGTGTAAGCCTCAGCTGATAACGAGCTGGTATTGTTTTAGTTCGAAACGCATCCTGCTTTGTTTATCATTTTATGGGGATTTTTACAAAGTGTATTATTTTAAATTATTATTATTATCAGTATTCTCGGTGCTGTTTCATAATATAGTAGATGACTGAAACAAACAAACAACAGCAAAAAGAAATTCTGAAATTGATCCTTCAGGCTTTAGAGCACTGCTAATTTCGATTCGCAATTATGGATCTAAACTTACAAATCCTCATAAAATATCAATTTAATCATCACTAACCTAAATTCGCACCATCAAAATAAATAGATGAATAAATTGTAACGTAAAGGATTTAATTTAAATACCTATGAAAATTTGTCACTTTCTTGGCGGCATTTCGCAAATTCAGATGAAAATAACATTTACTTTATGAGAAAATAATCATAGAGATTTTCAGTTTGAGATTTAGTGTTTTGTTTTTAAAGCAAAAATCATTCAGCTACGAAAAAGTAAAGTTTAAACGTAAAAAACACCAAAGAAAGTTAATTTTTGTGATAAAAAATAAATAAACGTTCACATGTGGATCTAGATAGCAAAGAGATTAGAAGAAATTTATTAAAAGCCATAATACAGTTCGCAATAATGCAAGCAAGAAAATTAAATGAAGAAAAATTTTCAAATGACTTCTCATTTATTAGCTTATTCAAATCAACATCTAAATCAACAATCATTCACGAAAAAATAATTTTCAGTGAAAGAAAACAAACGACATTCCATTAAATCTCTCTCTCCCAGAATTGTCTTGCAGTCATCGCGCCAAGTTGTTATGCGTCTAATGACGAAAAGAGAAGAAAAAAAAAAAAAGTAAAAGAACCACTTGAGACAAAAAAGAAATAGATCTCTTTACCCCATTGAAAAGTGAGCTGTGATATTTATCATCGGGCTCTGAAAAGAATGGGAATTCAAA
Organism: Maratus speculifer; assembly: GCA_964019185.1. NCBI lineage: Eukaryota > Metazoa > Arthropoda > Arachnida > Araneae > Salticidae > Maratus > Maratus speculifer. The sequence goes on from OZ025289.1 coordinate 376,272,318, forward strand.
AATAGCAAGAGAAGCTAATAACTCCAATTAGAACTTAACAAACGCTCGTATCCAAAGACTGATTTCAGATGGTTCCGGTTTCCCAGTCATTTGGGTAGATCTCCTACGTTGTTATTTTAACGTTGATCAAGGTATGCCCCCATAAATGTCTTTTCTTTTAACTGATCCCAAGAAAATATGTTGTTTAATCGGTTTCGTTATTCTTATTTACAATTTTAAAAGAAAAAAAAATAGTAATAAAACAGTGTTTGCTTGGTGTTAAAATGTTTTTTCACCTTTTAGTAAAATAAATAAAGTTTGTAAATGTGTGCTTTCGTTTAGTTGATTTCTTGAGGATTTATGTTAGTTCTTTGTTTTAGTGTTTGAATTTTAAAATAATAAAAGAAAAAAGTATTAGTCAAATCAAATCAGTTAAAAACATATTTTTACTAAAATGATTTTGAAGTTTTGAACATTATGGCATGATATCCATATAATAATGATATAATGTACATTCGATCATTTGCAGGTGAACGTGCATTGTAAATGTTTTTCTTCTTTAACTTTCATTATTTTACTATCGGTATTTTTTTTTTCAGTTGAATAGAAAACACGGTGTTTTCATTGCTAGTTTTAATCAAAAACTCAAAAAAAAAACTTAAATTTATCTCTAATACGATTTTTTTCTTTCTTAATGATGATCGTAATGAATAATGTATGCATAAATGTAATTTTTGTTCTATAGCTGATCACATGGAAACAAGTTGTTTGATATTTCTTATATAGATAATTTACAATTTTAAATGAGAAAAAATTTAGTGTGTTCTCGACATCATAATGTTATTCCAAGTCTTTAAAATCCGTTACTACTAAAATAATTTTTAAGATTTTGAACATTATGCTCTGATATTCATATTTCATATCATAATAATTAATGAATATGATGTAATATAGTTTTGATTAAAATAAATAAAGCAAGCATAAGGGTAATTTATTCTAATTGATTTTAAGAAAACACGTCGTAAAATCTTTTTTACCGTTTAATTTCTATTCTTTTACTATTGATATATATATAAATAATAAAATTAAAATAACAAATTGAAATAACAACTACAAATATAAAATATTAAAATACTAAATAAATAACTACATAAATAAATAAAAAAGACATGATAAATGAAAATGCAGCTGCCTTAAAACTATGAGTAGCATACAAATTCTTTAGAGGTGCTATACATACTAATTCATGGAAAAGATGTGTTATTCCGTCGAATATTGTCAGCTAAAATTCTTAAAAAGACAATATTTAGCACCTTGTAACATATCGGAATAACCAAAACATTTGAACGAAACAATGACATCCATTGATAAAAATAATAAATATCACAAGACTTGAAAAAAATGAATAAACAAATAAATTAATGAACAAATGAAATGGAAAAGAAAAAACAAAATCCGAAACTTAATGCTCACCATAATAATTCGATAACTTGTTTGATTGTTTATAAGTTGTTTCAATTGAAAATAGATTGCATTGTCTTGTTTTTACTTAAACAATTCTGAGGTTTTTACACACTGTTAAAATTTCCATTTAAAGTTGAAACAAAGAAAAAAAAATTTTTTTTGCCCGTCATCGCTGGCAGATGGATAATACACTTATGTCCATAAATTAAGGATAATGCCAGATCCAGCAAATAAAGGTACGGAAACAAAACAAATGTGATTTATTCGTTAAGGCTATTTATTAAACAAAAGAAAAATAACAAAAACGATGGTATATGTATGATAACATTCATAAAACCTACAATTGTTGCTCCTTACTGCGATTACAAAAAGTACCCCTCCCCCTTAAAAAACTTAACATTATATGGTTGGTATGATTGTTAATAAATTGTATGTCTCCCAGACGATGAAATACTGTCCGTACAACGCCTAGACATGCTGAGTATCAAATTATCAAGCTGATCCGGGACACGTGTAGGAGGTGGTTGACGGGCTGCAACCCGTCGACCAAGCATATCCCATACATGCTCTATCGGATTCAAGTCAGGCAAAAATGCTGGCCAATCCATACGGCTGATATCCTCTGCTTGAAGGCATTCATTTACGATGTTTGCTTAGTGAGGATGGGCGTTATCATCCTTAAACACAAATTCTGAGCCCATGGCACCCATAAACAAATGTACATTTTGTTCCAGAATGAAGTATCGGTAGATTTGGCTTGTCATGTTTCCGATTTGAATATGTAGATCTGTTCTGGAGCCCAGTATAATTCCACCCCAAATGAGAAATTCTGCACCACCGTAACGATGTCGTTCAATGATGTTGTCTTGGTGGCAATGGATGCATGGCGTTCTTCATATGAAAGTCCGACATGAATCAGACTGTAAGCGTCCTGGACTCGTCGGAAACATTACACGAGCCCACTGTGACGATGTCCACATTGCATGTTCTCTACCCCAGGCTAACCGCAGACGACAGTGAGTTTCCGTGAGCGGAACACATCTAACAGGCCTGCGAGCATATACCAATAGTTACCAAACGTCTGTACACGGTTTGTCTTGAAACAGTCGTACCCGTTGTTGAAGATAGCTGATGTAACAGGTCTAATGCTGTACTCCGTCTGTTACTTTTGGCAGTTACTGCTAAATAACGGTCTTCATTCTTGGTTGTAACTCGGGGACGACCTGTACTGTAACGTCTACTGACATTTCCCTCATCTTGGAATCGTTGCCAAAGTCTAGAGATTACCCTTTGGCCAATTCCAATTTCCTCGGATACTTCCATCTGAGTACGCCTACATACTGAGTACGCCTTCCATCTGAGTACGCCCGATAATTCTACCCAGTAAAATATCATCCGCATGTGTCCTCTGTGTCAGAATCGTTCGGTTTTGGCACCGAGAAGCTTAGAAAATGCTTGTTAACAGTTTTACTTCTTTGCCACCATTCCTTAGATACGCCTCTCTCACACTTTCGTCATTGTGACGTACTATCGGCGCCATCTGGTGGCTTTCTGAAATTTGTATATAAGTCTTGAAAATATGTGTGATAATTCTGCAAGTGAAATTTTTACTTTAGAGTTTGATTTCCACTTGATTCTGAATTATCCTTAATTTATGGACATGACTGTATTACTATTCTTAATCATGCAACCAAACAGAACAGGAAAATTAATTTTAATTTTTATTCCTCTAGAATTTGTATTTTGGGAACATGACCTAAATCATTTTTTAAATGGTTTGTTTTGAAAGGTTGATTTGGTTAGTAAATTTTAATTTTGAATGTCTAATTTCACAAGCGATCATCAGTTGTAAGTCATATCCTCATATCTTCAAGTAATCCCATGAATCATAATTGTTTTAACAGTGATTTTGAAACAAATAATATATGCATCAAAAAATAATGATCTGTATTTTTGTATCATAACTACGTGCTAAAACAGGAGAGTTTCAAAGATTATGTGTTAATAATACAGAAATCATTACGGTATTAATTATACAGGGTGTCCCTAAATTCATGGTATATACGCTAGGGGGTGATAGAACACATCAAGACGAGTAATAGTAAATAGGAAACCAAGGGTCCTAAACGTTTTCCAAAGAAGATATCCGCCATTAAAGTTTGGGGTCCAAAATTTCAAATACACATAAGAAACAGAAAAATTGGTCGATTGATTTGCGGTTTTCAATAAAACTATTCTTTATGTTGGTATTTTCTTGAAAATAAATTACAAAGATAAATTTCAAAAAATGCCGATAGAGGGCGCTTCAGACTTTGAAGTAATGAAAAACTATTTTTTGCATCTCATTAAATGGTTTCGTAAGCTTAGACTTAAACTTAAATTTTGAGCTCAAAATCTGAATAGTTGGGAGTGGTTAAGTAGCACTAATTTAACTATGTTCAGAGGGTTTTAATTTCAAATGATTATAAAAAACGGAAAAATTGGTTGATTGATTTGCGGTTTTCACTAAAACTATTCTTTATGTCGGTATTTAATTAAAAATGAATTATAAAGATAAATTTCAAAAAATGCCGATAGAGGGCGCTTTAGACGTTGGAGTAACGAACAACTATTTTTAACGTTATTTTTTGCATCTGATTAAATGTTTTCGTAAACTTAGACTTAAACTTAAATTTTGAACTCAAAACCTAACTAGTTGGGAGTCGTTAAGTAGCACAAATTGATCTGTGTTCAGAGGGTACAAATTTCAAATGATTATAAAAAAAAAAAAAAAAAAAAAAAAAAAAAAAAAAAAAAAAAAACGGAAAAATTGGTCGATTTGTTTGCAGTTTAAAATAAAACTATTCTTTAAGTCAGTATCTTATTGAAAATAAATTTTAAAGATAAATTTCAAAAAGTTCCGTTAGAGGGCGCCTTAAATTTCAGAGTAACCAACAGCGAATTTTAACCGTTATTCTTTGTATCTAATTAAATGCTTTCCAAGACTTATTAAATGTTTCTAAGTCTTAGATTTAAACTTAAATTTTGAACTCAAATTCTGAATCGTTGGGAGGGGTTAAGAAGCGCAAACTGAGGTGTGTTCAGGAGTTGAAATTTAATCCCCTCCCCCTCGAACACAGTTCACTTTTGCTCTACTTAAGGGGTCTAGTACCTTTTAAACTTGTTGAAAATCTGTAAAATATTGAAAGTTTGAATCAGTGTAACTCCTTTATTTTTTTATGCATAGACATAAAATTTTGGGTTTCGATTAAACAGTTTATGTTTTTTAATACACTGCCCTAGATACTGACTAGTCTTTTGCAGAATTTGTGTACTGTTGAATTTAAAACATCTCTTTATTTCAATCCGTAAGTCATTGCGCGCATGATATCTTGAGAACGTATGAATGGATTTTTATGAAACTTAATGTATATAATATGCATATATGTATTTTTAAAATGAACTACTCTTAGATCAAAATTATGTCATTAACTGTAAAAAATCAATATTTTTGTTAAAAAAATCAAAAAATATATTTTTTAATCAATAAAACTAGCCATAACTAAAATTATTACCACTCTAAATACTTAAAAGTAGTTCATTTTAAACACACATATTTGTTTAATATCTATACTTAATTTCATAATAATCCATACATACGTTCTCAAGTTATCGTGCGCGCAATGACTTACAGAGTGAAAAAAAGAGATTTTTTAATTTCAACAATATACAAATTCTGTAAAAGACTAGTCAATATCTAGTGGTATTATATTAAAAAGCATAATCTGTTTAATCAAAACCCAAAATTTCATGTGTATACATAAAAAAATAATGGAGATACGCTAATTTAAACCTTCAATGTTTTTGTTGATTTTTCAACGAGTTTAAAAGGTACAAGACCCCTTAAAGACTCGGAACGATTCAGAATTTGATCTCAAAATTTAAATCTAAGCATTTGGAAGCATAATGAGATTTTAAAAATAAAGGGTTAAAAATAGTTGTACGCTACACCAATGTCTAAGGCGCCCTCTCTCGGCATTTTGTGAAATTTATCTTTAAAATTTATTTTCAAGAAAACACTGATTTAAAGAGTAGTTTTAGAAAAAACCGCAAACGAATCGACTAATTTTTCCGTTTTTTATAATCGTTTGAAATTTAAACCCTCTGAACACAGTTCTGTTTGTGCTACTTAACCACTCCCAATTATTCAGATTTTGAGCTCAAAATTTAAGTTTAAATCCAAGCCTACGAAACCATTTAATAAAATGCAAAAAATAACAGCAAAAAATAGTTGTTTGTTAATCCAAAGTCTAAAGCGCCTTCTATCAGCATTTTTTGAAATTTATCTTTATAATTTATTTTCAATAAAATACCGACATAAAGAATAAATTTAGTGAAAACCGCAAATCAATCGACCAATTTTTCCATTTTTTATAATCATTTGAAATTTAAACCTTCTGAACACAGTTCAGTTTGTGCTACTTAACCATTCCTAACTACTCATATTTAAAGCTCAGAATTTAAGTCTAAGCTTACCAAACCATTTAATGAGATGCAAAAAATAACGGCAAAAAAGAGTTGTTCGTTAATCCGAAGTTTAAAGTGCCCTCTATCGGCATTTTTCGAAATTTATCTTTATAATTTATTTTCAAGAAAATACCGTCATAAGAAATAGTTTTAGTGAAAACCGCAAATCAATCGACCAATTTTTCCGTTTTTTATGTTTATTTGAAATTTTGGGCCTCAAACTTTAATGGCGGATATCTCCTTCGGAAAACGCTTAGGATCCTTGGTTTCCTATTTACTATTACTCATCTTGATGTGTTTTATCTCCCCTAGCCTATGCACCATGAGTTTAGGGATACCCTGTATATTCAAAATTTCACTTTCGGGCAGGAAAATAATTGTATCCGTGATTACTTTTTCGTTCTTTTTCATGTTCCGCTATTTATTTTGCTTTCATACGACAGATAAGATTTATGTTTTTCACATAAAGTTATGATACGTAGCAAAAGTTAATCATAATTTCATTCGTTTGGTCTTTGTAATTGAACAAAAACAAAAAGATGAGTGAGTGAAAGATAGGTTATTATCCCCCCATTTGATACTGTAATGTAAAATAGAGATTTACATTTTTCCACATCTGGAAAACAAATCTTAAAATCTCTTAGATTTCTTTCTTTCTAACCGATGACCAGGCACCTACCTTCCGGGTTGCCCCAACTGAACAGGTTTTCTAACTGAAAACGGGGCGGGTGGCCCCCTAATTGCCCCGTTGCGGCAATAAACCTGATGTCATCCCCTAGATTGTCTTCCTATCTGCAGTAAATATACTTATTAGCAAGAATCTTGATTCATGGATTATGGCTCCAATCATAGGAAACGTAAACAATAATTTGCAGAGATTTGAGATTATGTATATTGATGTCGGATTTCTTCTCCTTTTTACTGTTTTCTAACTATAAACACTTTTTGTATACCACAAGAGTGTTTTATTTGTTTTGTTTATTTTTTTATTTTAAATTGAAGTATAAAATTTATATGATTATGTTATTCTGAAGGGAAAGTGTTGATAACGTTGGCATTTGTAAAGAAGACTCTCGATAAAGACAAAGACAACAAGGGAAGTTGTAGACTGAAATTAGTTTTTTACTCTGAAAATTTCATTTTGCATATCACTGTTTTAAATCTCAAAAGTAAAATTTTATGAAAATGACATATCTTATTAATAATACTTTAAGTTATTATTTAAATTCTAAATCTTTATTTTCAATGTTTTAGATTTATTTAACATTTACCAGTTATGAAAAAACTATCGATTAATCTATTAATTATAAAATTTAATCTATTTTTAATCTATTAAAAATTATCTATTAATATCGATTTATTTTTTACATCGTAAGAAGATTAAAACATTGTTAAACCTAATAAGCCTGAAGCATTTTATTCATCTATTGTGCTTTCTGTTGTTATACCAATTATTATTTTTTGTGGCATATGCATTTTTAAAAATTATATGTATACATTTTTCTGTGATATTTTCCGTTATGTTTTAAAATTAAGAAGATTGAATAATTTCGAAACTTTCATTTATAGACATTTAATATGTGTTACTAAATTCATTTCTATTGCAAATGAACACGGGCGGTGCATAAAGAGTGGTTACAGGGCTTTCCATATGTATCTTACAGGGATATATCATATGAGAGATTGGGAAAAATGAGAAAATCGCTGCTGCATAGTGTGTCATTCGATAGTGCTCCCTGGTGGCACAGATATGAAAATAAAAAAAGAAGCTGCTAATTGTTGAGATTTGTTATATAAATTTTCTTCATCTTTTTTTGGAAAATTGCATGGAATAATAATAATAATTTAATACTTTAAAACGCACTCTAATGGTGAAAAAATGAATTAAGAGGAAGATGTGGGTGCTTAGTAATGCACAGATCAAAAGATTTAAAACAATATGTTACATGAAAAAAATCTATTTTTGCCCCCGTCCCGACGGGTGAATTGCCCCCTATTTGATTAAAATAGAATCCATTAATCGTAGGCCCATAGTAAATTCCAACTTAAATCAAAGCTTTCAAATGAGGACGAATCTCTCTTTAGTTCAGATAAAAAATTTCTGGGGAGAAAGCACATTTCATAATATTATAGAGTATTCCTAGGGATTTTTGATGATATATCAAATGAGGAATTCGGGAAAAAATCGAATATCCCTCCCCCCCCCCTGCGTCCATTCTCGAAGCCCTCAAAATGTACCCACCCCGGTAGGTCCGGTAGATTTTAATATACAGTCTTCTTTAAAAAGGTCTAATATATTTATCACCCAAGCAGCGCTATAATTGTAACAAACTTTCACCTTCTCTTTGAGCTTTTCCAAGACATTTTTTGAGCTTTGGTAAATTATGCGTTACAAGAATAATTTCCCATTATTTTAATTGAATTTTTAAATTATTAACTATTTTAATTATTGAAAATTTAAAATTCTGATTCCAGTTGCATAAAGAGACACTTTGGACTACCCCGGCAAAAATTTTCAGCATCGTACGTGCCGTAGATTTCGCAGACCCATACACAAACCGACACATAGAGCGAAGCTTTCTTTTATTAGTATATATAAAGGACACTTACTTTTCACTTTTAACCATTTTTGCTGGTGCGTGACCTTGAAAAAGAACACCTGCTATTAGCACCAACAGTATTTAAGTTAAAATTTTCTTTTTATAACGTAAAAAAAAAATAAGTAAGTTCTTATTTTTTAACAAACTCTTCTCTAAATTCTGGGGTCAGTCCATAATTTTATCATTTTACAAATAGACTTCGCTCCAGAAAGGGTTAAAGTACATTCATCACTTTTGACAAAATTCCAAAGCAAAATTTATTTTACAATAAAAAAATTTTCAACACTGATAATCAATGAAAATTTATAAACAAAAAATTAAATAACGTCTAAAATATCTAAAAAATAATAAAAATTTGAAATAAATATATAGACATTTTTCGAAACAGCAGAATTATTTCTATTAGAATTAGAAAATAAAACAGTCCTATTGTACTACCTTTAGAACTAAAATTAGGACCTTTAATTCAGATTTTTCTTCTAATATTATCATATGCCTATCTTTTATTACAAAATCTTTAAATGCATCATCTTTTACGTTCATTTTACCATCGATTAATCATCAATTAAAATCCGTATTTTTCAACTATTTCAGAGTAATTTCGAAGTTAATCATTCAGGAACTCTTTTCTGTTTTCTGTTGTTCTATAGAAGGAAAGGGGCTACGCAAATATAACGTTATCATTTTAGGGGGAAGAGAGGATTTGGCAAGTGATATCATAAGATATCTCTAGGCGGAGGAAGGATTTGTCTTTTGATATAGATATCATTTTTAATCCAACCAAAATTTTCTTTTTTTCATTTATAACATGGTTTTTGTTTCAAAAATAGTACATTTTCGCTTTTAATCTGTTATCCATTTATATAAAGATACGAACTTTTTGATAGAATCACTAAATTTTTATAAAAATATTCAATTCTAAAACATAGAATAGCCCAACATTTGACATTCCTACTTTTCTTCATATGTGTATGCATATACAATCACTGTTCGAGAAATCATATGGGATGTATATTTGAAAAGAAGCTTGTAGTTGAAAAGATCCACATCTACTTTCTTTCCACACCTACTTCTCTTGGAAATCTTTTCACACCTACTCCTCCTTCGTGCGGGATAAAATGCAGCAAGACATTTCTATTTAATACATTATGCAACAAAAAGCTATAATAAAATATTTTTAAATAATAACAATTAATTTTAAGTGCTCCATCATACAAAGTGATATTGGCTTCTCTTCGTTCGAAAAAATTAAGTAAGCTAAAAATAAATGTAACCAGTTAGTTTTATATATCATTAAAAAAAAAAAAAAGGAATAAATTTAAAAAATAAACATCGATAACAATATCATTACTGGGTAGGGGAGGAAGTCGATGAATGGTAACGTGTGATATTGGAAGGGGGGGGGGAGGGGTTCCAAAATTAGCAAAAAAATGATAACGTTATATATGCACAGCCCCAAAAAACTCTTTTGCTAACTTTGAATCTAACTTTTCAGCATCAATAGTATCACCGCAAGAAAACACGTTTTACAGGGTTTGCACAACTCATATTCAGGACAGAGCCTAGCAGAGATTTGACTTCCTATAACACTTCAAATATATGTTTATATGATTTGTAAAATGCATGAAAGAAGGCTTCTGTAAAATTTGACCGAGTATGAAAGACATTAATTAAAACCTGGATAATATGAGTCCGATTAAAGTGAAACATTGGTTTTAATTCGAACTTTTTAAAATATTTTGCAAATCGCACAGCAGCTTGCAAGAAAGCCAGTTATAACGAAATTCACCTACAACGAATAATTTACACACTGCCTTCAGCTTCGTTGCAAACATTCTTATTGAATTATTTTTAATGTAATTAGCACAAATATAAAATATATTATTCGAACGAATTTCGTTCCGCATAAAGTTCAGTCAAAAGAATAATGATTAATATTTTAAGAATAATGATTCCCTTTTTTAAAAAAATTATAACAAGTTGGAACTCGTTGAACTTCGATTGAAGAAAATATTTAAGAAGGAACTTTTTCATTCATATTTAATAAATTTACAAAATCGGGGTACTATTTGATTATTCCATTGACCAATTTCGCCAAATTATACTAATCGACAAGCTATTCGACAAGTTATACAGATTGGCGTAATTTTTATTTTAAATAACGAAAAAATAAATAAATTAGTAAAACATTAATAAAAATACAGATAAAAAGTCGAATTAAAAATCATTTGATGTAACAAACTCGTGTTTCGTGTTTAATGTCAAGTATGTGACATATACGATGATCCATCATTGGCATTTAATAGTTTGGTGATAGTATTTTTGGTCGATGGAATAATCAAGCAATACCAAAATAATTACAATGAAAAATGCATCCAACATTACTTAGTCTAATTTATTATTAGTCAAATATTACTTTATTATTAGTTGTATCTTATTAGTCAAATATTATAACATTACCACAATCCTATTTCCTTCTTTGAACACATGATTAGTAAAATATACTCAAGATAAGTAAATGCGATGAAATTATAAATTGAGTCTATTATGCTACGTATTACGGAATAAAAAACAAAAAAAAAAATATATTTCACCGTAACACATTTTTTTTCCCCTTATGATAGTATATAAATTTTCCTTCATTTTCACACTCTCAAAATTTGCATACGCATCTCTCACATCCGCATTCATCATTTAAAAAATGTTTTTACATTAGAGATGTGTCATTTGTTGAGGAACGATTCCAAAGGAACGGTTCCGGTGGTGGAACTGAACGAACGGTTCCTGTCTGTAAAAAGGATTCGTTCCTTTTCGGAACGATTCCGAAATGGAACGATTCCTTGGACTCGTTCCGAAGTGGAACGGTTCCTCGGACTCGTTCCGAAAAGGAACGGTTCCTCGGACTAGTTTCGAAAAGGAACGGTTCCTCGGACTAGTTCCGAAATGAAACCATTCCGAAAAGGAACGATAGATCGGACTCGTTCCGAAAAGGAACGATTCCTCGGACTAGTTCCGAAATGAAACCATTCCGAAAAGGAACGATTCCTAGCACTCGTTCCGAAAAGGAACGATTTTTCGGACTAGTTCTGAAATGAAACCCTTCCGAAAAGGAACGATTAATCAGACTCGTTCCGAAAAGGAATGATTCCTCGGACTAGTTCCGAAATGAAACCATTCCGAAAAGGAACGATTCCTCGGTCTAGTTCCGAAATGAAATCATTCCAAAAAGGGACGATTCCTCGCACTCGTTCCGAAAAGGAACGATTCCTCGGACTAGTTCCGAAATAAAACCATTCCGAAAAGGAACGATTGATCGAACTCGTTCCGAAAAGGAACGATTCCTCGGACTAGTTCCGGAATGAAACCATTCCGAAAAGGAACGATTCCTCGGACTAGTTCCGAAATGAAACCATTCCGAAAAGGACCGATTTTATTTTAAAATAAGATATATTTTGATTTATTAAAGCAAAGTGTATTGCCCAAATATCCTTCAAATGTGCATGAAAAAAAATCGGGGGGGGGAAGGGAGACGAAGAAAAACGAAAGAAAGAGAAAAGAAATTAAAATTGTAGGAGGGGATAAACGTTTAATAAACTACAACTGTGCATTATATCTAGAGGTCTGCACGGGCCGGAATTTTCAGGCCCGTAGGTAATTTATTTCGGCCCGGTCCGTTGTAAAGCTCAAAAGTTCGGCCTGGGCACGGCCCGTTTAAATTTTTATATTTTAGGCCCGGCCCGGCCCGTACAGAAATCAGTGAAAATAGGCCCGGCCCGTTTTGGCCCATTACAATTTCTACAATAACAACATTAATGATTACTTAGACTCTTAGGCTATCAACATTCGAATAAAGATTCATTAAAAATTTAATATGGCTTAGAATAAAAGAAAAAAGAAAGAAAACTAAAAACGTCGTTACTTTTGAAGATGTTTGATAAAAGAAAATTTATAAAAATATTTCTATATCATTTTATTAAAGGTTTTAAATCCCAATTCATTCTTAAATTCAAAGAAGCTTCTTTCTGATACATTTCTAAACTCACTTTTTTCTCAGAAATGCATAAGATTAGCAGGTATCTTTATTCAAAAACTATATAATCGAGGGGCGTTATCTATTTTTTGATACAAGCAATTTAAGAATACTACAAGTAAATAAAATACTGTCATAATCATATGTCACTGCGATTTGAATAGAACTTCCGGAAGCGATAACATGCGAAGGGAGAAAAACCTGCAATCATTTGAGAAACTATTACATCTCAAAAAGGTCATACAAGTCAGACTCAAAAGGTCATACAAAAAGGTCATACAAAGGTCATATTTACCAAAAATAAAAAACGCTATTCGATTCCAAATCCCTTCAATAATTAAGCTTATCACTTTTATACTTTTACAATTTAAAATTAATCAGAAATTAATTTAAAAACCATCAAAAAGTATATATCCGAAGATAAAGCTAACATAAGTTCTTTATCGCTGTTAATAATCTTAAAAATCATGTTTTCTGCCAACAGATCTTGAGAACAATTAAGTGTAATTCCGGTCTGGCCAGTCTATATGTAGAAAAATAATGCGAGCTTGATCTCGGACCGGCATGAGTCAGCTAAAAAAATATTAAAACGAGTTGCACACAATGTAATTCTCCGATGCTGATCTCTACATTGTACATTTTTATATTGATGCTGTCAAACTAGTATGGCTCGTGACGTACATTTATACTTATTCTCGTTAAAACCATATAAAATAGCTTATATTTTATCGTTCCAGCTCAAATCTTCAGAACGGGCCGATAGGCCCGAAAATTTTTTTAATCGGCCCGGCCCGTCTGGGCCGTTCAATTTTTTTTGCCGGCCCGGCCCGTTTATGTTGTTTGTCGGCCCGGCCCGTTGAAAAAACTATTCTAAATCTGCCAGCCCGGTCCGTTAGAGACTTTAAAACGATTCCGCGGGCTCTTTATTCGACGAAAAAAACGAAAATTTCGATTTTATAATTTCTTGTTTTAATTGTGCTTTATTATCGCTAGTGCATTCTGATTAAGTTTTTATAAAGATTCGAGTATTATAAATACAGTTTAAAGTGATTTTATTACACCACTCTCCATTTAAATGCCACAATCCACTTCAATTAAAAAATAACTTTCCTCAGTTTTTTTTTCTTTACTATAAGCATGTTTAAAGTTATAAAACGTTTATGTATGTTTTTCAAGTGCATCACAATTCCAAAATAAAATTTAAAGTATATTTAATTTTTCCAATGCTTCGTAATGCGCCATTACGGAATTACGGATACTATAATTGTTTATCTCGTCGACCCATTTCGACATATAATCGACAAACTATTATTAAATTATGCAAATTAGCATAATTTTTACTTTAAATAACGAAATAACAAATAAATTAGTAAAAGATTAATAGTACCACACATAAAATATGAAATTAAAAATCACTTGATGGCGTAACAAACACATGTAACGTGTTTAATGTTAAGTGAATGTGACATTTATGAAGTCATTATTGGCATTTAATCTTACAGTTTGGAAATAGTTTTCTGATCGACGGGATAATACCGAATTGCGTAAAAGAAGCATCCTAATAACTCCAAAAATTATAGTTATGTTAACTAACAGTTTACTGCGTTGGTTTAAGTGTCTCATTTTCAATTAAAATATGCCTTTGAATTGAAATTTGAATGAAATGAATGATCATGAAAAATCGAAGAATGTGGAAAATATTAATACAATTATTCCGGCAAATAATTATCCGAGTGACTTTAATCTTTATACAAAATTTATGTTTTTCATTGTATTTTTCACCCACTCTTTAAGATAAAAAAATTCGAAAATTTCTATAAATTTTCATCAGAACGAATATTTTAAGAGTCCTAAAAAATAGTTCCGGATAATGGAGTTTACTGATATTCAATAGGCTTCTTCTCATTACTACATATTAAATACACACAAAATTTTAAGTATCTATCTCAATTTGTTCGAGAGATAGAGTATTTACAGACAAACGGACAGACACGCGCACAGACAGACTAAATAAACAATTGTACTAACAATTTACTGCATTGGATTAAGTGCTTCATTTCCAATTAAAATAAATCTTTGAATTGAAATTTCAATGAAATACAGGGTCGTGAAAAGTCGTAGAATTTGGAAAATATGATTACGAATATCTCAATAATATCTGTCATCTGAACGAATATTTCGAGAGTCCGATAGAAACACTTCCGGATAATCGAGGTTACTCCATATTAAGTACATAGCAAATTTAAGTCTCTATCTCAATTTGCTCGGAAGATTTACAGACAGACGGCATGTTTTTTTTTTTCTAAAATTATGTTTTTCGTAATCTTCACTATCCGTCAATTTCTTTTTTCGATTTTCAAAACCATTGCAAGACTTACCATATACCACATATGATGAGAAAGTAAAAATTACCGGAATCCTAATAATCTGCAATACTAACAATTGTAGCGTTCCCCCCTCCCCATATTGACTCCAATCTGCATATTTAGATTTCATATATTATTTGCAAAAGCAATTTTTTTTTAGCAAAATAAAAATTTTAAATATATTTATCAGCATATATTTATTTGTCAACTATTCCACTTTTTACTTATTACTTCTTCCGATAGAAGTATTTTCTAATTTTAATGTAATTAATCGCAGAATTCTGGTATTAAATATGGTAAGATTTATGATTCAGAAATAGCATTCACACACACACAAAAAAAAAAAAAAAAAATAGTCACATAGTTATGCATTTTTATAAAAAATGCTTGAAATTCACTGAAATTAATATTTATATGCTGTAGAATGTTTTGTTTGTGTTATGCTGTTGAATGTTTTGTTTGAATGTTTTGTAGAATGTTACATTTTTCAATTTTCTTTAAAAGGTGTATATCTTAAACTATAATAGATTCCTTCCGCTTATCAATCTTTTGTAACGAGTCCAAAAACTAAAAAACAAAATAAAAAAATTGACACCGCTATCGGAAAAATTCGATGCTTTTATTAAAAAAAAGAGGAAACACTGCTCGATTTCTTTCTATCAGAATAATAATACATGACAGTTAGATCCACTTGCAAATGAAAATGACAGAAAAGAAAGTGAAATGTGCAGAGTTAAAAAATTGGCAGTATCCATGATACAAAAAAAGCTCTATTGAACTGGGCTCTGGAGCCCTACATTTATGAGATCTGGTGAATTCCAACCAATACTTAAATATTTTTTAAAAACAGAGACGTACCTGAGCTCCGGCGCAAATTAAGCCCTGACATATTCTAAAACATTTCGGGAAAAAATTATTGTAGTTGCATTTTGTATTATTTTTGTGTTTTAAACTACTTTAATTTAGGTTTTTTTTTTTCCACTATTGCATTAAAATTCTATTATTACAAATGTCTGCTAATTTAGCATATATTTTTATTTTTACGTATTATAATTCCTAACATTCTTATTTTTTCTCCACATGTCTCAATAATACTTATTATGTATTAACAAAATCATTAGAGCAGAAAATGATTGTATAACATTAAAATTATTAAATGTTTAAGTTTCCAAAATTTTTTTGGATCATTTCTAGTTATTTGAAAAATATTTCGGTTATAGCAAATTTCTCAGATAAAACCTTAGCGTAACAAGCACATAAAACAATCACTTTGTGTGAATTTCAATACACAAGCTAAAATTTTTAGCAACGTTTAAACGCATAAATAAGTACAATACCATGATACAAAAATCACATACGTCCATTTAGAGGATTCTTGGAACTCCATTTTTAGTATAAAAAAAAAAATTAAAGGATTAAAATAGAACGATGTTTTTTAGCCCCGTTATGGGGCTACTTCTGTCAAATGAAAAGACCCGCTTACTAATGCTAATCCTATGGAAAAAATTTATAAAGATAACTCGGTTGCATTTCAATATTTTTAAATGATTTTTTTTTCATTGGATAGCTGAGATGGATCAAAATGCAGGCCGTTTTTTATTTTTTCAATTTTGAATGCAGATATTTTTATAAGGGTGCTTTCCCTTTCTAAACCGGTTCTGAAAATGAAAGTCCCGCATAAAAAATATCTGTAAATATAATCGAAAAAGCAAACAACGACTTGAATACAGATCGATCTCAGCTATCCAATGCAAAAAAAAAAAA
This sequence comes from Maratus speculifer, assembly GCA_964019185.1. NCBI lineage: Eukaryota > Metazoa > Arthropoda > Arachnida > Araneae > Salticidae > Maratus > Maratus speculifer. The sequence continues at coordinate 376,289,027 of OZ025289.1, forward strand.
AATAAAATAAAAATATTAAAATACAGCTGAGATATCTTTATAAATTTCTTGCACAGGATTAGCATTAGCAAACGGGTCCATTTGACCTTCCTTTGAGTGAACCCATTTGACTGAAGTAGCCTCCTAACATCTGTTATAGTCCTGAGTTTTTCGGGATTATACCAGGGGTTTTCAGAGTTTTACTCGAGGCTATAACCGAGGTGCTCTTTGAATCCATTTTAATCTTTTATTTTATCTTATTTTTTACGCACTGAGGAAGGGGATCCACACAATCCTCGAAACGGCCATTGTGGGATTTTTTGTTTTTTTCATGTCACGATACTGTACATATTTACGTGTTTAAACATTGTTAAATGTTTTAGCTTATGTAACCTAACTTCATAAACAAAAATTATTAAAGAAATTTGGTTGTTTCTAAAATATTTTAATTACCGTCAATAAATGAAAATTTTAGAAGTAATTTACTATTCATGACAGCTGTATATTATATATGTTAAATTTCTTTACTATAAAAAAAATAATGTTGAATTGTTTGTTGTACTACCATTTTAGCCTTGCTCTTATTGCAACGTATCATTTCATGATTTCACTAAATCAGCAAATTTTGTGTGCTCCTATTTTTGAAATAAAATTCTTTTGAACAACATTGTATTTTGTAGTTTTTATTTTTTTACTTATTTTATGTATTTCAAAACTTATTTGTCTTAAAATATATAATTGAAGAAAATTAGTTACGTTATTGAACTAAACAGTTATAATTTCCTTTCTTATTACATAAAACCACTGTTTTAATTATGTGCAATTTCTAAATTTAAATATCCTGGATTTTCATTTGTATCCTTTTTCAGAAACTTACAATCCCATTTTCAGCTCACTAAGCTTTGAATTTCAGAAACTATTTCTTTAATGGATTTTTATATTATAGTAGGTAGTAACAGCTAAAATTTTATAATTTTAGGTGTAGGCATTTCGGTTTCGGCTCTGCATTGATGATTCAGTTAGGAAGCACACTGTTATATACATACTAAGGCTGTCATATGCACTCCATTTAACCAATTATGTCTCTCCAAATCGATAAATATTGAATTTGATTATGTAAAAGATTCTATTCATATTTAGCCTTAACCCTTGAGGACGAGCGACACGTATACGTGCCACAAAAAAGCCTAAGAATCCTTGTTTATTTCCACCAGTAAAATTTTACTGCAAAAGTAGCTTTATTTAATCGGAGCATTTTCTCGATTTCATAAGGCACAAATTTCTGTTTTTAAAAAAAGATGAGAATACATTAAAAATTTCATAAAATACTCCGGTCACGAAGGGGTTAAGGGTGTATTCCAATCCAAACTACTTATTATCTGATTTATTCTTAAATTCATTTTTGCTCTCAAACGTTTCAAATTGGCAACTCTCTTTCTTAGAAAGTACACAATGCGCCGTCCTTGTCCTTTTTTTTTTTTTTTTTTTTTTTTTTTTTTTTTTTTACAATTGCAAAAAAACTGTTGTCAAAGTTGGCATTTTGAACTGAATTTCCTGAAGAGGGAGATCTGCGAACGAAAAAAATGGTCATACTGAGAAAATAATTGTTTATAAATCAAATTCTAACGAATTGAGCGAAAAAAAAAAGAAATCACACGGCTTCTTATACATCTCTTTAAAAATCACCTCAGCAAGTTTCACGTATCTACCTTTAACCCTTTCCGGCACGGGCAAAATGTGTTAGTAACATAAGAAAATGTTGACTGACACCGGAATTGACAAACGATTTCTTTTAGATATTTTGAATTCCTTAATTTAAATCTTTGCTGCAAAAGCAAAATTTTACTAAAATGTTATTGGTGCCGTTTGCAAGTTTGGAATTAAAATTAGGTATCCCAGACCGGGCACAGTGTGCCGGGAAGGGTTAAAAATGTGTCTGAAACTCTATCGGATATTTTCGAGCTGTTGAATGTGGAAAAATATTTTTTTCAAATACACCCTTAATTCCTAAATAGATGGACTTCTAGGAATTTTCTCGAAATGGGCAGACTCCGAAATTCCCAATTCCTGAGGAATCGTACTGAAATGGACCAACTTGGAAAACGGCCGGTTACGAAGGCCGATATATAAGTTAAAGATTACGTTAGGGGGAATTTTGAAGAGGAAACAAATCATAGACCCCGATATCAAATATTAGATCAATAAAGAAATTTCCTACGCAAAAATAATAAAATAAATAGAGGGTCATTTGACGACAGATTTTGGAGGGGAAAGCAATGATTACATTGAAAGTCTAATAGACCGCCGCAACAGCCTGATGACCAAAACCAAAGCTACAGCAAAATTTCATGGATAAACTATAGTGATAAATGAAAGGTCAACCAAATGCAAAATTTCAAGAGGAATTATGCTTAATACAATAAATCATAAAGTCAGGGAATACTTATATTATGGGGATTAGAAATAACTGTGCTAATTAATAGCGCACACAGATGAATAAAATGAACTCTTAAAAACAATATGAACTGTCCAAAATATTTAAAAATTAAAGCAAACGATAAGAAATGATATGAAAAAAAAATGAATACGTAAGAAAATAAGTTAGTTACAAATAATAAATATTAGGGATTGCATGTTGCTCCGAGATCTGTTATCCCTGTTTCCGGATTCGTTCCCTTTTTTCGTAAAATAGTTTCGGACGCGTTTTTTTCCCTTGGAACCTTTTTTTAAAAAATCCATCCTATTTTACCGGATTCCTTCCTTTTTATCTCGAAGTCGTTCCTTTTTTTCGCGGATTCGTTCCATTTTTATCGGATTCGTTCCTTTTTTCTTGAAATCGTCCTTTTTTCTCGAATTCGTTCCTTTTTCTCAAAATCGTTCCTTTGTCGGAATCGTTCCTTTTTTTTTTAAATCGTCCTTTTTTTTCGAATTCGTTCCTTTTTCTCAAAATCGTTCCTTTGTCGGAATCGTTCCTTTTTTCGGAACGATTCCAAAAGAAACGAGTCAAAATAACTCGTTCCTTTTTTTCGGAACGATTCTAATAGGAACGAGTCCAAAGAACTCGTTTCTTTTGGTGAACGGTTCCGGCTGGAACGGTTCCTTAAAAGGAACGATATTGCCCATCTCTATTTTACATGCAATAGGTTATTACCAAATATTTTTCTAAATTTGAAGCCACGTTTGTCAGCTACAACTTTGTAGCAGACAAACACACTCTGTACACACTCTTGATTTGAGATTTTAATCAGAGCGAGGAAAGATTCTAGAAATTTATTTCTTTTTAGGTGCATCTGTTGTAAAGAAAAAAAAAATCTATTAAAGATGTCAGTTTTCTGTTAAAGATGATGACATTTTCTCTCTTACTTAAGTTCGTCTAGCGACACATTTCACATCAGTATTAACGGAATGAAAAAAAACATTGGATTAATATTGAAATGTAACAGTTTTATGATATAAGTGCACATTTTTTAAAGCTTAACGTTATTTTCTGTTCATATTTTTAAAGTTATTTTTAATTGTTATGAGAAAAGGGCATCAGTAAGATATAATCAATAAAAGTGAATACTGTTTTCTCTTCCCTCTGCAATTTTGGTAGTAAACTGATCTCTACCACTTTAAAGAAACTTCAGAAAAAACTTTTAAAATTAAAAATAAAATATAAAACTGGAAATAAATTACAATATAGCTAAAACTGGTATATCTACAAATAAACAGCTTTCATTAGTAAATATATATACATATCAAAATTGGTTTAGTAAAAAACTCTGGACTAATGACTAAAAAAAAAAATAAAAAACAGTCTGGTCTTTTAAATGTATATGAATTATTGATTTATCACGAAAGCCCATTTAAAAAATATTTTTTGCAAACAATCTAATGCACTTGTTTGCATAGATTTTAAAGTTTTGAAGCAGAAAATCATGTCGATACAAAAATTCCCAAGCACTCAGCATATATACTAAAAAAGTTGCCCAAGTCTCAAATGGCATTTTAATAAGTGTTTTTATAAAACTGATTTATTCACAAATAAAAATAATTATATAAAACTTTGAAGCAACTTGTGTGCTACGTTTTAATATTAATTATATACCGGCATACATAAAAAATAGTTTGAAAATTTTTAATTAAATTTTAAATATTTTTGAAAATTCAAAAATTTTATATTCATTCATAAAATATATTTTAAATAAAAAGTATCTAATAATACTAAGTAAAATAAAATTATACTTTAAAATATACATTTCTAAACAGTTATTAAATGTTAAAAATATTTTTGAAGATAAAAGAAAAAAATGTAGTAATTACAATAAAAGAAATATAAAATAAAGGGTGCTTGTTAATAATGAATAGACTTTAATAATTTAAAATCCATTCATCAAAGAAATGTTGATGATAAAACTTCTTTATTTATATCTTACGTATAAAAAATATTTAAAAACATAAATAAATTTATGGAATTAAATGTATTGAATAATAAATAATGAAGCTGAATAATAATTTCAAATAAACTGATCACAAATGCCATTGATTTTACAAGTGTTTTTGAAAATTGAAATAAATAAATATATAAATATAAATGGATATTTAAATATATCGAATAAATGTATTCAATTATTTTTGGAAAAAAAACTGACTGTTAAAGTATTATCATGCAGAATTTTGAAATTAAAGTAAAAAATAATAATTTTAAAAAACATACACAGAAAAAGTCTTAAAATATATGGAGTGGAAAATGCATTGGAATTTACATATTGGAAACTAGAGTATATAAAATAAACAAATATTTGTAAATATATTGAAATAAAAGTCGTCATAAACAAGCTACATTTTATCAAATAAATTTTATTATCATATTACGTTTACGAGAGATTTTTAAACCTCACTCACTGGCGAAATAATCACGAAATTCAGATCCAGAAGAGTACGGTTTTTATACATATAACAATAAAAATCTATTGAATTGTACAGTCAATCACATGACTCTCTTGAGGGCAAAATAGCCGATTTAAATGATTAATGTTATTCTAAAGTCAGAAAAATGTCACTTTACTCATAATTCATAGAAATATAACAGGGAAGTGGGGATTAAGGTAACCACATTCTATTTTGAAGGCATCTGTATACTAATAAAAGAAAGTTTCATTCAATCTGCATGTGTATTTGAGATCGCTAGCAAAATCTATCTCACGTACAAGTCTGAAAATTTAGATGAGAAGTGAATGCATTTCCGATGAGCATGAGGCTCAGAATTTTAATATTTTTACTATAAGAAGAGATATTAAAAATACATAAAACGGACCAATTAAAAAAAGCATTCCCCACTGCGACAATCCAATCAAAATTCTCAGTGGGGAGATCGGTATTTCAAATAGAAAATGGCTGCCAGAAAAATCCGGGTTTGCTAGAAAAATTGACAAGTTCATATTTTACGACATATGAAGATTTAAAAAAAAAAAAAATGTTTTTTTTTTTCAAAAATTTTAAAAAGGAAAATAATTAAATTATAAATAAGGAAAATAATTTAATCATAAATTGCTGAAATATTAATTAAAAGCTTAATTAATGAAATAAATTAACTTTTATTTCATGAGCACACCTGCACACATTTGAAGGGATCATATTCAATTAAATTTTTGCCTAAGGAATGCATATATATATTCAACTACTTCTGCTACGAAAGATATTTAAAACTCACAGTCACGAATTTTTAGGCATATCGGAATTTTTATACTACTTCATGTAGAAATTTGAAAATTGACAAGGACAAACAAACACACAAAATAATATTCTTATTCATAAATTCAAAAAATCGAAAGAAACCCTCTCTATAGTTTTTTTTTTTTTTTTTTTTAATCAAAAACTGATTTTTATACGGAAAAAGAAATGTATTCTGTATTAACCCTATAGCAAATTATTTAAACTGTAGCGTTTCTAAGTCTTATTATTTAAGCAAGACTTTTTAAATCGAAAACCGAGGATACATATTTTTTTAAGCTATTTGTAGGGAGGTAAATTTGAGGGAAGGGGGGATTCAGATATAGGTTACTTTTACATTTAAAAGCTTAACCAAACGCTTGACTATCTCGGTCCTTAATTATCTGATCCCCTTATACCACCCCTTCTTGAAAACTTAATTAAATTGGTAGTTTGGTATGGTTTCTACCCTCCGTTGTTTGGGGCTTACACACTGTAAAAAAAAATTCTGTTAAAAAACGGAAATAGTACTGGTAATCTAGACGCCAGTACTACTTCCGTTTTTTAACGGGAAAAAGTTTCCGTAAATTCCAGAAATAGTTCCGTTTTTTCACAAAATATTTCCTTTTTTTTTTTTTTTTTTTTTTTTTTTTTTTTTTTTTTTTTTTTTAATATTTCCTTATGTAAAATTTTTCGTTTGAAAAGTTAAAAGAATTTTTCAAGGACAAACTAACATCTTTGTGATTTTTATTCTTTACTTTTCAAAGACACGTTAACATCAGGGACACATTATATACATTTAATTTAAACAACAGTGAAGAAATGTCACATACCTTCCATGGGGTTCGAACTCGGGGCCTCTTGTGTCGTAGCTTGCAGTGTAATAACATCGCACCAGGATTATTCAAACGACCTTTTAAAATATCTTTAGTTATTTCGGATGCATTTCATAAAGTAAAGATAAGATTTTGAACGCAGGTTTATTTTTGTAGAGATAATATTTTTCTATTGAATGGATAATTCTAAATGTTTTATAGATTTTCTTTCCATAATTTCGAATATTTAGCTTATTAATTTTAGTTTTATATGTCTTTAAAATATTACATGCATGAAAGAACTTAAGAGTTTTGTTTCCTTCTTTTTTGGAAAAGTTTTAAAATTCTATTGTAATATTATTGATATTTATTTATTTATTTAAAAAAAAAAATACCAACATCCTAAAAGAAAGAAAGAAATAACGAGCATTTTAATAAATTATTTTATGACAATCTAAGGTAAACTCAATAAAGATAATTACAATGGGTTATAAAAATAAATTTCAGTTATTGATTTTTTATAACTTATGTAATCGCCAAAATTATAATAATTTCGGTTATATATTTTGATATATTTTTAATTTTATGTGCGAACTTCTTAACTTGAATAGATTAAAAAATATATATATTAAAATTAAAAGTAGAATTTTTTTCCACTTTTTTCAAAATATCCAACGCACTTGAATATATATATATATATATATATATATATATATATATATATATATATATATATATATGATACAAAATAAATAAACATAAATAAATAAATAATAAATAAATAATAAATAGACATAAATAAATAAATAATAAATAAATAATAAATAAACATAAATAAATAAATAATAAATAAACATAATTTTAAAATCATAATCAACTTTCCCTTTCAGCTATTTCAAACTTAAAAAGAATTAATGATATATATTTTTTAAATTATTATTATTTTTTTTATATTTTAAAAATACGTTAGCCTTTTATTATTAAAACAGAATGAAATAGAAATGTTCTAGCAAACTGTTTAAAAAACATAATCTCGGAATAATGTTTTTATTTTCCTGGTAGATGGCACCACTAAACTCTACTGTTTTCGGAAAATTGACCAAAAAAAAAAAACTAACATTTCCGTTATTTAATGGGATTAGTGATTCGAAAATGTCAAATACGGAAATTCTTCAGTTTTTTCGAAAAATGAAAATATTCCGTAAAATTTTACCTCTAATGGGTGTATTTTAACGGATATTTTTTACAGTGAATTGCCCTAGGGGTACTTATCTTATTTTTTCCGACTCTCTCATATGATGTATGATTGAATAGTCCTTTGACCACTCTTCCATAATATGTATCCCCCTCTCCTCCCCCCCCCCCTAAATGCCTCCATTTCAATTTAAAATAATTGGCCTTTGCCCCTAATTACCCAAGCGCCTTATATCACATCTTTTTGAAAACTTGACCAAAGTAGTAACTGGATACGGGATGACCGTTTCTGCGCTCGGTTCGCCCCCCCCCCCCCCCGAAAATTAGAGATTTAGTTCCTTCCTCTCTGAGAGGACACTTTTACAATCTTTTCCGGTCCCCTCATGCGATATTTATCGTATCTTCGTAATCACTCTTTCATATCATATGTTCCCGCCCGCCAACATCCATTTTCACCTCTAAGGTGGTTTTTTTTTTTTTTTTTTTTTTTTTTTTTTTTTTTTTTTTCATATTTAAGCGCCCACTCCCAACTAACTGATCTTCTTCAATTATTAATTAATATATCTTCTATTATATCTTCTATAGATACAGGGTGGTCATAAAGAAACTTTGCCAATATATGGAGCTCTAACGGCCAGTCCGTTCAACCGATCGACGTGAAATTTCAGATATAGCTATTCAGAGGTACGAGCTCGAGATTCTGTGAAAGGCAACAAAATGGCGCTCACGGCTACGGTTATAGTTAGTGAAACTCGAAATTTTCCAATAGCAACACCCATTTTTTTCCATCGCAAAATGCTCAGCGCATGCGAAAACCCTAAAGAGCGTTAGAACCGTACGTGTATCGCAAGAAACGGACACGTTATGCACGCACAAAAAATTGTTCTGCGAATCCCCCCCCCCACCTCCCCGGAAAAAAAAAAAAAAAAAAAAAACACGATTGGGGCGCAAGGAGTAAATTTGCATATGGTACAGAGCCAGTACACTAATCTCTGATTACTGCACAGATCGGAGAAAGGAAAACTTTTATTTTGATTACACATTTTCCACATGGGTGCCACCACATGCAATTACACATTACATGGTGGCGACTGTGGACACTACAGCCGCACGTTACATCGCATGAGGGATGTTTGCAATCTCACGTCTGATAGAATCTTTCAAATCCGGCGGATTGCAAATGTACACTCTAGATTTTAGATATCCCCAGAACCTGAAATCCATAGGAGTGAGGGCGGGGGATCGCGGAGGCCATTGACGTTACCAGTTAAGGTGAAATGTGCCTCGTCCGTTTATAATATGCGAAGAGGCCGATCGTTACCTCCATCATATTGGATAAGAAATTCATTAACAAAGTCTATACAGTGTCTCACATAAGTGATGGGACACTTGTGCTTTACAAAAGGAAACTAATCAAAAAAAAAAAAAAAAAAAAAAAACATGTACACATTTTTTTTGTGGGTGTGTTTCATACTTAAATTTAGTAAAGATTATTACATAACATACATTTTGTCAAAATATTAAAATATTAATTTATTAAAATAAAAATGTTTAGAACGGAGCAAAAAATAGCTCACATAAGTGATGGGACACCATTATATATGCAACAAAAATCGCCTGAGATAAGCAATAAAAATATTTTTTGGGATTTTATTTTTACTTAAAAGCAATTGGCAATAATTTATAAAATTGTCTGCAGTATTTCTCTCTAGTTTGTTTTGGAATTTTTGTGTTTTTTAGCTCTGTGTAGCCATGAATGCTAAACAAAAAGAAATTTCGCCTGAAATTCGAAAATTAGTTATTAATTTGCATATTGAACGTGGAAAATCTATTAGAAAAACTGCTGAAACAGTTAACTTGAGTCGTTCAACAGTTTTTATCATTAAACGATATAAAAAGAATCATATGATTCGGGATAAAAGAAGACCTGGCCGACCATCAAAGCTATCCAATGGAATAAAGCGAATTATCGTTCGAAATATTAAAAAAAATCCAAGAAATAGTACTTCAAAAGTTGCTGCTGATTTACAAGCATTATATGGAATAATTGTTAATCCTGAGACTATTAGAAGAGTAATTCGATCTGCTGGATATCACGGTAGAGTAGCCAGGAAAAAATTCTTCGTAAGTGAAAAGAATAGAAAACTCAGACTAGCTTTCGCAAAATCCAACATAAATAAGAATTCTGATTACTGGAATAAAGTTATATTTGCTGATGAGAGTAAATTTAATATATTTGGTACTGACGGTAGAATCTTGGTGTGGAGAAAACCCAGGGAAGAATTTCGCAAACAGAACTTAGTACCAACAGTAAAACATTGTGGAGGAGGAGTTATGGTATGGGGGTGTATGTCGTCCGCTGGAGTTGGTAATCTTGTTTTTATTGACAGTATAATGGATCAGTACAAGTATATTGATATTTTAAAGCAAAATTTGAAATCTTCAACACGAAAATTGAACCTTCATAACGATTTTAAATTCTACCAGGACAATGACCCCAAGCACACTGCTCTGAATGTTAGACTCTGGCTGCTATATAACTGTCCTGAAATAATAAAAACACCACCACAATTTCCAGACTTAAATCCCATAGAGAATACTTGGCAAGAATTGGAATCAAGAATTCGCAAACACGCCATTTCTTCAAAACAACAACTAAAATCGGTGCTTCAAGAAGAATGGGATAAAATCACTCCAGAAATCACAAAAAAAAAAAAAAAAAAAAAAAAAAAAAAAATTAGTCGAATCCATCCCAAAAAGATTAAATCATGTTTTGAAAGTAAAAGGAAATCCAACAAAATATTAAAACCTTTTAAAAAGCAAAATTTTTGGATAAATATTTGATGGAAAAGTAAGTGTCCCATCACTTATGTGAGCCATTTTTTGCTCCGTTCTGAACAATTGTATTTTTACTAAATTAATATTTTAATATTTTGGCAAAATGTATGTTATGTAATAATTGTTACTAACTTTAAATATGAAACACACCCAAAAAATTTTTGCACATGTTTGTTTATTTATTTTATTGCAGTTTCTTTTTATAAAGCACAAGTGTCCCATCACTTTTGTGAGACACTGTATGTTGTTGATGGTCTCTCACTTCCAACATCTGGGCGCGCTGGTATCGGTAAGGAAACATGCGGATTACAGAGCGCTGTAATTTTAAGACCATTGATTTTGATATATCAAATACACGAGATGCACCTTTTGTAGTTTGCATGCGTAATCTGGTCACAATGCGATGCACTTCCATAACAGGAACAGGATCCTCAGAAACAGTTGGTCGTCTGGATCGCGGACTATCACAGGTTTAGCCAATTTCTTCGAATTTCATTACTAAATCACGAAGAGCTTGTGAAATGCATAGGCCACGTATTTGGCGATGGTTTCGACGGTAAACGCGCCAGGTTTTCGCAGCATTCATCTCATTTTGATAATAGTTTTATTAACTCACCACGAACGAAGTCATTTTGTTAGCATCTGCGAGCTCCGACTGAAGAACTGACATTCCCAGCCTACTTTTTATCCGTTTTCTACGCCGACTATCGGGCAAACGATGTTCCGTGATTGGTATTTTGTCTCTGTCATATTCAAATTTTCTTCGTACGCCTTGGTCGTGCTTTTTCTGGGGCGTTCGTAGAGCTGATTTTGTGCGAGCATAACGCGTCCGTTTATTGCAATAACCATACCATTCCAACGCTCTTTAGGGTTTTCGCATGCGCTGAGCATTTTACGATAAAAAAATGAGTGTTGCCTTTGAAAAATTTCGAGTTTCTGTAACTCTAACCGTAACTGTGAGCGCCATTTTGTTGCCGTTCACAGAATCTCGAGCTCATATCTCTGAATAGCTATATCTGAAATTTCACCTCGACCGGTTGAACGGACTGGCCGCTAGAGCTCCATATATCGGCAAAGTTTTTTTTTATGACCACCCTGTATATTAATTATTTATCTTCATATAGGAAGTATAACGGAGTTTTGTTTGTTTAGAACAGAGTGTGCCCTCTGGCGGTTTAAAGTGAAACAGGCAAATTTTAAGAAGCGTGCGCAGCGCACCTGCTGTACAGTGCCAAATGCAGCAGAAACCCGTCTTAGATGTTCGTACAGGATATTTTGCGTCCCCTTGCAGTGGAAGCTAGATGGCATGTGCAGGAGATTCGTTTAGAACAGAATGCGTCCACTAGCGGTGGAAAGGAGGAAAGAACCCTTATTGTGCAATGTTCTGTCAGGGATGTTCCTCTGTGAAAGGGAAAATACAGCTTTCCGGCGCGTGCTTGTCGCGCACGGTATACAGTCTCCGAAGTAGCAGGGATAATTGTAGGTGAATAGAAGCTTTTACTAATGTTTAAATAAATTTTTTCATGAATCTTGGTGTCATTTGACAATTTCGGCATTTCAGCACTAAAAGTGATTAATCCCTAATAAGGGTTAAAGCAACAGACCAGTCCAAATTTTCTGTAAGCAGAGACTCGTCTCAGTTGATATGGTAAACTATATGGACACGATTATTCACATAATATGTCATACGCATTATTATTTCATTGCAATAATGGTAGTGACATATATTACATACGCCTGCATGTTAGATATTCTGCGGTGATAGCCTTAAACTCCTACATTAACAAAGCAAAAGCCCTCAAAAAAAAAAAAAAAAAAAAAAAAAAAAAAAAAAAGAACTTGCGTTAAATTACAATTTTTACTAAATTTCGCATTACTTTTTTCGGGGCGTGTAGGTAGTAAGAGCCAACTTTTTTACCTTAGAGGAGCAAACAAATTATAATGCCACCTACAAGAACAACAACAATAATAATACATATTATTATTTTATTATAAAAACAAGCAAACACTAATGATTTTAAAACACAGCTTCTTTTATAATGCACTTTTCATTCAAACATTTTGTTAATATAGAGGTAGGCTAATTACAGCAATCATTTAAAGGGTCGCAAAGAGAAACTTCAAACAGGGTTTCAAAACCCTATCTAAAAACAAAACAAAACAAAAAAAAATCCTGAGAAATATTTATTACTATCTTCCCCCGTAGGTCACAATATATCGCACTTAAAACACTTTTGAAAATTTCTATCAAATGTTTGAACAACCTTTAGATGAAAAAAAAGAAAAGTAAAAATTAAAACATTAATATAAGTACAGGTGGCTATAAAGATCGCCTTTGATGATTATGAAAGTCTCTAGACAATTGCCCTCTCGCTTCCACAGAAGAGGCAATCCATTTTATTTATCCATCCATCTATGCAGGAGCAAAAAAAAAAAAAAAAAAAAAAAAAAAAAAAAAAGTAACATAAATATAACTTTGATTTTTACTATCTATACCTATCTTTGAGACACAAAGCTTTACGACAGCGGACCAATTCTCAAAAGGGCGTGTCGTGTCACGTCTCGACGGAGCCAATAGCATTGTGCTTGTATCTCTCTGCGCCCCGCCTTCTAGACACACGTCCTGTCAGTCATCTAGGGCGGTTTCCATGGTGACGGTTGACATCACAATGTGAAGCTTGGTATTCAAGATAAGAGACCATTCCGAATTAGATTATTGTTGCTATTAGTTCCGTTTAGGGAGGTGCGCTTATGTATTTTTTTTATTATTATTTGTCGATAATTGGCATTTGATTTTTCTTTTTCTATTGCAAAAGTATGTGGATGAAAATCATTCATCATCTAAAAGGTCTTTCAATCAAGATCAAAGTATGCGTTCTAAAATGTCGTGAGCTTTTGGCGGGATGAGGTCGTGAACGATTCGTAATTCATCACAAATGCGATTTTTATTTTGGAATTCTATCTATAGTCTGTAAATGGTTGAGATATTGAGTCTCCCACCTATTATGATATTTTTGCTGATATGTCACACTTTTTTTTAATGGAAAAAAATATATATCAAAAATATTTTTCGATACCGAAATATTTAAAATTTTAATGATAAATTAATATTAAAAAAATCGTTTTTTTCTAAAATTACTTTGACCCGCTCACTTTTTATGTGGTTAGTGTTATGCCTCCTGTCCCGTCAGGCGAAGACACTCGCAGCGCTAATGCTAAAATCTATGGATATGTTCTTTGTCAATATCTCACTTGCGTTTCGACATTTTAAATACATTTTTTTTTTTTTTTTTCATTTAGTAGCTGAAGTCGATACTTTTTCAATTTTAATTATTATTATTATTATTATTATTTTTTTTTTTTTTTTTTTTTTTTTTTTTTTTTTTTAATGATGACATTTTTAGTTTCGGAACCGGCTCCGAAAGTGAACAAGGGAACATGTAGATTTCAGCTATATAATGAAAAATAAAATAAAATAAAAAGACCGAAATGTATACGAAATAAAAAACTTCTTCGTAGGTTTGGCATTAGCTTGCGAGGGCCTTCGCCTGACGGGACAGGAGCCTTAGACAGGCCGAACACTCAGTCAGATCATACACTGAGCAGACAAGTTAGAAAAGAGCATGAGTTAAGCGACAATTCTTCCTTTTAACAAAGAAAAAACCGGTTTGAATGCTAAAATTTGCCTGCTGTCTTACACATTTGTCGCCTTGTCTGTTCAGTGTGTGACATGCCTAAGGTGACATGCGCAACACGTCGCTGGATTTCGGAGTAAAAATGTTATAAAACAGTTTTGAAATACTATCTTTTTTGTTTCAACAGGTTTTGTCTCCTATGTCGCAGTTCCTTTTTTTTTTTTTTTCCTGTCGCCTCAATTTGCGACCCGATTCGACCCTTTTACAGTTGTATGCTGATAATGTGTAGGATACTAATACTTAAACTTAAGTCGCATTCCGTTTATCCCTTTCCGGCACACTGTGCCTGGTCTGGGATACCTAATTTTACTTCCAAACTTGCAAACGGCACCAATAATATTTCAGTAAAACTTTGCTTTTACGATAAAAGCTTAAATTAATGGATTCAAAATATCTAAAAAATTCGTTTGTGAATTCTGGTGTAAGTCTATAATTTCTCATTTTACTAACATGTTTTGCCCGCGCCGGAAAGGGTTAACCCATGGAAGCAACAGATTCCTTTAGCGTTCCAAACCAGTCTAAAATATTTTGAAATTTATACACTATCGCACCTGTAACTTGCCCACATGAGTAATGTAGTCAAACAATAATTCTTTAGATTACTTTCCAAAATTGAAATACTTTGAGTTATGCAAATTCCAAATTATCGAAAAATTTAAATTTTCTTTTATGTTGAAATATGTTTTTTATATCAGAATATGAATTATTTAAATTACTTATAAATTCGACTCATGAAAATTAAATTGTATATGTAAGAGAAGTGGGGAGGGGGGGATTCAGTTTTCAAACAAAAATTAAATCCTAATCAATTTTTGTTGCCAGTTGCAGTGAACTGAATTCTTGAATTGAAAAAAACCTGCGCACAAACTATATTCATTTAAATGGCTGTTATTTATTAGTAGAGTAATGCGTGTTGACTGATTTAAATGAAAAGTAACATTATAATCTCCATTTTACGCAACTTCTAGAACTCTATAAATTGTAGGCCTCAAGAGTATTTCCCGGTTTTTATATTTATACAACTAAATGTCACTTGTATACTTGAAAACATAATTATAATGGCGGCGACTCATGTTAGAGATCGCAAATGCTATTTTGAATTTCCAGTTGCTCACAGGCATCACTGCTGTGCGCAAAAACATTATGCGAATTTTAGTCAACATTACAACTCAAGTTCAAAGTTTTTCACTATTTTCTGAAAATTTTTCTCGTCATTAAAAGGACATTTTTCTCTCTTTAAGTACTAGATCTCAGAAATTAGCGAACACGTGGAACAGTACGGACATCATATTAAAATATGTTTGCATTTCAAACTGTTAGAAAGAGCAAATTCGTAAATTTGTCAATTTAATTTTTTCCTTTTCTGTCTCCTTTTTTTTCTATTTTCTTTCTTTCGTTTTTTTCTTTTTTTTTCTTTTTTTTTATTCTCTTTTTTTTTATTTTTTCCTTTTTTTATTTTCTTTTTTCTTCTTTTTTTTACATTTTGGTAATGATAAAAGTTGGCAGTAACTTTTTAAAATATCTTAAGAAGTAAAATGACGAAAAATAAGCGTCCACACCCCTTCCTTTGTATAAAAGTCCTTTTTATGTTATTTCACTGCACCACTGATTTTCTCCCTCAGATTTTGGAAATTTTGAGTAATTTTAATCATTTTACTTTTTTAATAATTCTATAAAATCGTACGAAATGATATCCATTAATGAAAGCTTTTCCAGGATCTCTCTTTGGAACCACCCATGGATTGATCTCAGTACTATGGCTGTCTTTGTTTCTGTGCTGTTCAAAACGCAAATTTGCACCTCCAAAATAAATCAAGAAATTTTTTTTTTCTTTTTGCGTAAACCAAAATACCGTAATAATGTCTCTGATTACCATTTTATTTTAATAATATAGGCTGTTTCAATCTTTTGACGTCAAATATTAGAAGTCAAATATTATTTAGGTAATCCCTCACAGAAAAATATATAATTCAAAATTTACTCCAATTTATAGCTATTTTAAAGTTTTTTTTTCTTTCATTTTTACATAGAGCTTCAGATCCATAGGGATCTTATGTCGTCTGCTGCGAGATGCATTTATAAAATGCATAACACTCTTTTACTGTGAGATAATTTGAGCCTTGTTAATAATGGCGCCCTTCATTGTTTACAAGGAGCTGAAGTGCGCCCCTGCTTGGAAAAGGTTGGACAGCCCTGCTCTTGATTATCAAACAGAAAATTTCCAAAAAGAAAAACTTAGCATAAAACATTCAAAAAAGCATAGAGCAGACCTGAAAGAAAGGGGTCTATCTTAACCTATCACAGATATGCATAATATAACATATGAAAATAAAACATCTGTAAACAATTTATAAAATGCATTACATTTTCAAAATAAAATTTAAACGCATATTTAAATACAACCCTTGGCAAAAAGTTTCCGATTAGTGCTATCAAGTTTATGATTTTTGCATTTCGAAGCATATATTTCGCGATTCATGAGCATAGGAGCGTTTTTCTATATGCCAAATAAAAGAACACGTATGAAAATATAAACGAAAAGTGAATTCACTATAACAATCATATAATTTATAATTATACTACAAACGAAAAAGTTTTTTCGTGAGAAAAAAATATCTGATCAAGTCGGAAATTGGAAAATAATAATCGATCACTGAGGAAACAAGTTTGAAATTTGCATATTGAAGACAGATAAGCACTCTCAGAAATAAAACTCTCATTTTTGACGATTCAGAAATCCTTGAGCCTTATTTCGTCGTTTTTGACGATCATTTCGTATCAGAATCACGTGACTTTTAACGAAACGTGAACTCTCAAATATTTGACGAAAGTACTTCCTTAATCATGGCCAGACTTGAAGAATTTAAAGGAAACTGTCGCGGTAGCTGTTTATAGAAGGACCCGATATTGTACCTCCCCAAATCTTGCGATTTTAGCAAGGATATATTTGCTTGTTTAAAACAGTACTTTTTAGCGTTTTTCAGAAAATAATGAAATGTAAGCAATTACTCTTGCTACATTAGTTTTTTTTTTTTTTTTTTTTTGGGGGGGGGGGGGATGTTTATTACTATTTTTATTTATTTATTTGTAAGTTGTATTTCGTTTTGATTTCATTCGAAAAAAAATTACTTCGTTCTACAAAACCGTTCAAAAAGTAAATTTGATCAATAAAATTTCAAAATTCTAAGATCTATTTTATATCCAATATCTACTTTTTTCCCCTCAAATTAAAAATATATACATATTTTTTCTCTCTCCCCTCTATAAACAGTAAATTGTTAAAATCTTATCCACCTACTTAAAGTCTCGCTTAAAGTAGTAAAATCTCTCCCAATAAGTACTTCATAATTCGTTATTTCTGAGAATCAAACTAACCAGCCCATATTTTAATCATTCCTTAAGCAAATAAATTTCCCCTAGATGTTATTTAATTAAGCCATATTATAATTATTCATTAACCATTAGAAAATCAAAATAATAAATTCGTCTTATTATTTAAAACTTGCAAGATTTATAACAGAATCGATAAAAATACCATCACAGTTGTAAAAATTCAAACACACACTATAGTCCACTTTATGCCTTTATAATCATACCTGTCTGGGCAATCTGTGGCGTGATCTTAGGGCGTCGGACTGCTACACAGTACGTTATTATGCTTCTGTCATTGGATACAAGAGCTTCTAGAAAATTCGATAGATGGCAGCACTAGTCCCTTTTTGACGATTTGGTATCGTTAAAAGAGTGAGGGAAGTGATTTCATCAATTTGACGAAATATTTGTTCGGAGCATTTCCCAGGAAACGGTTTCGTCAAAAACGAGGAGAATTTCGTGAAATTTGAGTATTCATTTCTGAGTGTGAGAGTGCCTGCGCATACGTACAATATATGAATCATATTTAAACGAAGAAATTTTCGAGCTGCGAGATTAAAAGCAGCTCTGAAGCGCTGGACAATGACTCGTGTGAAACACCTGTCTCGCGATTTAAAAATCCACATAATTTAATTGTTGCAAGAGGGAAATTCACAAAGGTGAATGGCTGCTTTATTAAATTGTGCTCAAAGTATGATATGCGAAATTTGAAAAAAATATCAGTTGACTAACAGCGTGGAAAATTTACCTCGAAGTGGACGTCCACGAATGACAACGCCTAGAAGACATCAAAGACGAAAACGTGTAGAAATAGCGAAAAGAAAGCGGTGAGCAACTTCAAAACAACTGAATAACGACTGGTCTAAGTATAATGTAAAGCCCTGTACGTAATAGTCTTAATGCAATAGGATTTAAATTCTGCAAAGCTAAAGCGAAATTTTACTTGAAAAAGAATCACTGAAAAGAGTGCTTGAAATGGTATAAAAAGCATGTACACAGGCCACTTGATAAATGGAATAAGTTATTTTTAGCGATGAATCTTGGATATTTTTCGGAACAGCTGATGACTATGGAACATTTGTTTAGAGACGATGGTGAAAAGTTCCATGATAGGTGTGTCAATACGAGAACTAGATTTTCATTTGCATTTAGAGTTTGGAGTTGTATGACATCACAAAGCGTCAGCAAGCTGTATATTGTGTTATGTACAGTAAACTCTGAAGTTTGCATTGACTTATTAGAGATTTTTTTTGTTTCGCAGCATCGATCAATGGTTCGCGGATCAATGTGACTTCTTACTTCAAGATGACAATGCAGCTGCACATCACACTAAATCAGTGAAGAATTTTCTACAAAATATATGTAATAATCCAATAACAATCATGACTTAGCCGCCAAATAGTCCAGATCTTGATCCCATCAGAAATCTTTGGAATATATTAAAAAGAAAAATAGATTTTCGAAGGATCACAAATGCCATAGAACTACGTAAAGCTACAAGTGAATGCTAGTGTGAAATTGCTCCCAATGAGTTTAAAAAGCTTATTGTATCCATTCTATGAAGATTTTCGGCTGTCATCTGATTAAAAGGTTGATTTACTAAATATTGATTACCGTGATCAGTTATTTTTTTCCAAATCAAAGCGTGATTCAATATTTTTTTCTTTGATGTTTAAATTTCAATCGCCATTGTTCTGTTTATAAATTGATGTATAATGATTTTTATTTATTGCATATTTTTGTTCATTATGTATAATACAAATGTATTATCGCTAATAATCGTTCAATTTTTATGCAGTGAAAATAAATAATCCTTTCTTACAAAAAATGGCCTTGTTTGTCTAATGATCGGAAACTTTTTGCCAAGGGTTGTATTTTTAATACATAGTACGGCTCTGTTATAGGATTGCGGGAATTACTTGATTATCTCGTCGACCAACTTCGACAAATTATACCCTCTAAATAAAAAAGAGTGACTATTCACTCCGGAGGAGTACATACTCACTCTACCGCAGACTCAAAATATGCCCAAGCTCGTTAGAGTGGCTATTCACTCTGGGCAAAAGTGGAATCGTTGACTCTTTGAAAGAGTGAATACTCAATCCTGGGAAGTGAATATTCACTCTAAACAGAGGTCAATGATCACTCTTTCTGAGGAGTGACTATTCACTTTTGCTAGAAGAGTGCGTTTTTTCACTCCTGGTAGAAGTGAGTAGTAACTCTTACGAGGAGTGACTATTCACTCTTGCTGAAGGAGTACGTTTTTAATAGGGCATTTTAAAAGAATTGTATCTTTTAGAGCATACAATGAAAATAAATACAAGCATGGTAAAGATTGGAATAAAATATTTTTATTGGCAATATTTATTTAATTCATAGTATTTATCATTAATTGAACTTTTTAAGAGACAACGTAATTAAAATTACTATGAATTAATTTAGATTATTGACAGAAATAAACTATTTTATTCCAATCTTTCCCCTTGTGTTTGTTTTCATTGGTAGCCCCATAAATATATGATAGTTTTAAAATGCCCATAAGCGTGAGTTATTAAACAGTTTTAAAATCTTAAGTAGTCAGTATATTTTTTTTAGATACCCATTAAGTTTTACATATTATTTTAATAATGCAAGTTTTCTATGGTTTTTTTTTTTTTTTTTTTTTTTTTTTTTTTTTTTTTTATGTGTAATTAAAAACTTTTTTCTGAAAAACAAATGTTATTACAATCTGTATTTATAAAACGACAGGCAAAGTCATATTTAATTTCAATGTTTTATTCCCGTATATAAGGTAGATGTGCCAGTAATGGAAACCCTTAAGGGGGTAGTAAGGTTAATTCGAGGGAAAAAAAGCATATTTTCTATCATTTTTTGTAAGGATACAATTAATATTTATTTATTTGTATAGTTATAGTATAATTATATGTCATTTAAAGAGTATTCTGTGAAATTTTCATTAAGAAATATTAAAAAATAAGCCGATGACAGAGAATCTTCGAAGACGTCCCAAAAAAAAGTTGATTCGCGGTGAACCGCATAACTCATGACTGGATCAACTGAAATTAAAAAACCAAATTGATTTAATTAGTTGATAAGTTTCCTCAGGGAACGCTGTCGAGTTTTTTTTTTTTTTTTTTTTTTTTTTTTTTTTTTTTTTTTTTGATTTTTCAATTTTTTACAAGGCTCGGAAGTCAAAATACTGATTTTTCATCAAAAAAATCTGATATTTTGTTTCTTAAAAGTAAGTTAAAATTAAAAAAAAAAAAAAAAAAAAAAAAAAAAACTCGTCAGCGTTATCTCGTAATTTATATAAAGAAAGAGTGTGTAAAATTTTATAAAGATCGGTTCAGTAGATTTTGAGCTACAGAGTTCACCGGTTTTGAAAAAGCGAAGTGTTAGAAAAACACGTTTAAAGTTTCACAGACGTTTTTGTCGAAATAGATATTTGTAAATTACTGCTTTTTTCATATACTTACACAGAATCATCAATGCCAGGCTCATAAAGCGAAAAGCTGTCGGAGATGATGTCCAGAGCATCTTGTTGCTCTTGTCTACGACGAATCCTGCCTTCTTTGTTCTCTTTTGCAGCCTCTCGCTCCGCTTTACATACTCGAAGACTATCTGTTGTTTGCGCCGATTCATGAGAACTTGTTCCAGTTTTTATGCCCATTTCTTGCAAAAATGACAGCAGAGAAAAACAGCCTTCATTAAATGTACATGCTGCAATTTCAACGACGTTGGAGGTGCCATTCACTGTTTTTGGAGTAATTTTCCAAATAAGTTGATTAAGGTTTTCATTATTGTTCTGGGTGAAACCTCCAATACATCGTTTCAGAAGTGCATCTTTGCTTAAATCCTCATAAATAGGTTTGATGGCTTCTAGCACATTACTCGGAAGTGCGGTGCAACTGTGTTTGAATGACTCCAGATCTTCTGTAGCTGCAGCCTTTTGCCATTCACACCATGAATCAGCACCGCTCGGACAATCGGAGGTCGGAGACTTACAAGTGTATATCTCCGTCAGTTTTACTTCAATTGCTTTCAAATTTTCACAGAATAATCTTAAGATGTTGTACATTAATATAAAATAAAAATAAAAAAATGTAAAAAAAATAATAATAATAATACCTTACTACCCCCTTAAGGCTCCTGTCCCTGCCAGCGAAGACACTCACGAGCTAATGCTAATCCTATGGGGAGGGACTTGTCTAATATCTCGTTTGCAATTTGACATTTTATTTTATTATTTTTATTTATTTATTTTTATTTTCTTTTTTTGCACTGGATAGCTAAAGTCCGTCTCAACATCGTGTTTTTTATACTTTTTCGATTTTGGTCTCAGATATTTTTTATAAAGTTACCTTCACTTTCAAAACCGGTAACAAAAATTAAAGTGTTAATCAAGAAAATATCTGCAACCAAAATTGAAAAAGTAAAAGTAAACAAATATTTAAGACAGAAAATATGTTTTTAATGACTTCTGTAACTTAAGTGTTTTTATTTAAATGGTGAACGATTAAGCCCTATAAGCCCCTCTTTGACTGTGCCCTTGAATAATATTATCGGCCTCATGAGTGGTTTGATTGCCAGATTATAAAATAAGCAAAACATAGATTCATTTTAAATAATAATAATAATAATATTAAAATGAATAAAATATTAAAATTTCATTAATCATATTAATATAACTATTTATAAAAGTTTTGGTGCGATTACATTTTGATAATTGTAATTTAAAAATAATATTTGATTATTTAAGTTTTCTTTTAAGTCAATATATTTTATACACCATAAACATTTCCCAAAATTGCATTTTTAGCAATGCCTATATGAGGTGTACATTACTGAAAAATAACTATTTATAAACTAAATATAATTACTAACTTTATAAATAATAAACTTTAAAATTGAAACAATATTTTCCGCTTCCGATTGGTTTAATTAAGAATATCAACAATAGTGCAAAATTACATAATATGCAAGGGGGAGTTACGAAAAAAAATAATAAAAGCTACATTTTTATTGGTTATTTTTTTATAAACCGAAAACATTCAGGGGTGTTTATTACTAGCTTTAAAAACATTTGTAATATAAAAAGCAATTATTTATCTCTTTAAAAATATTTCATTTTATATAAATCATACTACGAACTTTTGAAATTACTAAACCAGTTTCAATAAAGATTAGGCATAAAAAAGCACTTTTTTCAATACTTAAATATCATGTTTTATTTTTAAATGTCTAGAAATACATATGTCACAAAAAAAAAAAAAAAAAAAAAAAAAATTATAACAACAGATATAAATTTTATAACGGAATAAAAGTTATTGTTAGATTCATCAATTTCTCAAAATTCTTACCATATTACATTGAATTACACATTTAACTTCAAAAAGAAAAAAAAAAGTAAGTACTTTAAGATAAGACTGAATCAGAATAATAAAATCACGTAATTGCTAATGATGTTTATATTGTATGACTTGTATCACCATTTCTTTTTTTTTTTTTTTTTTTTTTTTTTTTTTTTTCCCGATGAGATAGAATGGCTGACACATAGCAAATGATTTTCTGCACAATGTGAAACTGCACTCAATATTCACGAACTTTTGGGAACAAAAATTGATATTAAACATAACTTACCTTGATAAATAATATCCTTTGTTTCATAAATGAGATTCCCTTGTTTGGTAAATAATATCCATGTACTGTAACCTCTCTGTTATTGTGTATCAATGAAGTAATATATCTTTTTACTGAATTATTTTTTTTCTATTGTGATTCCAGAAGAAGAGATTAATAATTGGATTATTTCATAGGATACACATCGAAGCATATCATTCAAAGATAGAAATTTAAAATACGTTTGAATATTATTAATAAAAATGAAATGAACGGAGATCCACATATGTGGAATCGAGGAAACGAAAGATTAATTTTAAAATGGCGGAAACATTTTTCTTATCAGTAAAGGAAGTGCAAGACATTTCTGATTGGCTGATGAGTCACTCTCATTGGCGGAGTGAGTATTCACTCTTTCGATAGAGAAACTTGCTGACTCTGAAAAAGAGTGCGTTTTAATACCAAATAAGCATAATTTTCCAGGTTATATTATGCACTGTAAAAAAAAAAATGTGTCATTTTACTGAGGAATGCTTAGTACAGTTACTCAATTTTCAGCAATTACTAAAAAATTCCCTGTAATTATAGAATAACTAATCACTGCTAGTAATACCACTAACGAAATGCATGTAATTAAACAGCATCTACTCCTACTCTAAAAGCCTTCAGGCTAAATGTCTCCCTCAATACCCTTGAAATGTGTCTTTCCAAATGACATCTGGTTAACAAAACTGGTTATGTTATCATTCCCCAGACCCAGAGAAGGTTATTTTTGAGCTTCATAAGGAATGAAATGCCCGTTGCTTTTACATGTGTGTGTTACAATGCGTGTTTTTACATTTACATCACACTACAGAATATTAAAAGCAGGATAATACATTTAAAATAAGGTAAGTGTTTTATATTGATATATATGTGTATGAATTTACGTATTTACATCACATACTTCTATACTTTTGCTCGCTTTTGATAAGCTATTGTATAACTTAACACGTGTTTGGATGTTTAAAAATCAAGTGTTTTGTATTATATAATTTTCACTTATTACATTTAAAAAATAAATCAATGCTTAAGATTTAGAATGATTTTTTGCTTTTTAAAATGACATACCTTTTGGTAATTTTAGTTATGTTACAAAATACATTTTAAAAATAGATTTTTAATTATTAGAGTCATAAATTTAATGGAGATTATACTTTTTTTAACAATTAAACTTTCTATTATTATTAAAGTTGTTTAATTTTAGCATTGTAATTTTTTATATTACTACATTAAATTTTATAGTAAAATTGTAACAAAATTTAAAATTATAAATAATAATAATAGTAAAATGGAAAAAAATACACACATATATATTATATATAGTCTCAAACTTAGTTTCTTTGTGAAATAATTTATTACGTTTTTAACAATGGCTTGAAAATTAAGTGAATAATATTTCATTTAGCATATTATTTTTATTGTTTTAAATAAGTTTTAGAATAAATATGCTAATAATAATCAAATAAAAAAAAACTATTTTTTTAATCAAATTAAGCTACATTAAATAAGAAATTTTAGTATTGCAATTTATTAATTTCATTACTTTAAGTTTTGTAAATGCTTCGTTATACAAAAGTTCGTTATACAAAATTAAGTGAATACTATTTCATTTAGCATATTATTTTTATTGTTTTAAATAAGTTTTAGAATAAATATGCTAATAATAATCAAATAAATAAAAATATTTTTAACCAAATTAAACTACATTAAATAAGATATTTTAGTATTGCAATTTATTAATTTTATTCTTTAAGTTTTGCAAATGCTTCGTTTTTAATTTATTGCTGCTTTAATTTACAAATTTTAGGTTTGGACATATTTTAAAACTTTTTAATGTGCATAAAAATTTATATACTTTAATCGCTATAGCTTTCAGGTTTTTGAATTATAGAATAAATACTGAAAATAGTTTTTTAGTCAGTGGTTAAGTCAATCAATGCTGCATTTTTTCCCCCTTCAAACTTAATTTTAAATAGCTTTAAAGAATGCATAATATTATTAAAATGTTAACTATTTATTAGTACTTAATTAACTGTTAGTGTTTAATTTAACATTTTCTAACAGTATAAGGTTATTAAATCTGATCAAGTTTAATCAAAATTTAATATTTTAAGTTCGGTTTATGAGAAATTATGTTTTTTGAATTAAAAGTAATAACCGTAACAATATTATTATATTCACTTAGATATTTTTAGACAATTTATGTTCAATGCCATCAAATGCAAGTAAAAATATTTGAAGAAAGTGATGTAAATAGATTATACAAACAATTTTTAAGAAATATCAATATAAAACACTTATATTAAAAATGAACAAAATAAATTATAACAAATTGAAATTTTCAATAATAGATTTAAATATTACTTTTCAGAAATGACTGAAAATAATTTTGAAACCGGGAGAGAAATAGAAAAAGAGAAAGAGAGAGAGAGAAAAAAAAAGTTATTTTCATAAATTATTATTGTTGAATAAGTTTTTTTTTCTTTTGTGAGGGAGGAAAAAGGGTGAGATACATTTTTTTTTTTTTGGGGGGGGGGGGGAGGGATTTTATAAATAAATTCACCAACTGGCCTTAACTAATCTTTAAAATTATTTTTTAATATATTGATGTTCTCTTTAAACATTTTTAATAGAATTTAACTCCTGTGAATAATATTTTTTTTTTTTTTTTTTTTTTTTTTTTTTTTTTTTTTTTACTAGGTTGGCATTTGCGCCTGTTAAGCAATTAAAAATTTGAAATTTGATTTTCATTTGAAATATCTGTAATTTCTGCTTGTAATTGTTAGTGAATATACCAGAGAAATACCTGTAATAGCATTAAACATTTCTTAGTAAACATACTAAAAATACACCGGTAACAGCTACTAGCAATTTCTTAGTGAAGATACAAGAGAATTATCTGTAAATCTACTAATTATTTATTTGGTAAACATACTAAAAAAGCATCTGTAAAAATTACTAATGATTTCTTAGTAAGTTCACTAAGGAAGTCTGTGTGCTGTTTACTAAGTTTAATGCAGTAATGTTACTTAAGAAGAAGCTGTATTGGTTACTAGAAAAGTTTGTGGAATCCCAGTTGCCTAGAAATTTTCTAGTACTACTACAGTTTATTTTTTACAGTGTGAAAAGCAGTTTTTGAAAATGAAAAATTGACATATTTTGGTGTTTTTCATTATTTTACTCCATATATTTGTTCAAAGTTTAACGGATTTTTTTTTTTTTTTTTTTAAGTTTATAATGCCGGGCTTTCACTCTCGTTAGTGAAGTGAGATGTTTCACTCTCTACAACGGAGTGACATACTTCACTCTCGACAACGGAGTGAGATTTTTCACTCCTTTCTAGGGAGTGGGAAATTCCACTCTTTAAGGAGTGTATTTTTATAAATTGCACTCAAAAAAGAGGGAAAATGTCTGTCACCCTCACAAAGAGTGAGCATTTCACTCCTTCCACTTTTAGGGTGTATAAATCACTAAACTACTCATAAATTATACAAATTGGCATTTAAAAAAATGACGAAAAAACAAATAACTTAGTAAAATATTAACAAAAATGCAAGTAAAACGTAGCCTTATATATATATATATTCAAAATGTAAATTTGACATTTTTTTTTTGCTAATTAAGCTTACTCAAAGCCCAATTTAGATGAATTTGGCGCAGCATGTCCCCAAAGGGACCTTGCGCCATAAAACCTCATATAACCAACCAACCAATTATAGGTGTAAACTAACGGTTGCCACTCGCCACGTGGCGATTAAAGTTGCAAAAGTGGCGACTAAAAATCGGCCATCGATCGCCTCCTTAGTCGCCACTCGGCGATTGAAAAATCTTATTAATTTGCTTTGTGAAATACAGCTTTTTTCATGGATATATTCATCTCTACTTTGTTTCCATTTAATTAGTGAATATTAACTAATTCTTTACATTAAAAATCGGCCATCGATCGCCACCCTAGTCGCCACTCGGAGATTGAAAAATCTTATTAATTTGCTTTGTGAAATACAGCTTTTTTCATGGATATATTCATCTCTACTTTGTTTCCATTTAATTAGTGAATATTAACTAATTCTTTAAATTAAAAATCGGCCATCGATCGCCACCCTAGTCGCCACTCGGCGATTGAAAAATTTTATTAATTTGCTTTGTGAAATACAGCTTTTTTCATGAATATATGCATCTCTACTTTGTTTGCATCTAATTAGTGAATTGGTTAATTCTTTCTTTCTATTGGATGCAAGCATATATAGCAACTTTGTTGTATTTTCTATATTTTGGCTTTTTACCATGAACTCCAAAATATAGTCATCAATTTTAATTCCACATGCATTTCAAATAAATTATACCATTTTTACCTCTAGATGCAAAGAGATTTTAAGGACATTGCTGTATCTTAAATCTTTCACTTTTGCCATATGCTCGCTAATTTTACCAGTTGGCTAGTACTTTTTTTTTTTTTTTTTTTTTTTTTTTTAATTTATGATTAAAGTTTATGCCAAGAAAGATTGAAACATTATAGCCAATTACTTTAAATATATAGGACAAAATTAGCACTCGCCACTTAGGCGAGTAATACTGCAAATTTAGCATCTGACTTTACTGCTACCAAGCAGACTTCCTCCACCTCACCAACACATTGGCACTCTCTGATTTTGCCTTAATAAGACATCTGGAGTTTTGAAATCTCAGCCAAAGCAAAAAATATTTATATTTATCTGTACACTTGCCAAACTTAATAATTACCACCAATTTTAAGTAAGAATAAAATATCCAAGAAAGATGAAATTATTTTTTAATTTAAAATTTAAAAATACAATTTCCTTGTTTGTTTTATACAATGCATTAATATACATTTAAATATAGTTTATCACTTATAATTTTAGCTGCAGTATTAATCACCAATTCATATTTTTCCATTCAGTGGAATGACAGTTTTATTTTTAACGAAATATGTGTAACTTTGTAACTCACTAGCCGCTAAATAAATAAAAAAAAAAGCAATTTTGACCTATTTTTAAAAAGTGGTTACTAACTTTTAAAAAGTGGCCACTAATGAAACTGGGTCTACCGGCCACTGGCTACTAATTGAATTTTCCAGTTTTCACCTATACAACCAACCAATTTAGATGAAAATTACCTAACCTTAATGCTATTTCTTAAATTTAGGTTTTATTTAGTATATGGTAAATGCCATTACTGAAAAAAGAATGTAAGTTATCATATAAAGTATAATTTTCATTATCATTTTTTAAGTAATTTTCATCCAAATTGAACCCTCAGAAAGAAATTATTGAAAAATCATGTTAATTTTACATTTGAATATTTTTTTTAGTGTCATATTACTAAAATACTGCAGTAAATTGTTCTAAATGAAACGTAAGTTACTATGGAATGACCCTAAATCCATTAAAAAAAATTTTCGATTTTCAAAACTACTGCAAGACTTAACCTTACTGCGCCTATACACTGAAAAAAAAAAAAAAAATGAAGTATTCAAAAATGAGAACATCGATGTTCTCTTATCGAATTGAGTATATTTGGATTAAAAATGAATACATTATTTTCTCAATTTTGAAGCATCATGTGTCACCAAATCCAAACAAACGATAATGTTGTACCCTGTATTGGTTTATTTCATTCATGATAGCATAAAAGATGCTTATTAATGTAAATATTAAATTATACACAGTACTACGAAATAATTTAAAAGTACTTGCAAATAATGCTCTTGTCATAAAAATATTTGATTTGCATATTTTGCTAAAAATTTTGTTATTTTTTCCTAATGAATAATCAATCAAACGTTTATTGTTAATAATTTTGAGCAATAAATAAATGTCAGTATATTTTTACTTCAATTCGTAAATTCAGGGGGCAGTTCTTAGTGATTTATATTTGAACACAACCAGGGAATCAGAAACGAGTACATGTGTTTCTATGTTTTGTGTACATTTGGATCGTAGCTATTTTGAGTATATGAAGTACTTAAAATTGAGTACTTATTACTCAGTTTTGAGAACCCATTTTTTTAGTATACTACGTATGATGAAGTCACTCTAGTAAAAACAAAACAGAAGGCGAAGAACGCTGCGTTTTATTAAACGAGTATAATCTTTACCTGCATATATTTACTGGTATTACTTTAAAGGACTTCCACTGTAATTTATTCACAAGTTTTCAATAACTTTCAATTATCATCCTTTTCGTCGTGTAAGCTGATAGAAAGAAGAAAAAGATAATCCATTCTCGTTAAAGAAACACATTTTTTGATTGAAAGATGAATGCTTGTAATCTCTAACATAATTATTAGCAATCCATCAGAAAAACAAACATTCACAGTAAAAGCATCACGAAAATATAAAAAGTATGAATATAAAAGAATGAAAAAAAAAATGATGAAAATGAAGAAAAGAAAAATGGCAAAAATCTTTTTTAAAATAGTTGTTGGATCTTAAGTTAATGATTTCTGATGAATGCACGTCTGTGAAATTTATGAAATTTATTAGTTAAGAAGTTAAAATATATGTGTTTGTTAAATTATTATTCTTGATTTCCTT
Source organism: Maratus speculifer (assembly GCA_964019185.1). Classification (NCBI taxonomy): domain Eukaryota; kingdom Metazoa; phylum Arthropoda; class Arachnida; order Araneae; family Salticidae; genus Maratus; species Maratus speculifer. Next base: position 376,318,829 of record OZ025289.1, read on the forward strand.
CCAACTTAAACACTGAAATGAGGGTTGCAAAAAATATTAGTATACTAAAAAGATTTGAAACTAATAATAATAATAAAAAAAAATACGAAAAACAGCACCAATAAAAAAATATTTAGTCATAAATGCCAAAAAACTTCTGCAGAGTACTGTATATTGGTGATAACTGTTTGAAGTGATTTAACTTTTAATGCATCAATACTTTATCAAATAAAATTAAATTGATGAATTTTACTGCATCGTGTTTTTGATGGGGATAGTGAATGTTATATGATAACTCAAACAATTATGGCCTATTCGTGAAAATTTATATATGAACTAATTTGAGTGCTTAATTTTATTTCCTGGTGTCAAAATTAACTTGGGAAATATTAATTTTAGTTACAATTTTAATATGGAGACGGCTCCCTAAACCTGTCTGACTTAGATAAATTTAAAGAAGACACAATTTTTGATAGAATGTAGTTTAATGCTTTTCCCGTGATGATGAAATAATATTAAATTTATATTAGCTCTCCCCCCTCCCCCTCCCCCACACACTTATTTTTAATTTACAAAATAGTCAAAATATAATTGATCATATTGGTCAGTGGTAACCGTTTAATGTAATGTATTCTATGTTTTCCTTGTGTAGTCTCAACGTTAAAATTTGACTGACTGTGAATCAGCTGTCCTGTTATTTTTCGATCTTAATGGTTACTACACATAAAAAAGAGAAACCGAGAAAGAAAAAAGAAGATTAGAAAAAGAAAAGAATAAAATAGAATGATGAAACATCCCATACTATTTCATGATCGCAGAGGAAATAATAAATGCTATCAAAATAATTTGAGGGCTTCGTTTATTTCTTGGTGTCAAAGTCAGTTTTAGAAATTTTAATATAGGTTACATTTTAAATATGGAGATGGCTCCCTAAACCTGTTTGGTTTATATAAATTTAAAGAAGACACAATACTTAGTGGAATATAATTTAATGTTTTCCCTGTGATGATGAAATAATGTGGGGATTTTATTAGCACGCACCACTTTTCTCTTTTTTTAATTTACAAAATTATCAATATATAATTGATCATGGTGAGCCAGTGATAAGCGTTTAATATAATACCTTCTATATTTTCTTTGTGGCTTCAACGTTGAAATTGGACTGACTACAAGTCAGCTGTCCTGTTATTTGTTGAGTTCAGTGGTTATACATAAAAAAAAAAAAAAAAAAAAACCAGCCGAGGGAAAAAAAATATTAGAAAAGAGAGGAAAAGAAGAAAAAAGAGAGATAAAACATCCCATATTGTTTCATCATTTCAAAGAAAAAAAATAAATGCTATTCTACTGTGAATTAAATCTTCTTTAGATTCAAATAAACGAATCAGGTTTGCGGATGTCTTTATATTGAAACTATAACCAAAAATTAAAATTTCGCAAACTAACTTTGACATCAGGACCTAGTTCAAAAATTACTTAATTTTAAAAACAGATTTAATTCCGAAAATAGACTAATAAAAGGAAAATCCGTAATTAAAAGGCTTTGGTTTTAAAAAAGTTTAATAATGCTGCTGCATACAAATAACCTTAAGGGATAAATAAACACTAAATAAATCATTTAATATTTTGACAAATAAACTGACGGGAAAAAAAAACCTCAACACCAATAAAGACTTGTTTTAGATAAAAGAAATTTTGTAGGCGTGTTTATACATCTGAAAGATGACATCGATTCAAATTTCACGCTTCGCGCTTAAGTGTGGCGCTAGTAGCGCCACTCGCAATTTTCAAGTCAGATTTGCTTTAAATGCGTGTTGTAAAATTCGTGAGCATTATTTATCTTCAAAATTTCATGAATTGAGTTGAGGTTGACCAAGAATGCTTTTAAGAAGACAAAGAAGCTATTATCATCAGCTCCCCGAGTCGGAAAGAGGTCGTATAATAGGACTACGAAAAAGTTAATTTTCTTTCCACCATTTTGCAGAAAGACTTGGACGAAATGTATCCACTGTGCGTGATTGTTGGAACAGTGGTCAAGGGATGGCACTGCCTCAAGAAGACTAGGTTCCGGGTGACCACGTGGCACTATTAAGATGAAAGACCGTCGGTCGTATTCGGCGTACGGCTCTTGCGCATCGTACCGCAATTCGAGCTGCAGTTGGTACCACAGTGACGCAACGAACTGTTAGAAATCGGTTACTTCAAGGATAGTTCCGAGCAAGGCACTCTGTTGCATCCATTCCAGACTCCAAGTCATTGCCGTTTGAGACGCCAATGGCGTCAAGCCAGAGCTCGTTGGAGGACGGAGTGGCAGTCTGTTGTGTTTTCTGATGAAAAAAGGTTCTGCCTTGGTGCAAGTGATGGCCATGTGCTGGTCAGAAGGAGGCCAGGGGAACGCCTGCAACCAAACTGTCTGCGGCCTAAACACGCTGGACCTACAATCTGGAGGCATGGTCTGGGGAACAATTTTCTATGACACCAGAAGCACTCTCGTGTTTATCCCAAACACATTGACTATGCAAATTTGTACGTTAGTCTGGTAATTCAACCTATAGTGCTGTCATTCATGAACAGCTTTCAAGGGGAAGTTTTCCAGCAGGATAACGATCAACCTCATACCGCTGTTGTAACGCAACGTGCTCTACAGAGTGTCTACATGTTACCTTGGTCAGCGAGATCACCAGTTCTGTCTCCCATTGAGCACGTATGGGATATCATTGGACGCCAATTCCAGCATCATCCCTAACCAGCACTGACAGTCGCAGTATTGACACAACAAGTACAACAAACATGGAACACCATACCACAAAGTGACATTCGGCACTTGTATGACACAATGCATGCACGTGTGCAGGCTTGCATTCAAATTTTTGAAGGTTGTAGCGGCTATTTATGTAACAGAATTTAACATTTGAAATGCATTTTATTGAGCTTAAATTACCCTGTGATCTTGAAAATCTAATCAATTAAACATGATAATTAGACAAATGCACCGTCCAAATTTCATTACTCTATAGTAAGTTTTTCTTGCTGTTGGGATTTTTTTTCCATCAATGTAACTTAAAGTTGTCATTACATTTGTAAAGATATTTTATAAAATTAAATATTTTTTATTACAATTATATTAACCATCAAACTGTTAACTATTATTATTATTATTATTATTATTATTATTATTATTATTATTATTATTATTATTATTATTATTATTATTATTATTATTACAGGAATGATAATTCTAACTTTATTAGAAAAATAATAACAAAACAAAAAAAAACGTGAAGAAATCTATTTTTATACAACAAACGCATGTAGATTGCAATGCATAAAACCTCCAATTTTAATCACCAATGCTTTGTTTACTGAACTACTTGTTATAAATACTCCTATTTATTTTATTCTAATCTAGCGATTCGTACATGAGTTTCCTTTTCTGCCCTCAGATAGTTTTTCACGTTTCCATGGAAATATTTTCTGTTCATATTTATTTTTCATGTTTGTTCGATTTTTTTTTTTTTTCTGTTGTTGTCAAAATGAGTAATCTCTGTTGTCGATATATGTATATTATGTATTCCACACTCCTAATGTTTGTGTCTACTTGTCAAGATATATAAATTATTTGAAAAAATTACAAGCTTTACATTACTTCAGTAGTTAAAATATTTGTTTACTACAATATTTTACCAGTGTTGCCGAGAGGAATAAGAAAAAACTTCATAAACTTAAAAAAAAAAGGTAAAACACAAGGAAAGCAACTTATCCTTAATACTGTTCACTGTTCTTTTATACGTAAAAAATATGACTATTTTGCTGCAACGTCACTCCACCGCTTTTATAAAAAACGACTACTTCAGGCTATCATGGAGCATTCTCACTGGCCAAAAGAGTGATATTCTATAAAAGCGGGAGAGTGACGATGCAGCAAAATAGTCATATTTTTTACAGTGTAACTGAAAGTTTAACTTTTCTTACGCTACTTAAACCGAAGACAGATATGAAATTTTAAAGATATGAAATTTTTCAGAATATAGATTTCACCATAAGTATCTTGAACCCATTAGAAGAAATTTCCAATATTATTATAAGTTTAAAATAAAAATAACTGAAAATAAATAAATAATTAAAATTTTAAGACAAAATTTTAAAACGATCAAAAATGCTTATTTTTTGACATATTTCCTCGAATTTGCATAAAATGCAAATTCAACATTTACAAAACTACAAAAAAAAAAAAAAAAAAAAAAAAAAACTTACAAAAAAAGTTGTGTATCGATTTTTTAATCCTTTCAATAGTTAATTTTTAAGGGATTTTTTATTTTTAAATTTCATATCGATTTTAATCAAGATTTTACCTTTTAATAAGTTAAAAATCAAATTTAATTATCTTCATGAAGATGTATTTAAAAATTCATACACAGTTTCTTCGTACGCAATATCAAAGATTTTTTCCTTATTTATATTTCGCCAGTTTTGATAAAAAATTACGTCGCGTGGCGTATTTCAAAAAACTAAAAGTGCTATTACACGTGCACAGTTGCAGGCGTCAAATTCCTGGCGTCTCCATGTTATCCTATGGGACCAGGGGAGTCGCTTGGTAGCGCGCGATTCTCTTTTGTCGAAGCGTCTTTGACGCCTGGAACGAAGCGAGTCGCCAGTAAGAGCCAATCAAATGCTTGGAAATCCAAATGATGGTAAAGAATCTTCTCGAACAGCCAATGAAATGCTAAGAACACGAAAAAAAGCAGGCGATTTTTGTCACCTGCAATTTTTACGTGTAATAGCACTTTAAAAAGGACCAAAAAATGGTTTGCGTACAAAATTCAAACGCTTATATTTTTTCGAAAAATAATTACATCTGTAATGCGGTTTATATCATGCATATTTTCTTGCTACATCCGAATTTTCTGCAGTGCTTATCATATTAGGTAAACCATTTTCACTAAATCTGATCTCGGTATAGTCCGACTATACATAGTATTGAATTGCGCTCTTTATAAATACCGTATTAATTATTCGCAATAATAATATTATACGTAGCAGGCATGTCTAATGCAAAGCAATGAAATTCAACAAGGCTACAACATTGGTTAGTGCGCGTAATATTTGTTCACAACTGGGGATTTTATTGAAACATAATCATTTATTTTCTATAGAATAAAAAAAAAAAAAAAAAAAAAAAAAAAAAAAAAAAAAACCTTATACTTACAGACACGACAGATCACTTTTCTGCAGATGGTAAACTCCATTAATATTTGCTACTATTCTTGTCTTTTACACAAAACAACACAACTCATCTCTGTTTATTCTTTTGGCTACTACATGCATTGGGGAGAACTAAAGTTTGTTAACAATTCTTCCTGTTTATAAGATCGTATGTTTGTTCTTTGAACAAATGTGACTGAGCTTTATTGAAAGAATTCAAAAGAAAAATTGTCTAATATTTCCTAATCGCTTTCTAGAAAAAAAAAAAAAATCTGCATTTGTGTAATAAAATCAATGAATAATTGATAAATGCTTTGCACGAAGAAGCATCGAATAAACTGTTTCTCAGATTCTTTCTCTGACGAAATAATCCCCAGAGAAAAATCATGTGTAACCTTTGATTCTGAAGAATTGACGTCTAAATAATCATGACTTTTGTTATAATGGCAATTTTATTCTAAAACATGTATCAATATTCAGAGAAAATCAATTCCCATGCGCATGATGAATTCTGTCTGCACATTTCCGGTTTCAAATTAATTTCAAGTTCGGCTGGACAATTTGCATTTTTGAATATTTTTTTATTTAGTAAAGTTGTCCTTCCTTTCATGAAATATAAAATAATTTGCATCTGAAATACTTTAATGTAATCATTAGTAATTGTATTGGTTATAAATTTTAACGTACATACATGAATCCTCAATACAGGGTGTACGCAATACCTTGAAACAAAACTAGAGCGCAAGTGTAATCACAGATCGTACACAGGGTTTCTTTTAAAATCTCTTTCATAACACTTTATTCTTGAATTAATAAATCAAAATTGGTGCTTTATAATTATTAAATCTTTACATAAATGGCAACACATTACATTTAATTTTAAAATATATTCGATAAATATTTATAAATCAAACTTAACATACAAAATACTTAAATAAAATTCAAAATGGCAAATAGTTTTCAATTCAGCAATTTTGAAAATTTAGCGCAGGTATAAATAAAATATAAAATTTTTAAAACTAAAAAGTTGTTTCAAATATATTTAAAATGCTCAAAGAATTTAGAAAAAATCCATATTAATTGTTTGATTTTCCAAACAGTCACTAGATGGTACCAGAAAAGAAGGTTAACATTAATTTAAACTTCGGGGAAAAAAAAAAAAAAAACTTTCAATGCTTGAATTTTTGAATAATTCTTCCAATGATAAGATGAAAAAAAATTGTCCTTTTATTTTAAGAAATGGCAAGTGTATGGCAGCAGTAAACAAAACAAATTATTGGTTCTAGATTGAATTTTCAAATTTTCTGCGTTTGTAAAGAAAAAGAAAAAAAAAAGATATTTTAATAATTATTGTTGTGGCAAAAAATGAAATAAGCCTTTAAAATGGCTAGAAAAGTAATGTTCTTTAAATTAAATCCACCTGGAAAAAAGTGTAATAATGAGAAATATATCGAAGTTCCGACAGCGAGATTCGAACCACAATCTTTTTCATAGAATACGGATGTTCTACCACTACAAAATGGGCACTCAACGATATGAGCTAATATTATATTTTAAAATCAGAAAAAGAAAAAAAAACGAACTTTTTAAATTAAATTAATGTAAGACTTTTTCAAAATTTTATGATTTTGGATATGACAGAAGTGGCCAACTTTATAAAAAAGAAAAAAAAAAAGCCTTACAACAAGAACAACAACACAAAAATTAAGATTATAAAAGTTTAATGATATGAACAAAACCCTAAAAAGGATATGCATGGTGATGAAATTTAAGGAAATTCTCGGGAAACCGGGAGATAAAAAAAGGACTCCTCCCCCAAATTAAGCACAGGGATGCAATGGAATACACGCGGTATACCCTCTGGATTTTTTAATGAACACAGTATACTCTCTATTTTCCAAGAAAGCTATAATGTATATATTCTAGGGTATACGGTCTTCCTTGACCGTATACCCTCTGCTTAGAGCTTATACTCTCTGTTGTTTTAACGACTACACCGCTGATCAAGCATATGCTGTAAAAATATCAACTCCTTTAATTTTTCTGAAAATGTGGTTAAAGTTATTCGGCCATGGAAAAGAAGTTTATACATCGTAAATGAATATACTTTTAACAGGAATTTTATTTGATAAAAGATAACTTACAATAATGGGCTTAGTGGTTGTGGTGCAACTTCCCACCCAGATGAATAGAAACGATTTGACATAAAATTTGCGAACCAATAATAATAATAATAATAATAATAATAATAATAATAATAATAATAATAATAATAATAATAATAATATTAATAATAATAATAATAATAATAATAATAATAGTAATAATAATAATAATAATAATAATAATAATAAAGTTTAACGGTAGTAAATAACTACAAATGAAAAACCCTTCAATTGTAAATATGCTAAAAGAGACTAAGAAATATTAAACATGATTACATAAAGGAAAAGCTTAGTGTTTGAAGATAAAATGTAAATTTAAATTAAAAAATAAAATTAAAATTAAAATTTCATTCTAAAAAAGCTTTGTTAAAGAAAGCGTTAGCCATTAGTCAGCGAGGTCTTGCCTTACACTTAAAAACCTTTTCTTATAGATTCACATAGATTCTGTAGAATATACTCACTCTCACCAAAGAGTTGTGCGTCATAATTAATATCTCGGGAACTAATTAAAAAATTAAAATCCTGAGCTCCAAATACATCAGGAGAGATCTGGGACTAACTTCATAAAAAATTTGAGCCGTGCATGTTCATGGGCCATTTAAAGCCTGAGAGCTAATGTCCTACAGATTCTGTATGTAGATATGTGTGTATATTATAGCGTACTAATGTATGTATGTAACGAGAAACTCTTGATAGAACTATCCGATTTCCTTCAAATTTTATAAATAGGTTCATTCTAATAAGACATTTCCCTGATTAGTTTTGAGGTTGTAGCGGGGGGATGATTCCCCTTAAGTTAGATAAATAGTTTTTCGTGTAGTAATATCCGATTTGCTTCAAATTTTGTAAATATGTTCATTCTTATAAGAAACTTCCCTGACTAGTTTCGGGAGTTTACTGATTAAGCATAAACGGAATAAGAGAGCTAATTCACTTTAATTTATGTAGAAAAGGATTTTTCATGCAGAATTATTTGATTTTCTTCAATTTGGTGTACTAGTTTATACTGATAAGGAGCTTCTCTGGTTAGATTTGTTGGTCTATTGATTGTGTATGAACGTGGAAACGAGAAATAATCCTTGCTTTACTTTTTTAGTTAATTTTTCATTTTAATTTTTTTTTTTTTATTGTAGCATTCTTTTTTCTGTTTCGGTGCAATTGATTAGTTTTATAGTTCATCCAAATAATGCCTCTGGTAATATAAAACTTAATGCGTCGTATTGGCACAGTGAAAACGATGCGACGAGTAATTGCAAAGCAACTGAGGAAGAAGGGGCAAAAGCGAACCAGCGAAAGACAAAGAATGGCTCAAATACATACCGCGAAAACATCAGAGCGACGTGCCACCAGTCTCGATCAAATATATTTGTAAGTATGTGAATAAAGACAGCAACATGGCAGAACCAGAAACAAGTGAAGGAATGTGGTTATAGATATGAATGAAATAACAGACTACACGGCTGGAAGATATATAATATGTAATAAATCTGTAATACGAATTCTTTCATTTCCCATACATGAAGGAAGTTCAGCTTTTGTTCACTTATCAGTAAATTTAGAAAATTTGAAAAATGCGATTATTTTACTGCTAAAAATGTTCAAAGGATAACTCTGAATCCACCGGTTAGCACGGCCAGCGTGTTCTGCAACTGCAGATTTCAACAGAAAGAACGCGACAAGCTGAGAGTCGCTGAAATACATGAACGCGAAACAGCAGATCAGCTGCAAACACAGCTCCGTGCTATCCTATAATGCGATTACAATCGCCTTGCATTTCAGTACAACCCAGCTGATGATTATTTCGCTGGTATGTTCTCATCGCCAATATGTCTGAAGTATGATCTTATTGAAAGCTCTGAAATTCAACAGAGAAAATATATATGGATGTGTTGCACTAACGGAAAAATTAAACTGCCTCAACTTGGAGTATTACCAGAGCCATTAAAAAGTTTGCTCTTGCAGGATATATCGCGAAATCAAATATTTCCATATCTAACATCAGGAAATACTACTCAAGATTCTAAATAACGTTGTTCATTGCGGAAATTGAACCAGCTCAAACCATGCCAACTTTCAAAGTGAAAGAAAAATTTTATCATAAAGCTGACTCCTTGCTTCCGTTGCCACATGGTTAACATATATACCTAAAAATGTACATTTCCCCGGCGAACACAATGATGCATTGAACGTACGCTGGAAAAGATGGATATCACTTATACAGAAGAACATCAGCAGAAGAATGCGATAAATTAGCAATCATACAAATGTGAAACGGTAACATCGAAGTAAATAACTTGGTGCGTATTTCCATACTCGCCTTTGTTTTTAAAACCATACAAAGTGCACATAAACGTGGAATACTGCGACTCTTTTAAATCGATCAAATATATTTGTAAGTATGTGAATAAAGACAGCAACATGGCAGAACCAGAAACAAGTGAAGGAATGTGGTCATAGATATGAATGAAATAACAGACTACACGGCTGGAAGATACATAATATGTAATAAATCTGTAATGCGAATTCTTTCATTTCCCATACTTGAAGGAAGTTCAGCTTTTGTTTACTTATCAGTAAATTTAGAAAATTTGAAAAATGCGACTATTTTATAGCTAAAAATGTTCAAAGGATAACTCTGAATCCACCGGTTACAACTTTGACTACTTTCTTCATGTTATATCAAAATGACGCGTTCGAGAAAACACCGTTGTATTCGGAAGTGCTTAAGTATTACACATGGAATGTGAGTAGAGCCTTATTGGAACGAAGCAAACGAGCAGAAAATAACCTGGCATATTAAAAAAAAAAAAACTACGATAGGCAAACTTTAAACCATTTATCACAATCAGAGTGAATGCTTCTTTCTTTGCATGCTGCTGGTAAGTGCCCAAGTCAAAGGAATTTCCAGCATTTCAGAACTGTCAACCACTGCATGTCAAATTCTGAGTTTATTGGAGAACAGCCCACACTCTGATGTATAGATTAAGACACGTGCAATATGCCACATTCAAATCAAATTCGCGCATTGTTTGCAATTATATTAACCACCTGCTCTTTTTATCTGTAACAAAATTTTGGAGTAGAGATAAATAGCATACAGTTGAAAATATTTTCTATATGAGCATGTATTTCACAACAGAAATCTACGACAATCCGTTGATAATGGTTGAAGATTTGTGCTTTTAAATTACGAATAAAGTTCTCAACTAACTGGAAATGCGATTATCGAATCGATCGTCAGATGCTGCGTAGTGAAAAAATTACAACACGGGTGATCTTTTGTTGTATGCACAATCAACATAAACAAATGATCTATCTAACATGCAACATGCAATATATACAACAAAACATCTATCTAACATACAACATACAACAAAAGTTCTATTTGCAATCAATTGCAGTACTTGATAGTAAATGCGTTTTCCTAAGCTAATGCTTGAGTAAAAAGGCATTTACTATCAAAAATTGCAATCTGTCAATATCAAGGTTGGAGAAATCTTTTTAGAAACGCCTGGAGAAACTGGTAAAACGTTCCTAATTAGATTTATTCTGGCAGATTTTTGATCTCAAAAGGACACAGCCTTAACTCTTGCGTCATCAAAAATAGCTGAGACATTGCTACCAGGTGAAAGAACTACTCATCCCGTTTCGAAAATACCAGTGAACATGCAATTTGCTGAATGCATCGTATGTAAAATTTCCAAAGCGTTCTGCATAGGAAAAGTATTGTATAAATGCAAACTTATTTTTTGGGATGAATGTACAATGGAGCACAAAACATCGTTGGAGGATCTTAATCAATCATTGCAAGATTTGCGTGGGAAAATCCGACCACTTGAGAACGCATTAATATTGCTTGCAGGAGACTCATGCAATCATTACCTGTAATTCCTCAATCGACATCAACATTAAAAAAAAGTTAGCCTGAAACACGCTACATTGTGACTATAGGTTAAGACATTAAAATCAAATACGAATATGTCATGCTTCTGCTAAATGATCGATCAGCTGAGATAGTCTCATATCAAATGTTGGAATTTTTGGAATTTGAGTATTCTTGTTTCCAAGAACAAAGATGTCTACGAACTAAACAACATTATTCAGTCTAATATACAAAGTGGGGGGAATCATAAACAAGTCTGTCGACCCTGTTGTGGAAGCAGGTGATGTGATTAATTATTCAACAGAATTTTAAAATTCAATCGATCTACTAGGAATGTCACAGAACATATTGCAACTGAAAATCGTGTGCTAATTATTATGTTCTGAAATATCCACCAGTCAAATCTTTGTAATGGCACATAGCTTGCAGTAAAAAAATAATGAGCAACGTCGCAGAAAGAACAATCTTGATAAGAGCTTAAAGGTAAAAATGTCCTCATTCATGGCATTCCCGTATTTTCAACGAATGTGCCATCTCAATTTTAGCGATTGCAATTACCAATTTGATTGGCGTTTGCAATCTCCATCAACCAAGCTTTGGGTCAATCTTAAGAGCTCTGCGTTTAGATCTACAGACGGATTCCGTCTCACATTGACAATTATATGTTTCATATTCCAGAACCGGCAAACCAGAAAATCTCTATATATGCTCAAAAAATATTACAATAAAAAATATTGTATGTATCTACAAGCACTGTACACTTTCTCTTTTCTTTATTTCTCTATTTAATCAGACTGAGCTACAGCAACGCGTGGCCGGTATGCATATTTCAGATGTGTATATTGCTGGGATGATTACTGTTTCTAAACCAATAGGAGAGCGTCATTATCACGGTCAAGTACACGCCCACACAGTTTGATTGACAGGAACTCGTGGACAATTGACGGTGCTAATTATAACGATAATCTGTTGCGGATGAAAGTGAGCTGACTGGCTGAATGGTTAGAGCGTCGAGCTTGAAACCGGAGGATATGGGTTCGCGTCCATCGCGGGCCGAGAGTCCGTTGGTGATTTTTTTTTTTAAATTATTGGAGGCTGTCTTTTATTAATATATAAGACATTTAAAAAAAATATTTCAAACCCTTTTAATATTCTAAATATCGTTCCAAAATGATTTATATATATATTAAACAAATGGGAAAAAAAGTATTCTGCGAAAATATCCGTATAAGCAAAATTCTTACTTTAATTTTTATTTATTTATTTATTTATTTATTTCAGGATCAGAGGAAGTATAATTTCTAATTGAAGTAAATAAAATTCAGTCATTTTGAAAAAAAAAAAAAAAAAAAAAATTCTTTCGTACCTTTAATTTTTAATTACCGAGTACAAATTCAAACAATCCGAGTACAAATAAATAATAAACACACACGATCAATTGTCCACGAGCTCCTGTCAATCAAACTGTGTGGGCGTGTACTGACCGTGATAATGACGGTCTCGTATTGATTTAGAAACAGTAATCGTCCCAGCAATATACACATCTGAAATATGCGGCCGGTATAGCTAAGTTTTTAAATAAAATATCTTGTGTATTTGATCTTATCTTGCAATATATCGACTTGTATTCAATGCATTAATCTTAATTCAGTTTTATTTTTCTTTATTCTTCTATCTTTACTTCTTTCTTTTCTTGCTTATTATTACTTTTTTCTATTGTTTAAGGATTTTTACTCTAATTACGAAAATATGCATGATATTTTTAGAACAACTTTTAACTGACTTAAACTCATTTTTGCATATACACACACAGGATCTTTAACTATTTTATTTCACTTCATTCTTTTTTGAGGCAAATGAAATATTCAATGAATTGGATTTGGTTATGTGACCGTGATACATACCTGCTTAGCCCCTTTGGCACTATGGGTGCATATATGCTTAAAGCCTTTGTTTTTGACATCCCATAAAAAAAAGCAAAATCCCTCTTGTTTAAGTAAGACATTTTCTTGATAATGGTAAACTAAATTTAATTACTTAACAAAAAATGGTGTCAACCGCAAAGCAGTAAAATTGTATTTTTTATTTATTTTATTTATTTTTTAATTATAATGAGAAATTTTAACTCAGAATTTGCATATTAGTGAAGAATGACTCATATATTTTACGAAAGTCTACATATGCATAATTCTTGAGTCACTTATTGTGAAGCAGTATTTGATACTTTCCCAGAAAGCATGTTATTATAATAGACAAGTGTCTAAATCTGATGTCAATTTAAGACTGGCAATATCTAACTATTAAATTTCAGTTCTGCAATTTTTATAACGATAATTTTTGTTATCTTCTAAACATCACTCATTTTTATTTTTTTAACAGACGTATAGAAAAAAAAATTACTTTCAAGTTCATTTGTTTTAAAATTATATCGCAATTTACTTATTTATTGAGATTTTAAAAATGATTTTCAAGCATGAATTTTAATATTCCATCTCTATCGCGTGCAGTCACTTTTACGAAGTAATAATAATCCATTTAAGAATATAAATAGTTATAGATATAAATAGTTCAGGCTTTGTCTCCAGCTAATTTTCATTACGAAATTAAAACTTCACCAACAAATAACTAATGAATGGAATAAAACAAAATAAAGTACAAATGTTATTTGTATGCAATCGAGCAATTTCAATTTTCGCACAGTCTAATAGGGAAAATAATCTACTGTCACTGAAAAAAATGGGTTCTTAAAATTGAGTAAAAAGTACTCAATTTTAAGTACTTCCCATACTCAAAATAGCTCCGATCCAAAAGTTCTCAAAACTGAGAAACACATGTGCTCATTTTTGATTCCATGGTTGTGTTCAAATGTAAATCACTATTATCTGCCCATTGAATTTAGAAATTAAAGTGAAAATATGCTGGTATTTATTTCTTGCTCAAAATTATGAGCAATAAACATTTAATTGATTATTTATTAAGAGAAATAGCAAAATTATAAGTAAAATACCCAAATCGAACATTTTTATATGACAAGAACATTATTTGCAAACATACTTAAAAATTATTTTAAAATACTGTGCATAATTTAATATTTACATTAATGAGCATCTTTTATGCCACTATGAATGACATAAATCAATGCTGGGTACAAAATCATCGTTTGTTTGGATTTGATAATATATCCTGTTTCAAAATTGAGAAAGCAATGTATTCATTTATGATCAAACATGCTCAATTCGTATATCGACTTACTCATTTTTGAGCACTCTATTTTTTTCAGTGTTCAAATGTACGATCTCATTATCGATTGTTTATAGTTTTTTAAATTATTTTCAAATATGAGATATTTTTGAATCGATCTCTATATCACGTGCAGAACAATTGCGAAAGATTATCCGTTTGCGTTTAAAACAAGATAAAAAGTTAAGCATTTATTTCCGACTGTTGTCTGAATGTCATTCGACAAACATTCCAGTAAGAAAATAAAAATTTATCAGTAAATAAATCAAATAAAATAATATGTTATAATATAATATAAATAAAATATAAATTTAACAGACGTGAAATCGAAAAATACACGCAAATCAATAAAATTATCAAGATAAAAAAGGTTACAGTGAGTAGCGAAATCTTTGACTATTTCTACATCTATTAACTGTTGGCATGTAATTAATACGAAAGTATCACTTTTAATGAATTTGCAAATTTAACATGAATGCATCATTGCTATTTTTTTTTAATATAAATATGCTTTTTCGTGTCGTTAATGGGGAAGCTAAAAATATATATTTTTTGTAACTAGGAAAATCTGGGTTTGATCACCTAATTTGCTTAAATGCACTTTTAAAAACATCAAATTAATACAGAATATAGTATAAGTCAGAAAAATATTTAGAACAATGTGTTCAATAAACCATAGTTATAATTACTTGGATAAATATCTAAAATACGAGATTCAGCGTTAACCTACTTACTTAGGTAAATGCCAGGAATACCTTGGACGCCGTAATGAACAATTGGGTTAATATTGTACGGCTATTTTGTCTATTGTCATTATTCAATTCAAACGAACGCGTTTTCATCTAATGCATAGAATGATGTTTTGCATTTAAGATCAAGTATTTTATTTTCATAGAGTGGCGGGAAAAAAAAAAAAAAAAAAAAAAAAAAAAAAAAAAAAAAAACTGCTACTTTATGAAAAAATGGGAAGGTATCCAAATTACATGTTTTATGTTTATGTTTCATGTGTAGATAATGTTGTTACATTAAAATAAATTTTTATTATTGATTTGCCATAAAAAGTAGTTTTTTGAAATGTATAATTATGCAGAATAAAATGTAAAAGAGTAAAAATGCACTAGTTTGTCAAAAATGAAGCAAATATTTAATCACAAATGCAGTAAATAATAATAATGAATTTCAATAACTGAGTCATGTTACATGAATGTTAATATATTCATATACTAGCTGACCCGTCCAACGTTGCCCGGGTCCGTATTAACAATATTAAACGAACTTGAAATTTGTATGATTTTATCCTTAATTCGAAACATGCAGAGATGCATTATTTGAAATACGTGGCCGCTGACTGTGTAAAAAATCGGTTTAAAAAACAACAACTAATATTAAGCTCTAAAAATACTCAAAATGAACAAAGGAAAAACGCGGGAGGGAGCAGTAGCGTAGCTATGTTTTTTGGTGCCCGGGGCCAGCTAGAAATTTTGCGTTTTCACCCCATTATAGATATATAACAATTTCTCTCAATTTGGTGCCCCTAGGCCTCGGCGCCCGGGGCGGACGCCCCCCTTGCCTCCCCTTAGCTACGCTACTGGGAGGGAGTATGTGTCCAACAATTGCGTGATTTTTGTGTGAAAGTGTTTGGTATTTATCCGTAAAAATCATTATTAAGTCACATAACTAGTTATTTCTTTTACACATAGAAGTCCCAAGTGAAATATTTAGAATTTCAAGCTAATTATATCACTCTTAAATCCGACTATACCGTGAATGAAATCGATACTCGATGTTAGCTAAAAGGTTTGTACAGGACCCATTTTGAATGTAAATAACAAAAAAAAAAAAAAAATCGGTTTGAGGTAAAAACGTGCGGTTTGCTGTATTGTTATCAGAAAATCAATAAATTTTTAGACATGCACTTTCTAAAAATAGTTCGAATTTCGGCCAAGAGATGGCGCTGACGGCGGCAACAGGATGTTGAAATTCAAACATTACTCTAGTTTTCATAAGCGTGAGCTTTTCGGTTCCTTTCGCAGAGTTGAATCTTAGTCAACATGTTAAATCGACATCCCACTCATCTGCAGAAATAAAGTTTGTTGAATGAAAAGGGATTTAAAATAATATTTATGATTGAATAATGCTTATTATACTTAATAAAAACCAACAAAATATTCATTGACTTTTCACACATTTATCATAAGTAAATTGTATTCAAAAAAGGTTTTTGTAACCGGTTAACTGATTTTCTTTTTACGTACAATAAATTGAAAATATCGGATAAACTCTGCTTTTTTAAGTTAAAAAAATCTTAATATTTAATCTAAACATTTCTTCCATTAAATAGTATGAAATTGTATTTAAAAAAGTAGTGATATTAAAAAGCTTTAAGTTATGGATCAAGCAAACTCTTCTTGCCTGGAAATAGTGTTGGGGAAGTTCCCTGTCTAAGGAAAAAAGAGGGCAGTGACTTATAAATTGGCACATAAAAATGTAATAAACCTTAGAATGAAAGATGCCGTTTATAATAAATCCTGTTTTAAACGTATATATAAAAAAAAATATATTGATTTCGACGGAGAAAAAACATACAAAACCAGCTGCTAGGACAGAAACCTGCCTAAAACGACTATTGTTCATTTTTCAGAAAACCGAATTCATCCCTACATTATATTCATATTTTGACATTTAGCACATCTGAAAATTTTATTAAGAAAGCCAAGAGAGATTTTAAGATGACTTTTACACACACGTCAGCTTTTCCCCTCCCCCTACCCCTCAACTGAAAACAGATCTACGCAGAAACGGAATAATGTTTAAAAAGGAAAAAAAAGTATTATAACTGTTTTATATCCATCGAGTTACCCCTTTTCAAAATTTCATTACTAAGAGCATCATAGATCCTGAAATATATTTTACGTCCACCAGCCGCCCTTTTATTAATTATTCTCCATGAGCAAAAGAAGGAAAAGGAGAAATTTAAAAATTCCTCTTGCATTTATAAAAATGCAAGAGGAATAAAAATGCAAGCAAATAAAATTTTTAATTTGAAATAAAAAAACATTATTTTAAAAAAATGATTCTAAAAACTTTTTTAAAATTATTTATGAAAAATACTAATGTTCCAGCAATTTGGTAATATTTATAATTATAAAATTGAACTAAAATAAATGACCTATGATGATTCTATGATGATTTAGGATCTATTATGCCTTCTGTTATAAAATTTTGAAAAGGGGTGACTCACATGATATAAAAGCAGGTGAGTCGCTTTTTATTTCTTTTTAAGTATTCTTCGATTTCAGCGTAGATGAGTTTGCAATCAGGGGAAGAAGAGGAACGGGATGTATGTAAAAAGCATGTTAAAATCTGTCGTGACTTTAGTAATAAAATTTTCAGATATGTTAAATGTCAAAATATGAATATAATGTAAGGATGAGTTCGGTTTGCGGAAAAATGAAAACTATTTCGTTTTAGACAGGTTTTTGTCTTAGCAGGTAGTTTTGAATGTTACTTTCTCCGTCATGATCAATAATGTTTTGTGTTTAAGACAGGATTTGTTATAGACGAACATTTATTCTAAGGTTTTATATATTTTTATGTGCCTATCTATAAGTCACTGCCTCACTTTTATTTTATACAGGGAACTTGCCACCACTATTTGCTTACTACTGTTTTAACTTCTGATTTCACTACATGTCGTATAGAGAAGAAGATTTTGCTTGGTCTATCTCTTAAAGCTTTTTGACATCACTAATTTTTTTAAATCCAATTTCATACTATTTAAGGGGAGAAATGTTTAGATTAAATATTAAGATATTTTTAACTTAAAAAAGAGGTGTTTATCCCTTATTTTCAATTTATTGTACGTAAAAAGAGAATCAGTTAACCGGTTACAAAAACATTTTTTGAATACAATTTACTTATGGTAAATGTGTAACGGTAAACCCACGTTGGGCGCTATTTGTAACAGTGGGTTGGTCGTGGTGGAGGTTAAATGTAGACATACTCAGTAATTTAGGATAAAATAACAAAGTTTATTAAAGTGATAATGGCTGAAGGGAAGTGGAGCAAGTCTCAAATTTACACAACTGAAAACACTAGGAACAGCCAAATCATACTCACAGGCTTCGGCCTAGCTCAGTCGGGGCACCGCCTAACACTTCTCACTATCTTCTGGCTGAGCTGCTAAACAAAGCTTGATTAAACAGCCCGTGGCTGTGGGTAATTCTTTATTTCACCAAATAATCAAAAATGGAACTAATATAAACTCTCTTACCACGGCCGAATCTCAAATCAATTATCCAAACTCCTTTCCACTTCACAGGAGGCCGTTGCTACTTCCTATTCGCTAGCACTTCGCTGAACAATAATTCACTTCGCTTGTCTAATACTAGAGATCCTTACTCGCTGGCTGCTGGCTAATGCCAGAGACATCCAAACCCAAGCTTTTATATGCTGCAAACTGAGATACTTCACATTAACATATTACCAATAACCGCGAGCTAACTGTAAAATCCGAAAGAGCACACACACACTCTAGAAAGTTAAAGTAAAAGAGAGGATAGATGTCGCTTTTACGCTTACACTTGTTAAATTATTGACGTCACGATCTCAGAAGTACTAGAGTGCCTTTATGCAAAGGTCACTCCCTCACAACCCCCCCTCGGATTTTACAGAGAAAAAGGGCTGGGCCAAATGCATGCCCAGAACTTTTTCTTGTTATAAATTTCGAGCCGTAATAAACACAGTGATGGGTGAAATTTAGCGCCGAAACATAACTTTTAAAATATTAACTTTAACCCATCACAACCAAAAAACCTCAGTTTGCCTCAAAAAATTCACATATTCAATCCAATCGTTCTTCTATCTTACAAATAGCCTCCGTAAAACTTCCAAAAACTCGTAAAACTTTCAAAACTAATTACTTCTTCTTTCAAAACAGCCCACTCCACTGGGAGTGCTAAAATTTCTCAAAATACTAAACTTCCGAAATTTTCCTCAATATTGCAATACAACTATAATATTACCAAAAATTATCTCTCCATAACTTTCCTAATACTAAAATTCGCACCAAGTCCAAAAAACCCAATGCGCAAAAATTTTCCTCATCCAAATACCGAACACATCTAGAATTAAATTTTACTTCATACTCAAAATAACTCTGCTATTACGTAATACCTACATACCCATTAGCCGATAAACTAACTCCCAAAATTCTTCAGAACTTAACTCCACTTTAACAATAATTGGGGCACATACGTACAGCGTCATATCGCTGTGCTTATGCAACAATAAAGAAAAAATATCAAAAATTTACAAAACGACGTCATCATGCTCTTCATCTGTATTAACTAAAAGAAAAATAGCAGAATCAATACATAACACAGGTATACTTCCCTGCAAGAAAATCACATTAACATTCAATTTTAATACAATACAATTTCAAATTCAAACGCAGCTTAAAAATTCGCAACTTGCGGAAACCATTCCCAACTAAAGTACAAACGCAACACATAAAACACGAACGATAAGAAGAAAGTTAATTCATTAAATGTTAGTATAAGAGATAGAAACGCGTGTCAAGGACTTCTTGACCGCAAAACACGTGCGCGTCTGAACCGCGGCGCGTGTACAAAATAACCCAAATTATTATCTGTACTTTCTGAAAATTTAAACATACATTAACATACATTTTATAACACATGAACAATATAACAATATAGTAACATTTTTAACAAATAACACAACAATTTAACAATAGATCCAGAATTTTTAAAAGCAGTTAAGACCAAAATCTCAAACATACATAAAACTAACAATTTTGCCAACAAATTTTGAACACAATTAAGCACCAATCGTGAGTCCGTCAAAAATTCCAAAAATGGCCAAAAGTACCAAACAGTCTTTCTGCTTTCTATTCCTTCATATTGCTACCACATATATGCACTCTAATAGAAATTTAATAAAGAACATTATCACCCAATCATAGAGATGATTCACTGCTGGCTGGCTTCATACTACAGGATGGTTTTCTCCTCTTGTCCCAGAAACCTTGTACGAAGGATCTTTCGTCATCAGAACTGTACGGTGACGCCACAGTTGACTGTCGTGCCTGCAGCCTGGTTCGGAATGGATGCCGCGGGATACTTGTAGGTTCCGCTCGACGACTCTGCTCTGGCCGGTTTGCTGGGGTCACTCCATAGCGAGATTCACACTGTTGATGCCGGTAATCTGAGAGTTGTCTCCTCTTTCTAGACGCACCCGAAGTTACTGAAGATCCTAGACCACGTTTCTTTCCAGACCTACGCTGCTTCTTATTGGGCAAAAATTCCGACTTTAAAGTCCTTTTAACAGTTTGGCGAGTGTCCATCTGAAATCTTTTCCGGGGATTAAGTACCGAATATGGTGAACTATTAGATAATGTATGTTTGTGAGGTTGCTGTCTAATAGGTGGAGGAACTGGACAGTTTATAATTTTTTGTCTTTTATGGCACACAGAGTCCGATGTATTTGACACAGTTCTCTTATTTTTATTATCATACTTTGCTCTCGGATTTCTAGGCTTTCTACTTTCAACAACAGTTTTTGGAGCTGTTTGACCAACTTTTCTTCTTGAATATTGATGAAAAGAATTAGATGAAGAAGTGCTGAACTCGGGACACTCATTGGATCGGGAATTTCGCGAAACACCACTCGACACATGAGAACCTTCACTACCATTTTCTCTAAACTTATAAACTCTAACCTGATCCAAATTAACCGTCATTCTTTCACCATTGACATCAACAACCAAATTATTATTTCGAACTTCTAAAACCTCGAACGGACCTACAAACTTCGGACCAAACTTAGCTACTCTCTTTTGACGACTTGAACTTAACCAATGCTTTTCTACTAACACAAAATCTCCAACTTTCACTTCTAACTCCCTCCTACGCATATTATAATACTGAGCCTGCTTTTCTTGCGCTTTTCCCATCTGAACTTGAGCTTCCTTAACCAACCTCTCAATATCCTGACACATGTACTGACTTTCCGCATCTGACACCATAACTAGCCTTTGGAATGGAATAATGACTTTTCTACCCAAAAACAATTCAGCTGGCGTTTTCCCCGTCGACTCGTGAACTGCTGTACGAAGTGCGTACGCAAAATGCTGAAGAAACTGGTCCCAATTTGCATGATGAGAACCAACATATGAAGAAATCATTTGAATTAATGTACGATTTACACGTTCAGCCATATTAGACTGAGGTCGATACGGAACAGTAAAAGAATGATCGATCTCCAGCTTTTCACACAGGGCCTTAAATATATCAGAAATAAAACAAGGGCCATGATCGCTCACTACCCTAATTGGTGCACCATATTTAGAAATATAATTATCGAAAAATGCATCGGCAACTGCAGGTGCAGAAGCCTTCCTGAGGGGGACTAACTCTACCCATTTACTAAAATAATCAACTATAACTAGCACAAATCTATATCTTCTAGGATTAGACAATGGATAAGGACCGATTAAATCTACACCTACACATTCATTAGGAAAATTTACTTTAATAGGAATTAATTTGCCAGCTGGACTTACATTTTTATAATTATAACGTTGGCATGTGCTACAGCTGGAGACTTAAGCGCGCACTGCTTCCCGCATTTTAGGGAAGTAGCAGGATTCACAAATTCGAGCATAAGTTTTCCTGATTCCTAAGTGACCTGCTAATGGATTATCATGAAATTCTTTCAAGATGGCCTTACGAAGACTAGCCGGAATAAAAACTCTTAATTCTCCACGTGAATTTACAATTTTAGAATAAAAAAGAAGACCATCGATAAGCTTAAAAGATTGGGACCATTTCTCAAACATAGGCACATCTGCGCTCGGGACATCATCAGGATTTTCCAAGTAACGATATAAACTACCAAACTCTTCATCTTGCTTCTGTTCCCTTATCAACTGCTCTCGCGACCTTAACACCAATGAAGACAATGCACAACACTTAACTTCCTCCGTGACCTCTAAACCACCATGCGGGTTTCGTGACAGAGCGTCCGCTACCGCATTCTCCTTGCCAGCCCTATGTTCTATAACCACATTATACTCTGCTAACTTCAAACACCATCTGACCATACGAGACGACAAACCCTTTCCATTAGTTAACTTTGTCAAAGCTGAATGATCCGTAATGACTTTAACCGGTACATTAGTGAAAAAACAACGAAATTTATTCAAAGCCCAAATTACTGCAAGACACTCCCTTTCCGTAATCGAATAGTTCCTTTCGGCTGCATTTAAAATTCTCGACGCAAAAGCTATAGGTCG
This sequence comes from Maratus speculifer, assembly GCA_964019185.1. Classification (NCBI taxonomy): domain Eukaryota; kingdom Metazoa; phylum Arthropoda; class Arachnida; order Araneae; family Salticidae; genus Maratus; species Maratus speculifer. Next base: position 376,341,612 of record OZ025289.1, read on the forward strand.
ACCTTTCTGTGCTAACATCGCTCCAACCCCCACTGCACTCGCATCGCAATACACTTCAAACTGAGATGAATAATCGGGGTGAGCCAAAACAGGAGGGGAAACTACTGCCTCTTTTAATAATTCAAACGATCTCTGAGCCGCTGATGACCATACAAACTTCACCCTTTTCCTTTTTAAATTATACAACGGTTCACATAACTCCGAAAAACGTGGAATGAACTTGGCAAACCAAGCCACCATCCCTAAAAATGTCGCCACTTCCTTACTATTTTTGGGGGGACTCATTGACGTAATTGCTTCAATTTTCTCATTATCTATATTAATACCATCACGCGTAATTTTAACTCCTAAATACTTTATCTCTTTTCTCAAAAATTTACATTTTTCTAACTTAACTGTTAACCCAGCATCTCTTAACAACGTAAATACTTCCCTCAACAATCTTAAATGCTCTTCAAAAGTAGCTGCCATTATAATTATGTCGTCCAGGTAGACCAAGACACCCTTACCAAGCAAAGGTTTAAGGATATTATTCATGGCCTTCTGGAACGTTGCCGGCGCTCCCGATAAACCAAAACTCATCCTCTTAAAAGCAAAACAACCGTCCCGAGTAATAAAAGCAGTCTTAGGTATGTCCTCCGGCTTCATTGCAATCTGAAAATAACCCGACGTAAGATCTAACGTTGACATATAATTCGTACTCGTTATATTAGCCAAAATGTCGTCAATTACTGGAATAGGATACTGAGGGTATTGCGTTATCGCATTTAACTTTCTATAATCTACTGCAAACCTATATGCCTCTGGATTATCTAAACTTTTCCCATTATTTTTACGACATAACACTACTGGAGATGCAAAAGGAGACTCAATTGGCATTATAATATCGTCCGCTAGCATTTTTTGGATATGATAATCAATTATACCTTGTTTAACTTTATCATAACGATAGGGTTTACTAGCAACAGGTGCTTTCAAACCAGTATCAATCTCATGCCACGCAACATGCGTTAAACCCGGTTTATCAGAAAAAAACCTCTCCAAATTCAATCAAAAACTTATTAAATTCCTCCTTCTCGATTTCACTTAACCCCGACTCCTCCAAATTAACTGACACTGAAACATGCTCTTTCTTACTCACATTCTCATCATTATTCACGATTAACGACTTTTTAAAGAAATCCAAACTAATTCCTCTATCCTTCATATAATCCACACCAACTATACAATGCACTGTTAATCCATCTAACACACAAAACTCCCAACATGTCTTAACCGAACGAATTTCAACTTCCAATTCTACTGAACCTTTATTATCGCAAGCTACTCCCTGTGCCGACTGAACCACCAGACTTAACCTCTTCAACTTCTTATACGAAAAATATTTCCGATAACAATCAAAATAAATGAACGACTTATCTGCCCCTGTATCGAAGACACTTTTAACGACAATACCATCTAACACAATTAACACTTCAGGTAACTCAACCGGATTAATAGTAATTTTATTCAAACTCACCGAAGACTTTTCCGACCTCTGAACACATTTGTTTTGCATTGACCTATTTTCAACATTCTCATCCGAAGTTAATCTCCTTACTGGCGAAGAAACATTCCTGTCCCGTCCTCCCCCACTACGATTATAACCACTATTCTGTCTATTTCCATACATATTTCTCTCACCACTTCTAAAACTATTAGCACCACCACAATTCCTATTACCATTATTCGTATTTGACATATTACGACCAAATCCATCATTTCTATTACGCAAATTATTATCCGGAAATCGCTGCCCCCCTCTCACAAAATTACGTTCCCCCTCATTTCTCAAATTACTATCTGTGACAGGTCTCTGCCGAGGGCTACGCAAATCCCGTTGATCCGAGCTATGCCGAGTCTCATACTCCGATAATATCTGATGCATTTCTGCAAAATTCTTCGGTGCTCTAACTTCAATAAAGTCCTGTATACTTGGATTAAAAAGAGGAAAAACAATGTCCAACAATTCCTCAAATGTGATATCTAAATCTAATTTATTTTTTAGTTCAAGCTTACGTAGATAGAATTTTGACGCCGACTCATAAATATTCTGCTTATTACAATAGAACTCTTTTCTCAAAATACTTTTATCTTTAACTGGAGGAAATGCCTTCTTTAACTCAATCACAGTTTGTTCAAATCTTTTCGCTTCATCATTAATCAAAAACTTTCCTATATTTTCCAACCACAAAAGTGCTTCGCCCTTCAACGAGCATTTAAGCACTACGTACCTACTTTTCTCAGGTATATTATTGAACAAAATATAATCATCTAATTTAACTAAAAATTCACTAATATCACCTTCACCGGTAAAATACACACGTGGCACAATCTCACAATGTCCGATGTTTCGTTGGGCGCCATTTGTAACGGTAAACCCACGGTGGGCGCTATTTGTAACAGTGGGTTGGTCGTGGTGGAGGTTAAATGTAGACATACTCAGTAATTTAGGATAAAATAACAAAGTTTATTAAAGTGATAATGGCTGAAGGGAAGTGGAGCAAGTCTCAAATTTACACAACTGAAAACACTAGGAACAGCTAAATCATACTCACAGGCTTCGGCCTAGCTCAGTCGGGGCACCGCCAAACACTTCTCACTATCTTCTGGCTGAGCTGCTAAACAAAGCTTGATTAAACAGCCCGTGGCTGTGGGTAATTCTTTATTTCACCAAATAATCAAAAATGGAACTAATATAAACTCTCTTACCACGGCCGAATCTCAAATCAATTATCCAAACTCCTTTCCACTTCACAGGAGGCCGTTGCTACTTCCTATTCGCTAGCACTTCGCTGAACAATAATTCACTTCGCTTGTCTAATACTAGAGATCCTCACTCGCTGGCTGCTGGCTAATGCCAGAGACATCCAAACCCAAGCTTTTATATGCTGCAAACTGAGATACTTCACATTAACATATTACCAATAACCGCGAGCTAACTGTAAAATCCGAAAGAGCACACACACACTCTAGAAAGTTAAAGTAAAAGAGAGGATAGATGTCGCTTTTACGCTTACACTTGTTAAATTATTGACGTCACGATCTCAGAAATACTAGAGTGCCTTTATGCAAAGGTCACTCCCTCACAAATGTATGAAAAGTCAATGAATATTTTTTTGGTTTTTATTAAGTAAATAGACATTATTCGATCATAAATATTGTTTTAAATATTTTTCCATCCAACAAACTCTATTTCTGTAGGTACGTGAAGTGTCGATTTAACACGTCAAGTGAAATTCGACTTTGCGAAATCAGCCGAAAAGCTCATGCATATGAAAACTAGACTAATGTCTGAATTTCGACAGCCTGTTTCCGTCGTGAGCGCCAGCTGTTGGTTGAATTTCGAACTATTTTTAGAAAGTGTGCATCTAAAAATTTATTGATTTTCTAATAACAATGCAGCAAACCGCGCATTTTTATCTCAAACCGATTTTTTTTTTTTTTTTTTTTTTTTTTTTTTTTTTGTTATTTACATTCAAAATGGGTCAGTCATTTACTGGGCACCCTATATATGGTATTATAATTTCAGAGTCATTTAACAAAAATAAATGTATATTTTTAAACAAAGCATACGTAATGTTCACTCTGTGGACAAATTCCTACCCGTTAACTTTTGTACCATAACCATAACCTGTCTCTAACCTAACTGTGAATTAACAGTACCCTACCGTAACCTAAATATAACATAATTGTAACCTAAACGTCATCTTATTGTAACCTATCCTTAATCTAGCCATAACAACCGTAATGTAATTGCAATCTAATAGCAACTTAAATGATACCTAACCATGTATTGGGTTCATGACCATGGAAATAATTTTGCCTTCTTCGGATCTTGTTATGCTCTTTAGAATATTTTCGTCGGATTCAAATTTGGTTCGATTCAGATTTCAGGTATTTTTTAAAATTGGATTTTAATGTTCGGGTCAAATTCATGTCCATGGAAATTATTTTGCCTTGCTCGGATCCAGTTATGGTTCTTTGGAATATTTTTGTCTGGATCAGATTTGGTTCAATTCAGATTTCGGCTTTTTATTCAAATGAAATTTTTGGGTTCGTGTCTTTTTGCGTGTCCACGGAAATTATTCTGCCTTGTTCGAATAAGAACATGTTTCACTGGACTATTTTTGTCAACTTCAGATTTGGTTCAGTTCAGATTTCGAGATTTTTTCAAAAAAAAAAAATTTTAGGTTCAGATTCGGTTCATGTCCATGGAATTTTTTTTGTCTTATTAGGATCCGTTTGCAGTTCTTTGGAATTTTTTTTTTTTTTTTTTTTGTCAGGTTCAGATTTGGTTCGATTCAAATTTCACGTATTTTTTCAAATAGAAGTTTTAGGTTCGCATCGGGTATCGGTATCGTATTCAGGGTCAACGGAAATTATTTTGTCATACTCGTATCCGGTTATGGTTCTTTCGAATATTTTGGTCGGATTCAGATGTGTTTTGAGTCAAATTTCAGGTTTTTTTCAAATCGAATTTTTTAGGTTCGAGTCGGTTTTATATCCATGGAAATTATTTTGTCTTGCTTGGATCGGGTAATAGTTCTTTGGAATATTTTTGTCGGGTTCAGATTTGGTTCAATTCAAATTTCAGGTTTTTCTTCAAATAGAACTTTTGGGTTCGGGGTCTTCTTGCGTGTTAATGGACATTATTCTGTCTTGTTCGGATAAGGACATGCTTCACTGGAATATTTTTGTCAAGTTCAGATTTGGTTCAGTTCAGATTTTCAGAATTTTCCAATGAAATTTTTTGGGTTCGGATTCGGTTCAAGTCCATTAAAATTTCTTGTCTTGTTTGGATCCGGTTGTAGGTCGTTGAAATATTTTTGTCAGATTCAGATTTTGTTCGATTCAAATTTCAGGTACTTTTTCGAATGGAAGTTTTAGGTTCGTATCGGTTTCATGTCCACGGAAATTATTTTGTCTTACTCGAATCCGGTTATGGTTCTTTCGAATATTTTGATCGAATTCAGATGTGGTTTGGGTCAAATTTCAGGATTTTCAAAAGGAATTTTTTAGGTTCGAGTCGGGTTTATGACCACGGAAATCATTTTGTCTTGCTGGGATCGTGTTTTAGTTTTCTGAAATATTTGTATTGCTTTCAGATTTCGTTCGGGTCATATTTCGGGTTTTTTTTTTTTTTTTTTTAGGTTCGGGTCAGGTTTTATGCCCATGAAAATGATTTTTCCTTGTTCGTATCGGGTTATGCTTCATTTGAACATCTTTGCGGGATTCAGATTTGGTTCGGGTCAGTTATCAAATCCATAGTTTTTTCAAATAGAATTTTTAGGTTCGGGTCGGGTTTATACTCACGGAAATTTTGTCTATCACGGATCGAAATGTAGTCTTTTTTTTCTTTTTAATTGGGATCAGATTATATTTTAATTAGTCTAAACATTAAGGTTATAACCAGTTTTGCTACTATTCTTTTTACGACAATTTCTGATAAATAATTTACTTTGCTATGTTTTATAATTTATTATGGTGTGTGAATCGTTTGCGGATTCGAATAATTGTACGCCAAACAGCCATTTTATTTTCGTTTTAAAAACAAATTAAAGGCATAATAAAATTTTAAATTGAATAGAATACATCTAAATTTCATCAATGACTTAAAAAACCTCCTAGAAAAATTTTGTATTCTTTTTTTGCAGCAACACAGCTAATCACTCATACATTCTAATGTTCGAAGTGCCAAAAGTCTGCGTACAACCATTGAGTAAAGAGAAATTAATAGAGTGGAAGTATAATGTCTTGGGGTGATGAAAAAAATGTATCCCTAAAATCCGCTTCATTAAGTCTAATTAAAACCACCAAAACCATGTGTTTTGACACGCCGATCAATTCAAACTGGTTTAAACCCGTATATCTTTATTAGGTAGATTTCGTATGAAATACTACCTATTGCGATCGCTCCCATGTTGGAATTTCTGAAAATTTTTTGCAGATCTACACCGATCACGGCCCCTAGACCCCAAAACTACCATTAGTAAAAAAGTTTATCTATCTATCTATCTATCTATCTATCTATCGGTGTATACCACTTTCTTCTAGACACGATAACTTCTGTAATTATTCTCAGATCTTCTTCAAACTTTTACATAAAATCAAGGGGCATAAAATCTCGGTTAAGTTCGCTAATAGGCAAAATCGGACCAAAAGGGTGGAAGTTAAGAGGGTTTTTGTGAAAGCAGAAAAAACGCGATAACTTTTAAATTAAAATAGATATCGAATCAGTTTAGAGTTTATATTACTTCTAAAAAATAGGCCAAAAGTTTATGCATGACAGATTTTTGATAAAGTTAAAAATGGGCTGAAGGGGCGAAAAAAACAGTGTTTTTGGGAGAAAAAAATCATAACTTCGTCAATTTATTAGGTATCTAATCCAACTAAATTTTTTATAAATGTTCTCAAAATTATCTAAAGCTTTTGTATTTACAAATTTTTGATAGGAACAACTTTTACCGATGAAAAAAATTAAAAACGAAAAGAAAAAGGGGGATGGAAAAAGAAAAAAAAATCATAACTTTAATTTTTAAGCAATCAAATCTAATTAAATTTATTTTACATCTTCTCAATAATATCTACGACTTTTATACTAACAAGTTTTTCATAGGACTAATTTTTATAGCAAAAATAAATTAAGAAAAATAGGTTCGCTAATAGGCAAAATACCTCAATTGGATAAAAAAACTCAAATCCAAACTGCTTATATTCTGAATCAATTTTAAATTCACTTTTGATTTTAAACGCATCCAAATGGCAGATCCTCCTATTTAGGAACTGTATAATGTGACGTATTAGCCAGTTTTTTTGACAAAGGCAGAGTATTTTTCAAAAAAGACTGCCAATAATGATATTTTGAACAGAATTTCCCAAAATGATGGTGATTGAAAAATTGAGGAAGTATAACAAATTGCATTTTTTCTGACTCATTTTTAAATCCATTTTGTTCTCAAACGCATCCAATTTACAGGTCCTCTTATATAGGAACTATATATAATGTAACGGATTGGCCAGTTTTTTGATAAAGGCAGAATATATTTCAAAAAAGGCTGCCAAAATGGGCACTTTGCACAAAATTTCCCAAAGCCATCATAGTTAAAGAATTGAGGATTTATTCAAATAACAAATTGGCTAATTTATGACTCATTTTTAAATTCAATTTTGCTCTCAAACGCATTCAGTTGACAGTTTTTTATTATTTAGGAACTATATAATGTGAGATTTCGTCGATTTTTTGATAAAGGCTAAATATATTTTTTAAAAAAGCTGTCAAAGTAGGCATTTCGCACAAAATTTCCCAAAGAGATCATGATTTAAGAATTGAGGTTGTATTAAAATAACAAATTGGTTTTTTTATGACTGATTTTTAAATTCAATTTTGCTTTCAAACGCATTCCGTTGACAGTTATTTGTTATTTAGAAACTGTGTAATATGCCGTATTGGTCAGTTTTTTGATAAAGGTTAAATATATATATATTTAAAGCTGTCAAAGTAGGCATTTCGCACAAATTTTTCCCAAAGTGATCATGATTTAAGAATTGTGGACGTATTCAAATAACAAATTGGTTATTTTATGACTCATTTTTAAATTCGATTTTGCTCTCAAAAGCATTCAATTGTCAGTTTTTTTTCTTTCTTTCTTTCTTTCTTTCTTTTTTTTTTCTTTTTTTTTTTTTGTTGAAATGAGCACTCTTCGAAATCTACCTCTGCCTATAGGCCAAGCCGGCAGGGATTTTTTTACTTTTTATCGTTTAAACTGTTATTCAACAGATGACTATAATTTCGTTTAAAAAATGACGATTTGTGCCATTATTGGCTGTAATACACGATCGGAATACATAAAAAAATACAAATAGATCAATCATTGGCAAGAATTATTTGATTATTTTTATCATATAGCTTTGAAATATCAATATAGAAGCATCATTTGAGATTTTGCTTGAAAAGTTAGCACTCTTTCGTTATGTCTTAAAATCATCTGCACTCTGAAATCTAGATTTTAGATTAATATTTGTTATTTAAGTTTTTGTGCATGATTTTAAAAGAATGTTTTCATCAATATATTTTATATACTGACATGCAATTATAAATATAGTGTTAAGTTATAAACATTTTTCATATACGTTATAAAGTATTAAAAAGTTCTGAAAAAAAAAAAAAAACTTTTAGTAATACAATTTTTAGTTGATATCAAATGTTTTCAATATTTTATTTTATTTTGACATTTAATTATTTCTAATTTTTTAATTTCAGTCATTTGAAAAGCAAACATTTATTTTAATAAAATATATGATAGAAAAAAGACCATTTTAAAAAAAATTACCATTTCTTCTTAAAATGTGCTTCAGCTGTAATTAATTTCTTTCAATTCATCTTATTAATAAAAATTCTTTTTCTCGTACTTTTGATTGGGTCATTAAAATTTGAGCTATAAAAATGGTTTCATATTGCAAACCTTTTTTGCGGCTTACATCACTTCCACCTAACTTTTTCCTCCATGGCCTATAACAGCTGTGATAAAAAATCCTCAATTAAACTGACAGTTTGCCAGTCTATGAATTTTAAAGTTCTTTTGAAAAAATTCTCACTTTGGGAATGTTAAACACTCAAATTTGTTTCTTTAATTCTGTCCCAGCTTTTTTTATTATTTCTGCGAAAATTTTATGCAACCAACCAACCATAAACAAATGAAGGGAAAAAAGAAGAAAAAAGGCGATTTTTTATGAGAGTGATTTTTGGAATTTAAATAATTACTCAGTTAATAATTGCAATTTCGAAATTCTGAAGATCAGGTGCAACAGGAGAGATTTGAGGTTACTCACAAAAAAATTTTGAGCCTCGTACATGCTGTAGATTTTGCTAGCCATCGCAGACACAGACAGAGAGAGACAGAGTGTTTTGTTATTTTATTAGTATAGATGTAAAAGATCAGTTTAATTCTTTTTAGATTTTTGCAAGCGGCACTGACAACCTTCCAGGGATCGGGTATGGAAAAAAATCAACTTCAGAATGTAATTGGGACCGATTTCATGGTACATGATACAGGGATGTTGCTCACTTGAAAGAAAATATGGATGCATAGGAGCAATCATTTTAAATGAACCAAGCCCTCTTAATCAGCCGGTTATTGTAAATCCAGAAAGTTAAGTGTTTATAAGTGAAAATAATTTAAACGATACATTCGCTAGAAAAACTTATAGCCGAGATGTTACAGCCGATTAGCTATGTACCATACACATTTATAAATTGAAAAATTAAAGCATGACAAGATCCTGCTTTTTAAAATAGGCGAAATTTGCTTATTTTTAAATATCATTTTCATGGATGTCAAATTACTATCAGAAAGATCTGAATGAGAAAATTAAAAATCGGAAAACCTGTCCTTAAAACGTCACTAACTCTTATGCAGTTGAGGTTAAAATCGGCATGCCGTCGTCTTGCGTCGGCAAGTAATAGAGTGATAAATTGAAAAGTAATGCATCTTTTAAAACAGTGATCGGGTCATGCTATCAAGAGATTGAGTAGTTCCACTTGTCTGCCATCCATTTAACATACAAGGAAAATAACAAGTGCTCGAAATTCCTATTCGGCTCACGTTCCCATCGTCCACCCCCGACTCGAGAGCGCTCATTTGTCCACTCTTTCGGTCGGTCAAGCGAGCGTTTGTCCTTTTAAACTCTAGTTTTAAACAGCGCCCCAGGCACGATGCTCATTTGAAAGTAAATGACGATGCACAGATCCAATCCGCTATAGATCTATCAGGTTGGAAAGTTATTTTTCTTTATCCTTTATAAAGAATTTGTTCGGTTGTTAAGCGAGTAGATGATACGTATATGTTTTGTAAGGGGTTGGTTACATATTGACAATATGGTTAGCTAGAGTTCTATGGTTTGTGTCTTCAAAAGAATATTAACACGTTGAGAGCCACGTCCGTGACAGGTGACTGACACTAAACTTTCCGTTTCGGCCGCGTCAGTCACTGGTAATTGACAGTCTAAAATATGGTATAAAACTACAGTGAAATCTGTCTAAGCCGGAATCTGCCTAAGACGGAAATCTGTCTAAGGCGGAAACATTTCAGAGTCCCTCATTTTTTAACATAGAGATTTCCGAACAATCTGTCTAAGACAGAAAGAATCTGTGTAACGCGGAACCGGACATTCATTTTGGGTCCCAGGTAGCAAATTTACTGCTTAAGACGGAAGAAAATTTTCCTGGAAAATATAAATGGAAAGAAAGCTTTTCTTTTTATAATGAAATATATTGTCCATTCGCATTCCCAGATGTTAAGAAAAGGCGTCACTGATTGCTGACAGTAGTTTGGGGATTATATTATTATTGTATATGACTGGGAACTGTTGAACAAATAGGTCACGGGATTTTTGACAAGTATAATCTCAGGTTACAATAAGATAAGAGAATCTGTTTAAAAAGAGAGGGTTGAAACATCGACAATTTATGGACAATTTCAGCACCCTTTTATGGTCTTCCGAAATAGCTTTGTTCCTGGTCTGCTGCTAATTTTTATTTGTCCTATAACACAACTAAAGTTAATTTCTTCCTAGAATTTCAGACAAAAAGAATATTGTCACAACTTCCAGAAATACCTACAAGATCTTTTAATACGTGAATAGAATGTACTTTAGGAAGTGTAAGTTATTTTAGTTTAAGTCAGTAAGTGTTATCGTTGTCGTATAAACTGGCAGATTTGCTGTATAGTTTAAATCATTATTCCGAAATGGATAATAAATCAAAAACATCGAATACTTTATCCTTAAAAGACAAAATTGATATTAAACTCAAAGAACAAAATATCCCAATTAAAAGCTTACGTGAAAAATTCAAATGTGGAAAGATTCAAATCTATGATGCTACCTAAAAGAAAGATGAACTTCGTAAAGAATTTGAAAAAGGGGGAGATTGCACTCGCAAACGTAAAAGGCAAGTTGAAAACAAAGACATTGATAAACAGGCATGGGAATGGTTTTGCAATGCCAGAGCAAAAAATTTTCCCATATCAGGAAAATCTTACTACAAGTGACTATAATGATTCAGTGGATTTTGTCATTGTGCAAAAGCTAGAAGACAACAGTGGGAATAGCACTGATGAAGATGAAGTCGAAGATGAATTGACAAGCATTAAGTCATATCAAGAAGCTCTTAAGAATATAAAGCTTTTACAGAATTTTTACATAGAGCGAAACGATTATGGAATGATACAAATGTTGACTGAAATACAATGTGCTACGGAAAAAGAAGACATTAAGAAAAAAAAAAAAATAAACAAACAACAATATTCGATTTTTTTTTTCTAAATAAGTTTAAAACATCATTTTAAGGCATTTATTAAGGTAAATATAATTTTATTTTCACTAAAATCTGTAATTTTGATTGATAATTTTTGATTGCGTGCATGTATCAATTTGTAATGTAAGTTATCATTAGTATAAATATATAAAAATATGTAAAGATTTCATGTCCATTTAATTTTTAAAACAATTGAAGATACGTTGTTTTTAACTTTTAGCCAAAATACTGTTTAATACTCTGCAAACGGGGTATTTATAAAGTTTTTCTGTCTAACCCGGAAATCTGTCTAAGGCGGAATTTTATTTCAGTCCCAAGAGATTCCGCCTTAGACAGATTTCACTGTAATAGTGTTTTAAGTAATCACTGAAGTTTTATTTAGTGAGGTGTGAGAGCCACGTCAGTCACTGGTGCTGACACTGAACTTTCCGTTTCTGCTGCGTCAGTCACTGGTGACTGACAGTCCAAAATATGATATAAAACTGAAAAGATTAAATTGTTTTAAGTAATTACTGAAGTTTTATTTAAAATGTACTTAATATTTATTTATTACATTACTATACTTTCTTAATAATTACTTAACATCATTGTTTTAGTTTTATATCATATTTTACAATGTCAGTCACCGGCGACTGGTGTGGCCTAAACGGAAAGTTCAGTGCCATTCATCGTAGTACTCAACGTGTTAATTTAAGTAATAGTTGAGCCAAAAGCCGGCTGTTAGTATGTTGCTATTGTGACTGATTTTTGATGTAAGTAAAATTTTATAAAACTTATTAGATTATTTTATTCTAACTAAATCGATTGATTTGGTTTATTTTTTGTCGATTATCTACTCGAGAGATATAAGCCTAGGCAGGGGGTCTTTCGAAGGGAACCTAACCCGTATTTACGTAAGCTTCGAAGAAAACCACGAAAATTCCGAACGGTTAATGCGGGGGCCGCGATTCAGAACTTCTCAGCCACAGATGGGGCGTAAATTTATTATAGTAACCGAGTAAGAAAAATAAATAATACTCAACGATCTCCCTTTTGGTGATTTAATTCACAATGTCCTTAGACAGTAATCGATACAGACAGAGGTAAATGTATTATATATATATATATATATATATATATATATATATCGAGAGAGAAAGAGAAAGACAGACACACGCCGAAAGAGAGGGAATAATTGCATAAATTTATTGGTAATGTTTATCATATTCAATTTAAATCAATTTTAGAATATTAATTAATCCAATTTTAAGAATTTTCATAAAAATTTTATTTTGTGTTGATTTTTTTATTTATTTATTTTCTCGATCTGCGGTTATTTTCTGAAATTTAAAGCCTGTTGTAACAGGATCCAATTACTAGAAATACATATTAAATAATTTTGTTCTAACTTTTGAAATTAAGAATTTTTCGGGAACTATTATTAATAGTTTTTATATTTTTAAACCATTGAATAATCTATGTAAAATGCGTACTCTACCTCCTAATTTTAGCCATGAAATTTTAAAAAATAAATATATAAGAGATATAAATATTTTTATAGCAGCAAATCATGCTTATTTTCAAATCTCACAAAATTATGTCGTTAAATGCTATATGATTTTAAGAAACGCTACTACTATGCAGAAAATTATAATGTATGGACAATATTAAAAAACTCTTAGGGAGAGAAACTTTGTTACGACGTGTAAGTGAATACCAAGTTTGCCATGATATGAACAAAAGTATTCGTGAGTACAAAACTATTTTCCTAATGCTTCATCCTGTTCATCTTTTGTGTGTGTGAATATGTATGTAGTAAATACATTATATTATATTTTATCGTTTGATATTTCATAAAAACATGCTATTACATTAATCCTCCCTCCGCTCTTTCTTCTTTCGGCTAGGATTTTTTTTTCCTATACAAAGTCTTATTATCCCCCTTTTCTTTTTATCTAATTGTAGTATGAATAATAAATATAGAAAACTTGCTTTTACATTAAAGGATTGTTCATAAATCATAATAAATGTTGAAATCATAAACAACTTTTTATCTTTGCATTAATTTGGTTTTATCATAACTTATTCTTAAAATATTAATTTTTTCTATTACTTGAAATTTAAAAAAAAAAATGCAATTTCGTGTTTGCACAAATCTATAAATAATTCCTATGAGAAAAATTTTTAAGCTGCCTATTTTGTACTTCTTTTCTTTTTATTTCCATTACTTTGTTCTTTCTTTCTTTCTTTCTATGTTTGTGTAAAACTATGCAGCAAAAAAATATATTAATTTAAAGGATTATACTGAGATCAGAAAAAAAGACCATTTTCTCTTAATTTTACACTGCAAAAAGTAAAGGGGAAAAGAAAATTGCGTGATCATATTAAAACTTCACTATATCAGCAAAATTATTGAAAAAAAAATGGTTTAAAAAGATTTATAAAAAATAAATTCATATTTTAGCACATGCAGCTTGGAAAAATATATATATATACCCTTAAACTAATATTTATTTATTTATTTATTTATTTATTTATTTATTTTTTTAGGTATTTGCATGTGCATGATTTTTTTTTTTTCTAAATCGTGATCCTTCGGTATAAAAAGAAATATGTTGAAGAACTGAGAAATTTAAATTTTTCAATAACAGAGTAACCACAGCATTGTTTTACGAAAATTTTTACAGCAAATATCTGTAAATGCCGTATTTACTCGTGTATACCGCGTACGCGTGTTTAACGCGCACCCCGTACGTTACAAGAAACTAGTCGTTGGAGGCCACTGTAATACTTACCCATCATACATATGCATAATATAAAATATGAAAATAAAACATGTGTAACTTATTTATAAAATGCATTGCAATTACAAAATAAAATTTTAATGCATATTTAAATAGTTTTAATATACGTAGTAATGTGATTTATTAATGAATTACTGATGAGCCAATTTCGACAAATTATATAAAACGCCAAAATACTCAAGTAATACCGGATTGCGTAAAAGAAACATCCTTATAACTCCAAAAATAATAATCATATTAACTAGCAATTTACTGCGTCGGATGAAGCGTCTCATTTCCAATTAAAACATATCTTTGAATTCAAATTTGAATGAAATACAGGGTTGTGAAAAATCAAAGAATGTGAAAAACAGGATTACACGTATCTTAGCAACTAATAATCCGATCGACTTCGTTTTTTATGCAAAATTTGTGTCATTTTATTGCCTTTTATATCCACTCCTTAAAATAAAAAAAATCGAAAATTTTTATATACGTTTCATCAGAATGAATTTTTGGAGAGTCTGAAAAAAATAGTTCCGGATAATCGAGGTTACTGATATTAAATAGGCTTCGTACCATTCTTACATACTAAGTACATGCAAAATTTCAAGTCTCTATATCAATTTGTTCGGGAGATAGAGCGGTTACAGACAGACACACAGACGGACGCACGGTAATTTTTTTTTTCTAAAAATATGTTTTTCGCAATCTCTAGTATCTGAAACGTGTAAATCCGTCAAATTTTTTTTTTCGATTTTTCAAAACGATTGCAAGACTTACCCTATACTACGTATGATGGGTGAGTAAAAATGGCAATTTCTTAAAATCTCGTATATAACGCGCACTGTAAATGTGATATGCAAATGAATAAATAACTAAATGAATTTCAGTAAAGAAAGTCGAAACAAAAATTGCATCAGGCAGTAAACAAGGTGAAAATGCATTATTAGACTTAGGTTATAGGGACTGAATGATGGCAGTGAGAATTGCTAATTAGCGTTTAAATAATGTTACTAGCTCTGTTGTATAAAAAAGTGGAAGGAGTGAAAAAAAATGATCATTACTTCAATTAAGCAAGTTTTTTGAGTGATTAAGTTTTCTTTGAATACATTTCATTATTCAAATGTATATCCTGTGATTACACCCAGCAGTAAAAAAATATTCCGTGTATAACGCGCATCTAGGAGTTTTGCCCTATTTTTTTGGAAAAAAGGTGCGCTTTAATCGAGTAAATATGGTACTTAAAAAATCACTTTTAGATATCTTACTCATAATCATCTATCTGCTCGTAAAAAGTCATTTAAAAATAGTGTGCTTGATCTATGATCTTATATATATATATATATATATATGTATATATATATATATATATACATACATAAAAAAATATTTATGTTCAAATATAATACAAAAATAAAATTGGAAAGGTCAAGATTATATCAATATATTTATGAAAGTTTTTGTCAGCGATTTCAACAGAACTGGAGATAATAAGTTTTGAACTAAAAAAAGGATTATATGCAAACACATTTGGCTCTTTAAGCAGACTTAAATATTTTAAATATTTCATTTAGATTTGTTTTTATCGCGTGAGTTTGATACTATTTTAGTAAATTTAAAGAGTACCTAATTATATTTTAAATAAAGCCATTTTTGTATCACAAGTCTTAAAGAATTTATTTTCAGATAGAATTTTATACATGATTCTTTTCATATCCTCCTCAAAAGAAAAAAAAATCTTTGGAGTTAACCCTTGGCACTCCGTTGTCTCCACTACGGAGACATCATCTTTCCTTCCAAAATTTGTTTTTGGCAACAGTAATAAAGGAAAATAAAATTTTCCTTATTTAGTCAGAGAATTTTTGACACTGTCTACTTCAAGGAAAGTTCTTTTAAAAAAGCTAATCAAATAAAATTTGTGTAAGCGGTCCAAAGGATTAATAAGAGTTATAGAAGATGCTTTTGATTTATCATTGATAATTGAATCCTGTGATATCGATACCATAGTTTGCAAATCCCAAATCAGTCTCTTAATCAAACCTTTAAAGAATAATTTTAAAAATAATGTTAAACTTGTTGCACTGTGAAAATAAAGTAGGGAAGAGGAATTCTACAAACGTTTCTGGGACAAAATTGGAGAATGCAATAATTTTAGGGGCTGTGCATATATAAAGTTATCAACATTTTGGTAATTTTGAACCCCCTCCTCCCCATCCGATATCACATGTTATCATTCCTCAACCCCCCCCCCCCCCGGTAATGATAACATTATCAATGTCTAATTTTTTTTTTCTTATCATTAGAATGCATCTCTCTTATTTGGAATGATATACAAAACTGGTTGTATATCATTACTGGATGTATACTGGATGTATGTTTGTGGTTATTGACATCATTACTTGAATTCTATAGCGAAGCCGTAATAACTGGGTTCAGGACTAAGCCCTTAATTCTCTGAAAGAAAATAATCAAGAAAAAAAAAAGGCTTATACAGGCACCATAAAAATGTTAACAATAGATGGGCCGACTTCTAGAAACGCCTTCGCCTTTCCGCATATTTTTACTGACTACCAGCTGTAAAATAAATCATAGTACGGTGGACAAAGTTTTTAATTATAATTTTAAATAGATATTGTGGATGGAATATTTAAAACGCCAGCCCCAACCTTAAATAATTATCTACTTTCAAGAGAGTAAATGAAATCCAATCCGTCTTATGTTTCACCGCCAGATCTAATTCAAAACACAACATTACAGTGAGTCACAAATACTGCAATGTATATATTCTTGACCTTAAAAACTTCTTTTCTTCATATAGAAGACAATCTATTGTACTCGGTGAGTTAAACAGTGTATATGCAAAGTAATAAACTGCAATTAGCTGCTATCATTTATCATAACCGAACACCCACACAGGCCACTCTTGAATTTCTTCAATATCTCCAAGGCATAATGACGTCACCTTTAACTGTCAAAACACTTGAACGACGATTACAGTATTCAAATTCAAAGTTGGTTTCATTTTTAATGCGGAAGTTTACCTTGTTCCTTTTTACGACCCTCTCTTGGTGCTGAAATGCGTTATCCCTCGGAGATTTCGATCGCTTTCAACGGGATATATGAGAAGTTTTGGCACGAATGTCTTTATGGATAAACGCTGGAAGTGGTTGTTGTGGGAGTTGTTAAACGAGTGGATGGAAGGAAACGTACACGTTGGTACCTTTCCGATTTCGTTATCACTGGAGAGTAATTTTTCTAACATTCCGCTGACCTTTTTCGTTTCGGAGAAGCCGTTTCACCTTTGACATACCAGTATTTCTGAAACACAAACTTAAAGAGAGAAACAATTAAAGTTTACTGTTGTAATATCTCAACGTTTTGTTCAGTTGAGATTAAAAATCTCTTGTTATTTCGTCTTTCAGAACATTAATAGCATAATTATATTGGATTCGTTTTGAAACACAATTTCAACGTTGTTTTGTATTAAATTATATTGCTTTTTCTGACTATTGTTTCGATTTCGATTAATTTAAAATAATTTCTCACAACGAATCGTATTATAAATTCATTCCGTTGCGTAAATATGCGTAAATATCATACTCATGTTTGAATAGTATAAGTGCAATGGGTGGGTAAAAAGTAGTTATTGCAACAATGTGTATGGAAAGGGGGAGGGGCGAATGTAAGTCAAAAGGTTAATATTTTAAGATGCATGCATTTTATAGATAAATAGTTTGTGTATTACTTCATATTTTTACAAATATTGGAAATAATAAATGAGGTGAAATGAGGTGATTTTGTTGTAATGCTTGTGATGATAAAATACTGTCATATGTGACTTTTATACTTTATTTATGCACTTTTCTTAGTTAAAATATATTGGATTATTATTACTATCAATTCAAAAGCTTGATGATACATATACGAGAGCTGTATGATAAGCACCTGGCCTTGACAAGAAAAACACATTTTTGTGTCAAAAATGTACTTTATTGCTCAACATAATCTCCTTTTGGATCAATTCACTCAGTCCAACGTTTTTCTATTTTTTTTAATCCCCCCTAAGAAATACGACTTCTCCACCCTTCAAAATAGGCGTTTGTTTCAGCAATAGCCTCATCGTTAGAACCAACTTTTTTCCCACCGAGCTATTTTTTCAAATTTGGAAACATAAAATAATGGCCAAAGACTAAATCTTGCTAATATAGTGGATGAAGAAGCAGTTCATATTCTAATTCATAGAATTTTGCCCCAGCAATGATAAAGGTGTGTACGCGTGCATTGTCTTGATGAAAGATAATTATTTTTCTTTACCAAATGCGTACGTTTTTCTTTCACAAAACCGTTGTGATGATCCAATAAGTTCACATAATATTCTCTATTGATAGTCTTGCCTTCTTCAAAGTAATCGACGATGATTATTCTGAATGCATCCCAAAATACTATAACCATGCTTTGTTTGCATATAAAGCCATCTTAGTCTTTTTTGGCACAGGATAGTTATGAAAAACTTATTATTTGTATTGTTCTTTAGATTCTGGTTTTTTGTGATGAATCCATGTTATGAATCGATACCAAAAATCATTTGAATTTTGCTTTAACTTCGCCAAACAGTTTTTTAAATCGACACACAAGTGTGTTTAATGTCAATAGGGAGCATTTGTGGCAGCCAATTTGTGGAAAGATTTTCCATATCCAAATGAGTTTATAAAATATTTTACACCCATTCAGACGAAGTCCCCATAGTCTCAACAATATCAGACACTTTCACTTCCCGATCGTCGACTTTCAAACTTTATTCGAATACGTAGTTGTTATTTTTATATAAAACTAATTTTTGATATTTTTCATAGGAAATCTAAAAAATATGATAAATATACAAAATATATTGGAGTTTTCAATTACAAATATGCTAATACAAGATTCTAATGCTGAGCAGTGTATTCTATAACCCGGTAAGGCTAGGTTTTATCTGTTGGTATGTATGATATAAGGAAAAATGCAAGAATATTGGTTTTCATTCTTCATTCTTTCTTTACCCTGTTGCATATCCTGCTTAGAATACATCAAGGAACGAGTCAGTAAAACTCGAAATCTCAGATTAAACTATAGAGAAATAACTTTTTGTAATTTCTCTCTGTATAGTCTCAAGAAACACGATCAACGCCAGGTAATACAAAACTAGTAAAAATAAAAATATGCAAATTAAAATTGTCAGAAGTACTGTCTATTGTGAATGCGATGAAGAGTTTTTTAAATGTTAATGTTTTTGTTAATTGTCAGAAGTGAAATCTATTGCTTAAGTAATGCATGGATAATCAGTTTAGTCTTATGTAAGCGAAGTCACAAGTAACAACTATTGTTGATTAAAAAGCGAACATTTGATTAATTAACACATGCCCAAAGCAAAAGATTAAGTATTTCATCATATAAAGAACTCTAGTATTTATATTTTCTTAGTTAACTATATGATATATTTTTAACTTAATGTAAATTGTAACAATTTATTATTTCCAAACTAAATTCATGAACTTCGAAACCTTTCTTCTGTTAATTATGCATTTTTTTCACATATTTGGTTTTAATAGATCTATATGAAAATTTGTATTATTAAGGGATGCGTGCAGATTGTTAGCATAATAATTGAGTATATTCATTTATGTATTTTACAGTCAAAGAAATCGTTATGATATCAAAATTCATTGAAGAATATCCGAATCAAAATTCTCTTATATTTATTGATGCTATTATTATTATTATTAATACTATTATTATTATTATTTTTTTTTGACATTACGAAAATTGATACAATTTTTTATAATTAAGAGTAAATTGTGATGGTTAATTTATTTTTAATTAATTTTTTTTTCACTAATGGTATCTAATAAATTTTATGATTAATTGCAGTGAATTTCGTTAAATATTTACACAATTCAACCTATAAAATAAAATCAACTTAACAATTTAAACGTTTATATAGGTATTAAATTGTTGATTTTATATAGTGAAAACTTAAACTTTAAACTTAAATAAACCAAACTAACAAAGTTCATTAGCATGTTTCCTTAATTTTTAACACTTAGCATAAAAATAAATTATATAAATGTGTCTAACCTTTCTCAATTCTTTATTATAGATGCTTTAATAGAATTTAAATTATGGTCCAATGACAACATAATAGATATTTTTATTTTTAAAAATTTGGATCTGATCCATTAGTGATTGCTTAATTTTTATTATTATTATTTTTTTTTATTATTCTTAAGAATTGACATTATTTTGCACATTATCGTTAATTTTTCTTTTTATTCGATTGCTTAGTTATTTTTAAAGTTCTCAAAACTCGATGATATTTTTCTATTATCCCCTTTTACCTTCTAAGTATAAAAGGTTTTTTATTGCCTGTATCTTTTCTTCATCTTTTTCATCTTTCTCTTTTTTTTTCTCCGTTGTGTCTCATTCTCCAAATGAAAAGTAACAAATCATATATTTTTTATAAATATTTCTCTTAATAACAAAAAATTTCAATGTTTCTTTTATGTAACAACCATAATACAACTGTATTTTTTAAATCACAAGAAGATTTGCATCACATGTGTAGTATTTTAGTTAACGAACATTAACACTGAGAGTAGCAAAACTCTTTTCATTTACAAAAACCTTCAGAGGGAATTTAATAAATTGTTGAATATTTAGAAAAGATTTCCACGCACTCATTTAAATACATATTAGTAATTTTATAAAAACATTATCAACTTATCTTATTAAAAAAAATCACCAGCTCGTAAAAAAAAAAAAAAAAAAAAAAAAAAAAAAAAAAAAAAAACAGTTTAGTAAATTAATAACACATAAACAAATGTCTGACTTTAACATGTATCCCCCAAAATGGAACGTAACATTAAAATTTTAATTCCCCCCCCCCCCCTTTTGATATAGCGTTGAAAAAAACGCTTCAGGAGTCGACCAGCAAATATTTTTATCGACGGTAAACTTCCTCCATATGGAAGTACATTAAAAATAAATACAACCAACAAAATAGAAAATTAAAAGTCTGACTTTAACATGTACCTCCCAAAATGGGACATAACATTCAAATTTAAATTTTTATCCAACCCCTTTTTGATATAGCGCTGAAAAAACTCTTCACGAATCGACCAGCAAATATTTTTATCGACGGTAAACTTCCTCCATATGAAAGTACATTAAAAAAGAAATACAACCAACAAAATAGAAAATTGCGCAAAAAACAATCGCTGGTTGATCTGCGGCTCTCTCTAGCCCATGGGGGGTCATGAACCAGGATGTGTCCCCCTTTATTGGCTCGCCTTCGACGCAAACGTGTCCTGCCTGTCAACTCCCGGGGTGTCCGCGCGTGTTCAGACTCTAGGGTTGTTCAACCCCGTTCGATGCTTAGCTCTTGATCATCTTTGTGACGTGAACGCTGTTCAATCAGTCGGAAACGAGATTATGAATTGCGGGAGGTTGCGGATGAGACCTATGGAGTTTTAGCTTTTATAAATAAATGGAGGCACCTCTCAACTCACCTCGACAGATTCCAACGCTTGACATTTGTACGTGTGTCTGGGGTCAAGCGTGAAATTTATTGAAACTGTGTGCATTAACTCTTTTGTTGACAGCTTATTTTATCGGCCGAAATCTAAGTATCGTGTAGAAATTCGATAGATTCGATTTTCCAGTATTTTCTTTTTAATAATGATTTGTAAGATTTTTTTTCTCTGCAAAAAAAAAAAAAAAAAAAAAAAAAAAAAAAAAAAAATATTTAGCTTTTATAAGTAGATAGACGCACTCAAACTGCCCTCGCTGGTCAATTGTAAATTTTAAGGCCCCGCCCTACTAGGACCAAATCATCTCATAGAAATATGTGATTGGTGCCAACCGATTAATAAAAGCATGTATTATACTGTACTCATCTTATATTTCGAGGGTCGTCTACATATTGAAATTAAAGTAAACTTCCATATTTTAATAACTAACTATTAATTTTGGTAACATAATGTTATACCTTGGTAAATTTTACATTCGGATGTCAAATGGGAATTTGACAGTAACGGGAATGTAGCAGTATTTCTTAAATTATTTAAATATAAAGTCGAAATTGTTAATATTAAATTCATTTTTTTTTTTTTTTTTTTTTTTTTTTTTAATGAGGTAAAGAAATATTTTTAAAGCGATTTAACTGAAGGTGCTGCCACTTTAAAAGTTTTACGGTAATGTTAATTTCAATTAATTAACTTCTAGATTAGTTAAAATAATAGAAGACATAAGTTTCAAAATTCTCTTTATCGAGAAAATCAAATTTTGTGAAATCGCGAAAAACCTTTAAATACGGGTCAGTCCACATCAAACCAACCAATGGACAAAATTTCAGGTCTTTGGATTTTGTTAATTTTTGGCTCAGATGTTGTACAAGAATAGTAGATAAAAAATACAAATTTGCAGATTTTTGTAACCATTTTTTTGAGTTATTAATTTTTAAAATTTTTAAAACTTAATGAAATTTGTATTTTTTGGTGTTCTTTGATTTGCTGTAACTTCAGAACTATTTGACCTAAAGAGTTGAAATTTAAGTCATTGTTTTCAGTTTTTTATGCTGTTTCATAGGGTATATAACATGACCAAATTATTTTTAAAAAATATTTTTTTATGTAAAAAATTTATATAAAATTTTTAAAAATTCAAAATCGGAATTTTTGAATTTTGTTTTAAAAAATATATTTTATTTAACACCCTTTTAGCAACTTTTGTGCCAAATTTCATGATGGTACTTTTATGGTACCATAAAGGAAAAAAATATTTTCTATATCAATGATCGGCCAATTTCTGTAAAAAAAAATCTCATTATATTTTGTTAATAAGCAAATTGACTATAAAATGTAGTCTATTTTTGTTTCAAATATTCATATTTCTCATTCATGCGTCAAGTTCAATCATCAAATAAAATTTTAGTATAGAATTCGCTAGGTTTTATTATTTTGTTAAACACATAACAGTAAAAATTAAAAGCAATCAAGATAATTAATATTTTGTGTAATTGACAAGCTAAATACATTTTTATTTTACATGGAATTTAAATAGAATGTTTTTTTAATTATTCTTAATTTAATATTACTTTTAATTAAATTTTATGTTTAAAAAATGAATAAATTGGTAATAAATGAGCTTACGAAATAAAATCTCAAAGTAGTGTTCAACAAAACAAATTATGCTCCTGAAGTTGAATGCTTTCCCAATCACTATGAGTCACACTCAAACAGTAACATGTTTGTTTTCTGCTGAAACCTGCATGCCTTTCTAACAAGGCTTTTGAAATCGCCAGTGTTCTCTAAGATCTTCTGTAGTGGCACACTATCTGAAGTCTATTGCTGTCTGTTTATAACTTGTATTGTACAATTTAAGGTTTTTTTTTTTTTTTTTTTTTTTTTTTTTTTTTTTTTTTTTTTTACTATTATTATTATTATTTTTTTTTTTTTTTAGTTGAATGCGGATTTGTGTTAAAAAATATTAAGAGGAAAGTGGCTTTAAACTGAAAATGGAATAAATTTTGCTGTAATCCATTCAAAAAGCAAGAACACTAGGTAAGTAAAACTTTAAGAAATGTTACATTGTGGATGCCAACATAAAAATATGGCATTGAAAAAGGCATGAAAATCTGCACTCATTGCCGCTTACAATTAGGCAAGGAAAAGCATCCCTCAAATTGTGAAAATGGCATTGATACTAATTTTTCAGACATTCCAAATGATGACAATCCAAAACCAGGTTGTAGTAAAGATGACCCCGAATTCATGGATGTGGAATCTGGTTTTGATAATTTGAATGCATCATTAACATCTATTGGAGAGTCACCTATTATTAAAAGTAAATGTAAAAGTAGTAAAAGGTACTTTTTTGAAGAAATTGTGGGGTACGTTGCTTGTGCCTATGAGAATGAGTGGTGGGTGTGGCATGTGTTCTCACAAAAGATCAGGTCGAAGAAGATGTTAAAGTTTATTTCCTTCATTCAAGCGGACCATCTCCTTCATTCACTTATCTTAGAAAATCAGCCATTTTTACAATACCAAAATACTTTATTTTATGCAAACTACATCCAATCACTGGAACAGGTAGAACATACACAGTACCCAAAGAAATTGAGCTCCACTGTGCCAAACTGAGTACTTAATTTGTTAAGTAAAAAGATTTATTTATTAAATATCTAAAATTTATTATTTGTCTTTTAATAAAATAGACTATTCTTAAAGTTTTCCAATTTGTATTTGTTTCCATGTAAGTAACACTTCGGGCTAAACTGTGCAGCATACCTTAAAATATTTTTTTATTTCAGATTTACATGAACGTTGATACAGAAAATATTTTTTTTTCTGTGTGACACCATAGGAGTACCATCATAAAATTTGGCATAAAAGTTGCTAAAAGGATGTTAAACATAATATATTTTTTTCAAGAAAATCAAAAATTCCGATTTTGAATTTTTAAAACATTTATATAAATTTTTTACAAAAAAAATAATAAATAAGTAATTTGGTCATGTTATATATCTTATGAAACACCATAAAAAACTGAAAAAAAAATGATGCAAATTTTAATTCTCTAGATCAAATAGTTTGGAAGTTATAACCGATTAAAGATTACAAAATTATACAAATTTTGTAAAATTTTCAAAATTTCAAAAATTGATAACTTTAAAACGAATTGTCGAAAAAAAATTAAACTTCACAATTTTAATCTCATAAGTAAGTACAATAAACTGATAAAAAACCAGAACAATCTAAAACATTAACATAAAAAAATATTTTTTTATTGGTTGATTTCATATGGAATTACTCATACGTCCATTGGTTTTCATTATAAATTTGGAGATTGTAGTGTTACATTAGTGCAGATTGGTATAGACTGATAGAGAAAATAAAAGCGATAAGGCGAGTTTTGAAATTCACATCCTCAATTGTATTTTTACGCATGTTTTATTTTATATGGAAATGAAGCTATTTTTTTCATTATTTTATTTTAAATAGGTACGTTATTTTGATCAGCTTTTATTTTGCTTATTTTGATAAGCTTTTATTTTGTATGTATGTTTTCCTAGTTCAAAATTTGTAATCAGATTTTAACTCACTTCTAAATATTCGATCGAGGTTCAATTCGCATACTTTTTTATTTCCAATGACAATGCAATATTGATACGATTTTAAGTGCATACCATTTATTTATTTTATAGGACTACACCAAATTCTATTTAATTAAGTAATCTAATATAATTTTAAAAATGTATAACTTTGTAATGAAATGTGACTGTTACTTTTCATAATTTAATTTAACAAAATTTGTTATATTTTTAGTACAAATTGTATATTTTGTATCAGTACATAAGCATCAGCATAAATTTAAAAATAATATTGTAAAAATTATTTTACTCTCAATGTTTAATGTTAAATTTTATATCTGACGTTTATTTTTATTTCCAGTAAATTTATGACTGACCCCTATTTTACAGCAAAAAGGTTGCTTCAACTTTAAACAGCTATTACACGGTCTAATTTAATCAGGATATAAGGAACGAGATTTTTTTTTCACTTCTTATGTAGTGGTAAAAATTTACTGAAGGTGTAATGATAAAAAGTTACTAAATATCACTTATAGGACCGAGGAACGGTATAAAAATTTACTTTTCGTATTTTTAATACATTTTTTTAAACCTAAATCGTTTAAAAAACAATTCTTTACTTTTTTTAAAGCATTTTTGCAATTGGAACTAATATGTCTATGACTAACGGTTTAGAAATTAGCCATTGGCCACCGTTGAGAGTGGATGTATTGTAATCAATTAAATACAATATATTTACGAGAGTCAAAACGCAAACAGAAAAGAGATAGACAAACTGATGTTATAAACAGCATTAAATCCTTTCCGATAGCTTATTTTAGCAAGAGATATCAAAATATCTCTTGCAACTCATTTGGAAATGTCTCATTACGATTTTTTTAATTGTTATAATAATAATAATAATAATAATAATAATAATAATAATAATAATAATAATAATAATAATAATAATAATAATTATTATTATTATTATTATTATTATTATTATTATTATTATTATTATTATTAAATGTAATTTGAATGACTTTTTTCTTCGAAAACAATTCTATAAATTAGTAATCACGATTTGTATTTCAAACATCTGAAAAGTAATAATGCTTCTAATTTATGCACATATCTGGATATAAGGTGAAATTTATCAGTCAGTGCACATGAGTGATCATAGTTCTTGAAGTATCATGACATTACTAAGGTGCACAGCAGATTATTTTTCCACCTACATTTTAACCAATACTTTCTTCAATACCCGGGGTATTTACTGGCAGGACTACTACCCGTACATATCCGAGAGTTGAAATTTTAATACTTTTTTATCCATTCTAGGCGAAAAAAGGTTCCATTATCTGAAATAAACGGCTAAGTATGATCACAGATCACACAGAGGGCTTAATATTTCTTTCAAAGCGACTTATCCTTTAATTAATAAATCAAATTGTTAATTTATAATTATTAAATTCTTTCATAGATGATAGCACCAACAAATTTAATTTAAAAATAATTATAAAAGGAAATTATTTATTTTAATCAAATTAAAAATATTCAAATCAAATTATTTAAATAAAATCCAAAATTCCAAATTTTTTGGAAATCTTAAATTTAAAAAAATTAGCGAATATATAAATAAAATTTTAAATTGCTAAAAGCGAAAAAAAAATGATTAAACAAGATTTAAAATGCTGAATCATTAGTAAATCGCAATAGTTCTTAAAATAGAAAAAAAAAATGAATTCCAAAAAATGTTATGAATGTCAGATGAACGAAACCCTAATAATATGAACTCTTAAATTTGCAAAAAATATAAAATTTCTTTTAATTAAATTCATTTTAATATGAAAATTTTAACTCGCAGCACCGGGAATCAAACAAACAATCTCCAGTTTACTAATGAGTCGCTTTACCTTCAAGCTATGATGTCTACACGCAAAACGTTCAAATTAAGAATCTCTTTTCAAACGTAAATCGTAAAAATAAATGACATTGATAGAATTAAATTAATTCAAATAATAGACTTTTGCAAAAATTTTATGATTTGTCGAGTGACATGAGGTATTCAGCTACCACAAAATTTGAAGTCGTTGATTTATACAGTTTTTGTGTACGGGCTCTGTGACAGATGGAGAGACAGAGGAGAGAGATGAATAAAAAGTTCCGTCAAATGAACAAAACCCTAATTTTTTTTTTTTTTTTTTAGTCTTTCTTTCTTCCATAGATTTGCGCCGTTTTGAACCTGGATCACGCGGGTCGAATCCAGAATCTTAACCACTCAGCACCTCTCTGTATATGTGTGTAGGGGAGATCTTTATAACGGAGCCTAACTCGTATTTACGCAAGGAAATCCAGGGTTCAAAGAAAACTATGGGGAACACCGAACGATTAGGACGACGGCTGAGATTGGGTTCGAACCCAGCACTGGCCGTCTACTAGTTTCGAGAGCAGAATCGGCCACTATTGGGACTCTGAAAAATTGGAAATTTAAAACTTCACGTGACATTTCATCGTTATGGAATATTGATTGATGTTTTTACGCTTACACAATAATAAATTATTACATATTAGACATATTTTTGATAAGACATAATTTCGCTATAGGATGTAAAATATGACTTTTATATTTTGAATTAAATTCGAGAAGAAATTTTTGCCTTTTTAAATAAAATCGATTTTTCTTATTACTTCATTGAACAACTATACCTTTTTAAAATGTATTCGTCTAAAAATTTTGTTTGTTTAGAAATGAATTACAATTTTTAATTTATTGAATTTCGATTTTTCATATTAAAAATATAAATTAAAAAATTGGTATATGTACAGCCAATACGCATGCGTACAATGAATGAACGGAATTCCCCCCCCCCCTTTTTTTCAGAATTCCGAGAAGAATTAATGGAAAATGCATGTTTTCCAGTAATATGAAAATTATTTGTTTAAAAAAGGGCGAATAGTTTAATGTACACAGATAAATTTTTCTGACAGTGTAAATAACAGAGTAAGGAATTATTTTATGCGTTCATGTATTCGAACTATTTATGCTATTTATTCTACACTTCTGAGAATGCATGCTTTTGTTTTCACTCCAGTGATGCACATCAATTTCATCATGTTTGAGGTATCTCAACATTACAAAAATGCATAGACCCTAATGCTATGGAATTCTTTTGTGGGTCTCTGTAAATGAAGTATAGCTATTACACATATCATTTTCAGTACTATACATTTTGCAGTAAATCTCGATAAAGTGTAAAAATTACATGGCATTCAGAGCATATTTTCGAAAGTTAGAGCACGAAGAGGCGGCGTACATTTAGATTACATGTAGACTAAATTTATAAATACTTATCAGTTATGTTAGAAAATCTTAACAGCTTTCGTTGAAAGCATTAAAAGAAAGGGGGGGGGGGGGCGAAAGAATGTTCCAGAAATAAAAAGATCTTATTACATCACTGGTTAACCGTTAAAAAATGTTACAACTTTTCCAATTTTCTTACAAATGTAGCACACCTAGAATTTAATATTTAGAATTCTAGCACCCCAATTATTTCCTTAAAATGATTTTTCAGTGATTGTCATGTTTTTCAAAACGACAAGTTTCATATAATTTTCCGAAAGAGCTCTTACATTTATTACATTAAAAAATATATTAAAAAAATTCTGTTTTATTTTTGTATTTTATTATGTCTAAGAATTTTTAAAAAATTAATCGTTAACGGGTGAATATGTCAAAAATTAACTAGTTTAGATTTAAAAACAACCTTATATAAAAGTAAATACTTCAGAAAAAACTATTAGATTATATGCAAAAAATATATCACACGCTTCTAAAATACGTGTTTTAAAACTTATTTTATACAGTTAAAAAATATACATATATTTTACTGTAACTAGCAGTAATTAAAAATTCCTTTAAATGGTATGAAAGGTAAATAATTCCATCATATTTATTTGTTGCGTTTTATATGCGGCAGACTTTCATCTCGTTGTATTACTTAAAACTATGAAAGAAACTTTCAATTAATTCACATGTACTTTAAAAAAAGAAAAAAAAAGATTTTAAATATTTTTTTTCTTAAAGACGTTCCAAATTTTAAAATCCTATATCCGTTAATTACTCTTTTGACTCCTTTTTTCCAAGTGTCCCTCCTCGCGAGAAATCTTTGATAAGAAAAATTGACTATGATTAAAAAAAAGAGTATAACTTGAAAAATATTAAGAAAATTAAAATAAAAATGAAGCAATGGAATTTAGATAAAAAGAAAAATAAAGGCTCTACTGATAAAAACATGTTCCTTTTTTGAGGACAAAATCTTTTTCTTCATATAAAATCTTTCCTTTGATATTAATTTTAAAAAGTCTTTGTTTTTCTTAAAAAGAACGTGCTTTTATATTTCTTTTTAATTAAATTTTCTTTTTTTATGGGCATAAAAGGATGGATTTTTAAAATCTTAGAATCTAGGTTGGTTTATATATCACAATGATTCTTTCATCTGAGAAATTTTTTTAAGTAAAAGTATAAAACAAATTTTATTTCCCTTTTCAGAAAGAAAAAAAAAATAAAACAAAAAAGTGTTCTTTTTACCAACAATCTTAATTCATTCGAATCTGAAACTGACAACATTTCATCAACTAGTTTAGCTGCCCATCTTTGGCAAACTATATTAAAATTAAATTATCTTAAAATCAGGGCTGCCACAGGCATCTAATTTGGCACCATTTTTTCAAAACAAAAATACTTAACACTTTTTTTTTTTTTTTTTTTTTGTAAACTTTTGCAAAAGAAATGTATCTCAAAATTTACATTAGAAAATATTGGTAGGAACATGTTATAAAAATAGTCGCCTGTAACAGCACTATAAAATGATGTTTTAAAAAATAGTTAAAATATTTTGTAAGCTACATAATTGTCTATAGTAATTTGATTATAATTATCCAAATAGCATTTAGAATTAACTAAGAAATTTATTAACAAAACGAAGACGTTTAATATATTCTCAGTTAAAATAATTTTAAGTTAGTGCAGTTACAGATCCATTGTAATAGAAATCAGCATTTTGTTCGAGTAAAAAGTTTCTACATTTTGCCACTTCTTTAAAATGACTAAGACTAATTCACATGGGAATACTTCTGCGATCAAATGCCGTATTAATAGCTTTAATCTCCTCAAACATTTCTGTCTTCAGTCTAAGAAGGCGGCTAGATATTGTAGAACTAATTGTAGTGAAAGTCGTTATTGTTGAATTGTCGTACCAAATTTTTCTGAGATTAATTTCTCGAGCAAATAAGTTTTCTGTCGGTCAATCCAGGTTTAATTACTAACATAGGCGATGGCTCTTGATCCGGTAGTGATAACACCATAACACTCTGCTGTTAAAGTCGGAGATGTAGAAAAAAAAAAAAAATAGGATTTCTCTTTTAATTAAGAAGTTTACGAATTAGTTACATTTCTCTGAAGAAGAATGCATCGTTTCCTAGGTTCACAATGAACATCAAATTCTCAGGTCAGGTTGGACTGTCATTCGACAGCGTTTGCTTCTTGAAAACTCCCCTTCCCTTCGACAGCAGTTGCTTAGAGAGATGATTCTCTCTCGGTAAAAATTGTCAAACTACTGTAATTTTTTTAATTGGTTTACTTTCCGACTCCTACACTGTAAAAAATATCCGTTAATATACACAAACTTTTTCGTAAAATTTTACGGAATAGTTTCATTTTTCCGAAAAAACAGAAGAATTTCCGTATTTGGCATTTTGGAATCACAAATCCCATTAAATAACGGAAGTGTTCCGTTATTTTTGTCAATTTTCCGAAAACAGTAGAGTGTAGTGGAGCCATCGACCAGGAAAATAAAAACATTATACCGAGATGATGTTTTTTAAACAATTTGCTAGAACATTTCTCTATTTCATTCTGCTTTAATAATAAAAAGCTAACGTATTTTTAAAATATTAAGAAAATAATAATAATAATAAAATTCATTAGTTCTTTTTACGTTTGAAATAGCTGAAAGGGAAAGTTCATTATGATTTTAAAATAATGTTTAATTTATTTATATCATATATATATATATTTAAGTGCTTTGGATATTTTGAAAAAAGTGGAAAAAAATTCTACTTTTAATTTTAATATATATATTTTTTAATTTATTCAAATTAAGAAGTTCGCACATAAAATTAAAAATATATCAAAATATATAACCGAAATTATTATAATTTTGGCGATTACATAAGTTATAAAAAATCAATAACTGAAATTCATTTTTATAACCCATTGTAATTATCTTTATTGAGTTTACCTTAGATCATCATAAAATAATTTGTTAAAATGCACGTTTTTTTTTCTTTCTTTCGGTATTGCTAGTATTTTTTTTTAAATAAATAAATAAATATTAATAATATTACAATAGAATTTTAAAACTTTTCCAAAAAAGAAGGAAACAAAACTCTTAATAAATTCTTTCATGCATGTAATATTTTAAAGACTAATTTTTATATAGATATAAAGCTAAAATTAATAAGCCAAATATTCGAAATTATGGAAAGAAAATTTGTAAAACATTTAGAATTATCCATTCAATAGAAAAATATTATCTCTACAAAAATAAGCCTGCGTTCAAAATCTTATCTTTACTTTATGAAATGCATCCGAAATAACTAAGGATATTTGAAAGGGTGGTTTGAATAATCCTGGTGTAATGGTTTTACACTGCAAGCTACGACCGAAGAGGTCCCGAGTTCAAACCCCATGGAAGGTAAGTGACATTTCTTCACTGTCGTTTAAATAAAATGTATATAATGTGTCCCTGATGTTAACGTGTCTTTGAAAAGGAAAGAATAAAAATCACAAAGGTGTTAGTTTGTCCTTGAAAAATTCTTTCAAACAAAAATTTTTACATAAGGAAATATTTAAAAAAAAAATATTTTTTGAAAAAACGGAACTATTTCTGGAATTTACGGAAATTTTTTCCTTTAAAAAACGGAAGTAGTACTGGCGTCTAGACTACTAGTACTACTTCCGTTTTTTAACGGAAAAATTTTTGACAGTGTAGGGGCTCCTTGGTACATGAGGGCAACCTTACACCATCTCAGATATTAATTGGATGGAATCTTTTCCAAGAGAGTTTTTTTATATAGAGCTTGATGTTTTCCGCACATTCTCACGACTGCAGCTTTGTACATATCTTCCAGTCAAGTGTTTTGCATTACAGTATTTCGAAGGATTTATCTTGCTGTCTTTCCTTTATATTAAAGTGTTCATATAATGTGAAAGTTCTGATGGAGGATCTCTGTTTGAAGTCGCATGCGTCAAAGTTGGTTTTAGAAGTAATTTGGGGTCGTTTTGGTTAGACATGGTGCTCATGGGGAGAGGGTGTCATCTTAATTGGAATTCGCTGTGTTGGTCAAATTTATATTGGCCACTGTTATTTTCATTTGTTGAAAATTCATTGCAACTGAAATTTGTAACACATTCCAATTACTAAAAAAGTAATCATAATTTATTTTAAAGTACCAAACTGGTAAAAATATTTAAAATATAAAAAAAACCACGTCTTTTCAAAAATAAATAAATAAATAAATGGAAAAATAAATGAAAATAGCAATTGCAGTGAACCTAAATGGATGTAATATTGAGGTTAGATAATAATAATAATAATAATAATAGAAAATAAATAAAAAAATAAAAAAAAAAATAAAAAAAAAGAGCACTAAAAGGAGTCACTTTCATGTTCTTATTGAGTATAGTAATTATGTAAATATTTTTTAATTAAAATGTTACTTTGTAATAAGACACCTTCCAAGTACCCATTTCATATAAGTTCCCTAATAACATTCTGAAAGATATTTTTTTCAATATTCATACTTATACCCTCTAACACACACATGCAAGAGGAAAGAGAATAAGAAGAGAGTAAGAAGTCTAAACTAATTATGTTTCACCACATGTCAAATCTGAGAATATCATTTTATGCAGGAAAATTTAATCCTTTGTAAGAGAGATCGGAACTTTTTTATAACATCTTTCAACAGTAAGCGATTTACTCGTCTTTAGTGTCAAATTTTACTCCTCATTTTTAAAAGTAGATATGTACTTTTTCTCTGAAGTGTTTGTTTAACAACTTTAAAAGCAATGTGCTTCCGTCCTTTTCAAGCAAATTGTTTTCTTCTGAGGAATGTGTCGCTTTAGACCGGAACGGATTGAACCGTGTTCTCAGGGAGCTAAGTGACCGTGAAATGCTTTTAACAGAGAAGAAGCAGGAAATGTGTGTGTTTTCAAATTTGTCTAGCTTTATATTTCCCCAACCGACCACAACGTGCCAATCATCTGCATGAAAGCAGAAGTGCGACCCGTCAACTTAAATTAATAACAATCTATATGCTTCTTAATTCTTGACTTCAAATGACTTTTATGTGTAAAGCAAGTGGACGTGACGAAAAGTAGATGGCGGAAGCTTTTAGCGTGTTTTTCCGAATGACATTATAGAAAATCGACAGGCCATGGCTGAAATAACTCATCGCCAGTGATTTTAAATGTTTATTCAACTAAGATGCAACTGTAATTATCAATCAAAATGTTTGTACGCATGTAACGTGCGTGTGAAAATGTATTTTCTGTTTATCGGCAACTCGTTACTTAAATTTTACCTTAGAGCTATATATCTATGTGGTATAGAAGTTTCTAAAAGTTAAAAAGAAATTGTTTTAAGTTTGCAAAGAGTTTTTCTTTAAGATATTGTAAAAAATAGACAGGCGGTGGGTTAAATAACTTTTTGTCAAAGATTTTCAATATATATTTAACTATAAATCTAAATGACTGTATGTAAGATCTTCATATATTTTTCCTCATTTATTTGTTACATCATATTCGAGATTTTCTTCAAAGCTACGTCGGTACGATTCAGATGCTGCCAGAAGCTTGGAAGAAGCGATATTAAGTGTACATTTTAAATGTGTCTATTTTTCCGGTCGTTTGTATAAAGTTGTTAAAATTGGTGGTATTCCATCAGGCATGGTCACTTAAAAACTAAAAAAATAGTAAAAGATTTTTTTTCCGAATATTAACAGCATGATATGTATATCTATCTACTCCCTCTCAATATTGTTTGTTTTTTAACACATTGTGTGTCAATTTTTCCCTCAAAATTTTAGAAATTTACATAATAAAATTTAACCTTCGAAATTAAATTACTAACAATTTGTGTATATTTCTCTGCTGGACTTCAAATGACTTTTATGTAGCGAGTAAATCGACGTCTGAAATAACTCGTTGCTAACGATTTTAAATGTTTATTCAACTAAGATGCAACTGTAATTATCAATCAAAATATCTGTGTTCTTGTAACATATGCATGAAAAAATATTTTCTGTTTATCTGCGACCAACTATTTAAATTTTATCTTAGAGCTATATCTATGTGGTTTCTAAGAGTTAAAAAGAAATTTTTTTGAAAGGTAAACTGTGGAAGCATTTTATCATGTTTTTCTGAAAGACATTATACAAAGTTTACATAGATTATGTCTGAAATAACTCGTTGCTAACGATTTTAAATGTTTATTCAACTAAGATACAACTGTAATTATCAATCAAAATATCTGTGTTCTTGTAACATATGCATGAAAAAATATTTTCTGTTTATCTGCGACCAGCTATTTAAATTTTATCTTAGAGCTATATCTATGTGGTTTCTAAGAGTTAAAAAGAATTTTTTTTGAACTTCCAATGAGTTTTTAGTATGCAATTCTACCTATTGCATTCCCTCCCATGTTGGAATTTCTGAAAAATTTTTGTAGATCTACACCGATCATGACTCCTAGACCCCAAAACTACCATCAATAAAAAAGTTTATATCTATCTATCCATCCATCTATCTATCTATCTATCTATCTATCTATCTATCTATATATATATATATATATATATATACATATTTCACTTTCTTCTAGACACGATAACTTCCATAATTATGCTCAGATCTTCTTCAAACTTTTACATAAAATCAAGGGGTATAAAATCTCGGTCGAGTTCGTTAATGGGCAAAATCGGACCAAGAGGGTAGAAATAGGGAGGGTTTTTGTGAAAACCGACAAAACGCGATAACTTCTACTTCTTAATGAAAATAGACATCGAATCAGTTTAAAGTTTATATTACTTCTAAAAAATGGGCTAAAAGTTTATGCATGACAGACTTTTGATAAAGTTAAAAATGGGGTCAAGGGGCGAAAAAAACAGGGTTTTTGGGAGAAAAAAATTCATAACTTCGTCAATTCTCAAGATATCAAATCCAACTAATTTTTTTATAAATGTATTCAACATTAACTAAAAGTTTTTGATAGGACCAACTTTTACCGATGAAAAAAATTAAAAACGAAAAGAAAAAGGGGGGAGGAAGCAATCAAATCTAATTAAATTTATTTTGCATCTTCTCAATAATATCTACAACTTTTATAATAGCAAGTTTTTCATAGGACCAATTCTTATATCAAAAATAAATTTTAAAAAATAGGAATTGGAGAAAAAACCTCAAATCCAAACTGCTTATATTCTGACTCATTTTAAAATTCATTTTTGATTTTAAACACATCCAAATGGTAGATCCTCTTATTTAGAAATTTAATGTGATGTATTAGGGAGTGTTTTGATAAAGGCAGAATATACGTATTTCAAAAAAGGCTGCCAAAAAGGATATTTTGAACAGAATTTCTCAAAGTAATAATGATTGAAAAATTGAGGAAGTATAACGAATTGTATTTTTTCTGAGTCATTTTTAAATCCACTTTTATTCTGAAACGTATCTAATTTATAGGTCGTCTTATTTAGGAACTATATAGTGAGACGGATTGGCTAGTTTTTTGATAAATGTAGAATACATAAAAAAAAAAAAAAAGGCTGCCAAAATGCACAAAATTTCCCAAAGCGATCATGATTAAAGAATTCAGGATGTATTCAAATAACAAATTGGTTATTTTATGACTCATTTTTAAATTCAATTTTGTTCTCAAACGCATTCAATTGACAGTTATTTGTTATTTAGGAACTGTGTAATGGGCCGTATTGGTCAGTTTTTTGATAAAGGCTAAATATATTTTTAAAAAGCTGTCAAAGAGGGCACTTCGCAAAAAAAATTTCCCAAAGTGATCATGATTAAAGAATTGAGGATGTATTCAAATAACAAATTGGTTATTTTATGACTCATTTTTAAATTCAATTTTGTTCTCAAACGCATTCAATTGACAGTTATTTGTTATTTAGGAACTGTGTAATGGGCCGTATTGGTCAGTTTTTTGATAAAGGCTAAATATATTTTTAAAAAAAACTGTCAAATTGGGCACTTTACACAAAATTTCCCAAAGCGATCTTGATTAAAGAATTGTGGATGTATTCAAATAGCAAATTGGTTATTTTATGACTCATTTTTAAATTCAATTTTGCTCAAACGCATTCAATTGACAGTTTTTTTTTTTTTTTTTTTTTTTTTTTTTGTTATTTAGGAATTATATAATCTGCGTATTGGTCGATTTTTTAATAAAGTCAGAATATATATTCAAAATATGTTTTAAAAATGGGCATTTGAGCCGAATTTCATTTAAGCGGAATTTGATAAAATCAGTTCTTACAGAAAAAGGAAATTAAAAAATTTTCAAAAGCGGCCAAATAAAGTAATTAAACTGGGTTTATCGTTAATAATATTTTTTTTTTTTTTTTTTTTTTTTTTTGTTAAAGAAATGAAAACTCTTCGAAATCTACCTCCGCCTATAGGCCAAGCCGACAGGGATTTTTTCTAAAGGATATTGCATAAAATAGACACGCGATGGTTTAAATAACTGTGTCAAACTATGTCAAATATTTTTAATCTACACTATATGTCTATTAAACCCTTCGCGACGGAAGAATTTTACAAAATTTTTAATGTTTCGTCACCGGTTTTTTTTAAACAGAAATTTGTGCCTTATTAAATCGAGAAAATGCTCCGCTTAAATAAGGCAAATTTTACGGCAAAATTTTACTGGTGGGGATAAACACGGATTCTTAAGCCTTTTTGAAGCACGTATACGTGTCGCTCGTCTACAGGGGATTAATGACCGGACACAGACAATTTTAGACATTTTGTCGAATATCTAAAATTTTCTCGTCGGATTCTTCTGGAACTTCAGGATTATAAAGAATTTGTTTTATCTCATATTTATAAATGGCGATTTGGTGAGGCGGACTATTAGGGGATTAACGATAAATCAAAAAAGAATAATAATATTTAGGATCACCTTGTAAATTAAAATGCCCGAAATCATCTATTCCTGCAGAATATAAATTTGAACACACTGTACAACATTCCCAGTGATTTTTGCAAGAATAGCACGTATATTTATGAAGATATAGTGATTTTTATAAAAATATATTAAATTAACAGAAGATTCATCCTGTTTTTAGGTTATGTCATGCAGGGTTTTCAATCAAATTTAATACCAGTTTCAGTAAAAATAGAAAATTGTAATAGAAATAATATAGTGCAATTAAAATATAAATATATTAAATAATTTATGAAGTAAGAGCAACTGTACAAAATAATTGTTATCAGCGCATGTGCGAACTATAACAAAGATTTTTTTACATACTTTAATAGTCAACTCCATGAAGCAACTCATAAAAAACAATTCAGTCAAATATCGTGAAAATTCAGAAAGATATCGGTGATAGAATTGAACTAATGTTTAGTATTTTTCTGAAAGCAGCTGGATGATAAGGGATTTTCCACAAATTGTCAATTTTCATTTTAGCTTTTTATTGATGCTTTGGTTGTTCTTGTATAACTACCAGAACTAAACTATTCCATAATAAAAAGAAGTATCAAATTCG
Source organism: Maratus speculifer (assembly GCA_964019185.1). NCBI lineage: Eukaryota > Metazoa > Arthropoda > Arachnida > Araneae > Salticidae > Maratus > Maratus speculifer. The sequence continues at coordinate 376,379,695 of OZ025289.1, forward strand.
AAGCATTAGTTCACAATCTATTCAATGAAATTCTTTAAATGCCAACTCTTTCCTAAAAGCCAGTTAATAAATAGCAACAATTTGCGGAAAATCCCGTATCATTCATTTGCTTTTACAGCCCAACTAAATATCGGAGCTACTCTATACACGATATTTTTTCTAAAGGAGGCGGGCTAATAAGGGCTATTTTTCGCCCATCTTATACCCGAAAATTTTTTTTTTCGAATTCCGATAATTGTTCAATGGCTTTGCATAACTGAAGATATGTATTTCTGTTTAGTATAAGCTTTACACGATAAATAAAATGGTAAGTCATGGAAATTATAGCCCCAAAATAGAGTGTTTGGGCTTTTTTTTCGACATTTTTGTCGTTTTCTGCGTCTTTGAGTTAATTTTTTTTTCGCTCGATGAACCCAATTAATTTTGTCATGCAATGATACTACTCCTTATAAGCTTTCGTAAGAGCATTATTTTATTTGGGTTCAGTGAGCGCTTCTACCTTTTAAAGAAAAAAATGTATCATCCAGGAGAATCAAATTCACTGTTATCGGAGCACGTTCAGATTTCTTTCTTCGTACTCAAAAAATATTTACGTTGTTGAGAGGTCAATGTTGTTTTCTGAAACTATTTTTGTAAATATTTATTAAAAAAGTTATTAATAAGTAATGCTTGGATATCAGTGTCATTAAGTTGTAAAGCCTGGCGGAAAATTTTTCGTGTCTGTTTTAACAAAAAAGTTATATCGATACTTAGATGTTCGAAAAACTGCGATCTACAGAGTGGTTCTATGTAGTGCTCCAAATGTTATATAATATGTATTTCGTGATCTTCAGGCTCGTAACACTTCTATTTTTTCTTGTGATGTAAAAATAAGAGATTATGTGTCAAAAATTACTGCCGACGAGACCACAAATAAGAAACCTATTATACATTTATGAATATCTCATTGTAAGTACTGTAACACTTGTATAATATGTAAAGGTAAGAACTGCCTCGTTGTTGCTGCAAAAGATGTTGAAATTCAAGCCTTTATAGAAACTAGAATCTATATTTCGTTGGATAACGTTGCTGTAAAATTCATATTTCTTGATCGGTCTTCAGTAAATTGGCCCTGCAAGATTTACTCTCTGTATGTGAGAATACATCGATGTATGAAATATATATTGAAAGTATTTAAAACAACATCAGAAATGTACAAAGCAGAAGACCTCGATTTTGATACACTTGACAATTTGCCGAAATTGACTATCATACTCTCATGGGTACATCTATGTACCATTTTAGCTATATCTTTAAACTAGGAAAGTTCAAAATACGTTCCTCAAAAAAGAGGTCATTTCGTAACTTGCTTTGGAGTGTTACTTGTAAAACTTATAACTGGTCTCTCTAATGGTGTTCTGTCCACATTATTCAATATAAGAAAAATAATAATATCTACTTAAATATGCAAAACAGACATTGATTAAGAATTTTGTCCCCTAATACCTTGGAATGGAACACATCACCAGAACACAGGTTATTGAAAAATATAGGAGGCCTTTAGCAGGAAGATTATTTATTCCGGATGACGGCAATACTGTAATGATTATTTTTGATCGCACGTAAGTTTATATCCAGAAAAGTGCGAACTAATCCTTTCAGAGAAATTCATTCTGGCTTTACAAAGGCAGATCTTTCGTTAAGCGTACGGTATTCTTCACTACTTCAAATTATATTGTGGATGTCTTCGGTCCTTACTTCGTGGATTCAAAGAACAATTACGCTAACATATTTACACATACATTAAAAAAGATTTACATAATATCAGAGAGTTGCTGAAGCTAAACGATGTTGAGAGAATTGATAGGTTTTTACGGGATTGTTTGGAACTTCTGCTAGAAATGAATATCGAACATGGCGTGCCAAGATTCCTAAATAGCAACAACAGTTTTCAACAGAGGATGCTAAGGGACACTTCTCGTGACCAAAGTTTGATTGTTCGACACAAAAGTGTAAAAAAATATATCTATAATATTTAGATTAAAAGAAAAAAAAAAGCGAAGCAGCATCACACAATGGCATTGTCAATGGATCAAGTAGGCGCAAGTGTCTAAGAGTACTAGACGCATGTTGCTGCTAGTTTCTGGTTTACTTGTGCCATAACTCAACCAAAAAATAACCAAATCACTTAAAACACAAGTATTTAATATGCTCACATACTACAAGACGCTGCCAGTGGATGATCCAGTAGTGATTACGGTAAAGCAACCAAGGAGGAAAATAATCTGAAACATATTGCCAAAAGTGTCTGAAACTGTATGATTATATTTTTTGTTATTTATTATTTTCGATATTTCATATATTGAAATAAAAGTCTTAATAAGCTCCATTCATTGTAATTTTACATTTAGTGTTGTATTTGCTATAGAGTTCTTGGATTAAAACTAATGGCAATAGTGTTTATGATCTTTATTATACATGGTATTTACTTAAATACATATTTTATTTTCCCATCAATTATTAGACTTTCATTTAAGATATTGTTATTTTCTTATTTGCTATGGGGTACACTAATGAAAAAAATGTATGTCACATCTAGGTGCTGATGGGCGAAAAATGGCCCTTATTAGCCCACCTCCTTTTCATGGTATATGACTGTTTTTTTTTTTTTTTTTTTTTTTTTTTTTTTTTTTTTTTTTTTTTATGAGTAGCTTCTAGGAGTTGATTTTTGAATTATATAAAAAGATCGCTGTGTTTTTGTCCGCGTATGCGCAGATTTAAAAAAAAATTCTCACATTTTCTGATATGTCAAGAAATATTTAACATATTTCGGCTGTAGTATACATATTTTTTTTTAGTACATTTTATCAATTTTTCTGAAACTGGTATTAAATTTGATTGAAATCCTTGCAATTGTGATTATTTTGGCACCTCATTTTTACAGATACAACTATGTATTGTGAGATATTGTATATTTTGTTAATAGATCCAGAACCCTACCCATGCAACTGAAAACTTGAAAATGATTTTCCTCCCTACTCATATTTTAACAACTTGCTTGTTCGAGAAATACTAAATCCCTTTTTTGCTTACTTACAGGTTTGAAATTTTTTTACTAGTTCTCAATGAATATCTTTCTTTTTTAACTCGTCACTTCTAAAGAAAATATATTTTATAATGACTGTTTTTATTGGAGTGTTGCATTGCCCCCCTTTTTTTTTTTTTTCTTAATTAACATTGACGATTTATCTTTTTCACTTTCTTTCATTTTAATATGTTTTCACAGCTATCCGAAAAATTTGTAGTAGAATTTTCAGTTTTTATATTTTGAAATATGGCCCCTGACAACAGGTTTCAGAATATAAGGTTCCATTTTCTTACTTCATTGTTCTTTATTTCTATGGTACAGTACATTTAACAATATTAAAGTTATTTTTTAATATATTCTAATGTTTAGTAAATTTTTTCTGTTGTCGATTTTATCTTATGATTTAACGGTGATTTTATTTCCAAAAAGGTTTGATGTGTGTAATTTTGCTGAAAACTTATGTGAAGCAATGTTCCAAAAGCACTTCATATAAAAAATACATAATGTAAATAATCACTTTGTATCACATTACAATTTAAAAATAATGCCGTATGGCTTGCTCCGCAATAGTAATAAAATCATCATATTCTAACCATACTGCAACATGGCTCTTTATCCTCTGATATTCATCGTCCGTAACAGATTTTTCATTTTAGTATACTGAAATATATCTCTATTTACATTAATTCCTTAGACTCGGGATAAATATAAATATGTCTTGCCTTTTTAAACAGATTAGCATTTTTGTTAAAATACTTCTATATGATTTAATATGAGCATTTTCAGTCCTCAACAAAAGTTTAAACACTGCTGATATTTAACTTTTAAGTAAAAAGTACGAGCTCTTAGGTCACACGAACCGCTATACTTATTTTTAAATGTATGTTGAACATTTTATTATGCAAATAATGATTTTAATGTACTATAATATTTATTTTAACTGAAAAAAATGGAAATTACATATTGCAAAAGTTTAGACACTTTCTTGTTTTTTGGCACCTGTTCACGTAAAAAAGGCAAATTTCAAACTTCTGTAACATTCTCGGTAGAAAATAAACCCCACAATTGATGCAGGATTTAGTTTCTTCGATGAAAAGTCACATTTTTCCATTAGCTGCAAATAATGGGTGCAAAATTCGATTTTAATCTTTGGGTATTTTTCTGCAATTATACAGATTTTCTAAACTTCTGCAACAATGTTAATTTTGATTTTCGTTACTATATATTAATTAAAATGTATAATTTAAAATATAATGTTTATGAATAAAGAACAAGTCACAAGTAATAAATGACAACTGAGTTTGAACACTTTCTTACACACTCCTCAAATAGTACAGCTGTCAGTACAGAAGCGTATTCGATCGCTTAATAATAAAAGATGTACTGAAAAGTGTATAAATTTGTTTATAACTAAACAAAGAAACACTTGTATTGAATTGGTTTCATACTCATTTCCAAAACATATATTAAAACTTAATTAAATTGCTCCTCAAAATCCCCAATCACAATCCGAAAATTCGAACTTTTTTTCAAAATCCTCATCTTTAATATCTTAAATAGAGCCTGCAGCCAGCTACCTAATGCCAGCTACCATTTAGACACTCTTTATTTTTTTAATTCCTAAAATTAGTAATTCTTTCTTGAACTTGAAATTTATTTTATTTTTATTTATTTATTTATTTATCATTATTATTTTTTTTTTTGGTAATTTTATCTTGTAAGAAAATTTAAAGCACTTTTTTTCTGTTTCATATATGAATAAAATAATTCAAACGATATTTAAATTTATGTATTGATGAATTGTCAACCATTTATTATTGTCTACTTAATTTGGATCCTTTGACCAACTTTCAGTAAAATATTTAATGCTAACTATTCACCCTTATCAGATTTTCAACTATTTGTCTTTATTTTTATTATTTTATGAAGAAAAAATGCTGTTTAGAGATTACGTGTTAAAAACCAGCATCTTAATTAAGTTTCTGCACAACATCTCATGCGAAAACGCATCTAAAATAAAAATAGAGCCCTTTTTTTATCCTTTACTCTGTTTCACATAATTACAGTTTAAAACCACAAGCGTTCTAAATAACACTTTTATCTCTAAAAATTTATCAGTAGCTTTTAAAAACTAGAAACCATTATTCCCAAAACACATCTTAAAACTTAATGAAACTACATCCCAAAATCCCTAATTACAATCTCGAATGTCGGGATTTTTTAATCGGTAACGGGGACAGATTGTCGAGAAAAATCGTCCCCGAGAGACCACTAAAATGCGCCCCTTATCAAACTAGCTTCTCTAATGTAAAAAGAGGAATATGTCTTTGGCAACGGTGAATGATGACAGTGACTGCAGCGCCCCCAAGAGACCAAGATCGAAGGTTTCGCTGGAAGCCGTAATGTTCTTTCAGCAAGCGATTCATATCGATACTTTAAAACGAGATGACGAGAATTAATGTTTATTATCTTAAATGTAAATGGTTCGAGGTAAAAGATCGTTAAAGATTATGATGAACTGGAAGATCGTGTGGGATGTGTAAAACACGCTTATTTGAGGCTGTATCCTTTTTCCAAAATATTTTAAATTCAGTAAAATCATGCGAAAGAAATTAGGTTGATAGTAACAAATACCTTTTTGCACGTGACACTATAATTGTGTTCCAATGTAATTGCAGCTACAGTCAAATCCCTTTTGATTATACTTTTGGGACATTTAGTCACACAGTATAAAATAATAGATCTCTCTAACATGATAATGTATCATTTTTCTAAAATATCAATTTGCAAATATCATGCGTGTAATTAAGTTGGTAAGTAAAAACCTCTGAACTTACATGAACCTTCTTAATGGACCATCTTATTTGTTTCCTTTTTCAAAATGGTTATGAATCCCTCATATATAGGACAGATTTAATCTGAATATAGTAGGATTATCATTCCTATATATATATTATAGTTAGGGCCACTGCCACAAACTTTAAAAGTATTATAGAAATCTACCTAGAACATACTTAAAAATCGTACATAGTTGATAAGCCATGGGAAAATATATATATTATTTTCACCTATGTCATAGAAATTCGCCGTTTCAGCACAGTATGTACCGTTTTATTGTCACATACTTCACTCATGGTTTTGTCTTCTGTGTCGGAACCAACTCATACTGAAATTTACCTTTTATATACATGCTTCGTTGTTGTTAATTATTACTAAAACTTTTTAAAGTGCGCTCTTTGTTTATAGAAAGGGTCTGTAATGAAGATTTGAAGCAGGCTTTTTGCTTTGGGATGGTCAACATCACCTTTAACGACATAGGGAAGAAGCCTATAACTATGAGAATGCTCCCTTTTTCTTAGTAATGATGAATTGATATCTATTTTATTTCTACGTCTGTAGTAATATATGCCACAAGAACTTTTTAATACAATGTTCTTAAAGCATACAAAATCCAAACTTTTTGATAGGAGAGAAGTCACTGAAGAATGTGTCCAAGAATTAGAGGACAGCATTAGCATGAATGAATATTCAGATTTTAAAAATTTATATTTTCAAAACTGTTATACAAACTATAATGAAATAAGCACAAAAATAGAAAAATTCCAAGGTTTTTTTTTTTTTTTTAAATTGTTATTATTGCCATCAGGATGTGTTAAATATATAGGTAATGATGGTCATTACCTGGACATTATTCACATGGCTACCAAAATATCTGGATCTTATGCCATGTCATTTCTTTTTATGGGGATTACATCAAAGACCTTGTTTAGGAACCACTATTGTCAAAAATACTCAAAGAATTAAAAAAATTGTTGCATTTAGAACCATTTGCATCACACAACTGCAAATTTTGCAAAACGAGCTTGGCTACAGAGTAAATATTTTTTCCTATTACAAAAGTTTCAAAAAAAAAAAAAAAAAAAAAAAAAAACTGATGACATTTTTTTTTATTTTCGAATATCACATATTATAATATGTGTGTAACAGTTTCGAAAATATAAAATTTTGAAAATACTGCCATTCTTTTTTGTTAACCTTATGTATGGAAATGAATATTACAGATTGGCTTATTTAAGAAAAAACAAAATCTGAAGGAAAGGGAATGGATTTTTTGTTAGACAATAAAAACTATGGACACTTTTTACATCCATCGCACACGAAGTCCGCATAATTAAATCCGCAGATTTCTCATGCTTATTAAAGTGTCCATCTTAACCTCTAGTCTTATTAAACTCCGCATTTATTCATAATAATGCGTTAACTCCCACTGACTAGCCATATTGTGCAAAAAATCAACAAAATGCTCTTCCATGTAACTACACATAAAAGATACATTCGTTTGTAAACAGAAACATTTGCCTCATACATAATTAAACCTACGCATATCGATGCTAAAAGAAGGCGTAGGACTCATTTTAATTTGTATTTATTTTGTAATTTCATAAGACAAAACCAACTACAGATACATGTTTCTTCGAGGAAAACAAAAGAACTCAAGTAACTGCCAAGCTGTTGAGAAAGTGTTTGTACGACAAAGTGTCCGAAAATGTTAGCTGAAATTTATTGAAATAAAATAAGAGCATATACTGAGCATGTACGTTTCAAACTGTAAAGATGGAAGTTTTACACAGCCACCACATTTGCTCATAAAACTGTATCCACAGACTTCACATGTTTGAAGAAAGTACACTTGTTATCATTTGAGCTCTTTAAATCCCACATTTACTTATAGTCATTACATCAACACCGACAAAATTCACAGTAGCGATGTTCTACTTACAAATTAATAAACACTTCTTCATTTTTCTACACAAAAATATACATGCGTAAGAATAAGAAACATCCATAATCTAACTTATACACCCGAGTAACTGAAGATGCCAAGTGAAGGTGTGATATTTATAGATGAATTCTATTTTGATTCTTGCCGTAACCCCAAAGAGCAAATCTAACTTCAACTATACGTTTCTTCGAGAAAAACCAAAAGAACTCAAGCAACTGCCAAATTGTTACTGGAAAGAATTTACACGACAAAGTGTCGGAAGCACTAGTTGAAATTTATTGCATTATATCTTGAAAGAAAATAGGAACATATACCGAAATTTTTTTACAGGGTGTGATGATAGAAGTTTTACACAGCCACCACACACAATGCTCATAAAACTTCACCCTCAAACTTCATACATTTGAAGTAAGTACACTTATTAATATTTGAGCTCTTTGAATCCCACATTTACTTATAGTCATACGTCAACACCTACAAAATTCATAGTAGCGATGTTCTACTAAAAAATTAATAAACACTTTTTCATGTTCATGTACAAAAAATATACACGTAAGAATAAAAACCTCTATAATCTAACCTACACATCCGACTAACAGAGGATGTCAAGTGAAAGTTTAATATTTATAGGTATATTCTATTTTTGATTCTTGCCGTAACCTCATGGATCAAATCTAACTTCAGCTATATGTTTCTTCGAGAAAAACCAAAAGAACTCAAACAACTGCCAAATTGTTACTGGAAAGAGTTTACACGACAAAGGGAAATTTATTGCATTATATCTTGAAAGAAAACAGGAGCATATACCGAAAATTTTTTAGAGAGTTTGATGGTAGAAGTTTTACACAGCCACCACACACAGTGCTCATAAAACTTCACCCGAGAACTTCACACATTTGAAGAATGTACACTTGTTAACCTTTGAGCTCTTTAAATCCCACATTTACTTACGATCATGCGTCAACACCTACTAAATTCATTGTATAGTGATGTTGTACTAACAAATTAATAAACACTTTTTCATGTTCCTACACAAAAATATACATACGTAACAATAAAAACATACATAATCTAACCAACACATCCGAGTAACAGAGGATGCCAAGTGAAGGTGTAATATTTATAGGTGTATTTTATTTTTGATTCTTGCCGTAACCTCATGGAGCAAATCTAACTCCCGCTGTATACGTTTCTTCGAGCAAAACCGAGAGAACCCGAACAGCTGTCCAAAGTTGTGGCGGGGGAGAGATCGCACGACAAAGTGTCCGGGAACGTCGGTCGAAATTTATTGCAATGAATATCAAAAAGGAGGGTCAGGAGCAGATGCGGAATTTCACACGCCTGAAGAACATCAGTGGGATGAGAGATATGAATGTTTTGTGTTGGGATCTTTCTCTGATGCGGAGGAGGTTTGGATTTTTTTCAAATATCGACAAGACTTTTTGAAGCTGCCTTTGTCTACACGTATGTGCGGCGTGAAGTAAAAGAATGCAAATGGACGGAGATATTTTATTTGTTATGCTACGCAAGGGAAGAAAAAAAGATCGTGAAAAGGTTGCGATTTTTTTTAAAGGATTTAAAATTCTATCATATTTATTATGTGAGATTTAAAAATGTAAGTTTTTGGCAATGGCATTAAATTTTACTATTTTTTAGATTTTTTTTATTATTATGTTACTAATTTTAATTTAACAAACACATTCTTAAAAATGTAATTACAGTATTTAGTTTATGTTTTATCATATTTTGCTTTCTAGAAATGTAGTAAATATGCCAGAAAATAAGATTAGATGATATTCTATGTTTATCGGATGCGGAGTAAGCTTGGATTTTTTTTCAAATATCACGACAAGACTTTTTAATGCTGCCTTTCTCTATACGTATGTACGGCGTGAAGTAAAAGAATACAAATGGACAGAGCTATTTTATTTGTTATGCCACGAAAGGGAAAAAAAAAAAAAAGATCGGGAAGAGGCTGGGATTATTTTAAGGATGTAAAATTCATATCATATTTATTATATAAGATTTAAAAATGTAAGTTTTTGGCAAGGTATTAAATTTTACTATTTTTCAGATTTTTTTGGTTATTATGTTACAAATTTTAATTTAACAAACACACTCTTAAAATGCACTTACACTATTTAATTTGATTTGAAACCTATTGTTGCTATGGCTTTTGCCTCGAATGATCCATTACACTGAGACAACGACAATGAAGAACTATTTTACTATCCATTACATATTTTATACGCAACAAAGGACAAACACACCATCCATGTCTTACCCTAGATTCGGACCCAAACCCCACAGTGTGGCAGTAGCTACCGCTACTGATCACGCCACTGGGGTAGCATTGCATTTAGTTTATGTTTTATCATAATTTGTTTCATGTAAATGCCGTGGATATTTCATTTATTTTTCTGCAAATAAGATTAGGTGATATTCTGTTTCACTGATAAGTAAGACACTTGTTTTTTTTTTTTTTTTTTTTTTTTTTTCAAATATTGTCAAGATTTTTTAAATCTTGCCTCTATTTATACGCATGTGCGGCATGAAATAAAATAATGAAAATCGATAGGGATATTTTAGTTGTTATGCTACGCAGAAGAAAAAAATAAAAAGGTCGTGAAAATTCCGTAATTGAAAATTCACATCATGTTTATCATAACTAATTTAAAAATATAAGTTTTTGGAAACCGTATTTTTTAGATTTTCTGGTTCTTATGTGACTAGTTTTTATTAAATAAACACACTCTAAAAAATCCTTGTCGGCTGGGCCTATAGGCGGAGGTAGATTTCGAAGAGTGCTCAATTCATCAAAAAAAAAATATATGATTAGAGATAAACCCAGTTTAATAACTTCATTTGGCCGTTTATGAAAAAAATTTTATTTCATTTTTCTTCAAAAACTGGTTTTATCAGAATCATCTTAAGAAAAATTCAGCTCAAATGCCCGTTTTGACAACATATTTTGAAATAGATTCTGAATTTATTAAAAAAATCGACCAAAACAGTACATTATACAGCTCTTAAATAACAAAAAACTGTCAGTTAAATGCATTTGAGAAAAAAATTGAATTTAAAAATGAGTCATAAAATAACCTATTTGTTGTTTGAATACATACTTAATTCTTTATTCATGATTGCTCGGAAAATTTTGTGCGAAATACTCACTTTGACAGCATTTTAAAAAATATATTCTATCTTTATCAAAAAACTGGCCAATGCGTCACAGTATATAGTTCCTAAATAAGAGGATCTATAAATTGGATGCGTTTGAGAGCGAAAATGGATTTTAAAACGAGTCATAAAAAACGCAATTTGCTATGTGAAAACTTCTTTAAATTTTCAAATCACAAAGACTTCGGGAAATTCTGTTCAAAATACCCTTTTTGGTAGCCTTTTTTGAAATATATTCCGTCTTCATCAAAAAACTGACCAATGCATCACATTATATAGTTCCTAAATAAGAGGATCTGTAAATTGGATGCGTTTGAGAACAAAAATGGATTTAAAAACGAGTCAGAAAAAAACGCAATTTCTTATTTGAATACTTCCTTCAATTTTCAGTCCGGATGACTTTCGGAAATTCTGTTCAAAATACCCTTTTTGGTAGCCTTTTTTGAAATATATTCTGTCTTTATCAGAAAATTGACCAATGCGTAACTTTATACAGTTTCTAAATAAGAGGATCTACCATTTGGATGCGTTTAGAATCAAAAATGAATTTAAAAATGAGTCAGAATATAAGCAGTTTGGATTTGAGGTTTTTTCTCCAACTCCTATTTTTGTTTAATTTCTTTTTGCTATACGAATTGATCCTATGAAAAACTTGTCAATATAAAAGTTGTAGATATTTTTGAGAAGATGTAAAATAAATTTAATCAGATTTGATATCTTAAAAATTGACGGAGTTATGGATTTTTCTCTTTTTTCAGCGCCCTTTTTCTTTTCGTTTTTAATTTTTTTCGTCGGTAAAAGTTGGTCCTATGAAAAACTTGTAAATACAAAAGTTTTAGATAATTTTAAGAACATTTACAAAAAATTTAGTTGGACTTGATATCTTGAAAAGTGACGAAGTTATGAATTTTTTTCTCTCAAAATCCCTGTTTTTTTCGCCCCTTGAGCCCTCTTCTAAATTTATCAAAAATCTGTCATGCATATACTTTTGGCCCATTTTTAAGAAGTAATATAAACTTTAAACCGATTCGATATCTACTTTAATTAAGAAGTTATGGCGTTTTTTCGGTTTTCACAAAAACGCCCCCTATTCCGACCCCCTTGGTCCGATTTTGCCCATTAACGAACTTAGCCAAGATTTTATCCCCTTTGATTTTATGTACAAGTTTGGTGGAGATTGGTAAAAAATTATAGAAGTTATCGTGTCCATAAAAAAGTGAGATATATAGATAGATAGATAGATAGATAGATAGATATATAAACTGGTGCGATTGCAATAGGTAGTATTTCTTACGAAATCTACCTAAAAATTATAGAAGTTATCGTGTCCATAAAAAAGTGAGATATATAGATAGATAGATAGATAGATAGATAGATATATAAACTGGTGCGATTGCAATAGGTAGTATTTCTTACGAAATCTACCTAAAATGTAATTTCTGTATTTACTTTATGCTTTATCGTATTTTATTTTATGTTAATATAGTGGGTATTTCATATATTTTTCTGTAAATATGATTAGATGATATTCTATGATTCTCTGGTGTAGGAGGCTTGGATTACGAGACTTTTTGAAGCGGACTTTGTCTACACGTATGTGTGACGAGAAATAATAGAAGGCAAATGGGCGGAGGTATTTTATTTGTTATGCTAAGCAAGGGAAAAAAAAAGATCGTGGAAAGGCAGTAATATTTTATGGATGTAAAATTCATATATTTTTATTATACCTACATGATTTAAAAAGATTAGTTTTTACTAAAGTCTTTAAAAGTTACCTTTCTTAGACTTTCGAGTGTTAATGGCTTTAATTCTATGAAGATACTTTTTAAAACGTAATTGTTGTATTTAGTTTGTGTTTTATTCTATTTTTTATGCAAATATAATGGATATTTCATTTAAATTTCTGCCAATAAGATTGTGAGGGAGTGACCTTTAGTCATAAAGGCACTCTAGTGTTTCTGAGATCGTGACGTCAATAATTTAACATTTTGTAGGCGTAAAAATGACATCTATCCTCTCTTTTACTTTAACTTTCTAGAGTGTGTGTGCTCTTTCGAATTCCGCAGTTAGCTCGCGGTTATTAGTATTATGTTAATGAGAAGTATCTCAGTTTGTCGCGTATAAAAGCTTGGGTGTGAGTTTGTGGTGTGTGTGTTTCTGGCCTTAGCCAGCGTCTGTGTGTTTCTGGCCTTAGCCAGCAGCCAGCGTCTGTGTGTGTTTCTGGCCTTAGCCAGCAGCCAGCGTCATTGGACAACGAAGTTGATAATTGTTTATTAAGGTGCTGACGATTAGAGAATAGCTACGGCCTCCAGTAAAGCGGAAGGAGTTCGGATAGTGGATTAAAGATTCGGCCTTGGTAAGAAAGTTTAGAATCGTTCCGTTTTGATTATTTGAGAAATAAAGAAATATCCACAGCCACGGGCTGTGAAATTAAGATTTGTTTAGTAGATCAGCCAGGAAATAGTGTCAAGTGCTAGACGGTGCCCCGACTGAGCTAGACCGACGCCTGTGAGTATGATTTAGCTTTTCATAGTGTTCTCAGTGAGTGAAATTATAGACTGGCTCCACTTTCCTTTGGCCCTTATCATTTTAATAAACTGTGTTGTTTTAACCTGAATTACTGAGTATGTCTGCATATAATGTGATAAATAACACCCAGCATGAGCATACCGTCACAAATGGCGCCCAACGAAATGTCGGACATTTTGAGATTGTGCCACGAGTGTATTTCGCCGGTGAGGGTGATATTAGTGAATTTTTAGTTAAATTAGATGATTATATTTTGTTCAATAATATACCTGAGAAAAACAGGTACGTAGTGCTTAAATGCTCGTTAAAGGGCGAAGCACTTTTGTGGTTAGAAAATATAGGAAAGTTTTTGATTACTGAGGAAGCGAAAAGATTTGAACAAACTGTAATTGAGTTAAAGAAGGCATTTCCTCCCGTTAAAGATAAAAGTATTTTGAGAAAAGAGTTCTATTGTAATAAGCAGAATATATATGAGTCGGCGTCAAAATTTTATCTTCGTAAGCTGGAACTAAAAAATAAATTAGATTTAGATATCACATTTGAGGAATTGTTGGACATTGTTTTTCCTCTTTTTAATCCAAATATACAGGACTTTATTGAAGTTAGAGCACCGAAGAATTTTGCAGAAATGCATCAGATATTATCGAAGTATGAGATTCGGCATAGCTCGGATCAACGGGATTTGCGTAACCCTCGTCAGAGACCGGTCACAGATAGTAATTTGAGAAATGAGGGGGAACGTAATTTTGTGAGAGGGGGGCAGCGATTTCCGGATAGTAATTTGCGTAATAGAAATGATGGATTTGGTCGTAATATGTCGAATACGAATAACGGTAATAGGAATCGTGATGGTGCTAATAATTTTAGAAGTGGTGAGAGAAGTATGTATGGAAATAGACAGAATAGTGGTTATAATCGTAGTGGGGGAGTACGGGACAGGAATGTTTCTTCGCAAGTAAGGAAATTGACTTCGGATGAGAATGTTGAAAATAGGTCAATGCAAAAGAGATGTGTTCAGAGGTCGGGTCAGTTAAACTGGTAAGTGACTGTATTTCGGAAGGTATGCAGTCACAGGTCAAATCGAAAAAGCCTTCTGTGAGTTTAAATAAAATTACTATTAATCCGGTTGAGTTACCTGAAGTGTTAATTGTGTTAGATGGTATTGTCGTTAAAAGTGTCTTCGATACAGGGGCAGATAAGTCGTTCATTTCTTTTGATTGTTATCGGAAATATTTTTCGTATAAGAAGTTGAAAAGGTCAAGTCTGGTGGTTCAGTCGGCACAGGGAGTAAGTAGCTTGCGATAATAAAGGTTCGGTAGAATTGGAAGTTGAAATTCGTTCGGTTAAGACATGTTGGGAGTTTTGTGTGTTAGATGGATTAACAGTGCATTGTATAGTTGGTGTGGATTATATGAGGGATAGAGGAATTAGTTTGGATTTCTTTAAAAAGTCGTTAATCGTGAATAATGATGAGAATGTGAGTAAGAAAGAGCCTGTTTCAGTGTCAGTTAATTTGGAGGAGTCGGGGTTAAGTGAAATGGAGAGGGAGGAATTTAATAAGTTTTTAAATGAATTTGGAGAGGTTTTTTCTGATAAACCGGGTTTAACGCATGTTGCGTGGCATGAGATTGATACTGGTTTAAAAACACCTGTTGCTAGTAAACCATATCGTTATGATAAAGTTAAACAAGGTATAATTGATTATCATATTAAAAAAATGTTAGCGGACGATATTATAATGCCAATTGAGTCGCCTTTTGCATCTCCAGTAGTGTTATGTCGTAAAAATAATGGGAAAAGTTTAGATAATCCAGAGGCATATAGGTTTGCAGTAGATTATAGAAAGTTAAATGCGATAACGCAATACCCTCAGTATCCTATTCCAGTAATTGACGACATTTTGGCTAATATAACGAGTACGAATTATATGTCAACGTTAGATCTTACGTCGGGTTATTTTCAGATTGCAATGAAGCCGGAGGACATACCTAAGACTGCTTTTATTACTCGGGACGGTTGTTTTGCTTTTAAGAGAATGAGTTTTGGTTTATCGGGAGCGCCGGCAACGTTTCAGAAGGCCATGAATAATATCCTTAAACCTTTGCTTGGTAAGGGTGTCTTGGTCTATCTGGACGACATAATTATAATGGCAGCTACTTTTGAAGAGCATTTAAGATTATTGAGGGAAGTAAGTAGTGGATAAATACCGGTTCTGCGGCCGGAGGAGGAGAGGAGAGGGGCAATGGGCAATCAATCATGAGGCTAATGGGCAATCAATCCACAGCATTCAACACCCACAAGCGATGTTTATATGATCAAACACCTAATATGTTGACTTCATGATTTTTCACGTCTTATCATCAAAGACACATTTTTATATCAATTTTTTGTTTTCACTGATATTTGTTAGAAGGGTTTCAAAGGTTCTTCACATGAATTCCAATTTATGATATAAATGTATATAAATGTTTAGGTGTAAATATGTGTTTAAATATGATTTTCTGTTTACATGTGATTAGTTAACTATCCATGTGTATGGATCTTTGTATGACTATCTAATAATTAAATTTAAAAAGGTTTAGTAAATTTTAAAAAGTTTTAATGTATTTTGAAAAGTTTAAATGAATTTAAAAAAGTTTAAACGAATTTTTAAAAATATTTAAGTGAATTTAAAAAAGTTTCAACAAATTTTAAAAAGTTTTAATGTATTTTGAAAAGTTTTAATGTATTTTGAAAAGTTTAAATGAATTTAAAAAAGTTTAAACGAATTTTTAAAAAATATTTAAGTGAATTTAAAAAAGTTTCAACAAATTTTAAAAATGTTTTAAGAAATTAAAAAACTATATATATATATATATATAAAATCGTAAAAAATGCTTAAAAATTCTTAAAGTTTTAAAACGTATTTAAAATGAATTGTAAGTGAATAAAAGTATTAACACATGTATTATATAAGTGTGTACATGTATGAGTATGTTTGCATATGTGTGCACTGCGTTTGAAACAATATGTGAAAAAGATATTGTGTAGAAGTTTTAAATAATTACACATAAGTAAAATCAACATTTTTTTATTAAAATAAAACACTTTACAGATAAAAGCATATTTACAGGTAAGATGTATTAACATAACAACATTTTTCTTGATAATTTCACAATATATTAACAATTTTCTTCAACCAGTACAATCTTGACTAATTTCACAATGTCCATAGGCTAAACTGGTGATACCATCTTCTAGCAGATATCTTTTATCGTCAAATGGTGATAAACATGTTTTGTTTTGTGTTAATGTATACAGACGGTGTGCATCTTGAGCGATTCTTCTCTGCTTTTCAATACTAGTTTTTTCTTGTTGAAGGCACCGCAAGTAATCTTCATGCTTGATTTTCTGACGAACAACATAAGTCGACACACCCTTCGCTCGTTTTTTCTCTTCTTTGAAGGATTTCAGGGAGTACATTTTGGATTTCAACCCAACAAACTCAAGGGCTAAATCACCATTAAGTTCATCCTTGAACTTGCCGATTGCTTTTTTGTTAACATCTGAGTACAGTGAATGATGTTTCGGATAGTCTGAGAAATCAAAAAGGTTTGAATGTTGTTTCAAATCATCATAAATATTTTGCGTTTTAATATGATAACACAACGAGTCCGTGTCGGTGAATAACAGCTTTGCGGTATCATCTTTATATGTTTTTTTAATAAAATTATAATGAAAATTGTACATGACCAATTTAGATAATTCCAAAATAGCAAAACCAACATAAATCGGTCGATTCATGAGTATGCTAGTTTTCATCCTTTCAACGGCAGTTAAATCTTCATCATATGTTTTAAAAGATTTAAAAGTGGGTGAAGCCACTAATTTCTTGGCTCTTTTTTCGTTATTAACTAGTACAATATTTCTACGTTTTCGCAGATTCTCCATAGTTTTTCCAAACACGGAGTTATTCATTAGTTTAAAAAAAATCTTTTTCGAAAGAAGATTTAGCTTCTTTTCTTTTCTCAGTATTAAAATGAATGTATTTCTGAAGCCAAGGTGCCTGCTTGAATTGCAGAGCTTTATGAACACATGAAAGTTCCAATCCAAGTTGCAAATAAAATTTCAGATTACGATAATGAACTACATAATTTCGTTTGTCATTCAAATTGGGTATAAGTTTAGAGGCTGCAGTGAACTTTGTATTACCCTGTAATCTATGTGCATAGGAAGACAACATTTCCTGACTCACAGTCACTCTTTCAGGTGCGACAGGGTATTCGTTATGTAATTTATGAAGTTTCTCAGGATATTTAAGATCCACTTCGAAAATATATCCAATTTCAGAATCGTCAGATAATGATAAAATCCATTCTTCCGTAATATGTTTTGTCGCACACCATTCAAATCCTCCAAAGGGTAGAAATTGGGACATAGCCCAGCCGTAGAGATTGTTAGCATCCCAATACATAATGTAACTGGGATCCTCATCTTTATTAAATTCAGGTGTATTAGGTATGTTGGCTCGGGCATATCTATGACTAATTATGCTGATTCCCCCTCGAATGCCTTGTTCTATAAACAAAAGCATGTTTATATCTGTCAGCAATTCAAGAGGCGTGTCGCACATCTTCAAAGATGCTTGCCAAGCAAGCCCAGGTGCGCTAAATAAATGCACACAATCAATGTCATAAAACTGCTGACATAATTTCCTAAAATTCTGGAATACGTCAGCTAACAAAAGTACGTCAGTTTTGACGTATAAATCGTGGTAATCCCCCAACGACTTCATGTTGAATATTGTCCAAATATTTTTTGCATGACAATAATCCTCTTCAGTTATATTTTCATCTGTCAGGTCATTATGGAAGGCTGCTGGTGGGGGTAGAGAATCTTCATTGAATTTTTCGAAATTAGTAAAATAATTATATGGATAGACACCTTTTCTTGTAAGCAGATTGAAATTGGTATTGCTTGGAAAATTTTCTTTCAATATTTTAAAGTCGCTGGGGGAAAGGTTAGAGGTAAGTTTTTCTAAGGATGCAGGGAGGAATTGGAACGAGTCTAAAAAGACCAGCTGAAATCGACTTGACCGCTTCCACAGTTTAAAAGTTATAAACTTTTCCATAGTGGATGCAATCACATCAATTTCATAGTCTTTAAATTTTCCCAATTTGCTCATGATGTGATGAGCATCGTAATTCCTCAAATTATGGAAGACCACTGGGATAACTTTCGACTGCTTATAATTTAAGTTGCAGAAGGGATGAGCAGCTCCTCTGTACTTTGATGATATGTGGCAGTGGTCTCGAACTCGCTTCTCTCCCAGGGCCTTCCGACAAATACAGCATTCTCTCGCATGCTGAAATTCTTTTTCTTGAAGAGGTGAAAGCTTCATCGGTTGCACTTTCATTAAAACTTCTTCCAAGTTGTCCTTCTCTTGAATCATTTGTTTTAAAAAGCGATCCACACAGTCTTCACCTCGATACACTTGAGCTTTCTTCACACATTTTCCATCAGGTCCGATAACAACATATGCATACCCACATGGGAAATGATAAGCTGTTTTTTCAATGAAGGATGTTTTGGGTGAAGGAGTGACTGAAGCAACAGGAATAAGCAGACTCTCAAAATCAGCGTAGATAACAAAGGGCACCGGTGCCTGCAGATGAATACCAGAAAACCTGAGTATGTTATCATTTTCACTGGGCATCTTTATAGCCTGTGATGCATGTCGACGACAATATTCATCATGTTTATTCAGGAGATCTTGTCTTGAAAAACGATGAAGGCATCGATAACAATAAAAACTAGCATGACCAAGCTTTGTCAGATCACCTAAAAGTCTTGAGAAATTTCTAATAAGGCAATAATGTTGCTTTTCGCCATCATCAACTAATAACAAGTTAATAACATCCAGATTCTGCTTTTCAGAAATATACAGAGGACATATTTCATCTTCTTCATATCCAAATACATTAATCCGTAAATTATTCAGTTGTTCAATAATGGATATCTTCTGAAGGGGAACAGGATATTCAACATTCCCTAGTTTAATATCACTTTCAAAAGGAATATAATGAGAAACTCTTTCAGGTTTTTTCTCTCGGGGTATATTCAGTTTAAATGCCAAAAGACACCACACCAAACACTTGTTATCTTCATTTTTGATATTAAGTACTGCTTTTTTGTCATATAATTTCTTGGGTAAAGCTATATATGAACTTGCGGCAAGAGGGTGATATTTAGCAATCTTAAGTTCTAAATGATGAATCTTTTGAAGTTTCCATCCAGACCCTCTTTGAATAAATTCTTCAAAGGAGTTAGTTATTTTGGAAAATCCTTCTTCCATATGTTCTGAAATAGTATCTTCTGTAAGTTCGGTAAAGCATTGACAGCGAAAATAAGATTGAATCTCCTCCATCTCCTGATTATCAACCATGCGTTCAAGAGATATTTTCATCACCATATACCATTTAATAGCTCCTTTTTCTTGAATTTGATTCATCAAACATTCTTGAATTTCCTCTGTAAAGTTTCTTTGAAACACTGCTATGTCACTGTCTTCTCGCTCATCAGGATAAAACATGACAGTCTGAAACACATTAAGCGCATCACACTGGTTTTGTTTCAGTTTTTTGGACTTCACATATGATGAAGTTATTTTCCGCTTTACACTCACAAGAGGTGTGTGTGGGTGTTGAGTACGTATATGCTCTTTCAATTCAAACTGTCGTCCAAACTTCTTTGCACATTCACGACAAGAAAATCTCAAGTCTTTATGTGATTCAAGATGACGCATCAAATTATCCTCTCGCGTGAAAACACGCCCACAGATATTACATTTAAATACAGATTGTTCATGAGTTTTCAAGTGTCTCTGTAAATCACGCTTCAATCCAAATGTCTTCTGGCACACATCACAGTTAAATAACTTCTCTTGCAAATGAATCTTCTTATGTCGCTTTAAGTTGAAAGAGTTTGAAAAACGCTTATTACACATAGTACAAATCTTCTTCACATCTTCAGGGGTTGCAGTCTTCAAAGGCACATCGTCATAAGATGACATGTCAATATTCATAGAACTTTGAGATAAATCATCCTTCGTCAAAGAAAGTTGAGAATGTCTGTCTTGTTCAAATGATTTAACATTAGTATGCGTTTGATAATGTCTATTCAAATGAGACTTTCGGCCGAAAGTCTTTTGGCATATGTCACAAATATGTGACTTATCACCTAAGTGAATCTTGATATGTTGATTCAGGTTAGAAATAGTTGTGAATAATTTTTCACAGGTTTTGCACTGGAACATCTTCTTCAAAGCTAAAGGACTTCTCATCGCAGCGGCTTCTACAAAAGGCATGATAACATCCGTAAAAAATCAACGAAAAAATAAAAAAATTAATTCTTAAAACACCAATCTTCTCAAACTAAACTACACACTTAGATAAAAGCAAGAGCGAATGAATACACGTCTGAACTGTACGAATTCAACTTGTCGAATGACATAAGATGAAATTTTCATCGCTATTTATACCTACCGAGCCACGCTTCACATGAATTTTTTCGACCACATGAAGAGAATGAACATAAAATCACCAACTCAAAATGAAATCTCATGCAATTAGAATAAAAACATAATAAAAAATCGCTAAATTAAAAGAATATTCTTGTTTCATAATAAATATTCTGAAAGATTCAAAAATTCTAGTTGAAGATTAAAGTTTTTATACGAAATTTAATTAAAACTTCTAAGTTTTGGTATATCGTAAAAAAAAAAAAAATATTTAAAGTAAAAAAAAATTTAATGTATAATTATCAAAAATTAATTTTATAAATCTCTTCTAATAAATAACTTGTTAAAAGAAAGTTCATCTAACAATGATTCATCATTGCTAGATAAATCTTAGATCGTGTTATCTATGATAAGATAAGACTTACCCCGGAAATAGACGAATTCCCCTAAATTACTTTTAACAATTGAATAAAGTCTAACATTGATCTCCCAGCGTTTTATATATAAAAATTAACATATAATCGAAAATACTTATGAATCTATAATAATAATAATAATGATAATAATAATAATAATAATAATAAGTTATAAATGATAACGGTAATAATATGTAATAATAATAGTAAGTGAATAATAATAATAAGTGATTAAATATAAACAATAAGAATGTTTCAAAAAAATTTTTTAATTACAAATAAGATAGATTAAATATTTTAAATACTTCGCACCATTTTCAGGTATTAAATAATAATAATAATAATAATAATAATAATAATAATAATAATAATAATAATAATAATAATAATGATAGCAATAATAATTCTAACACACATGAAATGTATAAGTAATGAAGACATAATAAAAAGTCTATGAAAACACTCATTAATAAAAAAAGTCTATGAAAACATACATTAATAAAATCAAAACAACTATTAAATAATTTTATTAAATTTACTTTATAATTAAATTTCAATTTCAAATTCTAAAATATTAAAAAGATTAAGTATCATTGCTTAATCACAACTAATTATTATTTCTTAAATTATTTTTCAAATAAAATATTATTAATTAAAATTTATTTTAAATTTAAATATTATTAATTAAATTATTTTTAAAATTAAATATCATTAATTAAATTATTTTTCAAATAAAGTATTATTAATTAAAATTTATTTTAAATTTAAATATTATTAATTAAATTATTTTTAAAATTAAATATTATTAATTAAATTATTTTTAAAATTAAATATTATTAATTAAATTATTTTTCAAATAAAATATTATTAATTAAAATTTATTTTAAATTTAAATATTAATAATTAAATTATTTTTCAAATTAAATATCATTAATTAAATTATTTTTCAAATAAAATATTATTAATTAAAATTTATTTTAAATTTAAATATTATTAATTAAATTATTTTTAAAATTAAATATTATTAATTAAATTATTTTTCAAATAAAATGTTATTAAATAAATTACTTTTCAAATGAAATAGTATTCATGAAATTATTTTACAAAAAATATATTACGAATCGAATTAATCTCCCCAAACAAAATATATAAATTAAATAAAAAAATAAATATCTAATTAACTTATAACAGAAAACAAACATTGATAATAATAAATTATTTATATATTTATTACTAAACATTTTTTAAATAGACAACAAAATTCAACAATACCCATTCGAAACTAAATTCATTTCTCAAAAATTAATTGTAAAATTATTAATTACAAATTAAAAATAATAATACATTCATTACGCAAATTCAAATAATAAATTATAATACATAATACATTCATTAAACAAGCCATTCAAAATTAATTGTAAAGTTATTAATTAAAATCGAAAAATAATATTAAAAAGACATCCATTACGCTAATCCAAATAATAAATTATAATCACATAATACATTCATTAAACAATCAATTCAAAATTAATTGTAAAGTTATTAATTAAAATTAAAATTAAAATTAATAATACATTTATTACGCTAATCCAAATAATAAATTAAATTATAATCACATAATACATTCATTAAACAATCAATTCAAATTAATTGTAAAGTTATTAATTAAAATCTAAAAATAATAATACATTCATTACACTAATTCAAATAATAAATTATAAGCATACAAAGCATTCATTTAACAATCAAACTTCTAAGATTCAATCTCATCAAGACGCAAAGTCATATTTTGAGAATCTCCTATAACTTCAATCCAATCCTACTCTAGTACAAGCAACTGATAGCCTAGCGGATAAAGCGTCGGCCTCCTAAGCCAACGACTTGGGTTCGAATCCCAGTCAGGGAGAAAAAATATTCTTTTTCCAATATTCTCAAAAATGCTTCAACATTAGTTCACATAAGTCCACTAGATGGCGACACTGAAAAAAATCAAACTTAAAAAATTATTCTAAGTTCACATCAAGTAGGGGAAAAATGGGGGGGAGGCACCTTCTCTTACAAGACGATGTCAGGAGGAGGATTGAGGAGGAGGAGGATTGTGGAGGAGGAGGAATGAGGAGGAGGAGTGAGGAGGAGTAATGAGGAGGAGCCCACCACCACCACCACGCTCCTCGCTCCTCCTCCTGGGGCCGGACTGTCATTTTTCCCCTACTTGATGTGAACTTTAAATTCTGAATTTTTGCCTAACAAGAAACTACATAGGTCCGGAAAGAAACGTGGCCTAGGATCTTCGGTAACTTCGGGTGCGTCTAGAAAGAGGAGGCAACTCTCAGATTATCGGCAACAACAGTGTGAACCTCGCCATGGAGTGAACCCAGCGAACCGGCCGGAGCAGAGTCGTCGAGTGGAACCTACAAGTATCCCACGGCATCCATTCAGAACCAGGCTGCAGGCACGACAGTCAACTGTGTCGTCACCGTACAGTTCTGATGAAGAGAGATCCTTCGTACAAGCCTTTTGGGACAGGAGGAGAAAGCCATCTTGCAGTATGAAGCCTGCTAGCAGTGAACCATCTCTATGATTAGGTGATAATGTTCTTTATTAAATTTCTATTAGAGTGCATATATGTGGTAGCAATGTGAAGGAATAGAAAGCAGAGAGACTGTTTTGTACTTTTGGCCATTTTTGGAATTTTTTGACGGACTCACGTTTAGTGCTTAATTGTGTTCAAAATTTGTTTGCAAAATTGTTAGTTTTATGTATGTTGAAAATTTTGGTCTTAACTGCTTTTTAAAAATTCTGGATCTATTGTTAAATTGTTATATTATTTGTTTAAAATGTTACTATATTGTTATTGTTCATGTGTTATAAAATGTATGTTAATGTATGTTTAAATTTTCAGAAAGTACAGATAGTAATTTGGGTTATTTTGTACACGCGCCGCGGTTCAGGCGCGCACGTGTTTTGCGGTCAAGAAGTCCTTGACACGCGTTTCTATCTCTGATACTAACATTTAATGAATTAACTTTCTTCTTATCGTTCGTGTTTTATGAGTTGCGTTTTGTACTTTAGTTGAGAATGGTTTCCGCAAGTTGCGAAGTTTTAAGCTGCATTTGAATTTGAAATTGTATTGTATTAAAATGGAATGTTAATGTGATTTTCTTGCAGGGAAGTATACTTTTTGTTATGTATTGATTCTGCTATTTTTCTTTTAGTTAATACAGATGAAGAGATTGATGACGTCATTTTGTAAATTTTTGATATTTTTTGATTGTTGCATAAGCACAGCGATATGCCGCTGTACGTATGTGCCCCAATTATTGTTCAAGTGGAGTTAAGTCTGAAGAAGTTTGGGAGTTAGTTCATTGGCTAATGGGGATGTAGGTATTACGTAGTAGCAGAGTTAGTTTAGTATGAAGTAAATGTAATTTTAGATGAAGTCGGAATTTGTATGAGGAAAGTTTTTGCGCATTGGGTTTTTTGGACTTGGTGCGAATTCTAGTATATTAAAAGTTATGGAGAAATTTTTGGGTAAAGTTATAGTTGCATTGCAATATTGAGGAAAATTTCGGAAGGTTAGTGTTTTGAGAAATTTTAGCACTCCCAGTGGAGTGGGTTGTTTTGAGAGAAGAAGTAATTAGTTTTGAAAGTTTTACGAATTTTTGGAAGTTTTACGGAGGCTATTTGTAAGATAGAAGAATGATTGGATTGAATATGTGATTATTTGAGGCAAACTGAGTTTTTTTTGGTTGTGATGGGTTAAAGTTAATATTTTAAAAGTTATGTTTCGGCGTTAAATTTCACCCATCACTGTGTTTTATTACGGCTCTAAATTTATAACAAGAAAAAGTTCTGGGCATGCATTTAGCCCAGCCCTTTTTCTCTGCGGAGTTCGAGGGGGGGTTGTGAGGGAGTGACCTTTAGTCATAAAGGCACTCTAGTGTTTCTGAGATCGTGACGTCAATAATTTAACATTTTGTAGGCGTAAAAGTGACATCTATCCTCTCTTTTACTTTAACTTTCTAGAGTGTGTGTGCTCTTTCGAATTCCGCAGTTAGCTCGCGGTTATTAGTATTATGTTAATGAGAAGTATCTCAGTTTGTCGCGTATAAAAGCTTGGGTGTGAGTTTGTGGTGTGTGTGTTTCTGGCCTTAGCCAGCGTCTGTGTGTTTCTGGCCTTAGCCAGCAGCCAGCGTCTGTGTGTGTTTCTGGCCTTAGCCAGCAGCCAGCGTCATTGGACAACGAAGTTGATAATTGTTTATTAAGGTGCTGACGATTAGAGAATAGCTACGGCCTCCAGTAAAGCGGAAGGAGTTCGGATAGTGGATTAAAGATTCGGCCTTGGTAAGAAAGTTTAGAATCGTTCCGTTTTGATTATTTGAGAAATAAAGAAATATCCACAGCCACGGGCTGTGAAATTAAGATTTGTTTAGTAGATCAGCCAGGAAATAGTGTCAAGTGCTAGACGGTGCCCCGACTGAGCTAGACCGACGCCTGTGAGTATGATTTAGCTTTTCATAGTGTTCTCAGTGAGTGAAATTATAGACTGGCTCCACTTTCCTTTGGCCCTTATCATTTTAATAAACTGTGTTGTTTTAACCTAAATTACTGAGTATGTCTGCATATAATGTGATAAATAACACCCAGCATGCATATACCGTCACAAGATTAGAGGCTATTAAGTAAAAGAATGCAAATGTACGAAGATACTTTATTTGTTATGCTTTTTTTTTAAGATGTAAAATTTTTATTATATTTATTATACATGATTTAATCATATTAGTTTTTAGCACTGACATTAAACATTTTTTTTTCTTTTTTTTTTTTTTTTTAGATTATCAGAGTTAATAGTTTTAATTTAACGAACACGCTTTTAAAAAGGAAATTATTGTATTTAATTTATGTTTTATCATATATTTTAAGTAAATATAGTGGATATTTCATTTATTTTTCTGCAAATAAAATTAGATGAGGTTCCATATTTTTTGTAAGAATATGATAAATTTATGACGCAAACAACATGTATAAGACATTTGTCTTAAGATTAAATTAAAAAAAAATATTTAAAATACAATGCACACGTTTACCACTTTTTCATCTAAAAGCTTTAGATTATAAAAAAGTTGACTATTAAGTTTTAAATTTCATTTTATGATATTTTTCAAAAAACAATGTTCATATATAATTTCAATGTTGCACTGCAAAGTAGAACATAAAGAATATTTAATAAATTTGCGTATAAAAAATATTTCTTAACAAATAAAAACTACACCACAGTAAATTTTTAAAAGAAAGCTTTAGATAAAGTAACAAATGTAAAATATGATGGGTTTCCCAAGTCTCGTCTTTTTTTTTTTTTTTTTTTTTATTATTATTATTATTAATAGAATAAACTAAGAAAAATAGTAATAAAAAAAAGATAATGCATATTGGAGTTCGGTTTACATTCTAAGACTTGCCAAAAAAAAAAAAAAAAAAAAAAAAAAAAATCGTACCCGAAAATTGTAGTCAAAATTTTCATTAAAAGTAAAATATTTTTCTGAAAAATCTGAATTGTATATGTCCTAAAAGAAGATTTGAATGAACAGTTTTTCAAGTTTATGAATAATTTTTTCAGTATAATGGTACATAGAATTAGTTATTGTTTCTGAATTATTGCGTTTAAGGGGGCACAGTACCTTAAAGTTGGCCAAAATAACTTTTTTTTTTTAATCTATATTAACTAAAGATTTTTTCAATTGTGTTTATTTTGACACCTCATTTTTACCTGTACAACAATTATATCACGAGATATTGTAAATATTGTTAATAGATCCAGCTCAATTATCCATACAAGTGAAAACTTTTAACTGATTTTTCTCCCTGTTCATATTTTTATAATTTGATTGTTCGATAAATACAAAAGATTTTCTGCTAATTTAGACAGAGGTTTGAATTTTTATTAACTTGTTCTCCATGATGTATTTAATGTCTTTGAGCATGGATTTAATATTCAAGTTTATAGTTATTTGTAAAAATTGATTAATTAATGAGTTAATTGATTTTTCTTCATTTTTTTACATACAAGAGAGAAAAAAAAATATTAAACGTAAAATCTGTACATACAAAAATCCATGCACTGTTTTATGTAGTATATTCTTATGAAGGTGGAAAAAAATCGAGGCAAAAATATTCATATTTATAAAAATAGTAGCGATTTTAAAAAATTAAATAAAAAAAATAATAAATTTTTGTAAAATAGGCTGTTTTACAAGATTTTTCTTTTTTAATTTTATATAATTTTTAGTATTAAGTATTTTGCCACCACATATATGACAGTATTATTCAAAATTTTGAAAAAATTGTTTCAAAAGTACCGTGTTTTCTGAATGGAATTATTATAATGTAGACAATAGCAAGAATGGTAGACGTGGTAAAATTATAAATAAATTATTTTTACATAAATTAAAAAATGCTTATTAATTTTCTGGCAGAATACTGCCGCTACAAAATTTAGATCAGGTTAAAGTCATGATGAATAAATACCGATTTTGCTTAGAATACGAATCAAAATTCTTGTATTAAAAAAACTATGCGAAGCCTTGAAAATATTTTTTGATGATTCTATTCTTTACTTTCCTATCAAAAAACTTTTTTTTTTTTTTTTTTTTTTTTTTTTTTTTTTTTTTTTTTTTTTATGGGAATGTGATTTAATTTTTAAGAATAATAAACTGTTATGTGTTTTGAATTTTACTTTATATATATTTTTTTAATTCTTATGTTTTTAGGTACAGTCAAGGAACAACGTAATAAGTAGCATAAAAAAGAAATAACAACTTAAAAATCTGGAACCTAAACTTCACAATCATCGTAAAATTATTTATTTAAGATTAGTTTTGTGGCAAATAAAAAATGTTAATGTTTTTTACGATTTTATAAATAATTTTATTTCTATAAATCATAAATAAATGCAAAAGAAGTAATAACCTCGATTAATTACAGGCCTCCAAACGATGATCAAACTTTAGTTAATTTTCGACATAGCTTTCTCATTTGAAATCGGTCAAAACGCCGTCTCAGTATTGTTTTCGAATGCATTCATATTTATTTTATTATTGTTCAGAAAATTAAAATTTCAACCCTTCTCTGCACCGTGTGCTACATCTGGACATACCTGATAAAATGTAAATATTACGTCATTAAAATGTTAACTGCTGAGGCCCAGGGGAACGAGAGAGTGAAAAACGTATTAGCTTGTCAAAATATTTTCTCCATCATATGAAAAAAAAAAAAAAAAATGAAAATAAATTATTACATTTTAATGGGAGTATGTACATCAAATTGCCTAACAGTTTCTAAAAGCTTTTAAAAAAGAAATACTCACTAGTACTTAATAAAACATATATTCAATTTTATTTCTCAAAATTTTTGTAATGAATCACTTCGGTATTATGTATGATTTATAAAGCAAATACACGCAAGAGCATTATATGCAACCGAAAAATCGGAAATTAACTGTCAAAGAAATTTTGCCCGCACATTCAATTCAAAGTGAGTGGAATATCTGAGCGCAAAATTAAGTTACTTTCAACTTTGCAGCTCACTAAAAAGAATGCAGGTCATTAATTAATATAATTCTGTTTATCATGTCATTCTATATATAATTCATGCAATCGTCCGTTCTTTTTATCCTTGCAATCACTCAAAAGCAGGTATAATTCTTGAACATCGCGTGAACATCTGCGAGATAATGGTATTCAACTCCAGATTCGTTCCAAAACTTTGTGCTAACTAAGATAATTTTGTGATTCTGCAGAAGCAGATAGAGAAGAAAACGCCCAAAATACAAAATTTCCAGATTTTTCAGCGAAACTTTCTTTAAATATCGTCTAGATGAAGCAACCTGTTCGTTTGCACGCATGATAGAACGCTTCCCTGACAAGTATTTGGGGAAGCAAAAGAGCAAGATGATAATTCATCAAGCATGATGTGTGCCCTTACCAAATTCCGGACACAGCAAAATAACTCGCTGTTGCACGTTTTCGCGATAAAAGTTCTTAACAACGCGAGTTTAAGAAAACTATCGGGTAGTGTGTGTGTATGTGTGTGTGTGTGCTCGCCCGAAAACCAGGCGAACATTTCTCTTTTGTGCTTTTCAAACTTTTGCTCCCGCCCCACACCCAGACTGCCATATACGAACAACAAGTACAAACAACCCTGGTACTTCTGCTTGGAAGACTGTTGCAAAAGGAAAGCGTGCGGAGACTAAAATATGCCAGTCCATACATTACGACCTGAAGCCGATAAAACCGCCATGTAAAGTGGGGGGACCCAGAGCAGTTTGCAGACGAAACTTTTCGTGGGTCGACACAGGGGATGGAGAGGGGAGGGGATATGAACTGTTTAGTGGTGGAAGGAAAGAGTTAAAAGGAAAGAGGAAATATAATGTCTGGCATTTAAGGATTTTAAGGGGTAGGAAAAATAGAAGAGGTAAGAGTACCGGTGGGGGGAAGGGCTTTTAATTAACGCTCTACCCCTTCTCTTCTTCTCTCCATCCTCTTCATGCAGATGAGGATCCATACGTTAATTGAATTCTGGGAAAGAACACCTGTTCTTAGTTTTCCGCAGGTAAGAGGGGGGGGGGGTAATGTTGAAGAAGCGACGTTCCTGATTGGATGCCAGCGTCACTGTTCCCTCTTTCCAATCTGTTTAACGTACTCCGTTTATAACCGATCCAGTGATTACACACAGTGTCTTTAGTGTCCGCCGTTAAACCATCTGGTAAACTAACCCTCCGAATATGGTTGCTAATTGCTCAAACTAAACAGAATTTGATTCCCAATTACCCCTTTCTCCAATATCGCTCTTCAGAGCCGAACATTGAGGAAGAGGGGAAAGTGAGTCCATCGTCGATCGATATGGGGGTGGGGGGTTGTTAAAGAGGGGTGAGTTAAATAAACTGGAAGGCCCATTAAATTCACTCTTGACAAGTATTGGTGGGGGAAGCTAGAAAATCGGAAATCTGTTAATAGGGATAATGAGGGATAAAAGGGAACTTAAAGACTATTGAAATACGATTCAGGTTGAAAATCCTCAGGTTGTTTGGAGAAGTGGAAGGGGGAAGAGAAAACATATAAGGGGGGGGGGGGTAAATGTGACTAATGAGTAGCTTGAACGGAAGAACTAATTATTACGCATGAAAAACGCAACGCTTGGGAATTGATTTAAAGTTTCAAAGGGTTGAATTAATCTGTGTTATTTTTTTCCCCGCAATTTAATATGTACCATGATTCCAAAGCTACTTTTTTTTTAGAATTAACTCGTTTTTAAGTTCTAAATCAGCGCCGAAAGCGAGAATATTTATTAAGGAGATGTAGAAGATCGAAGTAGGTGAAAAAGATTTGGAGGGAAAAAAGTATCATTATTAATGCTTCCTAACAAAAATTGTTTGAAGAGTCCGGAAAACATAAAATATAAAAATTAGGTTTCCTCGTATGATTAAGGATTTCCTTTAATCATTTACCCTTTAAATTATTAGCCCTAAAACAATTAGAATTTAATAAGAAGCAAAATACTACAACGTAAGTTCAGTAAAGACTGTAAACGCACGCATGTGAATATGAGCAAAAAATGATGTTTTGAATGGGAGGCTGAATTAATTGCCGAAATTTAAAGGACTTTTTTCCCGATAAATTTATTAAAGCAGAATTTTTATACAAAATATCTTGAAATATTTGAGAAAAATTTTCCTTCTAAATGTGTAGATATTTGTTTATAAGTAAATTAATCTTCTAAATTTCCTATAATTTTTTTACTAAATGTATCTAGAATAATCGTCCTTTTGGATTGTGAAAATTTTGTGGAATTTTAATTAACTTTTGTTGAATCTATTTAGAAATACAGCCTTAGAAACCAAAGAAAAAAAAAAAAAAGAATTATTTCTTTTCATTTTTGGATTCAGATGATTTTTAGATGATCAATGGTGAAAAATTTCAAAACATTTAATGTGATTTATCTAAACACAATAGTTTGTCTAAATTTTTTACTTTTCTTTTAGTGCATTAGTTTTTCTGATTGTATTTATCTTATGTGTCTTGCTTATTTTATTAGTTGAAAAAACATCTGTTAAAAATATTCGAACTGATCTGATAAAAGAGACCATTATCTGTAATCGAAATTACGAAAGGTTTTCAGTAGATTAAAAAAAAATCACTAAGACTGATTGATAGTTTAAATAAATTTTAATAATTAAATAGGTAGTAAAATTAAAAATATGAAACTTAAAGAAATGACAAATTAAAATTTCAAAATTAATTGTCGAACTTAATTTAATATGACAGAAAAATTATATAATAAGCTAGGGTAAAAGATTATCTAAAACTGTTAAAATATTTTATGTAATTTATTTAATTCGTGTTTTATATATATTAAAAAAATGTAATACATGTAAAAAATATAATAATTAAAACAATTTAGAGAAAAAATAACAAATATTTATATTTTCTTAAAAATTTGAAAAATAAACGTATACACTGTAAGTTGATTAATAACATACATATTATTCAAGTCCACTTTATTACAAAGGATCAATGAGTAAAAAATAAACGTAACCATTTGACAAGAATCAATAAGAATCAATTGTCTGTAAAATAGGTTTTCTTGCACTGATACTGACAGCACTGAAAAGCTAAACTTTATAAGAAGTCAATAAAAAATATAAAGACAATTTTTCTTTCTCTCTTAATTAATAAAAAGAACGATAAATATTTTTATACTACTGCTATAGAAAAAAAAACATACATTGTAACTTTAATTAAGAATATAAATGTTTTACTAATTGATTATATCATAAAACAATGTTTACAATTTGACTCACAAATATTACCATTTAATAGGAGTCATAATTTGTCTTAACAAACAGAATTTTCTTGGATTATTAGGAGTCGAAAAGTATTACACAAAGCAGTGTGGTGGGAGGGAGGGACTCAGTGTTTGCTTATTTTTGCTGACAAGGGGGGGGGGAGAGACGGGGTTCCACGAAAATGTTTGCATATACATTAGGCAACGAAACAAGTATAGTTTAACAACAAAAAGCAAAAGAGCATGATTTGGATTAATGGTATTATATATATATATATATATATATATATATATATATATAATAAGAATAGATGCTTTCATTAACGTCAATCATGATGTTTTGTTTGGAAACTCACTCCAAACAACCAGTTGATCAGTAGTACATTCCATTTCATCTGTATATTCGTACATTTGTGCAAATTTACATTGTACTCCTATTTTCTTTTGATTGCACTTTCATTTTTGCTATTTACACTAATAGAAGAACAAATCGCCCTGTCTTTCTGTATGTATGTCTGACTGTATGACAAGCGGAAACTACGGAACATATGAAGTTCAAATTTTTACGAAGATAGTTCAATGCCTAACTTAATGTGTCTGAGCTTCCTCTGTGTAAAAATTCCGCTAAATTTATGGCAAAAACTGCTGGCAGCAATGTGGCCAATGTTGCAATTAGATATATTTTTTTATTATAACTAACTTAACTGGAATTTTTACGGTAACATACTACTGGTAACATTGTCGCCAACAGTTTTTGCCGTAAATTTAACTTTTTTTTTTAAATTCTTATAATTATTTCAGTTATTAATTAACAACAGGAACTTACTCTCATCAAAAAGTTATACGTTTGATCTCCAATGTGGCAAAAAGTTGAGGGGCTGATACCATATATTCACTAGTGTCAATATAACATACACAATATTGTATGCACTACTGTATTTGGATACAGCCCCTCATCTTTTTGCTTACTTTTGGGTACAACGGATTTTGGGCTTATTCTATTGACGCTAATTTTTAGAATTTTCAAGCTATATTTTTGAGATGTTCACAAAAATTGTTCTATACATTTAGCTAACACATTATGCAAATTATATCTTGATTGCGTCCACGTGTGCGCAGTATAGCATCATTTAGTAAATCTGCGCATTTTTTATACAATTTTTATTATTTTTTAATTCTGATTACGGTGTATAATGTACAATGTTGTTTTTCATATTTTTTGAAAAAGAATGTTTTTTTATATGAAGAATTCAGAAAATTATAGGTAAAAAATTTGGCAAAATTGGGACTGTTTTTTTATTAGCATTAATTTATCTACCAATATAAATGCTATCCTCATAAAAATGAACACAGTTTATTACAAAGCTATTTAACCATAATTTGCTGTTTAAACACTTTTGCTTACATTAGTTTTGAGAGGGTTATATAAAAAAAAATCTTCATTGTTTTTCAATTTGTTGACGACCCCCTATAAGATTTCTGGAAAAAATATATTTGCCAAAATATATGGCCTGTACTATATTGATTACAAACCTGGAATTTCAAAATAATTCCTCATATATTTATCAAGGTATTTAACAAAATGTCTAAAGTTGCAAGTGGCTAGTCACCTTTTTCCATATAGTGTATATGCATATATATTTCGACTCGGCTATATTATAACAGAGAATTTAGTGCCTGACGAACATAAATATTTAATGATCATTGTATAGATATAGAAAATAATATTATTCTAATTAAAAAACCATATATTTAATTATTTTCATATTTTATATAAAAAGTTATTCAAAAAACGACCTTCTTTTAAGGATAGGATTTATTTTTACATTATTTCTTAAAATGGAAAGTCATCTTGCATAGAAAATATAATAAACATGTATTGTGAGTTGATCAACAATTCAATTTTTTTTAACTGTTTTTGTTATGAAAGAACCTAAATTGTCCAACATTTAAGAAAAGTTATACAATGTGTCCACTCTCAACGGTGGTCAATAACCATTTTCCTAAACTATTAGTCATAAATGTTACAAAGATGTTTTTAACGAGGTAAGGAAATATTTTAAATTCAATTTGGGTTTAAAAAAATTAAATTACTAAATTGAAATTTTTATACGGTACAACGGACCTATAAGTTATTTTCAGTAAAATTTTTCTATGACACTAACAAGTAAGACAAAAAAAAGTCCCGTTGATATAACACTAAAATTGACCAAGTTATA
Organism: Maratus speculifer; assembly: GCA_964019185.1. NCBI lineage: Eukaryota > Metazoa > Arthropoda > Arachnida > Araneae > Salticidae > Maratus > Maratus speculifer. The sequence goes on from OZ025289.1 coordinate 376,414,226, forward strand.
AAATTTTAAAAATGCATGACTCATACCACTTTCCTGCATTGAAAAAATCAAATGAAAATGCGTTCTACCATGATTTAAGGGATCCTATGCCAAGTACTTACAGTAATCGAAGAACTAAATTCAATATTTGTTTTTTCAAAGTGCAGATACACATGAAATAACTTTTATTATATTTCACATTGTTCAAAATAATTGTATATTTATATATGTTTTATTTTGTAAGAATATGAGACTACTACTTTTCATTACGTTATTTTTATAAGTTTTTGTTTGATTTCAATGATCGTATGTTGGTGCTTTCAATTCAAGATTCATATCGAACTTAACTGGCTTTGAAATGACGATGACAATCTATAATTTTGTTGTGATTCTCGGTTGTTACCATTTATACTTATTTTACAGGATAACTCAAAAACTTTTGGATAGATTAATGCCAAGAAGTTTAAGAAAAAATTTTGTATTAGATAACACAAGAAGCCGATGTTTGTGTCTTTTAACATTTATTATCGATTATTATCGAATTTTTATCGATGAAACCGAAAATTATCTTAAATTTTAACCATCATGTCAGAATTTTTTGTAAATCATAAATTGCCATAGTTAAAAAATAACAAAATTAGGATGCCATAAAATAGGCGATGGCTTTATTTTTAAATTTTCAATATTTGACTTTTGCATACCTTTTAGCACTGAATCTCAAAATGGCCTTCATTTTATCCATTACGTTACAATTTTTTATGCAAATCGTAAATGTCAAAGTTAGCGAAAATCTGATACTATGAAACAGGTGATTTTTTTTAATTTAATTTAAATTAATTTAATTCAATAATTTATTCAATTTTTTGGCTTATAGTATGATTCTTAAAGCTAAACAGCTAAGGGGTTCGATCAGGTGGAGGAGGAGTTTCAATTTTAACTTTGGACTTTTTAACTGTGATATTTACAGCTTGCGAAGAATCCGAAGAATATATATATTTTTTACGCGATGTTAAAAATGAAGGTCATTCTCGGTTTCATCGGTAAAAAATACTCAAAAAAAAATTATCCAAATTTAAAAACATATCTATTTCATATTATCAAATTTTCGTTTTTTTTTTTCACTTTTTTTTTTTTTTTTTTTTTTACTTTAAAGTTTATTATTTGTAAAAAAATCTTTACGTGGTGGTAGAAATGAAGGCTAATTTCAGATTCAACGGTACAAAATACATACGATTCAAATATCAAAAACCAAAAAACCTGACATAACCTGAATTTTGCAAGCTAGGATTATCTAATAACATTTTAAAATATGTATCATTTTACAGACAGTTAATTTTCACCCTTTCATTTAACAAAAAATCTGTTTTTTTTATATGTTTATTACAAATTGTGTATTTTGCATTCATAATTCAGAAGGATTAAAGATTTCAAATTTGCATTGCAATGTTTACTTTACTCTCAACCATTTTTTAATATATCTGGCGAAATTATATCGCTTCTAAATTTGTGAATGACCCCTAATTAGCAACAAAAAATATGCTCCAACTTTAAACAGCTATTATTCAATCAATTTTAATCGTAGAATAACGGGGCATTTTATTGTCTTACTTGAAACATTTTACTTAGTATAACTTATTGGAATGGAGAACAGAAAAAAAAAAAAAAAAAAAAAAAAAAAAAATTGTATATATATATATATATGCATTAAAAAAAGTTTTCATTAACCCAAATTGCTTTTAAAATATTTCTTTACCTCATTTAAAAAACATTTTAGCAACTGGAACTATATGTCTATAACTAAATGTTTAGGAATTAGCCATTGGCCACCGTTGAGACTGCACGTATTGTACCGGGTGATCCAGAAGTTTCGGGAGTTTTGAAAAGTTAATAATTAGGAAACTATGTATAATACAAAGGTTCTGTTTTCAGATATATGCTCAGAAACATGTGGGATTTTTGTTTAGAATAAATTTTTTTAAATATATATAGTTACCATTTTTAGCAACAGGTGGCGCGGTTGTATAAGACTGAATGTACATATACCATGCGTTATATAGACACATAAGTTCATTGCGAAACTTCTTTTCTATGATATTGATGAGATTTCGTTTTAAGGGTGGTTTATGTTCAAACATTTTTTGTAAGATAAATGAAATTGCATTGTAACAGAAATTTGATACAAAATTTCATGACCAACTGCAGTGTTTAGACATTCTCTAGACTATGTTTAGACACACCTTTGCATTTCGCGTTGTTTTCATATCGTACAATACGTCAAGTTAAAACTGCAAAAGAATCGATGGCCATTGCAAATGTGAAATGCTGTGGTAAGCAAGGTTTGAGAAAAAGGCTCATTGGAAGATCGTAATAGAAACAAGAGATCCCAAATGTCTGTTACAATCGTAAATTAGGTAGTATTCTATGCCAATACTCTTTAGAAATCACCAGTTCATGGTGAGTGCAGTAAACTTGTGATATCAAAATGAACTGAAATTTCTTCTGGAATTTCTTTCTGCTCTGAGGATACTGTGCACGCTGCTTTGCATCGGCTCACGGCGGTATTTATAACCCATGAGCGTCATGATTAAACTTTGTAACCCTTGGACACTAATTCGTTCTTTTAAATGAGCTGTATCATACTATAAAAACAATACTATCAATTTTAGCGCCACCTGCTGTCAAAAAGTGCAACTAACATAATATGTTTTTTCATCGAAAAAACAAATCCCACAAGTTTCTCAGCATTTCTGTGAAAACCGCATACTTCTATTGTTTATGGTTTTCTAATTATTAGCATTTCAAAAGTCCCGGGACTTCTGGATCACCCGGTATATTGCTTGTAAAACAGGTTTTCTTGTACTGATACTGATAATACTGAAAAGCGAAATAGGGAAGAACTCTTAGAAGTTATTAAAAAAAAGCATGATGAATATTTCTGTATTGTTATTTCATATTTCAAATTTAAATAAAAAATAATATTTTTGCTGTATAATAAATCATATACTGACTATAAAACAGATGCTACTGCAATGATACTAATAATAATATATTTCTAAAGATTTTAAGAAGCTTTTAGAAATTATTAAGATAACGAAGTTAGAAGTACGACAACTATTTTTTCATTATCACTTAAAATGAAAAAAAAAGCGTGTTATAGACAATAACAAGAACAATATATAAACGTATATTGCTTTTGTCAATAACATAATCATTTTCCCATTTGGCTATAACTTTAAAAGAGTTTATCGTCTAACATTGTAAAAAAAAAAAAAAGAGAGAGAGAGAGAGAGAGAGAGAGAGACAAAGGAAAAAATATATATATATTGCCTGTAAAATGGGTTTTCTTGGACTGATAGTGATTGTACTAAAAAGCAAAATATTATAGTAAGAACTTTATAGATGTTCTTCAAATAAACAAATTTTTTGCAGTAATAAGACAGATATTTTTATATTCATGCTTCATATTTCAAATTTAAGTAAGAAATTAAATGTATGGTGCATAATAAATCGTATAGTAATTATAAACAAATTTAGCTGCACAGATAATGATAATACTAAATTTCTAAAGATTTTAAGATTTTTAAAATAAAGAAGTTAAATGTTTGATGACTATTTTTTTTACAAAGACATGTATATATATGTATATGTATATATAATAAAAAAAAGTATTTAGGCTGCTAAACAAGTTTCTTACAATGATAATGATAATACTGAAAAGGGAAATATTATAAGAACTTTATAGGTATTATTCAAATAACTATTTTTTTGTAATTATACGGTGTACATTTCTACATTAATACTTCATATTACAAAATGAAATAAGAAAATATATGTTTGTTGCACAATAAATCGTATAGTGAATATAAAATAAATTTTGTTACACATGTACTGATAATACTAAATTTCTAAAAATTTTAAGAAACTTTTAATTTTTTCTTTAAAAAAAAATAATAACGAAATTAAATATTCTACGACTATTTCTTCAATATCACTTAAAATGAAAAAAGTAAAATATACAAGAACAAGAACAATAAGTAAATGAATATTTTATTTGTCACCAACATAAATGTTTTTCAATTCGGCTGTATTTTGTAAAGAAATAATGTCTGACATAAAATAAATAAATAAATAAATAAATTGTATATTGTTTATAAAACAGGTTTTCTTGAACTGATAGTAATATAACTGAAAAGAGAAATATTAAAAGAACTTTATTAAAGTAAATAAAATAACTGTTTTTTTTTTGTTTTTTTTTTTCTTTTTTGTAAATATACGACGGAAAATTCTGTATTAATACTTCGTATTTAAAAATTAAGTAAGAAAAGAAATGTTTGTTTTATATCAAAATGTATAGTGACTATAAAAGAGATTTTTCAGCACAGAGAAATTAATTTTCTAAAAATTTTAAGAAGCTTTTAAAAATTATTAGAAAATGAAATTTAATTTTCGACGAATATTTCTTGATTATCACTTAAAATAAAAAATTTGTTATACACAAGAATAAGAGCAATATATAAACATACATTGCATTTATCAATAGCATAATAAATATTTTTTACATTCAGCTATATTTTGTAAAAGTTTATTTTCTGACATTTAAAAAAAAAAAAACAAAAAAAAAAAAAAAAAAAAAAAAAAAAAAAAAAAAGAAAAAAAAGAAAAACCTTAACAGCATTACAATTTTACCCTTTTACTCAGCAGTCAAGGGGTGAAACTTGTAACATTTTTTAAAAATAACAGAATTAAATTTTCGACGACAATTGTTTCATTATCACTTAAAATTAAAAAAAAAAAAAACTTGCTATACATAAGAACAAGAATAATATATAACCATAGATTGCATTTATCAATAACATGAATGTTTTTCAATTCCGCTATATTTTTGTAAGAGTTTATTGTGTAACATAAAAAATTTACATTCCTTGTAAAAGGCCAATTTCAGATTCAACGGTACAAAATACATACGATTCAAATATCAAAAACCAAAAAATCTGACATAACCCGACTTTTGCAAGCTAGGATTATCTAATAACATTTTAAAATATGTATCATTTTACAGGCAATGTATACTAGCACAGATAGTGATAATACTGAACGTGAAACATTATAAGAAATTTACAGATGTTATTCAAATAAATAATTTTTTGTAAATATACGACGAATATTTCTTATTAACACTTCATATTTCAAATTTAAATAAAAAAAGAAATTTTTGTTGTAAAATAAGTCATAAAGTGGCTATAAAAGAGATTTTTCAGCACAAATAATGAAATATTAAATTTCTAAAGAATTTAAGGAACTTAATTTTATTTTTGAAATAACAGAGTTAAATGTTGGGCGACCATTTTTTCATTATCAATTAAAATAAAAAAAATTTGTTATACACAAGAACAAGAACAATATATAACCAGAGATTTCATTTGTCAGTAACATAAATATTTGTTAATTCGGCTTTTTTTTTTTTTTCTTTCTTGTAAGAGTTTATTGTGTGACGTAAAAAGAGGGACATTTCTTGTAAAAATGTTTTCTAACACTGATAGTGATAATACTGAACGCGAAATATTATAAGAACTTTATAGAAGTTATTCAAATAATAACTTTTTTGTAACTATACGACGGACATTTTTATAGTAAAACTTCTCATTTCAAATTTAAGTAAGAAATGAAATGTTTGTTGCATAATAAGTCATATAGTGATTATAAACAAATTCAGCTGCTCAGATAATCATAATACTAAATTTCTAAAGATTAAAAAAAAAAAAAAAAAAAAAAATTAAGTTTTTGATGACTATTTCTACATTATCACTTAAAATGAAAAAAATGTATTATACACAAGAAAAAAACAGTACATAAACTTACATTGCATCTGCATGTAACATAAATATGGCTATATTTTGTAAGAAATTATTGTCTGACATTTAAGAGAGAGGGGGTGGAGATGGAAGATTGTATATTCCTTGTAAAACCGGTTTTCTTACACTGATAATGATAATGCTGAAAAGCGAAATATTATAAGAATTTTATAGGAATTATTCAAATAACATTTTTTTTAAGTAAATATACGACGGACATTTCTATATTAATGCTTCATGTTTTAAATTTAAATAAGATAATAAATGTTTGTTGCATAATAATTCGTATAGTGATTACCAACAAATTTAGCTGCACAGATAATAATAATACTAAATTTCTAAAGCTTTTAATTTTTTTAAATAACAAAATAAAATGTTCGTTGACTATTTCTACATTATGACTTAAAATGAAAAAAAAAGTGTTATTCGCAAGAAAAAGAACAACATTTAACCCTTTCGGTTCTGATGTACTTCTAATAATATATCATCTTTCAACTAACATATTTTCCCAGTATTTAGTAATTGTTTTCAAAAACCTTATATTCTATTTTAAAGACTTTTGTTGAAATTGTGCATTTAAGTTGTTCGCTACAAGTCCAGAAACACTCATTCAAGGTGGATGAAATTTCGAATGCACGTCGAGCAGGTAGTTCTTTTGAATTTGCTCTCATTATTGATATCATAAATAATTAGAATTATTATTTGAAATTATTTCCGTGAAATAAGTTATTGAAGCTAATGGTTGATGTATTTTTTTTAATCTAAACCATTCAAAGGTTGTGATTTATCAATCTTTGAATATGTGTATTTTTAGTGTAGTGCAGTAGTCTTTAAAGGAATTATATCATTACAAGGCACATTGTATGTATTAATTTTTAGAAATGAAATTTGTAGTAACTTAGGTTGAATATTTTTTGTTTTATAACAATATTTCTCATTCTTTTTGTCATATAATATTGTTATATAATATTATTAGCCTATAATTTGTAAAAAAAAATCTATATTTATTAGATATTATTTTATTAGTTGCTGCACCACTGGCTTTCAGAAACTGAACTACAAACTCCTTGAAACGTAATCAGCCAGTAATTCACCCACCATTCACTGGTCCATCTAAAAAAAGTTGAAACCATCATTTTGCCTAATTAAGGATGCAATATATAATAATACTGACCATATGACAAAGAAAAGCAAGGTGCAACAAAGGTGCAAATTAGGGGGATGTAATTTTAGAACAATATCTTTTGGTGAAAATGCAAATTCTATTTATACTTCCATGGTGGCAGAAATTGCTTCAAAACTTTTCATATAGTGCCTGTGCCTAATCTGGACACCCTAAGGAAAATGTATTTTTTTCACCCCTATGTACACAGGATAGAACTCCAAAAATATATGACCATGATCCCTGAACTGTTGACTATCATTATTAAAATTAGCATCCTTGTAACTATTATGGTTTTTATTTAAATGATAAAATAAAAAATGTTTACAAATGTCCATATAAGGAACCACTAGTCCTTATTATGGACAGGTGTTTCCTTATTGACTTTCTACACAGTGTGTATGGAAGAGCCACTTTTCCAAGGGATTTTAGAGGAGAGGGAATTAAAAAAATGTATCTTAAAGTATTCCGAGGAGGAGGGGGGGACAGTAAATGTCTTCAGAACATGCATTTTAGAAGGGGGGGGGGCATTCTCGGTTTTTACCCTTGGAAGACCCATGCAAAGCCCCTTAATTACTAGTAAATATTATGAAGTAATATTGTTGGCTTTGATTAGCTTTACTGCATCTGTCTGCGAATTTACAGCCGTTATTAATCAGTCCTCACAGCATGGACAAATAGAAACTTTTTCACCATGGACAGTAAGTCCCACATAATCCTCATGAACATATCTGCCACATGTGATGCATGGCCGCATGTTTGAAAAAGCATCAATACTGCAAAAGAAGCAGTACAAGCTCTCCTTTGTTGAGGAAATCATACCATTGGTACCTACGATTTCGCCAACAGATATCCTAATGGGGGGGGGGGCTTCTTTTTATTTTCCTGCAAGGGTTTTTCGGAGGAAGGTTTTTGGAAGTTGTTCAAATAGCATCTTGTTAAACAAAGATTTTACCTTTTTGATGACTTTTCAAGTTATTGCTTGGCAACGTTGAATTTTCTTCTTTCTTACAGTTGTAGTCGATGGGGACATAAGCTGTCTATATTGCGAACCGGGTGTAGTTTTACTAAATCTTGTACCAAATGAGTAAGGAAAATTATTTTAAGAAAAATATGCAATAGCAATCGAAAATATGTTTTATTAGCTTTCTAAAACACTCCACTTTTCAACATTTAATGTAATTTTGCCATATCTAATAAGAATTTAAGCTTACAAGTAATTAAGACCAGCACATCTCGAAATAACAAGTTTCCTCCTAAATGGCGAACAGCGCGCTTTTTTACACTTTCCAGACTTAATTATCTTTTCAACTGCTTTTCTTCGCGAAAATGTTTAGCCATCTTTCGATCAAAATTATTACCTTTAAAAATATTAGGGGTGTTCATATTGAGAGAGAGCCCTGTCCATATAGAGTACAAATACCTTATAAAATAAGAGAAGTCAGCAGAATATACCAACAAATAAATAATTTTTTTTTTATTTGATTTGATTTGATTATTGTTATTTTTGTTTTTGTAATTTTTACACGGTTTTTCGTGTCTAGAAATGTAAATTGAGCGTCAGCTATTGCGAATTACATCATGCTAATAATTGCCTGTTTTTAAACAATTTTTACATTTTTTATATATCTTTCAAAATTTCGATTTAAAATTGTACTACATTTATTTTTTTGAGCATATTGTACTATAGAACACCCATAAATAGCAACTTGTTCCCCGAAAGACTACTGTACTATTAATAGCACATAATGTAATTCCTTAAATAATTATAATATTTTATAAAACTTTATTTTTGCCTTTCAGAGAATACTTTTTCATGTTTAAATAAAATTAAAAAAAAATTTTAAACCATAAAAAAAAAAAAAAAAAAAAAAAAAAAAAAAAAAAAATAGATTTGAAAGGGATAAAGTTATATAGCATTTGCAAATAACGTAAATATTTTTCAATTCGGCTATAATTTGTAAGAGTTTATAATCTAACATTTAATAGAAGGGGGGGGGGGAGATTATATATTATCTGCAAAACAGGTTTTTTACTCTGATGGTTATAATACTGAAAAGATAAATATTATAAGAGCTTTATAGATGTTATTCAAATAACTAATTTTTTGTAAATGCATGATAGACATTTCTTTATTAATACTCCGTTTTTTAAATTTAAATACGAAAACAAATTTTTGTCATAAAACAAGACAAGTACCGAAGAATAAAAAAAAAAAAAAAAAAAAAAAAAAAAAAACATGGGTTTTACAATTAAAGGAAATATATATTTCTTTTATCGATTTGGCTATATTATGAGAGATATTTAAACTCTTATGAACGTAAGGATTTAATAAACATTGTATACGTAAGGAAAATAGTAAAACTTTAGAAAAATATTAATAATCTAATGACTTCTATATATTATTATAGAAGTTTTATAAATAACAAGTTTTTTTTCTTAATATACAACGATCATATCTATATTAATACTTAAATTGTAAAGACATCTTGTATAAAATAAGATAATAAACATGTATAAACGTAATAAACATTTATCCAGTACTTATTATTATTATTTTTTTTAATCGGCTTATTGTCCAAGAGTCGTAATTTTATGACATCTAATATAGTTCTACCGTGACCATAAATCATGTTTTCTCCTAATCTTAAACTAATAATATTGAATTAAAGTGTTTAAGAGACTTATAAGGAATAAAAATATTTATCATTTCACTTGTAGTATTTAAGAGTCTTTATGTCTGCTATTTAAAAAAATTATATAGTGGTAAAACAGGCTTCTTTGAGTTGATACTGATTATACTAAAAAACTAATTGCTATAAGAACTTTAGAGAAATCAATATATCTTATATAATTTTAATTGTTTTTTCAATTAATTTTCAGCAGTGAAATTTCGCAAGAAATTATTGAATATTTAATAAGTAAATTATCACAAAGCTAGCTAAGCGTAGGCCTTTCTCAATCCCCTGCTTGGACATTTTTTACACTTTTTGGTTCTACGCAGTTTAGCTAGCACTGCGATATTTCACTTATTAAATGTTTTTTTTAAGCTATTGCATAGCTTTTATCGCGGGCTTTGAGCGCGGCGACCGAATCCAAAATTTCCGTAACGAGGAAAATCCTAACACATTCGTAACGAAAAAAACCTAACAATCGGCTAACGTCGTTTCAGCTCGGCAGACTTCGGCATGGTATCCTTCGGTAGACTTCGGCAGACATTGACGCAGTATTTTTCAGATATTTAGAGGATATCAAGTCTCAAACTTATATTTCTCACTTCAGTTACTATAAATCTATAGTTTCAATAATAAAAATTCCTGATAGAATGTGTATAGAAAAGATTCGTCTTAAGATAAAACAAGGTAGGATAATGTAGCTTTTGGTGATTGGAGACCCGCCCAATGGTGAGGATCGAAAAATTTAAAATGCTTATAACTCGCGATCTAATTTTCGTAGCGCGGCCAAATTTTGTTTGGTAATTAATTATGAGACAGTGTTAATTTTTGGTGACAGGAGACCCCCACGGTGAAGGTCGGAAAAGTTAAAGTGCTTATAACTCGCGGTCTAATTTTCGTAGCGCGGACAAATTTTGTTTGGTAATTTATTATGAGACAGTGTAAATTTTTGGTGACAGGAGACTCCCACGGTGAGGGTCGAAGAAGGTAAAATGCTTATGACTCGCGGTCTAATTTTCGTAGCGCGGCTAAATTTTGTTTGGTAATTTATTATGAGACAGTGTTAATTTTTGTTGACATTAGACCCCCCGCGGTGAGGGTCGAAAAATTTAAAATGCTTATAACTCGCGATCTAATTTTCGTAGCGCGGCCAAATTTTGCTTGATAATTTATTATGAGACAGTGTTACTTTTGGTGACAGGTGACCCCCCACGTTGAGGGTCGAAAAACTTAAAAATGCTTATAACTCGCGATCTAATTTTCGTAGCGCGGCCAAATTTTGTTTGGTGATTTATTATGAAACAGTGTTAATTTTGGTGACAGAAGACCCCCCCCCCCCCACGGTGAGGGTCGAAAAATTTAAAATGCTTATAACTAGCGGTCTAATTTTCTTAGCGCGGCCAAATTTTGTTTGATGATTTATCATGAGACAGTGTTAATTTTTGGTGACAGAAGACCCCCCCCCCCACGGTGAGGGAAGAAAAATTTAAAATGCTTATAACTCGCGATCTAATTTTCGTAGCGCTGCCATATTTTGTTTGGTAATTTATTATGAGAGAGTATTAATTTTTGGTGACACGAGACCCCCACGGTAAGGTTCGGAAATTTTAAAATGCTTATAACTCGCGATTTAATTTTCGTAGCGCGGCCAAATTTTGTTTGGTAATTTATTATGAGACAGTGTTAATTTTTGTTGACATTAGACCCCCCGCGGTGAGGGTCGAAAAATTTAAAATGCTTATAACTCGCGATCTAATTTTCGTAGCGTGGCCAAATTTTGTTTGGTAATTTATTATGAGACAGTGTTAATTTATGGTGACAGGAGACCCCCCACGGTGAGGGTCGAAAAATTTAAAATGCTTATAACTCGCGATCTAATTTTCGTAGCACGGTCATATTTTGTTTGGTAATTTATTATGAGACTATTTTAATTTTTGGTGAGAGAAGACCCCCCCCCCCCCACGGTGAGGGTCGAAAAATTTAGAATGCTTATTACTCGCCATCTAATTGTATTATCGCGGCCAAATTTTGTTTGGTAATTTATTATGAGAGAGTGTTAATTTTTGGTGACACGAGACCCCCACGGTGAGGTTCGGAAATTTTAAAATGCTTATAACTCGCGATCTAATTTTCGTAGCGTGGCCAAATTTTGTTTGGTAATTTATTAAGGTATTGCATAGCTTTTATCGCGGGCTTTGAGCGTGGCGAAAGAATCTAGAAATTCCGTAACGAGAAAAAAAACCTAACACTCCGGCTAACGTCGCTTCAGTTTGGCAGACTTCGGCACGGTATCGCCCCACCAGTGTCCGAGAGGTTCAGACCTCTCAACTGGTAGACGGCAGGTGCTGGGTTCGAACCCAATCGCGACTGTCGGCCTAACCGTCCGGAGTTTTCGTGGTTTTTTTCGAACCTTGCGTAAATACGGGTTAGGTTCCCTTAGAAAGACCCCCACGAAGGGCACTCCCCCCTGGTCCTATATCCCATTAGTGTAGATAATCGGACGACAAAAATAAACTAAACCAAATCGGCACGGTATCCTTCGGTAGACATTGACGTGGTATTTTTCAGATATTTTGAGAATATCAAGTCTCAAACTTATGTTTTTTATTTCAGTTATCATAAACCTATTGTTTGAATGATAAAAATTCCTGATTAACCTACATGTATTGTAAGATGATAAAAATATTTTAAACGATATTAACTTCTTATTTATTCAATAAAAGAAAAAAAAATGTTTGTTATCGGTCATCACGCTCAAAAAGTGTAACTTAAATTAATATCGAAGACAAAAAAAAAAAAAAAAAAAAAAAAAAAAAAAAACTGCATAAATAAAAAATAAATAAATAATTATAATTGCATAAGTTTAAAAAAAAAATGCTGTGCAATAGCTTTACCGCGGCAGTCCCCGAGTGCCACATGTTTTTTTTTCTTTTGTAACTGTTCGACAAATGTTTTTATATCGTTATTTATATATATTTTTTAAAATAGGATTTTCTTTATGTGTATTAAGACAAGTATACAAAAAGAAAAATAAACATGGATTGAACACATAAGTTTTCTTTTTTTCTTTTGTCTATATTATTACTGAGCATTTAGAGTACTGATGAATGTAAACTCTTAATAAACATTGTAATTTTTTTTTGTAATTATACTGAAAATACTTAAACCATAAAATAAATAAATAAATGTTATTTGAAAAATATCTACAATTTTATTATAGAAGTTATTAAAATACCAATTTATATATATATATGTGTGTGCGTGTGTGTGTTCTATTTTTACATTAATATTTTAAATGGAAAGCCATATTGTACCCAAGAAGATAAGAAACATTAATCCCACATTTATCGGGAATATAATTATTTTTCAAATTGGTTTTGCTATAAAAAGGCATTTACCGTCTGACATTTAATAAAATCTATATTGATTGTAAAATAGATTTTCTTGCACTGATACTGATAATAATCGAATCGTTAAAGGTTGTAAGAAGCTCATAGAAATTATTAGAATAATGTATGTATGTATATATATATATATATATATATATATATATATATATATATATATATATATAATACCATTAAAAGTAGACAAGATTCACCAACGGATTTTATCAATAAAACAATAAACCAAAACGAAGAATTAAATTGAATTATAGTAAACAATATTAACCATTTGAAATTAACCATTGAATATAATAACTTATAGCACATTGAACATGGAAGGAAAAAAAGAATAATAAGAATACAATTGAAATTTGTAGAACCAAAGCAGAATCTTCAGGTCCCAAATACTTTGGAACTACAAATGGAGTGTGTGGTTTCATCTTCGTATTTGCCATGAAAAAGCAAAACAATACGAATTTGGGACTACCATCACACAAAAACCAAATTATTAAACAAGGAACAAAGATATTTTACAAAAAGGAGTTGAAAGTAAGTAAAAATAATAGTTATCCATAACAAACAAAAAAGATAAAGCTGAATGGAAATATAATTGAACCGGAAAAAATAATAATCGATATTAACATAAAATTAAATTAATAAAATGATTAAAATTAGAATTAAGAGATAACATTCATATTAACATATAACTTAAAATACATTATTGTTACTTTAATCAGTAACATTTATTGTGACTTTACATGGTAAAAACTCATTATCTTAATATAGGATAATAATAAAAAAAATAATAATAAAAAAAAATATATAAAAAAATAATAATAGTAATAATATTATTAATAATAATACCAAAAATTATATCAATAACATTAAAAATAATTTGATATTTAAAATATAGCTATTTAACTATAGATATAACTAGACGAATATCCATATATTGGTGTAAATTAAACAGTTTAAAAATTATGTTAAAATAAATAACCCACTCTCAATTTTTTTTTAAATAAATAATTAACCTTTGCGTTTTTATCCAGACAACACCACCCTCCTCCGTACTCTAACATCTACCCACCCAACCAACCTATATATATATATTTTTATTACTTTTTAACATTTTTAATTTTTTATTATTATTTTTATGTTTTATAATTTTTTTTATATACATTTTTATGTAAAGAATTAATTATAAGATCATGTAATATCTAATTATAAATTAAAGAATATATGAATTTTTTAGGATAACCATTATTTATAGCATCATATACAAGCTTTTTAATATTAGTATTAATTAAATGGGAAGAACATACACATTTTATTCTATATAAATGGTTAAGTATTATATTACGATATACAGAATTATGAAGACATGATTTAAAATTAGTTAAAGTATTAACTTTAAAATTAAATAATTTCCTTTTGTTATAAATTTGTTCTCTTTTAATATAATTTTAATATCTAAGAAATTGATTGTATTATTAAAAAGTAGGTTTTTTGAAAGTTCTAGATTAGAAGGATAATCAACAGGGAATTGAGATATACAGGTGTTATCAGTATCAATTAAAATTACATCATCTATATATCGATATAAATGTATTGTATTATTTAAATAATGACGTTCATAGTAATATAAGTATAAGTTAGATAATACACTAGATGTACTACCACCTTGTGGTATACCAACATTTTGAATATATATATTGTTATCATGCATGATAAAATTATTATAGATAATGAAATTAGTTAAGGTATGAAAATATTCAGAATCGATATTATGTGATATATCCAACTCGTGTTGATATTTTTTAAAAAGCTCATTTATGATATTATGTAAATCCGATAAATTGATATTATTAAATAAATCTTTAAAATCATAGGTAGTGATATTGTTTATACATTTAAGATTTTTCATAATATGGACCAGTTCATAACTATTTTTTATGTAATGTGTATTATCACTTTTTTTTGTGATATTATATATTTGATTAAGAATTACTAATAGAAGTTTGTTAGCAGCATTATTATAAGTATTGCAACCAATTGTAACAGTTCTGAATTTAACAGGATGCTTATGAAATTTGGGTATAAGGACTAGATAAGGATATTTAAAGTTAGTAGGGTTAATGCCTAATAATTTATAGAATCCTTTAATTTTACGATTATTGGCATATAAGTTATCATTAATTTTTTGGAATGTGTTATTATTAGATATACTAGATTTAAGTAGTTGATGATAATAAGATTTACAAATAATGGCATAATTATTAGGAGATTTATCAACATAAGTTATTACAAAGTTTTGTTGTAATTTATTGATTTGCTTAAACAGATGCTGTGTATTTACATATTCTAGGTGTGAAATATCATATTTTAAGGACTTGGTTAATTTATCGATAACTAATATTTTCCATTGATTAAAATATTCAATGGGTTTATTATAATAAATTGCAAGTTTATAAATAAATATATCTATATCATATGTAAATAGTTTTATGATAGATTTATTGTTTAATTTGGATGGAATTCTGTACTTGGTCCCGTAACCCATAATTCTTCTAAGTGGTAAATCATCTACAAGATTAAGATTACCAGTAATAATATGTCCATGATCTTTATTTATATATTTTTGTAGAGAGGGGTCATTGCATTTACAGGGTAAAGTACTAGCATCAAAAGAAGATTTAGCGAAAGAATTATAGTTAAAAATCGTTCTGCCGATAGATATGGGATACTTAAAGGTTTTAGAAATATGAATATTATTAATAGGAAATTGACAGTTTTTATCATTTAATATGGAATTAATATTGATTTTATTAAATATTGGATTAGAAAAAGCAATTACCATTTGAGTATTAGTTTGTAGATTTTTAGATTTTTTGAGTAAATTTATATTGTACAGGTTGACACGAGTAATAATGAGATCATAAAAAATATCTGAAAAATGTGTAGAGTAAGTTTTACTGAGAAAAATATTTAAATATTGTACAATATGTTTCTTTTTTATTCCAAAAATATATTTACGTATTAGAAACCAATTGTAATTTTTTAAATAATTACGATGCAGATTATTAATTTGTTGAATTATAAGGTTTTTAGGAGTAATACTAGAAGATGAACCTTTTCCTCTTTTGTTACGTGTAGTTTTAGGATTTATAAGATGATTTAAACTATGATAAATGGGAGAATAATCTGCAGTATCATTTATAGATGAAAAAACTTTAACAGATCTTTTAAAAACCTCACTATTAAGACCATAAGGATAAATTGTATTATAATATTTCATATATGAAGACTCTAAATACAGACGCTCAGATTTATTTTTCTGAATTTGTATTATTTCAATAGTAGTATTTTTAAATTTATGTTTATGAAAATGCTGTATTTCAGCTGTAGACTGTATATTTTTTGCTAAATTTTTATCAGAATCTGACCGATGTTGATTCATGCGTATATGAAGAGGACCAGAAGTTTCACCAATATATTTCAAATTGCAAATGTTACACTTTATACTATAAATTACATTAAAAGCCTTACAAAAAATAGAAATATGAGGATCTGATACGATTTGTGACTGAGAAGCAGATGGACAAGTTTTATATCGGATATCAGAACATTTCTGAAAATATAATTGAGGAGGAGGAGCATGTATATGGAAACTGGATGACGGTCCAGGAGTAACCCTATTATTGCTCCTGTACCGGGCACTACACTGCAAAGAAGCATTGTGTATCTTGCCAGGATCGAGATTTTTACTAAGTACTGCCATAATATAAGAGATAATACAAATATAATAAAAAGATAAAAATAGAAAAATTACAATTAAATAATCGAGTATCTGGACTAATATAATTTACTAAAGAAAAGGATCTAGAATAATACAACTATAAAATGAAAATAGATACAATATGTACAAAGCTTTAAAGCAGTATTCAAACCTCCAAAAGGAAACAATACACGACCATAATACCCCACACAGCACACTTTCGTTTCTGAGATATCGCAGGTGCGTCGCACTGCGACGTTGTGATGTCGCATTGATCGTCTCAGAGATGTTCTGGCGACTGCTGAATGTCCGTGACCAGCGACGTCGCGTTGTAACATCTATACGACGTTACCTTATAACATGTATGCGACGTCTCCTTGTAACATCTACAGTACATCGCATGAAACATCTACGAGATATCACATTTTAACATCTATGTAACGTCATATTGTAACGTCTACAGTGTATCGCATAGAACATCTATGGTATATCACATTGTGACACCTATGCAATCTTATTTTGTTAGTGCTGTTCTGTAATGAGTGCATTATAGTATACAAACTCACACGCCAGTCATCACCATTATTTCTGAATAGCAACATTCACCCATTTCAATAAGTTTATGTCAGCAAATAAGACAAAGATTACTATTCGGAAATTGTGGTGATAATCGACTTACTGACCCACAGATTCACACTGTGACATTTTTGTTGTTATTATTTTACTGTAATTTAAACAAATTACCATTCAGGGCCCCACTTACAAGTGATGACTAAGGTATGACTGTTAATGTGCCCTTCAAATTTATCATAAAATAAGTCAATTTCACATTTTTGTTATCTTTGGTTCAGGACATCTTGAGCTGAAAATAATAGAAATATAGTCCTAGTACATGCCGTAAATTCCTTTAAATCTTCTTGCATCATCCAAAAAACAGAAATACAGTTCTAGTAATGTATTGATTTTTTTTTTAAATAAATTTCTGAAGAAATGTTTATTATAAATGAGACAACATGCATAAGATACATGGATCGATCTCTAAAAATGCTTAAGGCTGCTAGTCAGTCAACTTCCAAATTTCCCTCATTAATGTTAAACGTATAGCTGTTGAATGTATTTGTTGATTTAAAATGTCTGTGTAGCAAATTAATGCTTTTAGCTACTCTTTTCTGTGTAATATACTTAAAGATTTTTTTTTTTTTTTTGGGGGGGGGGGGGGGGACTAATTGTCAAAGTATTTCTAAACTCTATGCTTAATTTCATATTTTATATATTAAAACTTGACGAACTATCATAAAATTTTATTGCTTCACTTATTATTATATATATTTTGACAACTCAAAAAAAGGAGATATCTTTTATATAATGAGTAGAAGGGTACACAGTAAGGAAAAATTAAAAATATTAATTTCCCGAAAAGGTAATTAAATAAACGAATGCATTCTACAGCCTTAGGTTTAACATTAGCCAGAGGAATTCCGAAATTGACTGACTAACAATCTTAACCTCAGTACTATATTCTTCTTATGTACATAACAGTCTAGTCAACTTCATTAGTAATTTTATCCTCTGTAAATCTCTAAAAATCAGTTTTTATGTCTACGTCTATTATATCTGTCTTATCTCACTTTATATACTGGCTTTCTAAATTAGTGAAATTGTGTTTGCATACTAAAATTTGCATTAGATAACGATTATGGGACAAAGAGTATAGTTTATGGCATGCAGATCGATCATCCGTATATGAGAGCCCAGAACATTTATTCAACTGAATTAAAGGTCCCTTATAACCGGATGAGATACGATATTGGCAAACCCAAATGCTAATTGTCACCACTACTTCCGAATAATTTATTCCAAATAATAACAGAATTTCTGTGATTGAATATTTTATAGAAATAGTGGTAGCAATCGGCCTATTGACATGCGGGCTCACCACTCCTATTATTCTTTTGATGCTGTGTTTTACTCTATTTAAAAAGTAATAGTTTTACTCTTTAGGGCCTTACTTAACTGAAGCTAGTCCAAGTAAATATTAAATATTTCTTACAAAATCTTCTTGTATTTAATAAAATCTTGCATTGTTTAATGACACAGAAATCCAATTATTTTATTTTAAAATGATTTTGATAACTTTCTTAAAAAATTTGAATGACATCTGAATCACCCAGAATTCATGTGATCTAGGAATGATAATATACTGAAAAAATGCTTAATGCAGTACTTTAATAAGTGTAAACAGTTTAAGTATGGCTTTATTTGGATGCATCCTTCTCTAAATTTTTATTTCTTAAAATCAGTTTTCAAGAACTTGTATTCTGAGTACCTAAATTATTGGAAATGTGCTTGTATAGTAAAATTTATAATCGATAACCCCTTTATAAAAATCCATCATGTATGATTTTAGAATTGTTGAACAGATAAAATGCTAGTATTATAATTCATAATTTTTTTCCTTTGAATGAAAACTTATACAATACAAGATATATAATGAGAAAAACTGTTAATAGTATAAAATGTAGAGATTCATTACTGTTTATACTATGCTTGTTTATAAAAGATAAACATCATTGTAAAAATATAAATATCCAGAGAAACTTTTAATTCTACTATCCCCTCTACACTCAAATAACAAAACTAAACCAAATAAGTTTCAGTTTGATGAACTCTCAATTTATGTAGTAATTTCATCCAGCTTTTTTATATTATGAGTTTTCCTTAATTTAGGGTGCAGATTTACAAAAAATAAACAACATGGTATATCTTTCAGCTAAAAATATCAATTATATGTTTTTTAAAGCAGCAAATTATAAACAGAAATAATTATTGTTGAATAAATGGTTCTATTATATCAGTTTAATCAAAATACAAGCAATAAAAAAAGAAAAAGAAAAAAGAAAACTTACACAATGCACTATGTATGATGAGCAATACTATTAAATAATAGTATTAGACGAAGAGGTTAGTAGTGTGTTATTTTACATTTGTTTACAACTGAATCAATCATTTTGAAAAGGGGTTAACTCCTATGCAATAGCATAGAGTTACTAAATGAAACTTGCCAAATTAAAGATTAAAAATAGTACATTAATTATTATTATTTTGATCTGCCCAAGTGCTTATCGTGTTAGGAAACCTCAGCATATTATAATTCATGACAGAAAAAGCCACCATCTAGTACAATTGAGATCTATTAAATATAATATTTTACGTTTTATTGCCCATGAAACCCTGCCAACTTCTATACAATAGCATAGAAGTTGACCCCTTTACAAAATCAAAATTATCAATTCCATTTTTCTCATCCATTTTAAACAGAAATCATATGTATATTTTTTTTTCCAAAAAAAAAAAAAAAAAAAGTTCTTGGGCTGTTTGTTTTATACTGCATGTATTTCACTATTTTAATCTATAAAATGTATTGATTTAAAGGGAGTTTTTGGAATGCAAGGGATTAAATTTTGCAGTCTGTTGCATCCCCCTCCCCCCTCGCTTCACTTTCAGTAAAATTTTAGGAGTGAAAAGATTCAAATTTTGCAGTCTGGTGAACTATGACATAATATTATAAGCAATAAATTCCACATATCTACAGATTAAAGTAATTCAGCTAAATAAGTTTCAAAATTGATCTTCTGAACCGTAAACATTATTGATGAACCTTTTTGCATATATACATAAATTTTACATTATTTGCAATAACAATTTTTATTCCAATTATTTACAAATAATCTGTTCTATTTGCCATGGATTTTTTTAATCTATTTTTAATTTTGAAAGCTTAATGTGCTTTAGTGATTATAAATCATTATGCTCTATAAGATTTATAGAAATTTATCATAATAGATAAAACATTATGTTTCTAGTAAATAATAATTCATTTACTATTTTTCGTGCAGATAAATATTTTGTAACTTTATTAGTTTTACAATGCCTAATACATTGTTTAATTTTTTTTATTAATTAAACATAATTAATTAAACACATTAATTAAACACTAAAAATATAAATAAACAAATCTTATAAAACTAAGCAGGTTGAAATTAAAATATTTCTGTTTATCTTACACTCGGGATATTTAAATGATAAATGAAGTGTGATACTTAATCACAATATTTTCACGAGTACCTATTTTGCAATAACATCAATGGCTGATATAATTCTATTATCATGATAATAGCATATAGAAGTTAACATATTAAAAAAATAGAGTTTTGTAAAAATCATGCCCCCACCCATCTTTATTTAATTACATTCAATAAAAAATGTATCAATTGTCCTTGAAAAAATTATTAGCAATATTGTTGGCCTAGACATGAGCTTTATTGTAAATTTATAAATATCTGGATCCACTTATAATTCAGTCATCCCCTCCCCCTCCCACACACACAAGCACCAGTACTAAAGTAAATAAGCTTCAATATGATGTACTCTCAAATTGTGTAGTAATTTCAGCTAGCTTTTTTTCAATATGAGTTTTCTTTTATCCTGTATATAAGCAAATTTACCAAAAATAAATAAAGCCTTCTACTGTCTATTTATCCATATGCTTTTCATAATTTTTGTAATCTACTTTCTATATCACTTCAAACGATTTTCATAGGATTTCATTTTTCGTGTTAATTATACATAAAGACAGTATAAATACTGATTTCAATGAACTTTTGTTATGGTAATATCTGAGTTACTTTGGTTTTATTTGTAAAAGTATTTATATAAAAAACTTAAACATATCCTTTAGCTAATAAAATTAAATATATATTTTTAAAAGTCGAAAATAACTATCAATGGATTGAGATAACATCAAAGAAAAAAAATATATACATATATATATATATATATATATATACATATGATTTGTTAGGAGCAATACTATTATATATGAGACAAAGTAATATGTTAGTGTTTATTCTTTGTTTGTTTAAATTTTTTCTCACCCATTTTAAATCAACTTTTTTTTCTACTATCAATTATTTCCATATTGCTACTTACAAATAATGTATATTTCAAACTAAACTCAAACTAATTTAAATTCAAATTAATAATGTATATTTCAAACTAATTAATTCAAACTTAATTGTTTAAAAAAATTATATCTATGAATGTGAGCTTTTATATTTGATGAAGGTCAATGGTTTATCATGATTAATACATAGATCACCATAAATATGCTGATTTTTTACATACATTTGGAAGTTGATTTGTATAATTAAAATTTATAAGTTAATTCCTGCAGTATTAATAAAAAGTTTATTAAGCAATGTATTGATTCCCCCCCCCCCCCCCTTATGCCACCATAATCTTCATAGTGCAAAGTGTTAAAATTTGCAATGTGTTGAATTCCTCTTTTCTTTTCTAGTGGAGGGTACGAAGTGAAAGGGATTAAATTTTGCAATCTGTTGTACTATCACATAATATTATAAATCAATAAATATTTCATATAAGATTTCACATATGTAGAGATTAAAAAGAAATTCAGCTAAATGAGTTTTAAAAATGTTTTTCCGAATCATAAAATATTATTTTTTTGCATATGCATATACACAAATTTTATATCTCCCTAATACTAATATAATTTCATTATTTGTAATAACAATTTTTATTCCAATTGTTACAAATAATCTATTCTAAATACCATGGATTTTCTTGGAAAACAAACCTTATTCTATTAATCAGGTTGAAATTAAAATATTTCTGTGCTCTTATTGTGCAAAAAAAAAAAAAAAAAAAAAAAAAAAAAAAAATACTCTTATTATTTTGAAATAACATATAGCAATTTACATATTCAAAAATTAGAGTTTGTAAAGTCATACACCCCCTGTCCCACAATTAATAACAAATTTGTTAATTGTCCTTCTTAAAAACAAAAAATTTCAATATTTTTAATCAGATAAAAATATAAACTTTATTGCAAAAATATAAATGTTTGAAAACACATATAACTTTATCCCCCCCTCCCTCAACACACAAGCATCAATACTAAACAAAATAAGTTTCAATATGATGTACTCTCAAATTATGCAATAATTTCTGCAAGCTTTTCAGCAAGATAAGTAGTTTTTTCCCATATATGTGCAGATTCACAAAAAATATCTGTATCCTTTAGCTATAAAAAAATCTACATACTTTTTTAAAGCAGCAAATGATAACTATATGTCCTTGAATAAATATCTCTATGATATCAATTTAATTAATTAATTAAGATTCATACACTATGTAATTTATTATGAGCAAGACTATTATAAACACTATGGGACAAAAAGATGTGTTTATCTTTGTTTAAAATTTTTCTCATCTTTTTATAACAGACATTATAAAACAACTTCAGATTTTGGAGCAAAAAGGAAGTTTTGCAGTTTGTTGTACTATGACAATGTTATAAATCAAAAAGTACTTGATTAATCATAAAACTTCACTTTTCTACAGTTTAAAATAATTTTGCTAAATAAATCTTAAAACGTGCTTCCCTAAATCATAAAAGTAATATTATTAATGAATCTGTTTTGCCAATTTATATAAATTTTTCATCCTCTAATACAGATATTATTTCATTATTTATCATAACTATATTTTTCCCCCAAATATTTACAAATGAAATGTGTTAACTACTATGAAATTATTTTAATACACATATTTCCAATTCTCAAAGTTCAACAATTATCTTCAGTGATCATAAATCAATATGGTCTATTAGAATTTCATCATGTAGAATGTAGACATGAAACAATGTTTCTCGTAAATAATTATTCATTTAATATTCCTCATGCAGATATTAAATAATCTAAGATGTCTAAGGTAGTGTTTAAATAAAACTTTTTAACACTCATTTTTCCAAACATAAGCTTATGAATAAAAATATAAATAAACAACCAGAAACCTTATTATACGAATAATAAAGTTTTAAGGTTCTTATGGTGCACTCTCAGCTTTTAGCAAGGTCATAGTAATTGTGCTAAATTATTTGAATATCAATTTTACTTAAAACATCAGATTCACAGAAAAATTAAATAGGCTTTTTAAAAAGGAACAAATGATAAACTTTATCTCATTATTTTTGGATGGATGACTCATTTTTACATTATATAAAAATACACAAAACTATTATTTTATGCATTCAAAAAGGCATAAAAAGACTGAGGTGCATGCATCTTGAACGCTGACTTATTGAATTGTTTACATAGACTATAACTTAGCACTGCGTTTACACAAATGTATAATTAATTTTTTATACAATCATTTAGCACTACATTGTGGATAATGTAAAATTATGATTTTTTTTATTTAGTTTTATAATTTTTAAATATAACTCGCAAAAAATTATTTTAATATACAGTATATAAAATTGCAGATTAAGCTTTATATAAAAAAATAAGAACATTTATTTTTAGAAAAATTTATCCTCTAGAAAAATATGACAATATGGTAATAAAGTTTAATAAATTATAACACTTACCTTTCATGAATTTTTAACACCATTAAAATATATTCTAAATAAATTTCACAAATAAATATCAAATTGAAACTTTATTTACAAATATCAATCATAATCAAATAGTATAACATGTAAATTTAACATTTTTATATACTTCCTATTAAATGACTGGCGTAATCAAGGGTTTCGCTGTGATTATATTTTGGATAACAGTTTTTGGAATGAATTATTGTTATTATTATTAGAACTTTGAGGAGTAGGTGCTGCAGCAATTGGAACGAAGATCGGTGTTTACAATAATATAGTAACTGAAAACGGCGGGAGGTAATGTACAGATGCTGTATGTCCGATATATTTTGTTACACTCAAACATAATATAGTATCACAAATCCATAAATAAATTATATTAAATCCAAATACGGAAAAAGCACAGAGCTTACATACACATTTTACAACGACAACAAACTCTTTTTCCTGCGTGCCGCCATTAAGCTAGCGCACGCGCAGAGCTATTTGCGCATGGGCAAAAGCGGCAGCTGGTATCTCCTGTTTGTCGCGGGAGAAGATCGCAGCGACAGTCTGCCTTATCATCCCAGAGATGTTCCGGTCACATTACTCTGAGATGTGATGATAATGAGACGATGCGATGTCTCTGAGACATTACTGCAACCAAGTGTGCTGTATGGGACTACCATCCCACACCACATATAATAAGAATCATAGTACTCACAGTACAATAAATGCAAAATCACAAAATCGACTCATTTAAAAGTGAAAAAATCACATACATAATAATCCACAAACTTATCCAGTTAACATCTCAGCACAATGCTCACATTGTTACTACATTTCACATAGGCTTAACTAATCATAATTTCAATGTATTTATTTAATATAAAAAAAAAATAATAAATAATGATAATTTCAATGTATTACTTTAATATTAAAAAATAATAAATAATGAATATTGATTTTGACATTTAATATACCATATATCAAGACAATGAATTAAACATAATATCAAAATTAACAATTAATTTATTATAAATATACCACATATAATATTCTTGATGAAACGATTTGCAACTCTTAATGGAAATCCTATGAAATGGTAACGGAAAACTACATAGTAGAAATCTCACAGACAATACACAAAGGTCATGCGGATAGCAGCAATTACCTATGCGCACCATATTTATAAAATTGCTATTAGCAACGGATGTTATATATTAATTATATATAAGATACCACAATAAGAAAAAAATTCATTATGACTATTCAAAATGAAAAGATATCAATTAAATATCAGATTGTATACATTCATAATTACACGCGCGGAGCAGCATAATAATTTGAATGCTAATATAATAACATTAAAAGTAGACAAGATTCACCAACGGATTTTATCAATAAAACAATAAACCAAAACGAAGAATTAAATTGAATTATAGTAAACAATATTAACCATTTGAAATTAACCATTGAATATAATAACTTATAGCACATTGAACATGGAAGGAAAAAAAGAATAATAAGAATACAATTGAAATTTGTAGAACCAAAGCAGAATCTTTAGGTCCCAAATACTTTGGAACTACAA
Source organism: Maratus speculifer (assembly GCA_964019185.1). Lineage (NCBI taxonomy): Eukaryota > Metazoa > Arthropoda > Arachnida > Araneae > Salticidae > Maratus > Maratus speculifer. Next base: position 376,440,084 of record OZ025289.1, read on the forward strand.
ATGGAGTGTGTGGTTTCATCTTCGTATTTGCCATGAAAAAGCAAAACAATACGAATTTGGGACTACCATCACACAAAAACCAAATTATTAAACAAGGAACAAAGATATTTTACAAAAAGGAGTTGAAAGTAAGTAAAAATAATAGTTATCCATAACAAACAAAAAAGATAAAGCTGAATGGAAATATAATTGAACCGGAAAAAATAATAATATATTAACATAAAATTAAATTAATAAAATGATTAAAATTAGAATTAAGAGATAACATTCATATTAACATATAACTTAAAATACATTATTGTTACTTTAATCAGTAACATTTATTGTGACTTTACATGGTAAAAACTCATTATCTTAATATAGGATAATAATAAAAAAAATAATAATAATAATAAAAATATATAAAAAAAAATAATAATAGTAATAATATTATTAATAATAATACCAAAAATTATATCAATAACATTAAAAATAATTTGATATTTAAAATATAGCTATTTAACTATAGATATAACTAGACGAATATCCATATATTGGTGTAAATTAAACAGTTTAAAAATTATGTTAAAATAAATAACCCACTCTCAATTTTTTTTAAATAAATAATTAACCTTTGCGTTTTTATCCAGACAACACCACCCTCCTCCGTACTCTAACATCTACCCACCCAACCAACCTATATATATATATATATTTATTACTTTTTAACATTTTTAATTTATTATTATTATTTTTATGTTTTATATATTTTTTTTTATACATTTTTTATGCAAAGAATTAATTATAAGATCATGTATATATATATATATATATATATGTGTGTGTGTGTGTGTGTGTATGTATGTATGTATGTATATATATATATATAGGACGAATATTTCTATAATGTTTAATAGTATTATTATCATTTAAAGTAAAAGAAAAAAATAAAAACGTCGCATTTTCTGCGTGTACACACACAAAACAAAAAATAAAAATAAAAGCGTATTGCACGTTTTATTCAGATTATAAAAATTTTCATACCCATTATATTATGCAAGAACACGTGATTTCTGGAAAATAAGTATAATAATTTAATTAAAGTTGCATATTTCTTGTAAAACCTTTTCTTGCATTGCTACCATTCTTGCTGTAAAACTATGAATCGTATCCTTATAAAGATCACCAATAGCAAAATAAAAAATACATATTACTATAAGTACTTCAAAAGGTGCATTACTTAAAATATGTTATAAAGCATCAGCAATACGAAATATTTCACGGTAATATAATGTTTTATAAATCAGTTACATAATATAAGGATAATTTTTTACTCGATTTAACAATTGCAATTTATTTAGGATTAATTATAATGCTGTAAAATACTTTTTTATATAGCAAGCTAACAAAAAGAGAATTTACTAGAAACATTGTTAAATCTTTGATAATCAGTGGCCCATAATTTTGCTAATATAGATACATATTTAACAAGATAAAAATAAAAGCGTAACTTTTACTAAAAATACATTGAGATGTCAATTTGAAATGGTGTATCCCCCCCTCTCCCCTTCCATAATTTTGTTGCTGTAAACTTCATAACATTGCTGCTGCTGCCCCGTAAGTTACCTACATGTAAGCAAACAAACGTAATGTTTGCTTTATTAATTTTGGTATTTAGCAACAATATTTGAATCCTTCAATGCAAAAAATGCATATTAAAGTTCAATGTTCCAAGGTGAAATAAAATGCTCACGCTTGACTGTTCATGCGACGTGGAAAAAATTTGGTTCGGGAGCAATCATCGGCACTCTGGGAGCTTATTATTGATGAATTATGGACAACTCGTGATTAAGAAGGTGGTCTCGGGAGGAAATATCGGGTACACTCTTCGGTCAACGAACGAGTAAGCAACAGCAAGAAAACGAACTGAAAAGACGGAGCTCGAAATTCATGCATTGCTTATTTAATGATTGACATAAATAGTGCTAAATAAGTGTTTCTTCATATTCCAGAGGCGATGACGATTAAGTTCAATAATATACATTAACTGCTGTAGTTTATGTTTTAAATAATATTGTTATAAGGTTTTACCTTATTTTACGGTTGAAAAAAAGAAAATTCCCCTGATTGTAAAAATATATGTAAAAGCGTAATTTAGTTAACAAAATTCTTTAGATGCATTGGTATTGTTAATTTAGTGATTGACATAAAAGATGCTAAATGGGCGCATTTATAGTTCCAAAAAAGATGATTATATGAAATAACAGACAAGTTAATTTACAGCTGCTGTAATGTATGTTTAAAATGTTGTACTTTAGAGGCTGTCACCTTTAAAATATGGAAGCATCATTGTCATTTTTTTTTTTAAATTTACTATTCCCACATTAAAAAATAAAATAGAAGAAAATCATAATAATATTTTTGAAATATCACATCCATTATAAAATGAAAAATATAGTTACACATACATCAAGAAAATGAAAGAAATTTATGCAAGAATTAATTGCAAAAATTTCAATTTTGATTATTTATTTTTAAGATTTTTAAATATCTTCTTTTTTATATAATAAATTGATGCTTATCATATAAAACTCTTTTTGTTATTTCCATATTTATAAAATAAACTGTCGTGAGTAAGCACACGGCAATTATGCAGTATTTTTTAATCTTTAATTTATGTTCTTTATATGGGAAAATCGCCGTTATGTTCCACTGATCAAGCGCATTTTCAATCATAAATAATGAACTCCATTGATTTAATTTTTCTTCTAATTTATTTATTTACGTTTAGAAAAGGATTTTTTAAGTTTTACTATTAAAGTAATATTTTTACATTTTTATGTGTAATAAATTGAAATGTATATTTACATATTAACATGATTAATGGAGTATTAGAAAAACATTTTAAACAGGAGAACATTACAAAGAAAAATCTTCCGCAGGTGAAAATGTCGTCATATTTCAAATGAAACGTTCATTTTTATTCAGAAAAGTGTAATATTTTATTATTTCACCTGATTTATTATAGTTTATTATTGTGTATGTATATTTTATTACGATTATACGGAGCGGTGTAACTTCCATATTTCCATAAACTTTTCCGTTACATTAGTTACTTTTTCCAGATTTTTTTTTTTAAATCTTTCTCTATTTACTTTTTTTTTTTTAAGAATAGAGCTTAAGTTATTAGGTAGTCTTTTATTAAATTTAAACCAGTTTTAATGATTATTGCGCTCACTTAGGTTATTTCTTCAAAAATATACTCCTTTGTGCAATATAATAAAACAATAAATAAATTGTTGTTTGTATGTTGTGCCATGAATGTTGTGCCTGTGCTAATAGATACTCGATTCATTTTTGACCACTTTGGGTAAGTGAATGTCCCTATATCTTTCAGTCACCTGTGATCCATCCTCCCAGTAGGAAGCAGGACGTTTCGGTCCCGCCATTTCGGTCCTGCCATTTCGGTTCCGCTATTTCGGTCCCAAGACATTTCGGTCCCGAGACACTTCGGTCCCAAGACATTTCGGTCCCTAGCCGTTTCGGTCCCAAGACATTTCGGTCCCGAGCCATTTCGGTCCCAAGACATTTCGGTCCCTTCTCCTGCACACTGAAATTTTATGAAATAAGACATAATTTTAAAGGGAACATTGCAGAGTTTTTAAATTGAAGGCCATAAAATTTTAGTATAATGCGATTATAAGTGCCGAAAACCGCAAACACGTATAATTCTTATCCAAAATATTATAATTCATACAAATTTTGTAGGGTAATCCTAATAATAATTGGTAATCCTATAATGATAATTGGTAATCCTAATTCTCAAAACAGTTTGTAATTTTAATATAAAAATTAAATTAATATTTTATTAAATATATTTATTAATTAATAACATTATTAATTTACATAATGATTTTTACTTTAAAATAAACTCAATACATAATTAATTTTATATTCAATACATCATTATATTTCCTAGTAGTTCTAAACTGAAATTTATCTTTTACTTGCTTATTTATTGTATATTTAAAACTACAGAAATTTAAAACAATTAGTATAGTTAAAAATAAAACTAAAATAAGTATTATTATTATTTTTTCTGGGAAAGTAGGAACGAAAAGGTGATACAAATAAATAAATAAATAAAAGCTTAGTTTTGACACTTAAAAATTGAAAATAAAATTATTTAAAATAACAATATATTACATTTTAATATATTTTATTAAATTATACACTATATTTTATATATAATATTTATATTATTATATTTTATGTAAATAATAAAAAATAATAATCATCTGTTTAGAATGAAATAGGTCCAGTTTCAATAAAATTAACTCAGAAAAATTGTCTTCATGGCGTGAGAAGACTGTTAAACAATACAATCATTAAATACTATTATTATTAGGGAAAAAAAGTGGCGGAGGCAAATTTCTAAAAACAAATTTTTTTCATAGCATACCCAGTTACTAGATCACTATTGCTTTCGCAATGTTAATAATGGAAATAACTTATGAAAACAAATTTATAAGATGCAACATTCTATTATAAAAATAATAATAATAATAAAAAAAAAAAATTGTTCTTCAATAAATATATCTCATTTCTGAATTATCAAAGGAGAGGGTGTAGGGTGATTTGAGGAAATACGTATATATTATAACTTATAACTGTCTAATTGAATTATTAAAGACATTTATTATTAAACTAATAGGAAGAAAAAAATAAGCACTGATTTTTTTATTATTTAATTAATGCTAATTTAAAGGTTCTAAAAAATATACGTAAACAGCCAAAAAAATATTTATGGCAGTTTATATAAAATACGTTTCAGTTTATAGTAGTTTATAGAAGTTTATATAAAATACGGATACTAATAATTAATAATAAAATTTAAAATAATTATTCTGATTAATAATAATACTACTAAAACCAAAAGACAATATCCTTTAAACTTATATTACATTGTTTAATCAAAGAAAATTTTCAGCTCGCTGTGATTTCATTATCACGAGTTATAAAAGTTTAAATTTATCGGAATCTTATATTCATCTTTTTATAAAACTTGAGGGGAGGGAGAGAATTAAAAAAATTTAAAAAGGCCCGAATAATGTTGAACTTATACGATTTTGCTAGCCCACAACAATTAGAATCTGACTTATCAGGTAGGGAGCAAAGAAACAACAAGGGACCAAAGTTGCTGGGGACGAAATGTCTTGGGACCGAATTGTCTCGGGACCGAAATGTCTTGGGACTGAATTGTCTCGGGACCGAAATGTCTCGGGACCGAAATGTCTCGGGACCGAAATGGCCAGGGACCGAAATGTCTCGGGACCGAAACGGCGGGACCGAAATGGCGGGACCGAAGTGGCGGGACCGAAATGTCGTGTACCCCTCCCAGTAAGTAGTATGATGACATTAACTTCGTGCACATATTTGCTAAATCTGAAAGGTGCAAAGTGAGACGTTTTGAAGATCTTGGGTGGACAAAAATATTTCGTTCAAGTTTAATTAGTTATAATTAGTTGTATAATTTAATCGAATTGTTATCGGAAAAATTCACGTAGGCAAAGTTTCAACACAATCAGGTAACTGAAATTCGTTTAAAATTGCCTTACAATATTTAAACTAACCTTTTATGTAGCCCTGAAAAAATAAAACATGAAAAATAAATAAAAATGTAATTGTTACATTATTATAATAATTTTGCACTATCGTCAGAACGACACATATTAGCAAAGCTGTAACTCAATCAGATGCACGAAATTGGTTTAACATTAACTTGCAAATTTTACTTAAAATTTTTGTGTAGTCCTTTTATTAATTTTTCTGATTATTTAGGAAATTGACAAAACCACTTACACTGGTAGTTGAAGGAGACTATTATTGAGGTCCTTGCGACTTTTTTCGAAAAATAATGGATTTATTCTGTAGAAATAGCTTAACTTCTATTTTCTTAAAATTATAATAATATTGTATTTTCAGTGTAACTTCAAGCGTATGCGATGTTTCGGCTCATTCAGATATTTAAAAGTGGTTTAAAATTAACTTGCAAAATTTGAACTAAACATACATACACACACTGCAAGTTAATACAATGCTTGTTTATTAATAAAAACTTAATGATTTGAAAACTGTTTCAGGAGTTATTTTTCAGTTGTGAATACATTAGGAATGGCACTTTGATTTAAAAGTAAAGCTTATTGCTCAATAATATGTCAAGATGAAATTTGTAAGCAACATCACGGATCATCCAAAATCACAACCTTTGAAAAAAAAAATAGTTAAGCGGGTTTAAAGGCGTTTATTTTCAAACAAAAATAAGTTAAATTTGATTTTGAAAAACAGGTGACATATGTCCAGCAAACTCTTTCTTTCAAATAAAAAAGAATAGTCTCAACGTGTTTTCAAACTTATAGGAATCAAATACAAAAGTTGAAACCTCGTCAAAACAACTGTGAAAATTTCTTTTTTTACGGCCATAATTAATCGATACCTCGGACTTTTTTTTGACAAAACTCGTAAAGATATCGATAGTAGAGACATTCATCTACCAGTATAAGTGGTTTTGTGTAATTCTTAGATAGTCAGAAAAATGAATTTTGCCCACTCATATCATCAAACGTCCCACTGTACGAAGCAGTGTATCTGAGATATACCTAGTGATATAATTTTTGGACTTCAGATATCTTTTTTCTTTTTCTCTCTTTCTTTTTTTAATTAAATTTTTTTACTGTGTATTATTGATACATAAAATACAAGAACTAGATGTCACATGTCCTATCGGTTTTTTAACAGAAAAACCGTTTAACGAAACCTATTAAGAAAACACTCATTAACGAAATGGGAATAGTACTTTTTTCCATTTATTTTTTTAAAGAAATATTAAAAATAAAAATCCGCATGTCATGTCTACAAACCACAATATGACTTTGTTATTCATAGTTCCTTCCTTTTACCCAATATAAATACGTACTTGTTCACTACCATCTCTGTATAAAGTTATAACTCTAAAAATATGATAGGAAAATAATCTTGACCCACCACCCCTTCAATTCGTCATTCCATTCTATCTAATAAAGTATCAACTCAAAGGTAAGATGAATAAAAAGACACTTGCAACACGAGTATGTTATGATGGAATAATCACTGACCAAAGATAATACACACATATACTAAATTTTTACTAGGAAACTGGAATCTCTAGAAATTTTTATGTAACTGTCACAGCAGAAATTCGTGTAACAGATTCGATTTATAAATTTTTGCTGTTACCAGTTACATGAAAAGTTCTAGAAATCCCAATCTTCTAGAAAAAAAAGGTTAGTAATTTAGCAATTTTTTTACAGTGTTTAAACAGCTGTCGCTAACATTTATCCTTAATAGATAATACTTCATTTAAAAAAGTAATTTACATAATAATCGCATCTGCTGGATGTATACTCTATATAAATGTTCATAATGTAGAAGAACATACTGACAGGCCAAAAAAAAAAAAAAAAAAAAAAAATTCACGAATGACTTTTAGCAATCTTAAAAAGTATTCAAAATAAATAAATAAATAAATAACGCACTTAAACCACTTAAAGTGAGACCTGGACTGGTGATTTTCTTTTCCTTTCGCATCATTTTTACTTTTTATTTTATATTGACGATAGGCAATATTTGTTCAATATAAGACATCTATTTAATAATAATAAAAAAAATACAGTTATTCGATCGTTTTGATGACACTATGACTATGACACGTGTAATTCGATAATGACAAAAAAAAACTAACATTGTTCTGTTTTTTATTTAATATTTCCGAAAGAAACATTTAAAAAAAGTCCCCTATGATCAGACAATAAATTACAAAATACCATAATTAAAATACCAAAACTACAAATAAAATTATCTATTTTTCCTTCTTCTTTTCCATATATAAAATGAACCAGTCATTGAATTCGTCTCTATAAAGTTATGGTCCTAAAACTACACTGTAAAAAAAAAAAATTGTAAGGGTACTAAACATTTTCTAGGAAACTGGGATTCCAAGAACTTTTCATGTAACGATAGCAGGAAAAATCCATGTAACCGATTCTAAAACTTGAGTTTTTGTTGTTACCGTTAAAGGAAAAGGTCTTGGAATCCCAGTTTCCTAGATAAAGTGAAGTACCTTTGCAGATTTTTTTTACAGTGTATGATAGGAAAAGAATCATATCCCGCCACACCTTTCATTTGTCATTCCATCCACTGCATTAAAGAATTAACTCAAAGTGTCGAAACATAAAGTCAAGAATAGATAGACAAGATGTCAAGATGAATAGAGAGACACTTAATACTTGCACACTGTAAAAAAAAAAAAAAAAAAAAAAAAAAAAAAAAAAAAAAATCTGTAAAGGTACTAAACATTTTCTAGGTAACTGGGATTTCAAGAACTTTTCATGTAACGATAACAGAAAAAATCCATGTAACCGATTCTAAAACTTGAGTTTTTGTTGTTACCGTTACAGGAAAAGTTCTTGGAATCCCAGTTTCCTAGATAAAGTGTAGTACCTTTACAGATTTTTTTTTTTTTTACAATGCAAGACAAACAAACATGTCATGAAGAAGTTATCATTGACCAAAGATGATACAAATCCGTTGCCTACTCATATTATTAGAGAAGCGGTCGTTAACATTTGTTAACATGTTTGTTGTTGTATCCTCTACTTGATAATACTTCACTTAAAAAAGTATCTTACATAATAATCGCATCTGCTGAATGATATGCTCCTTTGGTCTAATATTCTGCGACAAAATAACTATTTTGCTTTTTTCCTTAACAGTAAAGAAATATTTTTTCTATATACGACATCTATTTAAACACAATAAACATTTACAATTAATAATATTCTATCCTTCCAATGACACTGTATGCTATATTCCATGTAATTCTAATCTAATTCGATATTGACAATCAAGACAATAACATTGCTCTCTTTTTTATTTAGTGTTTCCGAAAGAAATATTGAAGAAAAAAATCCATTTGCTATGACAACAAACCACAAAATGTCTCTATTACCCATTGCTCCTTCCTCTTTCCCAGATATATAATGTACCTGTCATTGCCATCATCTCTATAAAGTTATGACCCTAAAAATATGATAGGAAAAGAATCATGTCCCACCACCCCTTTCATTTGTCACTCCATCCTCTGCAATAAAGTATCAACTCAAAGTGTCGAAACACCTATTCCGACAAGATGAATAGAGGGACACTTGCAAGACAAACATGTGATGATGAGTAATCGCCGACCAGAGATGATACTCAAGTCCCTGCCCTCCTCCCAACGATGGAGAAGCTGTCGCTAACACCACTTTATCTTCCCGAGGACTAGGGACGGAGTATGATTTGAGAAAGTGTTTTTATGTGATGTTCGAATAACAAAATAAGGATTTAATATTAAGGAAACCGGAAAGGAAGTAAACGATTCAGTAACTTTTCAACCGACGAGCTATCACAGATTGTGGAATTTATCGGAAACTTCGTTTTCAAAAATGGCATCGAAATTTAAATTTTTCTTCTGATATGCTTTTCTAATATTCCTCATATTACTGACATAAAAAAGCCTTGCATTTTTAATAGTCTAACTACTTTTTGTAGAAAATACATAACATGCACAAAAAAAAAAAAAAAAAAAAAAAAAAAAAAAAAAAAAAAAAAATCGAGCAAACAATTTAGGCACATCCACTGAAAAATTGATTGAAATATTTGGGGATCACTTCTAAAAGAGCAATTAGTTATCAAGCATAACTTTTTTAAATTATGTATACTTAACATATAAATACACAATATATAACGATACATGAATCATTTAATAAAAATCTGAGTAAAAGTAGAAATTGTGTTGCATTTTCTTAATTCAGTTTTGTAAATAAACGTAATCAGTCATATAGTAGATCTAAAATACTACGATTCTAATTAATCTTAAAAATATGAGATATTATTTTAAAATATTAAATAAATTTTTAAGTGTATTTACCCTTCGCACTCGAGAGGTAGTTCTCACTGGACATTAGTGTCTGGCGTAAATGGATGCTCCAAATGCTCTGGACACCCAGCATTTTAAACTAATTTTCTTTACCTTATTTAATGACCAAATAATCTGAGATAAACGATGGCGAAATAAACTGTAAGATATTAGTGGTGTACAAAACATTTGGAGTCAGGATGTACAAGGAACTGATAACTCTAGTAGTGAGGGCAAATCACCTCTCGAGTGAAAATGGTTAGTATTTTCTAATATTTAAAACTTAAATGTAAAAAAAAAAAAAAAAAAAAAAAAAAAAAAAAAAAATATATATATATATATTTAGTATACGACTTATTAACACTTTAAATAAATACTATCAAGAAGAAAACACATCAATTACATATACAACAAAAAGGCTTCCACGTCAATTTTATCAAAATTTAGCTTTTGTAATTTGCGTCTTAAGTTCTTCAATTGTAACATTGTGTTCTTAATTTGTAATAAAATTAAAAAAGTAAAATGCTGGAAAATACTTTAAAAATCATGTGTTCATTTTATAACATTTTTTAAAAAATTATATTAAATAAATTCCAAAAATTTTACTACTTTATTATTTAGTCAAAAAAAAAAAAGTCTAACATTTAATATTTAGTTTAAACATGTTATAGATTCCACAGTTTAATCAACATTTATAGATGATTTTCTTTAAATTTTCAGCTGTTACTAATATGCTTATCACATTTTTCTTTCAATGAAATTTAGTGAACACAAAACTAAAATTGTTACCCCATGATTATTTTGGCTGTAAATAATTAATAAACAATTAAAATGAATAACTGCAGTTAGGAAACTTCTAGAAGTTTCACTTAATTTCAGTAAATGTATAGAATGTATGTTCAGAGATACAATTTTTTTATTCAAATTGAAAAACGAAAAGAAACAAAATTCATTTTAATAGTGTATTAATCATTTTTCGCAACCCGGAATATATAGGTTTTTCTGATTCTGCTGATTCGCAAGTAGACATTTTAAGGTTTAACGAATATGTTTTAAAGACAAACATAATAAATTAAAAGCACTAACATTAAAATTGAAATTAATATTATATTTTTTACCCTTCCATGTATAAATTCAGTTATGCAGCTAAAAATATTTAATAGAGAATTGATACCACCATAAAAACTAGAATTCCGGTTTGGGGAAACTTACACAAACTTCAAGGAAATGGTTTTAAAACCGTTAACAAAAGCCAGTAAGCAGCAAGAAAAAAATTATTTTTTATAAATACGCTATTATTCCAGTGGTCTGCCCAGACATTTCTCACAGGGCCCTGTTTTTGTGAAATGGTAAATTTTTGTCTTATATTTGCGAAAATTCTAGTCAGAATTTTGTGAATTTTAAATTATCTATGTCTTCAGGTTCTATTTTTCATATATGAAAAGCTAAGTAAAAGTAGTTCGCACTCATGCGCTGTAAAAAAAAAAAAAAAAAAAAAAAAAAAAAAAAAAAAAAAAAAAAAATCTGTGAAGGTACTAAACATTTTCTAGGAAACTGGGATTCCAAGAAATTTTCATGCATCGATAACAGGAAATATTCATGTAATCGATTCTGAATTTTTGCTGTTACCGTTACAGGAAAAGTTCTTGGAATCCCAGTTTCCTAGAAAAGGTTTAGTACCTTTGCAGATATTTTTTTTTTTTTTTTTAACAGTATGCCACATTAATGTAGTAAGGCTAAGAGACTACATCCTAAGAGATATTTTCCTTTTAATTCAGACAGACGCACTGTACATTTTTCTTAAACACCTTTAACTCTAAGCAGAAACAAGTTGGAAATTGCACGTGAACGTAGCAAATAAGGTGCGTTCGTACGATAACGAAGTTTTAAAAATATTCAGATCTTGCTGATATACACTGTAAAAAAAAATCTGCAAAGGTACTAAACTTTTTCTTGGAAACTGGGATTCCAAGAACCTTTCTTGTATCGGTAACAGCAAAAATTCAAGTTTTAGAATCGGTTACATGGTTTTTTTCCTGTTGTCAATACATGAAAAGTTCTTGGAATCCCAGTTTCCAAGAAAAAGTTTAGTACCTTTGCAGATTTTTTTCTACAGTGTAGTAGAGCGTACTTCGGATATAGTATAGTAGTCGAAATCTTTGTGTTTCAGTAAATATGCAGGAAGTAATTTTTATTACACCTCAGAAACCTATATCTTATTCATAAAATGTGAAATAAGGTACCCTGGGGTAATAACGCCAAGTGCTTATATTTTGCATAATTATGAAATAATCAGGTAAATGACACCCATGTGCTCTGCGCAAAAGGGTTTTGAGTCATATAAATCGCAAAAAACAGCTTCAAGTTAATTTGTTTCATTTTTAGGTCTTATTGTTTTTACAAACAACTAAAATTAACGCTTGATCTAAAATATGCAACATACGTTTTGTGATGTGAAGACTATCTTTTTATCCGGAAATGCTTTGTTAACTACATAAATTTGTAGTGCATTTCATGTACTTTTAAAATGTTGTTGAAGATTTTGGATATCTTCTCGAGATAGTTTGTAATTTAAAATGTACTGCGCAATAACTATATCGGGGTAATAACGCCAATCCTTGACATTAATACCCCGGTTGATTCCCTACAGTGGCCGAGCTACATCCTAAATACTGATTCAAATAAACACAGTTAAAACTGTGCAATGTTTCTCATATTTCTATTTAAGCGGTCCTTTTTAAGCAAAAAGAAGCTCACGGTCTGATATTCTTTTGCCTCATCCCCCCCCCCCTTCCCACACCACACCTTTATTTTTCTTACACTTTCACAAAAAATTGAACCTTTTCAATAGCTTAGAATGCAATTTGTCAATTTCTAAGTTTGTAGAGTTTGTATTTTTAGAATTGGGCTATCTACATGCAATTATTTCATCTTATTTCATAGTTTTGTTTGCATGGCGTTATTACCCATATAGGTGGGTATTAACGCCAAATAGCATTGGTCAAGAAAAAACGCCATTACATTTTATGAATACATAACTGTTAAATTATTTTATTTTATATAGATAGTCAATGAGTTGCTGTATCAGATCCTATATTTGTTTGAAAAATACAATCTAAAACTAAGACGTGAAAATTGGTAGAACCTTAACGTGGCGTTATTACCCCAGGGTACCTTGGTTGAATATAACTAAAACACACCCCAAACAATGTTTCCCGTATAGCATTATGAAGGGGAATATTTTTGTGTGGCCCTGTAATTTAATAATAAAAATTCTTTGCATGACAGATTGTACAGAATGCATATTTTAGTATATATTTCATAGATTCATGCCAATTCTATTATGTTTGAATCAGTGTAACATCATAAAAATCCATTTGAATCTTTTTTCCCATTGACCGTAATGTAATGGAATACCTTTGATTGTCCCTGTAAATGATCTATGCATGCGACTTTCATAACATTTGAAATGACTCGACAAAATTACGCAATAATTATATATTTTAAATTTCAAACGATTAAAATGCATTTGAATTTTTTTTCCCCATTGACCGTAATGTAACGGAATCCTTTTGATTGTCCCTGTAATTGATCTATCCATCCGATTTTCATAAAATTTGAAATGACTCGAGAAAATTATGTTATAATTATGTATTTTAAATTTCAAACGATTCGGTTGGGTAGTTTTTGCGTTGTTATATGCGGACAGACAGACAGACGGACAGACAGACAGACAGACAGACGGACAGACGGACGGACTGAGCGACAACAATAGGTGCTACGTATTTACATAATTACGAACGCACCTAAAAACAATTCCATTAAGACTTGGACGAGATGTCCGTCAAGCAGACGATTGCACTCAGAGCGCACGAAAATTCAATCAATGATAAATGAATTTTTCTCTGATTCCAAAGCCAATGTAACCATCTTATGCAGTTTCATTGGGGGAAAAAAAGGATTTCACAACGAACTTCTAATCTGCCAATCAAATTTTGAAAATTCACCTTTTACCAATGAAATTTAACTCGCCAAAACAAAAATTAGTTAGTTTTCTCTGACATCCGAATAGGGTGTCGCTGGAAATCCTTGTTCAAACAAAATCAACCGCAGGTGATGATGGGAATTCGAACGTTTTGAGAGAAATAAATAATGAAATATTATGCAACTGCACCGTAAAAAAAAAAATCTGTAAAGGTACTTCACTTTGTCTAGGAAACTGGGATTCCAAGAACTTTTCCTGTAACGGTAACAACAAAAACTCAAGCTTTAGAATCGGTTACATGGATTTTTCCTGTTACCGTTACATGAAAAGTTCTTGGAATCCCAGTTTCCTAGAAAATGTTTAGTACCTTTGCAGATTTTTTTTTTTACAGTGTGATAGAATAAATTAAAGAATGGATTTTTTTTTTTTTTTTTTTTTTTTTTTTTTTTTTTTTTTTTTTAAGAAAAGGATTGTTTTGAAAGATTAATGTTTTTTAGAACAAAATGAAATAAAAAGGGTTGACATAAAGATATGGAATTAAAAATAATATGTTAAAATATTGTAAAAAGAAAGGAAAAAGTTCTACACTGTAAAAAAAAATTTGGAACATTACAAAAAAATTTCTAGTAGAATTGTATTCCAAGAACTTTTTATGTAACGGCAACAATAAAAATTCATGTAACAGATACAGATTTGCACTTTGAATCAAACAAATTTTAAGGTTACTAAGAATTTTTTTGGGAAATCGTATTCCAAGAACTTTTTAAGTGACGATAACGAGCATTATAGATAAAATTTTAGTAAAGTTACCGAAATTTTAGTAAATTCTTTTGTAAAGTTACAGATGGTTTTAGTTTTGCTTACAAGTTTTGTAGATTGACATCATTTTCTTGTATAGTGTACACATAAAATTTTAGTAAGCATAAGAGATTTCGGTTAATTTAGATTACTAAGGTTACAGATTTTTTTACAGTGTATGTTAAAAGAATTTGGATGTAATTAATTCAGGATTAAGGCGAAATTTTTTACATATTATTACACACACACATATATATAATATATAACCATTATACATTACTACAATTCAACATAAACTATATATATACTTATTTGAGAAGAATATGATTTAATAAAAACATATTTTTAAAATTATTTTTTTATTCATATTCATTCATTATTTTTTTATTCCAATTAATTATCTAAGAAGGCAGATCGACTGACAGCTTCAAATAGAGTATGTAATTCACAAACAAGAAATAAGATATTAATGAAAATTAATAATTGCAATTAAATATGTACTTATTAGGGAAGAATATGATTTAATAAAACATATTTTTCTGCAAAAAGTAATGTAGGAAAGATATATACATATATTTATTTACAATCAGAAAAATAATTATCAAATTTCGATCATAAGTTACATTTCGTTCTTTTACATCCAATTATATGTATTAGAAAAGTTTGCTGCTCTGACCAGTTTTCTCGTTGCCCATCGCCATTGCACCAAATCGCGACAACGTGCTTCATTTGGCAAGCAAACGAATAATCAGATTCGCCAAATTGCGAGTGCTCAATTTCTGCTATTCTGTGTATAGGTTTGCCAGTACAGACAAGATTCTTATCTGTGTTGCTGAACGATTGATGTCACCTTACATATTCAATCGCATAGTGTCATTTACCTTGCTCTATTCAAAAAAATTATTTACTCGCCCTAATTGAGTTCATCAACAGCCAAAGACACGAAAAGAATTATGCGATAGTTATTTCTCTATTGTCAGTTTCTCATACGAAAAACTATTTAATTTTAAAACATAATGAAAAAACTGGAACTTTTCAGAGTTTCACGCAAAATCTATTTTTGCTAATTATTTCTTTCATTTTGCTACTGTTTTTTATTTCTTATTCGCCAAATCACTAATGTTGGTCGAAAGGTAGCGAGAACTCTGGCTATGACAAGTTTCGATTAGTTGTCATCTGAAAGACAGATCGGAACTTTCGCAACTCTCTCCTCCTTCTTTGACAAATCCTTTTCAAGGTCTTTTATCTTATAGAGAAAGGAAGGATTGAGCAATAAAAGTGCATGTAACCATAAAGATGTTAACATTATATTATACCATATATATCGTGATCTTTAATCTTTCCCTAGTAGACTATTAATAATAATGTCATACAGTTATAATTTTCTGTCAACCTAAAACTACTTACACATATGCGCAAAAAAAGTCCATGTTTTCAGTTGAACTTCAATTGGTCATTTAAAATATTCGAATCACCTGAAATTCAAATTAAGAAAACTTTTGCAAAATAAATGAAGTGAATGATATTAGTTGATGTAAATAAAAATTATTAAATAAACAGCGAATGATACTTAATAAAAATAATATGTTGTTCAAAAACCAGTAAGTATTATGAGTTTTAGTTTCCATGTTTTTATTGATTTAACGATATAATTTTTATATAAATGTATATGTTTATCAATTTGATTATCAAGAAACTATAAATATAAACTTCGATGGTATTTATTTTAGGCAAACTATGGATAGAAAGGTGGATAAATCTAAATCAAGGAGGTTGAATGTTATACAAAAGGATGTGTTTTATGCAAATAATAGTGAGTGCATGATATGTGTCTTTGATTTCATACTTCACGAGGTAATGAGGTGGTTAATTTCTAATGTTAATATATCCAAATGTTCATTTTTCAGAACGATAATAATGATAATAATAATAATAATAATAAAATTTGGGATATTTTCAAAATTTTTCTACTTTTTTTCATATTTCTGAGTTTGTTGATGTGTGTACATTTATAATTATATTATGTACATATATGCAAGTATATTATGTATGAACATATTTAGTGGGAGAGAGAGAAATAGATATAATCAGTTTGGCTGCATTTTTATCATGTCTTGTGTTGATTTTGGTATTATTGCCATAATTAATATTATTATTTATACACACGCTCATATTCAGGGTTCTTATTAAAAAAACTGCCCAGATATATTAATCCTTAGTGACCTAATCACTCAAACAATCAAAAAGAAATTTTGCATACATTTATTTGAAAGTATACGCTAAAGATCGAGATGATTTAAAACATTGGTCCTCTCACAGTTACGGTGGAAAAGTTTAAAAAAATTCGAATGGCAACATCCATTTTTTCATGCACAAATTCATCAGGGCATTGAAAGATCCTAATTGGCGTTGGAATGATACACGTGCAATGAAAATTGTTGGGGTAAAACACAGAAAAAAACCATTACAAAGGACCTGCAGCACAAAAACAAGAAAATAGAGAGGAAGAAACGAACATTTAATTGAATTAGCCTATCAACTAGTTTAGTTAGCGAGCCTGGTAGCTAGTTTGATTCACTTCCTCAAGCATATTCATCTCCGCATACAATAACGCCTTGCATGCTTGAAACTGTTGATAACAATACTGATCATGACATTGCAGAAAGAATCTGTATAACTTTACGTTTTATCGCATCTTTCAATTCTGACATATTTCTTTGATTTGATGAGTACACTTTTTATTTCAAATAATTCCAGAATCAAAAATCTATTGAAATGAAGTTGGGGGATCCTGGTAACCACGAAATTGAAAAGTTATGAGAAATGATTCTATCATCAAAATGCTGTGGCAGCAAGTTTTGAACAGATGTGGCGACATGTGCAAGAGCACCATCTTGCATCCATACAATATTCTTAAAGACAGTTTGCTGCTGTAATTCAGGAACTACATAGTTCTACAACACTGCTGTATGCCATGCACTTGTGATGGAGCACGTTTTCATACTTGTGGTAACGGTTTTAATGACCTCTGATGTGGTAATGACCTCTTTGAAAAAGTACGGACCGTTAACGAATGTGTTTGCGATTCGCACCCCACAGTCACTTTGGATCCGTGTAAAGACGCTGATGTCACATCGTGAGGATATTCTTAAGCCCAGTGAACACAGGTCTTGGAGTTTAAATTCCCAGTTAAAGAGAAATGTGCGTCATCTGTCTATAATATCCACAATGGCCAGCTGCTAGCTTCATCATATCTGATGACAATATAATTTGCAAAATTTAAATGTTATTGCTCGTCTCCAGGTTGCAACATCAGGACGCACTGGAATCGATAAGGAAACATCCGCAGACCAGAGCGCAGAATCTAGAATACTTGCTGTTTTTGGTACATCCAAACTGCGTGCAATATTTATATAAGTTCGCACACAGGGCGATAAATTCGCATTTCTTCAACATTTGCTCCTCCAGATAAAAAAGCTTTATCAATTCACCTCGCTGTTTTATTATAAGTGCCATTTTGTTGGCCTGTACGAAAAACTGATTGAAAAAACAATCTTTAAAAAAAAAATTCCATACACAATAATTTACATATACTGTTCTGTGATTGGTGCTGTTATATATATCTCTTTCTGTGAATTATACAAAGTCGCCAGTTCAATTCGTCTTGAATTGTCATTTGTTCTTTACAGTGTTCTTTTCCTCAAATGTTTTACGCTCATTTAACGAACCTAAGTATAATTTGGAATGCATAATTTTTCATAAGATGAGAAACCAAAAAATAAACTCTGGTTTCTCCTTGAGATACGAAACAGGACTTGCTCCTGAATTAGAATCCTTTTAACTTTCGTCTGGATGACTGTACTATCGTATTGAAAAAGCACGTTTTCGATATGCGAGGAACGAAGGAGTGGTCACAATATATGCTTTTCACTAGCCAATTATTTATTTATTTATTTTAATTCTCTTGTGAATTGAGTAACATAGTAAGACTTGTTTTAAAATATGTTTTTGGATTTGTGTTTTTTCACGCATAGTGAAAATAAAAATGTAATCATTTGTTTTAGAGTGCTAAATATTACGTTACATAGGAACTAATTAGAATTGAGTGCCACGATATTAGGCCGGCAATCTTAGTTATAGTGGTTTTTCATTGCATTGAGGAATTTGCGGATGAGGAATGAACAAACGGGAAAAAAAAGTGTTGCCATTTGAAT
This sequence comes from Maratus speculifer, assembly GCA_964019185.1. Taxonomy (NCBI): domain Eukaryota; kingdom Metazoa; phylum Arthropoda; class Arachnida; order Araneae; family Salticidae; genus Maratus; species Maratus speculifer. The sequence continues at coordinate 376,459,054 of OZ025289.1, forward strand.
ATTTTGAAATTTTCCCCCTTTAATCGTAACCGTGAGAGCTCTGTTGTTTTAAATCATCACGATCTTAAGCAAAAAATTTCAATTAATTAAATCTGGAATTTAGTTAAGGACACATGCATGGAAAATACTTTTTTATGACCATCCTGTATATGCAATATATATATACAATTTACATAGCGATCTGATATCTATTCATAAGATATTCTATTAGAAGCTGCAGTATTATCATCTCAAACTATCAAATTAAAATTCAAAACCAAATTTATAATTAATATGGTATTAATCTGATAATTTTATAGTGGTTTATGTATCATTTTTAATTTGAATATTATTTTTTATTTTTTATACATTCACATTAGTTGTCTATAATTTGTATTGGTTTATGATTATTTTATAATAGCATTCAAATTATTATGCTACATAGGCGCGTGTAATTATGAATGCAAGTCTATTTTGGTATATTTCGCTATCTTTTCATTCTGAATGTCAAAAATAATTTTTTGAACTATTTTTATCTTATTATTAATGGTATTTTACATATTTTTTAAATATATAACAATGGTAGCTAAATGTATTTAGCAATCATTGCTGCATCTACATAAATTAGTGACTCAAATTTAACCAATAATGTATGTCAAACCAATAAAATGTACTAAATAAATGTATTTTATATATTTTAAATGATACTTCTTATATTTACATTAAATTATTTCTCAAAACGGATTTGATACAATGTAAATGATTAACACATTTCAATTTAATCAATGAAAAATACTATTTTAAAATTTATTTTACAAATAGTAACACTTAGCTGATTATGCACTTTATTTTAAAACCCTATGTATGTGATACTTTAAAAGGCCCGCTCATACTAAATTAATACCCAAGCCAAAGTTCATGTGAATTCTCTTTACTTTGCAAACAGCTATCTAAAATGGTATTGAAAAGAAAGTTTGCAAAATAGTTGAAATTGCTAGCTTGTTCGCAGTTTAAATTATAGAGATTAATCAAAGTTGATTCAAGACAGTGATTGATAGACATACACAGTAAAACAAATCGTGACTCTTCTAGAGTTTCCTTGACGTTTAATCTACACAATACGTGTTTCAATCTAGGCGAGAAAACATATTAGGAGAAAGTAGGAGTATAGTGGCATTTTAAATTTGAGTTATTATACAATAATAATTTGCTATAATTTTGTGCCTAAAATATGCAAAATTTTATTAGACTGAATAGAATTATCGGGTTTGTTTTTCAGTTTATCAAAAATGTCATTAGGATCAATTTTCAGTGAAGCTTCTAATCACCTAAATTAGAAACGGTTGTAGGTGCGCATGAGTTATCAAATCGAGTACAAGTTTATGAAATATACTGGCAGCTGAATTCTTGAATACACTTCGTTGAAAGATATTGTTGGAAAACTAAATAAAATTTTCTTCTAAGAAATAGTTCTGAAAAACGATTAATTAGCCCACTTTTCATGCTGCCTTATATGTTTGTCTCTATTAAAAAATTATGTGTATAATACAATAAACTATAAAAACACATGATATATAATACGTTTCATAGGCAATATAATATTCAGAAACAGTTATATAATATTTTAACAAAAATCGTGCACACATCTTTATTGACATGACTTTGAATGATTTGAGATTGAGGGGAAGAAAATGGGGGTAGAGAGTTTCCGTTCTTATTTTTTTACACTAGCATGATCACTAAGGTATATTATTAATATCAAAACTTATAAAAATTGTTAATCACTTGGGATCACTGAAACGTTTATCACACAAAAGATACATCTGTTTACTAAGCAAAGGATCATTTCAAATATATACAGGGTGCTTCAAAATTATATATCAGAAATGTAAAGGAAAGTTTAGGGGAGCTTTAGTAAACAGATTTCGTACAGGAATGTGGGTATGGAAATGCAGCGTTGAGGCGCTGTTGACTTCAGTGGACAAAAGCATTTCACAGGCTTGAATCGTCATTATCCGCATTTATTACGAGCAACATGCGTCGTTACACCAATATGGAGCATGCCTACATGCATTTCATGTATGAGGCTGCGCAAGAAAATAGAGCGGCTACTTAAATATGGTATCCTAAATGCAACAATATCCAAACAGATATTTGCCGGATTACGGATGATTTGGGTATCTTCATTGGACATTATGCGCGAGTGGATCAATTTATGCCTCGAGAAATGATACGGGCAATGGAAGATATCGCAGAATTCGTGCAATAGAAAAAGCAATATTATACACAGCACAGGAATGTCCTTCGTAGATCTCAAGAACTGTTGGGTGTGAGCCCTTTTTCACATGAAACGCATGTCGGTAAGCTCCGCATTAGTGTAAGGCACATCACACACGGAAATGACAGGGGGGAGGGGGGTGAATAAATCGCGACATCGGAGAAAAAAACCAGTCGAAACAAAGAAGGAAGCTATTTCAAAGCTGTTTTAACCAGTTTTTCCCTCGAAAACGAGCGACATGTCTTATGTGTCGCCTTAGTGTATGACTTGCCTAACGATTCATATTGTCTAAAATCCATAATGTTGAGTCATGACAGCGAGGTGCTTTCATCCGTTGAACGCAATAGCATATTCTATTGCCTCAACACTGCATTTCCGTAGTCACATTCCTGTACGAAATCTGCTTATTAAGATTCTCTTTACATTTAACACACTGCATATTTAGAAATCTTTTTAGAAATATTTAAAAACAACCCACGAGTATCATCACATGAAGGATAGCATAAAATATTATTTAATTAATTTCTAAATTAATACCATTGAAAAAACATTTTTGTGAAAAGTTTATATATGATATGGTTATTTATTTGCCAAAACCTTTTCAAAATATAATTTTTGGTTCAGTGACAATGTCAAAAAATTACTGTTTATTCTGTCCCATGTGTGACAAAAATTTATAATAACATCAATCTGTAGTAAAAGAACTTTTATATCAGTGCAATACTCAAAATAATGAATAAAATGTAAAAGATACTTCTACATAAAAAACTGTAACAGCAAAAATCTTTATGTCAAAAATAAATCATGATGATGTTTTCTTTCAAGTTGATGCTTTTAGCCACATGATGTTCAGCTGATGGTGGCTATCTTTGAAACATGGTTGCCATGTTCGAAAACTGAAATATTTTAAAAATGTTCTTACCGGGTGTCCCAAAAATGACTGATGGATTTTAAAATTCAATAACTTGCAAACAGTGACAGCTATTTAAAAAAATTTTGCAGGAGTGTTATGTATAATGTCAGGAGTTTTTTTTTTTTTTTTTTTTTTTTTTTTTTTTTTTTTTTTTTTTTTTAACCGTAATTTTTTATTTTAGTTTGAATTTCAGACAGTAGGTAGCGCTGACGGCGATTGAAGGCCAGGTCGACGCTTCACTCAGCACTGATCACCTGGCCTTCAATCGCCGTCAGCGCCACCCATTGTTTGAAATTCTTACTAAAATGAAAAATTACAGTGAAAAAAAAAAAAACTCCTGACATTATACATAACCCTCCTGCAAATTTTTTTTTAATAACTGTCACCGTTTGCAAGTTATTGAATTTTAAAAACCATCAGTCATTTTTGGGTCACCAGGTCATCTTTTATTTGGATTTTGAAAATTAACTTATGTAAGCTAAATAATTCCTTTTCAAATATTTTTTTTTTCTGATAAAAATGTCCTGCTTTCCATGGAATGGCCTAATATCTCATTTAAGTAAGTCTGTTTGAGAACTGCTGAATGAAATTTCGATCAGGTTTTTTGTTCAAGAATCAAATGTTCAAGTTTGACAGTCCAAGTTCCACTATATAAACAAAGGTTAAATTTTAAAATGTTCGATTTACAGTTTTTGTCAGTGGCTAATTATTAAAAAATCCTTGTATTTTTTTTTTAATTTCATTAATTTTAATGTGAATTGCATTTCTGAGTAATTTTAAGCCTTTTAAAGTATCGAGAAGATAGAATGATAGCTTGATGAAAAAGATTGAATCTTAATTCCTTTTTGATTTCATTATTTTGGTAGTTAAAATTGGAATTTTTTTTCTAATTTTTTTTCCTTTGTATGCCTGTAAATGATTTTTTCTTTTTCTTTTTCTTTTTCTTTTCTTTTCTTTTTGTTTTTTTGTTTTTTTGTTTTTTTTTTTTTTTTTTTTGTACAAAATTGTACAAAATGTTACAATTCTTAGATTTCTTTTCAGAAAAAAAAATAAAAATAAGTAGGTTACTAGATTTCTCAACATTTAAAATAAAAATCCAAATAGTTTTTTATTTTCTTCTTATTTGAAATAAACACCGTCTTTCCAAAAATAGAATAACGAAAGACATTTCTGATAGGCCTTTTAGCTTATAATTCTTTAAAGCATCACATGAATCTAAATAATATTGGTAATAGACAAAGTCATTTACCATTTACAGAAAACTGCAATTTTCCAAAGTGGCTGTCTTTTGCTTTGAAGTAGAAGCGCATTCTTTTTACAAAATTTTCAACAAGAAGCCACAATTTATCTGTCGATATTTTAACCATTCCTTCTAGAGAATGTTTTTAAAGACTTTTCAACATAGTTGAAAAAGGTCTATGAATTTAGGTTGTCTCGACGTTATTTAACTTTGCGTAAATATTCTCAGATTTTTATGCAATTTATATATGTTATTGAGATTTACTATGGTATGTTTGATAGTGTAAATGAAATGAATAGCATTTATAGTCCGTTTACAAAGTTACTCAAAATAATTCCGTTACAATGTGACTTATGGGATAAACATTGTTTGCGATGCATTTTAATGATGTTATATTATCTCAAATATATTGAATTTGATACACTACAAGGAATTTGCTGTAAAATATAATATATTACTTAAATTATTAAACAGAACATACTAAATGTTAAAAATAATGCCTCACTTATTCGCGAAAATTAGAATCATAATATTTTAACTTTACCATGTCATAGATTACCTTCATCCGTATACTGGAATATTTTTTGTGAAAAATGAAATACATTAAATTGTATTTCAAATAGCAGCTCTTAATCAATAACGGATTAAATGTTTTTATGAGTCTTCAATAAATTATGTTAAGAAATCCGAAATCAATCAGCAAAATCCTCTAATTTAACTTAACATTACACTGCAAAGTCCGAAATCAAGAATTGTCAAGACTTCAAAAATTCTACATTAGGAAATTTTTCGCATATTTGGGATATATTTCATCAGTTCCATATTTTGGGAGGTTTTGAGGTGAACTGTGTAAACTAATCACTTCGGGATGACTGTCTTTTACAGAATTTTTGATCGTTTATCACCGTTTTTTCAAAACAAAAATTCTTGTCTAATTGAATTGAGAAAATGCCCTGATTAAATAAAGCAAAATTTACATGAAACAATAAGAAAAATCATGCGTTAAGCATAAATTATGAAACATTTTCCAACACTTCTTGAAATCTTTAACAGTAGTTTTTAATTATGGAAACAAGATGCTTCTGTCCAGAGCCAAATACGTATTCCAAAACTCTTGAATAGATTTGTATTTGATCTGTCGGTATATATAAATTTATACTATATAATAGGAAGATTTATTTTCGCAAGAAAATGCCTAACTGGTTGAAATTGTTCTTGTAACACTTTATTCTAATAGATGGAAAATACTTGATACTTTTGTTCAGCCCTGTAATTTACCTAGTACCTTTATTACACGCCAGTATTTTGCTAAAATTTAGTTCAAAGAAAAACACTCTTAAAACTATTTAACTCACATTTCCAGAAATTATAATTTATGTGTGACCATGTAGCTAATTTTTGCGTGACCTTGTATATCATTTTATCAATATTCGACAAACATTTCTTAGTAAACTAAAAACAGTTCAACGTATAACTACTTAACTTATTTAAAAACCACCTTTAAGCTAATTACTCTCACATTCAGTAACCTTTATGAGCTCTTTTGTGTAACTCTGTATATCAACTATAACATTTATCCACACCATATAATTTGCAAACATTTAAATAAAACTTAAAAACGCATATCATAATTGAAAATGTATTTCATCCATAAATCAGCTATCATCGATAACAGACAGTGCTTCGAATAAGAATATAAGATTTGAAATATTTTATGTGCCCCTGTAAATGCTATGCACTTCATATTATGCGCTAAATATTAAGTCTCAGCGGCGTATATCAATTTTATGATATTTGAAATCGTTTAACATAATTAAATTATGTCGCAAACAGTTACCTCCACCCCTTTTATTATTATGTTATGGAATTATTATGAGTGGCTCTGTAAATGAATAGTAACTATTATTTTCACTGCATATTTTACAGAATGCATATTCTAGTGCACTTTTCGAATCCGTGAAAATAAGAATATGTTTGACAGAGTGTAACACCTTTGAAATTCATTTGAAACGATTTTTTCCCATAGGCCGTAATGTATCGGAAAACTTTTGACTATCTCTGTAAATAAACTAATCATAGCAGAAACTTCATTTTCAATAGGGTTCGTGTTAGGATAAACATCAATAACATATAAAAATTTCACAGCAATCCAAGCATATTTACGGGAGTTAGAGAGCGGCCAGACAAACCGAATGCATAAACACTTTTAAACTTTGTTGGAAAGTGTTAAAAATAACTAGTGGGAATAGTCACGGGTTCTGAAAATCTTATGCGGTACATATCATCCCCAAGGAGTTAAAGGCGCTATAAAGTTAAAAATACTTACTTTAAAATTTAAATTACTTAGTACCAAGTGTAACTTCAGCTTAACTTGGAGCCCTTATTTTGAAGAGAGCCCTTATAAGAGCCCTTATTTTGAAAATCAGACAAAGTGAAAAAGTTGTATTTTTTGATTTGCCTGATTTTTTTATATGTTGAAATAGATCATATTTGATGAATAATCTGTAAATTTGAAGCCCTGAAAAAATTTCCTCTATCCTATAGAAAATGTCAAACTTCAAGGTTGTGAATGCCATTTTTCATGAAAAGTGAAATGCTGGTATATTTAGAACACTATATCTCTCGCAAGCAGCAACATCCCAAAATTCTTTCGGCATAAACTGTTAGTATAACCATATACCTAATTATTAAAATTTATTTGTTTCTATGGGACATTGTTACTTTACATTGTTATGTTGTCACAGATTACAATCAAAGTGACGTTTTTGTCCATTTTCCGCACTTAATATCTTATTTAAGCAATAGTACCCCAAACTTTTACTTATAGAATATGAAAGTGTATTACAAGGACAAGCAAAATAATGTAGTACTGTACCGAGATATTGTTGCTGTTAGCAGATATAACTTGTTAAATACTCAAAATTTTCAAAATCTGCAACGTTTAAAGTAATGTTATTTCAAATAAGCGCAACAGTAAAATAAAACAAAATATGTCACGCAGTAGGTGAATATATGTACAAAAACATGGAAAAGAAAAAGAATTAAGGCCTCGTGATGTTTTTATTTAAAAAAATGACAAAATTTAGAAGAAAAGCAATGTCCATTATCACATTTTTCCCCTAAGAAAAAATGAAACATCCTCATTCTCTTTTGGCAGGAACAACAAAAAAGGGATATTTCATCTTCTCATAGGGAAAAAACACAGCAAGAGGAATGAGAAAAGGGATTTTTCATTTTCTGATAGGGAAGAAATATTATCATAGACATTGTTTATTTGAAAATTTTGTCATTTTTTTAAATAAAAATATCACGAGGCCCCACCTCTTTTTCTTTTCCATGTTTTTGTACATATATTCACCTACTGCGTGACATATTTTGTTTTATTTTACTGTTGTGCTTATTTGAAATTACATATCTTTAAAGGTTGCAGATTTTGAATATTTTGAGTATTTAACAGGTTACATATCTGCTAACAACAACATCTCGGTACAGTACTACATTATTTTGCTTGTCCTAATAGTACACTTTCATATTCTATAAGAAAAATTTTGGGGCACTATTGCTTAAATAAGATATTAAGTGCGGAAAATGATTAGGATTACAATACAAAATTTGTGTGAATTATAATATTTTGGATAAGAGTTATACGTGTGTGCGGTTTTCGGGCACTTATAATCGGATTATACTACAATTTTATGGTCTTCAGTTTAAAAATTCTGCAATGTTCCTTAAAAAATTATATCTTATTTCACAAAATTTCAGTTTGCAGGAGAAGGGACCGAAACGTCTAGGGACCGAAATGGCTTGGGACCGAAATGGCTAGGTACCGAAATGTCTTGAGACCGAAATGTCTAGGGACCTAAATGTCTTGGGACCGAAGTGTCTCGGGACCGAAACGTCTCGGGACCGAAATGGCGGGACCGAAACGTCCTGCTTCTTAGTTCATCCAAGGATTTCTGATTCTTCTTAAACTATAAAGCATTTCAAAATTATTTTTGAAGTAATAGATTAATTTCGGAATAGTTACTTAACGATAACTGTTACGAACGATAGAACTTGCAGCACGATAGCTATAAAAAATAGAGTATGTCACATTTTTAATTCGACTATAGGGTCAGTCAAAAGTATTTCCTTACACTATGATCAATGAGGAAATTATCATTTCAAGTGCATTTTAATGATATTACACCATTTCAAACATAATTAAATTATTATGCATTTACGAAATGTACCAAAACATGCTCGCTCTGTTGAATATAGGTTACAAAACATTTACTATTATTTGGTGGGTCACACAAAAGAGTCCTTTTGCATAATGGTCTGCAGGAAAAATCGTTTGCAGTGTTTATTTTAATATTGGTACAATATTTCAAATATACTCAAATTTATATGTATTACTGAAGTATACTATAAACTGCTTACTGAAAAAGTTCAGTTTGTAATCCATTTTTGTACTTTTAAAGAGGTATACAAAAAAAATTCTGTTATAGTACTGTTTAGGAGTGACAGTTTGTGTGTTTTTTAAATTTAACTAATGTGATATAACTACATAGTGTCTACAAATTTTGTTGATCATACGTAAATCTACACAAAGGAATTCGCATTACTGAAAGTAGGAGTTTGTTGTTTATAGTTTTCAGTTAGCTTTAAATATATTTCAAATAGTTTGTAATTGTGTTATGCATTTTTTTATTGAACTAACCTAAGAAACAAAAGAAGTTGTGGTTTTTAGAGAACCAAAAACTACAACTCACATACATGCAAATCTATATATCATGTACAAAGCCGTACTAAATAAGTCGATCGCTTTTAGGTAGATTTCGTAAGAAATACTACCTATTGCAATCGCACCAGTTTATATATATATATATATATATATCTATATATCTCACTTTTTTATGGACACGATAACTTCTATAATTCTTCACCAATCTCCACCAAACTGGTACATAAAATCAAAGGGGTTAAAATCTTGGCTAAGTTCGTTAATGGGCAAAATCGGACCAAGGGGGTCGGAATAGGGGGCGTTTTTGTGAAAACCGAAAAAACGCTATAACTTCTTAATTAAAGTAGATATCGAATCAGTTTAAAGTTTATATTACTTCTTAAAAATGGACCAAAAGTATATGTATGACAGATTTTTGATAAATTTAGAAGTGGGCTCAAGGGGCGAAAAAAACAGGGATTTTGAGAAAAAAAAATTCATAACTTCGTCAATTTTCAAGATATCAAGTCCAACTAAATTTTTTGTAAATGTTCTTAAAATTATCTAAAACTTTTGTATTTATAAGTTTTTGATAGGACTAACTTTTACCGATGAAAAAAATTAAAAACGAAAAGAAAAAGGGCGCTGAAAAAAAGAGAAAAATCCATAACTCCGTCAATTTTTAAGATATCAAATCTGATTAAATTTATTTTACATCTTCTGAAAAATATCTACAACTTTTATATTGACAAGTTTTTCATAGGACCAATTCGTATAGCAAAAAGAAATTAAACAAAAATAGGAGTTGGAGAAAAAACCTCAAATCCAAACTGCTTATATTCTGACTCATTTTTAAATTCATTTTTGATTTTAAACGCATCCAAATGGTAGATAATCTTATTTAGAAACTGTATAAAGTGACGCATTGGTCAATTTTCTGATAAAGACAGAATATATTTCAAAAAAGGCTACCAAAAAGGGTATTTTGAACAGAATTTCCAAAAGTCATCGGGACTGAAAATTGAAGGAAGTATTCAAATAAGAAATTGCGTTTTTTTCTGACTCGTTTTTAAATCATTTTTTTTTCTCAAACGCATCGAATTTACAGATCCTCTTATTTAAGAACTATATAATGTGATGCATTGGTCAGTTTTTTGAAAAAGACGTAATATATTTCAAAAAAAGGCTACCAAAAAGGGTATTTTGAACAGAATTTCCCAAAGTCTTCGTGATTTGAAAATTTAAGGAAGTTTTCACATAGCAAATTGCGTTTTTTTATGACTCGTTTTAAAATCCATTTTCGCTCTCAAACGCATCCAATTTACAGATCCTCTTATTTAGGAACTATATACTGTGAGGCACTGGCCAGTTTTTTGATAAAGATAGAATACATTTTTAAAAATGCTGTCAAAGTGAGTATTTCGCACAATATTTTCCTAAGCAATCATGATTAAAGAATTAAGGATGTATTCAAACAACAAATCGGTTATTTAAATTTTTTTCTCAAATGCATTCAACTGACAGTTTTCTGTTATTTAGGAACTGTATAATGTACTGTTTTGGTCGATTTTTTAATAAATTCAGGACCTATTTCAAAATATGTTGTCAAAATGGGCATTTGAGCTGAATTTTTCTTAAGATGATTCTGATAAAACCAGTTTTTGCAGAAAAATGAAATTAAAAATTTTTCATAAACGGCCAAATGAAGTTATTAAACTGGGTTTATCTCTAATCATATTTTTTTTTTTTTTTTTTTTTTTTTGTTGAAATGAGGAATTTTCGAAATCTACCTCCGCCTATAGGCCCAGCCGACAGGGATTTTTTTGACTACAAAAGGTATGTGTTAAAATTGGATATTTATATCTGTTATATGTTTATGTCTCGTTTTCTAAAACTCTTTAAATGCAAATCTTCTATCATATTATTTAATAATGAAGTTTCGTTAGAGTTTTCTGGACATATTGGAAAGTGTTTCATAATGTATGCTTAGCGCATGTTTTTTTTTTGTTCTTGTTTAAACTACACTTCAAAGCATGCTTTATATTTTATTTTTTGAAGTGTTTCGCTTTTACAAATAGCTATAGAAAATATTGTATTTATTCGAGAGCAATTTAAAAGAAATATTGTTTAGGAATATGTTATAAGATATTATAAATGATTCCATTAATCATCGCTTCTTTTTTGTTTTGTGAAGTGACCTCAAAGATACCCTTTATCTAACTGCATTCTTGTTACACCTGCCAATAACATAACCTTTTGTTCAGACCCATTTTAACTGCTTAAGTGTATGACATGCAGAGCTGTCTCATAAAATTTAAAAAGTGGACGTTCAAGGTCTCAGTCACGGTTGAAGTCTGGTCTTGTCAATTTTGTGACATGCGTGTCATATGTGGATAAACAGTGGCCTTGAATATCCACTTAGGTTTCTAAAAGGAATTACATTTAATTCTTACTGTGATGACTTTGTCACTAAAGATTATTCAAACTGTTATTATGACTTCAATTTTTTTTTTTTTTTTTTTTTTTTCAGCCAAAAACTTGTAGATTATGAATCTTAAAGGATAAATATTTGCAAAACTATTCCATTAAATCTAATTTTATACTTATGTAAATGCATTTAGATGAACCACGCTTGTGAACAAAAGATTAATAATGCATAAGATTTCAATATTGATTGCAGTTCTTGATGAATCTTTTAATTTCCAGTCTAGATCAAGTTAAAATTTTTATGCTTAAAAAAAATATCCATAAAATCAAACTTTATTACTTGTAAAACAACTTTATTTAAGTGAATCGTGTTTGCCAATATGCATTTGATTCATTAAAGCAGCTGATTCTAATCTTGATTTCAACTCTTGATTACTCTTTTTAATTCTTTAAAATTTACTTTACATCAATATGAAATGTTTATATTTGCACTAAAAGGTTTTACATAAGATTCAAATGTATTATTATCTAGGTAATATCTAGGTAACCTTATAAAAGCTAATTATATTTTTAAGAGCTGCTACTAGCTACTATTATTATATTTCAACCGCACCATCGTTCCAAAAACTCTTTATTATAGATAGACTTGTAAGAATATGGTAAAGACTGCTTCTTTCAAAGGTAATACAAATTGTAAAAAAAAAAAAAAAAAAAAAAAAAAAAATATAGTGGAAAGGGAAAACTACACTTTTGCGTAAAAAATCTTTTTCCAAAAGTGCAACTGACTTTAATCTCTTGATTTTAGTTTTTAAAGTTATGAATTCTTTCAATTCCATTTTAGGTCAATCTAAAATGATTAAGACTTAATACAAAATAATTCCATTAAGACAAAAATAATTCCACTCAAATTGAACTTCAATGTTATTAAATAAACTATATTTAAATGAATTATGTTTTCGCACAAGCGTTTGATTTAATAAAGCAGATTATCCTAATCTTAATTTCAATTCTTATTCTTTATCAATATTAGATTATTTATATTTCCAAATTATTTCCTTAGAAGCACATTTATTATTTTCAAGGAACCTTATAGCAGTAAGTAGTATAGTAGGGGCTAGTAGTAATTTTAAACTACAAAGTGCGGTGGGTATTTGAAAACAAAATAACACCTGCTTTCGTAGCTAAATACACTAAAGATGGGGATTTTTAGGTGCGTTCGTAATTATATAAATACATAGCACCTACAGCCGTCGTTCAATCCGTCCGTCTGTCGGTCCATCCCTCGATCCGTCCGCATACAACATGGAAAAAAATTACCCAACCGAATCGTTTGAAATTTAAAGTATATAATTGTAGTATGATTTTGTGAAGTCATTTCGAATTTTATGAGCATCGGATGTATAGTTTAAATGCAGGGAAAATCATAAGCATTCTGTTGCATTACGGCCAATGGAAGACGTAGTTTCAAGTATATTTTAATGTAGTTACACTCTTTCGAACATAATAAAATTAATATGCGTTTGTGAAATATATACTTAAAAATACATTTTATACAATCTGTGGTCCAAAGAATATTTTTTATGCATTTACTAAGCCACACAAAAGTATTCCATTACATAATGGTATGGGAGGGGGCATTATTTGGGGAGCGTCTTAATTATATTAAACTATTTCATATTTTATGAAATCGGTATACCTTGCTGTGGTTTACTATAAATTGCTTCCTGAATAATATGAGGCAGATAGTATTTACGGGGACTAACAAAATATTTCAACTACTATACTGTATCTAAAGTACTATTACGCCAAAACCTGAATATTTTAAAACTTCGTTATAATACGAACGCAATTCATTTGCTACGCTTGACGTGGAATTTCGGACTTGTTTACTATTTTAACATTCAGTACAGGGGACTATATACATGATGGATGACATCATGCACTCAAATCACCATCAGCCACAATAACAGCCTGTACACGCAGGGGAACTTTTACCCCTGAATAGAAACGGCTGCACTGAACTCTACAACAGTGTTGTGCTGATGCTAATTAAAGTCCTTCTTAACCATACCGAGTAACTTGACGAGTTAATACCTGGGGAGCTATGCGGCAACAAGTTGTGTATGGCATGTTAATAAAAGCCATTGTCCATTTGTTATTGAGCTTTATGGGTTGCAATGGATGGTGCAGGGTCTTACTGAAAAACGTACAGTCTCCCACGTCCAATAGAAGTAATCCAGAGCTTTGACACCTTGGTACAAACGACGGTGATGACTCTGGCACTTTAAGAAGGACATGTGGAGTAATCCGGTAGTCTTCTCTGTTCATAAACCCTTCCTCCTCTCCTCCACACACAGAAGCTTTAGTAAGGCTGGAAATTTTCTGTAAAGGACGGTTAAAACCTCTTCAAAGATTTTATACAGCTATCGATTTTTTTGCGGATCACTTCCTGGATCTGGGTAAAGTTTCCCTCACTTGAGGAAAACAACAGCATTTCTCGATCTTCTTCATGTTTCAGCTTGTTAAGGAGGTCTTTGACTTTGGTCAGGTGATTATCCTTGGCCGTCTGAGCCAAAAACTGTCATCTCTTTATCACGAACGATCTCAAAAGGAGGTCCTCACTAAATGCATATCGAATAATAGCCTCATAACTTGTTTCTTCCTAGCGAGTACTCTCATCTACTTAATAAGAGTTTCCTTGACACGAATGACAAATTCCGGTGTCTTGATAATGTCACATATCATCAACAACGTCATTCCTTGAATGAAACGGTTGCCACATCAAACTTGGTAGCTTTCAGCTGGCTCCAGGCATTAGAGACGAATGATCGTCAAGTTTCAAGAATGCATCAGTCTCTTAATAGGATTGTTTTTCAACCAAATGAGCAAATAACAGGGAGGATCTTCGTTTCTTCAGTTATTCTATCTGACGGACATGTTTACATGCAACAGAAAATTATTTGTGACTATGTTGTGCAGAGTGATATTTCACCTACAATGTGTGTTTTCAGATACTTGCTGCATTCTGTAGACATGTTACTCCCAAAACTTTCTTCTTTCTCATGCATGTAAATGTTTCAAAACGTTGTTACACAGATTAATCCTTCATTATTATTATTTTAATACTAAATCAGCTTTGATTTCCACATTATGTTTGAGTTTCATTTCACTAATCGAAGTAAAAGTAAGTTAATCTCAGTCATAGTATCTAATAAAGTTAATATTTTTCGCTATTATTTTGTACATCTGCTGCTAAAGAATCGTCGGGTTATCTGAGTGCGAATTGCTCGTCACTAGATGAAAAGCCGGTGTACAACAGATACATAATATGAAAAAACTCTATTATAAAGCTTCCTTACGACAAATTGTTCTCAAATTTCTGAACCAAAAACATACACACGAAATTTAGTTCAATTACCTGCATAACTTCATATACTTTTCGACTATGCAGTAAAAATGTGCAAAATTGCTATCACAGCGCTTTCTTCCGGTGGAATCTTTCCAAGTTTAAGGGACACAGTACCTTTGAAATATTCTCTTCAATTTTGAATTATACTATAATATATGTGATGACGCAATACTTAGTACTAAAAATTAAGTTAAAAAATTAAAACAAAATCTTGTAGAACTTCTAAAATTTAAACTTTTGTAAAAAATAACTTTTTAAAAATTCTCACTACTTTTACAATTATGAATATTTCTGCTTCGATTTATTTCCACATTTGTTGGAATAAAGCATAAAGTACATAAAACTGTATATGGATTTTTAGATGTATGGGATCTTACATTAATTATGAGTTCCTTTCGTGTGTATCGGAAAATGAAGGAAATTCAACGAACTTTCAATTTAAATATTTTTTAATTCCATACACAAAAATATTAAATACACCATGGAGAACAAGTAAAAAGAAAATCAAAAATTTATCTAAATTAGCAAAAAACTCTTAGTATTTATCGAATAAGCAAGTTATACAAATATGAATATGGAGAAAAATCAGGTTAAAGTTTCATTTGTATAGATAATTAAACTGGATCTATTAACAAAATTTACAATATCTCGCGATATAATTGTAGTATAGGTAAAAATGAAGCGTCAAAGTATTCACAATTAAAGAAACTTTCAGGTAATATTTGAAAAAGAAAATCAATACTTTAACCAATTTCAAGGTACTTTGTCCCTCTAAGGAGCACATTTTGCCATAATCAAAACCAGATACAAAAAATTTATTCAATTCTATGCATAACTTCATACATTTATTGATGGGCAATAATGAAAATGTCACAAAAATTGCTATTGCAGTGTCTCTTGCTGGCGGAATATTTTTAAATTCAAGAAGAAGTTGCTGGATGCCAGTTCTTGATCAATCAACTGAATTATTGTTCAATCTAAAATTATTTTATATAAATTAATTTTAGATTAACATCTAAAATTATAAAATAATTAATATAAACTATAAAATAATTTTAGATTAATACCTAAAATTATAAAATAATTAATATAAACTATAAAATAATTTTAGATTAATATCTAAAATTATTATATTTGTGCACTTGAAAATTATCCATTAAATCCAAGTTTATTATTATTAAGTTTATCTTATTTGAATTAATACAAGCAAAGGGGAGCCTGATTACACTTTTGATTCCAGTTCGCGATCAATCTTTTAATTCTTGTTCAGTTTCAAATTATTTAGACTTGCACACTGAAAAATAAATCCATTAAATCCGAAGTTTATTTTTATTAAGGAATCTTTATTTAAATTCACATAAATAAAATAGCAAAGAAGCGGCTAATTACATCTTTGATTCCATTCTTTATCAGCATGTTATTTTTTGTTTGATATCATATTATTTATGTTTGGACAGTGAATAAAAAAAATTCATTAAATCCAAGTCTATTTACATTAAGGAAACCTTATTTAAATTAACATAAATAAAAAATAACAAAGAAGCGGCTAATTACATCTTTGATTCCAGTTCTTAATCAACTTGTTAATTTTTGTTTAATCTCAAATTATTTATGCTTGGACACCCAAAAGAAAAAAAAAATATATCCATTAGATATAAGCTTATTATTATTAAGAAAACCTTATTTAAATTAGTATTCCGTAGAGCAAAAAAGCGAGTGATTACACATTTGATTCCAGTTCTTGATTAATCTTTCAATTCTTGTACAATCTCAATTAATTTATACTTGCACGCTGAAAAAATATCTAAAATACAAGTTTATTTTTATTAAGGCATCTAAAATGTAATCAGCAACTAGTATGTCAAAGTTTAATTGAATTTGAAGTTTAATTAAAATGCTTGAATTAATTCTTGAGATAGTGCTATTGCGAAAATCGCAAAAATGCAGCGTAGCAGCGTTACTTATTGAGCGATTAACAACAAAGCCAAACTAGCAACAACTTATGTCAATGTCTAACTGAATCTGAAGTTTGATAAATTCCGTGCATTAGTTTTTGAGATAGAGCTACTGCAGAAATCATGAAAAATTCAACATAGCAGCGCTATCCGTGGTGCGATTTATACCAAAAAACTCAGCAGCAATAACTTAGGTCTACCTTTAACCGAATTTGAAATTTGGTGAAAATATGCGCATTAGTTCTTGAGATACGAAATCATTAAAAAAAAAAAAGTTTAGCAGCACTCTTTTGGTCCATATGATTAAAAATTAATCAGCACCGGTTTACATTAAAGTATAACTAAATTTAAAGTTTTAATAAATTCCGTACATTAATTCTTGTGATAAAGCACTCACAAAATTTTTGCACATACAGACAGACTTGTAGGCAGACTCACACACAAACATTTTCTGAGATAGTGGAATCGTCTTCAGGACCTTTTAAAGCATGTAAATCTAATACACAACAACTTATGTCAACGTCTTACTAAATATGAAGTTTCATAAAACTCCATGCATTAGTTTTTGAGAAATTGTTGCGAAAATTACAAAAATCTAGCATGCGGGAGCGCCACTTATTAGGGCAATTAGTACAAAAACTTAATCATCAACAATTTGTGTCATCGTTTAAATGAATCTGAAGTTAGATGAAAATTAGTGCACTACTTCTTCAGATTCACTATTATGAAAATAGTGAAAAAACATAATCAGCATCAATTCATATTGAGGACTAACAGAATCTGAAGTTTGAGGAAAATTTGTGGATTAGTTCTTAAGATAGAGTGCCTACAAAATGTGTGCCACATACAGACTCACTAATAAATACTTTGTAAGGGTTTCTTTTTGGGAGATCTCAGAATTCTAAAACGTGTAAATCCATCGAAAGTCAAAAACCGGCAGTCGTATTTTTTCTTAAATCTATGGATTTCTTCTTGTACAGATAGAAGAAGATAAAAAGATAAAATATTGTGTCCCATACTCTTTAAAAACAAGTTGGATGTGGCATTTCCAAAACTTTCTTTTGTCTCATATATGTTAATATTTCAAAATTAGTTGGCAATCTATGATCATCATGTGGATTCTAATAATATGAAATTCCGAGCCGTTCTTGCGATATTACTATTGCTAAACTCACGCAAATCATGCAAAATGCAGCAACTTATGTCATCATCTACCCGAATCTTAAGTTCTATGAAAACCCGTATACTAGTTCTCGAGATAGAGTTATAGCGGAAATCGTGAAAAATGCATAGCAGCACCGTCTGTTGACTTATTTACACCAAAATACAGGAAACCTCATTTCATGTCAAAGACTACTGAATGTGAAGTTTGATGAAAATCAATGAATTAGTTCTAGAGATTCAGTTATTGTAAAATCGGAAAAATGCTGCATAGCAGCGTCACCTATTGAGCGATTTACATAAAAAATTAATCACCAGAAATTTATATCAGGATCTACTGAATATAAATTAATCAATCGAATTAAATTTTTATTAAAATCCAAGCATTAATTCTTGAGATAGAGTGCCCACAAAATACAGATAGACTCACAGACAGACATTTTGTAAAAACATGCTTTTTGGGCTCTCTGATCTTTTTTTTTAAAAAAAAAAAAGCGTGGAAATCCGTCAAAAACCGGAATTTGGAAATTTTCACGAATCCAATGCTTTCTTCTTGTAAAGATAGAAGAAAGTAATATTAGGCAAAAATAAAGAAAATTTGAAATAAAATGAAATTTCTATGTTGTTATTTAATCTTTGTTCCTAATAAATCAATCATAAGAACAACCTTATCAAAGAGTCTATACCATTCTATATTCTATTCATGCTCAGAAAGACATACAACTTTTTTTCTAAAAATTAACACGCATCTTTCTTCTTTTATCTCCCAGAGTGAAGTAAAATTCTCTTTAGTCCCATTTATTTCGGGACGAATGCATTGCCTTCTGAATACTCATCGTCCAATTCCGACATTGATAAAGGGGATGCCTAACACCACTGGCATTCTACGTTTGAGCATGGCTTATACACACGGAAGAACAAAGGGCCAGCGGAAACACTCAGAGTCAGCATGTCACCACTCATGACGTAAGATGCGATCACGCATCAATCGCCAAGGGACACAGTTTCCCCCAATTTCCAAACAGTAGTCAATTAGATCCATCCGAAGCATGAATCTCCCTTGAGCCCAGTCTCTCTATGTCAAATGCAGCGAAAATACTTTGCGCTGTGGTATGTTTCCCCATCTTCTGCTTTTATGACGATGGGAAAGTTTGTGCTGATGCATGGGCGCCGGCAGAACGAAATCGGTTGGGAGGAAAGGTTTTGGAACAGAAGTGCCTGTGGTCTGCAATCAAAGCCTTTTTTTTTAAATGAACAACATAAACTTCAAATAATCTAAATTAATTTTTATTTATTTATTTATTTATTTATTTAATTATTATTATTATTGTTGTTGTTGTTGTGACAGAAAAAAATAATTTCAAAAGTTATATTTTTAAAGATATCAACATTAACCACCGGTTTTAGATAAATTTAAACAACAGGAATGTTAAAGGAAACTAAAGCTAAAATAAAGATCCTTAATTCTATTTTCTTTTAATATTTATAGTCTCTCAAACAATAAATTTTAATGCATTATTATTATTGCTATTATTCAAGAAAGAGAAATTTTTGTTTTATTAAATTTCAAAATCCAGAGAGAGCCGATACTCTTTCTTTGCTAGTGACCTGCACTGACTTTTTGTAATAAAATTAGGATTAATTACATAAACATATTATATAAAGTGTGTCATATCT
This sequence comes from Maratus speculifer, assembly GCA_964019185.1. Lineage (NCBI taxonomy): Eukaryota > Metazoa > Arthropoda > Arachnida > Araneae > Salticidae > Maratus > Maratus speculifer. Next base: position 376,478,798 of record OZ025289.1, read on the forward strand.
TTAGGTATGGCAAACTTTTTATAATCTTTAGATATTTAATCGGGATATTATAAGGGGCTGTATTATAATTTGAATCTAATGAAATGTAGCCATCATATAGATTGGCCTCTAATATTTACAAGGCACAACCATAATTTTCTATGTGCAACTTGAAGAAAAAAAAAAAGAAAGAAAAGAAAACCATGAAATTTAGACTAATTGAGTTTTAAACAGTAATTTGTTGAATTTTATATAAATTTAACATAAAACGTAATTTATAGAAAAAAAAGTTTCTTTTATTGCAGAAATTCACTGGTCAGTATAAAAGACAAATGTTAGACTTTTGTGAAAAAAAAATAATAATAGATTTTTTTAACAATAAATGTCTACGCACACTCCTATTTGCAGTTCATTGGAGACATCGAATTTCAATGCTGTCAGTTAAATTGCCATAAACAGAAATGGGTAGCAAAACCAATACATTTTAAATGTTTGTTCCAGTTCAATTATCAACCTCAGAGGAGAACTTCAGACCACCTATTTGCCTAGTAAATGTTGCGTTATCGGATTAAGGTTTGGATCCTGAGCTGACCATTCCATTCGTTCCAAACCTACATTTTTATGATAACTAGGACTTGTCTGTGAAAAGGAGGAAGTTCTACCCTTGACCGCTGGTGTGTGAGGAACTCGCCGCCGGCAATGGTCGCAAAATTTCACTTCACAGTTTTCAGCTTAATTCAGGAATTAGTTTTTAAATTTTCTAAATTTAACTTGACCCCCGTTTAGACCAGGCATGAACCGAAAAACTTGTTTGCTGGAGTTGTGGACCTGCGCAGAGCGTTGTATGTACAGGAACTTCGTTTTGTAGTGCGGTCCAGGTGGCCGAGAACATATGCCACTAAAACACGGGACCTGTGCCGCTATGTTAGCCGATGGGAAACTTCGAAGGTGAACGGGATTCAGGTGATTGTCACTCAAAATTAGTGAGCTATGTGGCCCCCTTTTTCTTGGTTCTTAGAGTTAGTAGTGGGCTGGGATACCTTATGCTATGTGCTTTTCTGTGCTTCTTGGTACCATACTGCCTTTACACTATCCGTTCTTTGCCGACGCCAGTCGGTGAAATGACATCGAAGTATGGAGCAACCAAACTCGTTTGGGTGCTGCATGCGCTCTTTTTTCGGAGGTTATATTTAACCTCGTGCTTCCAGCTCTGGAATAATCTTAGGATTTCCACCAGAGACTCTAAATTATACTTTTTTGATCGTGCTTTGTTTCGAAATTCCACTTTTTATGTTCAGTTTTCCGTATTTAGTTGGAGGTTACGCGCAATGGACCCACATTGTGTTGGCACTCCGTAAGCACAGCGATGTCATGTCAGGAAGAAGCCCATTCTTATTTGATCGAGGTAATGTTTTTTCTTGTTAACTGTAAAAGCGTATTACGCCTAAACAGCATCAGCTTGTGATAAGTGTCCCATTAAATGACGACATAAAAAAAGTCATCACTTAATTGGGACACTCACAACGGATCGTCTTGCGTAGAATCATTGATATTGAAAACATCTATGCACCGTAGTAACAGATATTGTCACCCTGTTGCATTAAAATGATCTAAAATGAGCTGAGCCACATTACAACTCCCATTAATTCGTGCCGAAGGAGCTAGAAAATGGTTTTGCTCATAGATAAAACCGTGTCAATCCGTGTGTAGCCTGAAATTGGTCTTATTGATGCTGAATTTTTGTATTCATTTTTTTCCCAGAGTCCATGGGCCACAGAACAACACACTTTAAAACGCCTAACAACATCAGCTTGTGATAACCCATTTCCATCCTTACGAGGTTCGGCATCTTAGAAACTTCAAATACAGAACATCTCCTAAATGTGATCACAATACCTTAGTACCAATAATTGTAGATCAAAAACCATTAAAAAAAATCCACACAAATTTAAAAAGTGGGAGGTTTGCAGTTCCTTCTATATAAGTAATTATTTCTCAAAAAAAATTGGGATGAGTAGTGTTTCATAAGGTTTTATTGATGTTATTTAAATATTTTAATTTTTATGATCAATCATATAAACCACATTCTTTACATTTATTTTCCTGTTTTAAATGGTGAACCTTTAACAATTGGTTGTACACTAACTTTTGACGTCCAGTGTATTTCAGCGGTAGGGGGCGGGGAAGCATTCTTAGGTCATATTGTCACAAGTAGTTCTTTCAGGAGAAAAAAAAAATTAAAAGAAGGTGACATAAATTTTGGCTTTTGTGTAAGGGTGAAAAAGTGGAAACCTTGTAATACAACCATCAAGTTCAGGCGGTATTCTATATGTGTGAATTTCTCCTTGCTGATGTGGCCAGTATGCAAGTCACAGAACTGAGCTAAACTTCATCACACCGACCTAAATCCAGAGCTACAGTAAAGGTTCTGGAAGTGGTACTCCAACACCAAAAATTACATATAGATGACCCATACGCTGTTTCAATCAATGCTAACTACGATGCGGTAATTAGTAGAAAAGTTTTAAAAAAATAAAGAAAAGAAAGAGAGAAACCCACTAAAAGTGCCAAATATAAATGATATTGCCGTATTAAAGTTCTTAAAATCTTTTTTTTTTCTAATTAGTCACGAATCAATCAATCCCTTTTCATTATTGTACTTCCATGTATTCCAATTATAGGGTTAAAAGTTAAGATTATTATCAAATTAATAGTAATTAATTGTTCAATCTCCAATGTTTGAACACTGCAATGAATAAGCATGCACGATTTTTCATTTTTTTTGCATGATAATGTAAAATCTGTTTCAAAAGTTAAAGCACAACTGGAAGATCTAGTTCATTAAAAGCAGTAAAACTGAAATAAATAAACAATATTTATTTATTAGATTGCATAGAATCATTTAAATAAATCATATCAAATTCAATAAATAATTGCAACATCATGAATCTGAAAAGATTTCTTAGAAAAACTTTAACCATTGCAGTGTCTCAAAAGTTTATAAACTGGTGAGGGAAAATTTATCATTTAACATTACATGGGATATTATTTATTATATATTTCTTTTTCTCTCTATTTGGAAATTTCAAGTAGGTGTGTGTCCATCATGTCGATCAATTTTTGCAATGCTATCTGCAGCAGAGAATACTAAAGCTTTTTCTATAGCAATTCGAAATTATTGGGTAAAATCACATTACAGTCCATTTTCTATTCGAGTTCATAATTATATAAATACATAGCACCTAAGTATAGTCGTCATCTAGTCTCTACGTCCGTCTGTCCGCATATAACAATGCAAAAACTATTAAATTGAATTATTTAAAATTTAATATGTATAATCGTTGCTGAATTTTGTCGAATCATTTTAAAGTCTATGAAAATCGAATCAAAACTCGAAAAGATATTAATAAAAATGTTCTTCATTCTATTAAATCCTATCATTCGTAATTAATTCATTGATATCCCATCATAGATAATGGTTCCGTGGTGATTATGTCCCTTTTAAGATGGAATCATATTATTTCCGTATAACTGAATTTAATATATATAATCTTAATAAATTTTGTATTCTTGCATTTTGCATAATAGTGCAGCAATATTGCACTAAGATCTGAATATTATAAAACTAGTTACAGTAAGAAGACACCTCATTTGCCATGTTTGACGTTTAGTTTCTGATTTGCTAAAAATTGAATTTGTTAAAATACCCAAAATATTCTTAAATCGGGCTTAATTCAAAACTCAAAGCTGCGGCCAATCTAAAATTTAAATGTTTTACAAACATTTTAATTTTATACCATAATTTAACTTTGATAATGATTTTTTTTATTTTACTTTCCCGCCCTTTTGAAAGAACTACGTGCACCATTTAATTTATGCAATCAAATATTACTAAAACAAATTTGAATAAATCATTTATTGGGTTTGATATCATAAAATCTGAAATACATTTTATTTATGACTAGCGGCCTTCGCCCGCTACGCTGGTCGGTTTATCTAAAGAAATCTTGAAGAAGTAGTTAGATAAGGTTCAGACATACATTAAAAAAAAAAAAAAGCAAGTCGATCATTCAAAAAACGTTGGGAAATATCAAATATTTACTGTAATTTTTTAAGAAAAACAAAGTTTCGAAAAAAAAAATTAAATCGAAAAAAAAATTACACTGACATATTAATGCAAGGAAATTTTCCCAGAGAGAAAATTCGCCTTGAATACAATATTTCAAATTCTTTTAATTGCTTATAGGCGTTAATGCCAACATAGTGAAAAAAAATTCCATGCTGGGAATCGAACCCGGGCCATCAGTATGGCGCACTGACGTTCTACCGACTAAACCACATGGAACGACAGCCAGCTTGAAACTTTCTCATACTTAAGTAGACTGGCGAAAACATAACGATAGCGCGTTTTAAAATCGCACAGTGACATCTATTGGATTTTATATGTACTAAAAAACGTTATGTACTAAAAAACGTGAGCAGCGCACCTAATAGTTTCTTTTGTTTCTTTTTGTTACTTTTTTGTCTGTTGTCCGATTTTGATGAAACAAAGCCTATACACTGCCCGGGAGTGTGCATTCTTCATTAGTGAAAACCGCATAAAAATCCATTCAGTAGTTACGAAGATAACCTCGAACAAACAGACAGACAGACAGACAGACAAAAAATTCAAAAAAATTTTTTTTGTGTTTCATTGGTTTTCTTTTATCGCCCTGACTCCATTTTTGTCAATTATCTTCAATGTACAGACACACCGGGTCCTACTGTTTTATTATATGTATAGATTTCGATGATAATGTAGCTATACAAACATTGCTTTTCTTGACATTATTGGTAATATGATGCATAGTTTATAATTAGTAAAAACTTAACAAATTTATTTCAAAATAAAATCAAAATAGGGTGAAATACCTAGACACCTAACTAGTAACCAACACCTAAATGACTAGTTGGATGTGACAATCCATGAACTTCCTTCTCTCTCATACATATTAATACTTCAAAATTCGCTATCACAGTACCAAAATTAAATGACAATCTATTACCATCGTGAGGAATTTAAAATAAGAAATTCTATGTATAAATAAGACTATTGCGCATTTCGGGAAAAATGCAGCCTAGCAATGCCACCTGTTGAGTGATTTACAACAAAACATAATCAGCAATAATTTTATCAAGGTATATATGAATCTGATCACGTTTTAATAAAGATTCTTGAAGTATTGCTTCTTGAGATTAAGTTATTGCGGGAATCGGGAAAAAATTGGCATAGCAGCGCCAGCTCTTAATCGATAGTCACCAAATCATAAACGGAACCAATTCATATCAAGGATTAACTAAATCTGAAGTTCGATAAAAATTCATCCAATGTTTCTTGAAATAGAGATATGGAGGAACCTTGAAAAATGCAGAATAGCAGCGCAACTTGTAGAGAAATTTCCACAAAAAATGTAAACAGAATCAATTCGTATCAAGGACAAACATAATCTGAAGCTTGATGAAAATCCTGTCTTTAGTTTTTGTAGAGACAGATTAGTTAAAAAAAAAAAAAAAAAAAAAAAAAAAAAAAAAAAAAAAAAAAATGTAGCATAGCAGCGCCGCCTGTTGGGCAATTTACACCAAAAACTAATCAGCATCAATATATATCAGGGACTACCTAAATATAATTTTTTATTGAATTTCGTGAATTAGTTCACTCTAAATAAGAAGGAGTGAATAGTCACTCCAGAATAGTGAATACTCACTCTATCGCAGACTCAAAATATGCCCAATCTCTTTAGAGTGACTATTCACTTTGAGCAAAAGTGGAATCATTGACTCTTTGAAAGAGTGAATACTCACTCCTAGGAAGTGAATATTCACTCTACACAGGGGTCAATAATCACTATTACTGAGGAGTGACTATTCACTTTTGCTAAAGGAGTGCGTTTTTTCACTCCTAGTAGGAGTGAGTAGTCACTTTTTCATAGGAGTGAATGCTTTTTTTTTCAATGAATTCTCTTTTTTTATTGCTATTATGGGCATTTAAAAAGAATCGTGTCTTTTAGAACATACAATGAAAATAAATAGAAACGTGGTAAAGATTGGAATAAAATACTTTATTGACAATATTTATTTAATTCAAAGTATGTAACATTAATTAAACTTTTTAAGGGAAAACGTAATTAAAGTTACACATGAATTAAATTAGATTATTGACAGAAATAAACTATTTTATTCCAATCATTCTCCTTGTGTTTGCTTTCATTGGTAGTCCCATAAATATATGATAATTTTAAAATGCCCATAAGCGCAAGTTATTAAACAGTTTTAAAATATTAAACATACATTTTTTTTCAGATACCCATTAAGTTTTACATATTATTTAAATAAATCCATAATGCACGTTATCTCTTTTTTTTTTTTTTTAATGTGTAATTAATATCTTATTTCTGAAAAATATATATTAATACAAGCCGTATTTATAAAATGACATGGTAAGTCATATTTAATTTTAATTTTATATTCCCGTATATAGAGTAGATGTGCATGTAGTACCTGCCGGCGAAGACACTCACGAGCTAATGCTAATCCCATGGGGAGAGATTTTTCTAATATCTCGTTTGCATTTTGACATTTTACTTATTTATTTATTTTGCACTGAATAGCTGAAGTTCCTCTCTATATCGCATCTTTTTTACTTTTTCGATTTCGGTCCCAGATATTTTTATAAAGTTTCTTTTAATTTCAAAACCAGTACCAAAAATGAAAGCGTTATTTAAAAAATATATCTGCAGACAAAATTGAAAAAGTAAAAATAAACAAATATTTAAGAGAGAAAATGTGTTTTTGACGACTTCTGTAACTTAAGTATTTTTATTTAAATGGTGAACGATTAAGCCCTCCCTATAAGCCCCTCTTTGACTGTGCTCTTAAAAAATTTTTTCGGCTTCATGAGTGGTTTGAATGCCAGATTATAAAATAGGCAAAATATAGTTAGATCCATTTTGAAAAAATAATAATAATAAAATGAAGAAGATATTGAAATTTTATAAATCATATTAATATAACTTAAAAATAACTATTTATAAAAATTTTGGTGTCATTACATTTTGGTAAGTGCAATTTAAAAATTAAAATTGAATACTTAAGTTTTTAATTAAATCAAAATATTTTATGATCTATAAACATTACCATAATTGCTTTTTTAACAGTGCCTATATGAGGTGTACATTACTGGAAAATGACTACTTAAGTATTCCAGTACACTGCAAATCCCCGAAACACATTCTACTCACTATGCAACACATTTCTAAACGCCTCAGGTGTCAAGATGTGTTTCCAATATGTTTAATCCATTCCCATGTGTTTCAGATTGTGTAAGAAAATGCGTTTTTGCTGTACTTTCCCAAAGCATTAACCGCAAATGAAACACATAACGTATAATAGAACACATGAAAACGCATCGTAGAAAACGGCACGTTTAGAGTTGAATTCAGACATTTCTCTTCCGAAGGGATTCAGGAAGGTCTGGCGGAGGGGGGGGGGGGGGGTCACTTTCAGAAAAAATGAAAAGAACTGAAATTCTAAAAGCTTTTCTTTTTTTTGGTCTTTTGTTTGGGGGGGGAGGGGGGGAGCCATATTGAATAACCGGGATCTAGAAGAATCAGGTTCCAGGAACCATTTCATTTATTTATCCCTGGCCACATAATTATGCAAAAAAAAAAAAAAAAAAATCAGTTTTTTTTTTTTTTTTTTTTTTAAAGCAAAAACATATGCAGTTTTGAAACTTTTCAGTTAATCATTCACAAATGGTTTTCGTTTGTTGTTACAGATACAGCGTTTACTAGCAATTCAATTGAGGAAAATAGTGTTTAGCGCCGTGCGAAAGGGGCGGTCGCCTCGGGCGCGAAAATTTAGGGGGCGCCAAATTTATACTGCCAACGTTATTTTTGGCCTGTTACAAGAAAAAATTAGTGGAAGAGGCGCCAAATTGAAACTTTGCCCCGGGCGCATTTTCTCTTCGCACGTCCCTGATAGTGTTGATTTCAGGGGGAATCCCGGGGGGACATCCCCGCGGAATATTTGAGATTTTATGTTTTCAATGGTAAAAAAGGGCAATCCTCTCGGAAAACTCTACAGTGTCCCCCCATTCCGGATCCACAGAAATTCCTTCCCTGAGAAAAGTGCTTAAATTCAACATTGTGGGAAACCCTAAAACAATTCACATGCCTTTTAATGATAGGGGCGAAAGCCACGCCCATTGAATGCCCTTCAAAACCAAGTTCAGCGCCTTCTGTCGGCAGTGCTGAATTCAGCGGGAAATCCCCAGGGCCGTAGCTAAGGGGGCGCTATGGGCGGCTCAGCCCCCCTCGAAAAAATTCCAAGGTCACTAAATGAATTTTTGTTCCGAAAATTCAAATGGAATTCTGTTCAAAAATCTAATTTAGTTATGAGACCTTCTCACAGTTTTGCAGAATTAGTAAATTGTATCTAAAATAAGTGTTTCAACACACCCTCATCCTGCTTGTACACATGATGCTTAATTTTGCACCAGTTATACTCTCAAAATTTTCATCACTATATACTTTTCTTAGCATAAAATGAAGTTATTACAACAGTTTAATAAGAAACATAGTACCTACTATGTGAACATGCACTAATTTATCTTTCTGCGTCAGAGAGAGAGAGAGAAAAAAATTATGAGCCCCCTCCCCCCCCTCTATTGTTCACTTTTAGCTACGGAGCTGCATACCCCCCCCCCAGAAAATTTAAGATTTTGTATTTTCAATGGTCAAAAACTGCAATTCCCCCCCCCCCCCCAACCAGAACTCTAAAATGTGTCCCCTCGGAGCCACAGAAATCCCTCCCGGAGAAAAATGTCTGAATTCAACACTGTCGGTGCAATCATCGGACAAACATTGCGCATGACCGCTCCTGACTGTTTATCAGCACCAAGGCCCCCTTATCATAATATCAAGGCCTCGCATTCAGGAGAAAATCTATTGTTGAAATTGTCCCTATAATTGCCAACTTATTATATGACTTTGTCTCGTATGTAACGCCACCTGGTGCATACTACTGCTAATAATCCCATAGGAAATAATGGAAAACATTTCAGTTTCTAACATTAGATGGCGCTACCAACGTGAAAATCATGTAGTTCAGCGCCCCCTGTACTGCAGTCAAAGGAAACTTGGTGAATGACAAGCCTTTATATTATGATAAGTTAGCCTTGATCAGCACATTTCTTTGCACATGCGCAGTTCTTCCAGGGAGAAGATGCGCGCCAAGAATGAATAGGAATTGTAATGGAGGCAGGAAGTGAAATGGAACCCATCTCGTCCGCCATTATTCAATAAAACGTACAAGGATTATTAAAGGTAAGTTATTTTATTCTTTTTCGTGATCTCTCCCAATTGTATATGTTTCTGCTGAATTCGTGTAATATTTAGTTCTGGGCAAACCTCTTGCCAAATTGATTAAAACAATCGAACTGTAGGGATAATTTTCAGTCTTTTACTGTGTGCTTAGAGATTAATGGATGTTAAAGCTATGCCGTAAATAATTAAAATTTTCTATATCCTAGCGTGTAGTTGTTTTTCTCTATAAAGAAATTGCAAATAAATGTCTAACGCGATTACTAATATTTGCATACCAATCCATTTAAATGTTTATTTAGAAAATTATTATATTATTTTTTTCCTTTTATTATTATTACTTACCCATCATACGTAGTATAGGGTAAGTCTTGCAATCGTTTTGAAAATCGAAAAAAAATTTTTTGACGAATTTACACGTTTTAGACAGTGGAGATTCCGAAAAACATATTTTCAGAAAATTTTTTTTGCCGTCCGTCTGTCTGTCTGTCAGTCTGTCTGTCTGTAAACGCTCTATCTCCCGAACAAATTGAGATAGAGACTTGAAATTTTGTATGTAGTTAGTATGTAAGAATGAGACGAACCCTATTTAATATCAGCAACCTCGATTATCCGGAACTATTTTTTTCGGACTCTCGAAAAATTCGTTCTGATGAAAGGTATATAAAAATTTTCGAATGTTTTTGTTTTAAGGAATGGACGTAAAAGGCAATAAAATAACACACATTTTTCATATAGAACGAAGTCAATCGGATTATTAGTTGCCGAGATATTTGTAATCCTGTTTTCCACATTCTTCAATTTTTCATGACCCTGTATTTCATTCAAATTTCAATTCAGAGGTATATTTTAATTGGAAATGAGACGCTTAATCCGACACAGTTAATTGTTAGTTAATAGAATTATTATGTTTGGAGTTATAAGGATGTTTCTTTTACGCAGTTCGGTACTACTTGAGTAGTTTGGCATTTTATATAATTTGTCGAAATTGGTACATCAGCAGTTCTTTAATAAAGCATTACTATGTATATTAACAATATTTAAATTTTGTTTATGAATTGCAATGCATTGTATAAATAGTTTTCACATGTTTTATTTTCATTACATATCCATGATGGGTAAGTATTACGGTGGCCCCCAACGACTAGTTTTTAATGAGTAGGATGTTATATAAATTAAATGTTCCAGTAATGGACACCCTCCCAATAGTGGACATCTCTTACTGTTTTTAGTTCATAAATAATAATTTACCTTTAATTACTTTTTTTATGTATAATTTCCTCTTTGCCTGTTTTATAAATTTGGGTTATTGTTTACATTTTTAATGAAAAATTGCAAATAGAATGTTGCTTGATTTTTCTTAAAAATTATTCGAACAGTGCATGCTTTTGTGATGAACAGTAACCAATTAATAAATCCATAATTATTTGTAATCATTTATCTAAATTTTACAGAAGTAAATAAATTACTTTGGTTTTTTTAAGGCTGGATTATAGAAACCAAACTATCATAGTTGACGTCTAATAAGCAAACTCAAAGATATTTCAAAAGAGTTTTGCTAATGTTACAAAACCAATTTTGTTGATTTCCTTTTATTTTTTTATTATTGGGGTTGCTTAAGGGGATACTTCACTCACTTGATATTGATAACACTTGCTATGTAATGTTAAAGTGATGGGTAGTTGTTTTTTAATTTTTCTTTTAAATTTTAACATTTTAAAACTTTTTGTATGAGATAGCTAAGGTTAATCTCTAATATGGCTATTCTATATACACATATTTTTTAATTTCGGTGTCAGATTTTTAAATAAAGGTACTTTCATGTTTAGAACTGGTTTCGAAAGTGAAAGTATACCTTTACTTAAAAAAAATCTGCAACTAAAATCGAAAAAGTATGAAATGGCCATATTAATTATCAACCTCAACTATCCTATGAAAAATATCGCTTAAAAATATTCAATATTAAATTGGAAATTCAAAAACAATCGGCTATTAACTTTAACATTACGTAACAGGTGTTTTAAGTGAGTGTAGAGTATCTGTAAGGGCTACTTCACTAATGAAAAAACACCCACCCGTTAATGTTAATCTTTTAGGAGATTTTATTTAAATGTTTTGTTTGAAATTTCATATATTTAAATGATTTTTCAAAAGTAAAATGAAAACGCTCATTCAATAATTGTGGTTTCAGCAGAACTTTTGCATTGAATAGATAATATTGATCATTACAAAAACTATTTTTTGATTTTGTTTGCAAGATTTTTTTTTTTTTTTTTTTTTTTTTTTTTGATTAAAATAATTTTACTTTTGAAATAGGTTTTGAAGTAACTATTTTTTTTTTCTACTGGTATGATGAATTATTAATTCTTAATTTCAAGAGATACCGCAAAAATAATATATTTTCATCCATAAAAAGTCGCTAAAAAAAAGGGAGGGGGGGGGGGTAAAATGTTTAAAATATTATAGTTTATTTATTCTTACACATTGAATTATTCTGTATTTAATAAAATAATTCTAATTTTTTTTCTGTATTTCTGTGTCCACTTGCAAAAATAAATAAAACAATGCTGTAGAGAAAATATGTACAGTCGACTTCCTAAAATCCAATTTACGGATGTAAACAATGAAACTTACAGTTCAGATATAGGGACAAAAATGGACTTTCTTAGTTTTATATCAATTCCAAACATATTTTAATTTGTAATTTTTTTTATTATTACTGGCTTCATGTTTTTTCTTGAAGGAAGAATAAATTTATTTCTGGAAAAATTCAAGATATTGCTGATATCAATGATAATCATAATCTACTTACTGAATATATTTTTGTATTAATCAAGCTTTTTCGGTTGTTAAGTTTGTCAAAACCTGGAATAAAACTTCCTTATTTTATTATTTTGATGTGAATTAGTATTGTAAATTATCTATGTGGCAAGTTTCATTGAATAATTTAGGAAAAATATATTTCATCTTTATAATGAACACTTAATCATACATGATTAATTAGACCTTTTTTTTAATACCTTAATCATTTTAAAAATTATCTAAATTTTTATTATTTTAGTTTATTACTTATTTTAATGTTTTACTATATTGTAAGCATTATTTATAATTTAGATTGCATCATTAATTACATTCAAATTACTGTTTAAAAAATGTAAACAAAGCAATGACCAGGAACCACAAAATTCTAAAATCTGCACAACCTCTGGTCCCAAGCTGCGGGGAATTGAGGGAGTCTACTGTATTAAAAATTTTAACTGATATATTGATATTTCTAAAAAAAAGTTATTAAACAAAAAATTGATTACAATTTAATATATGATGGAAATACATTCCACTATCATTAAACAAAAGCAATGCTATATTAACAGCATTTTTCCTGAGTTTTTTATTCAGAGTTTATATATATTTGAGTTTTTGACAGTTTAAACCGATTAAAACATGGTTAAAAAAATTTCATGTCAAAAACCGGTTTTTGAAGACTAAAACCCAACCTTGTCAGTATAGCTATATTAATAATTTTGCACTCTAAATTTGAAAAGCATTATTAATTAATATTAAAGGCTATTTTAAACCTTGCTGCTAAAAATCTTGTAATTGTTTTTTAATCTTGTAATTGCTGAGTTGCACATTTTAAATTATTTCTAAACAAAATTTTTATGAAACTTTGTTTCTACAGGATAGAATTATGAAAAAAGATCCTGTTGTTGAAGTGCAATTTTGGGAATCACATTGGTGAAGCTCTCAATTAATTTGGTTACAGCTCTTGTTGATGAAAGACAGATCATGAAAGATAAGTATAATTTTTTATATTATCGTCAGGGGTTCTTTTTGAAGCACAAGCAATTTTTCCAATAGTTTTATAATTTATTCAATATAATGTTTACTATTTATTTGTCATACATTTTTCAAGTTTCAATGATATTTTATGTTTATACTAATACTAACTATATTTTAAAAAAATAATTTCACAAATTTGCCTGACTTTTTCATTAATCTCTTCAAAGATACTATTTCTCAGTTTACTTGGGATTTTGAACATTTTTCGAGGTTCCCATGTGTGGACACAGAAACATACTGAATCTAATTTCAATATTCAATTTCAACACTGGAAACTATTATTTGGACTTTTTAAAAATGGGGGGGGGGGTTGTATTGTTTCTTCATAAACTTTTAAAAGTTCATTAATATCTGAATGTCAGAAATTTATCAGCAATCGCTATAGTCAGGGCCGTAGCTAGAAGTGTACGATAGGGGGGGCTCAGAGGAATATAGGGGGGGCTCAAGGGAATGTAGGGGGGGGCTCTTATTTTTTTGTTCTCTCTCTAATGCAGAAAGATAAATTAGTGCATATTCACATTGTAGGTACTATGTTTCTCATTAAACTGTTGTAATAACTTCATTTTATACTAAGAAAAGTATATGATGATGAAAATTTTGAATGTATAACTGGTGATAAATTAAACATCCTGTTAGCTTCATATGTACCAATAGGATGAGGGAGTGTTGAAACACGTATTTTAGATACAATTTAGTAACTCTACAAAACTGTGAAAGGATCTCAAAACTAAATTAGATTTTTGAACAGAATTTCATTTGAATTTTCGGAACATTTAGTGACCTTGGAACTTTTTCCAGGGGGGGCTCAAAATATTTTAGGGGGGGCTGAGCCGCCCATAGCACCCCCTTAGCTACGGTCCTGGCTATAGTCGGGGATCTCATAGTTTGTTTAGATAAATCTTTGATAAAAATATATAAATGCAGAGATCAGAAGTAGTTTGTTATAGTTTTCAAAATAACAGCAGTCTACTTTTTTACAGTAATTCATAGTATGGCAAGTAGTCTCATACAAAAAATCAGTAGTTTGCATTGAGAAACAACTCTAATTCAAAGGGGAGGGGGATGTCATTCTAAAAATCATGTCAGTAGATTTATTCAGATTTTTTTTTCCTTTTTTTTTTTTTTTTTTTTTTACTCAGAGTTGTGCGTGGATCTCAACACACTAGACCACCTATAAAAATATTTGTTTTTGAAGATTAATCCCTGTACTTAAACTGACTGCTTTTTCTGATGGAAAAGAGTTAAATTCTGACAACTCTGTTGATGTCTCTCCCCCCCCCCCCCCCCACACACACACCTTCTTTATTAAATAAATTACTAAAAAATGACTGTCAATAGCATAAGTTGTTTTATGATAAGGGGCTGATGTAAAGGACCTAATTAAGTTGAATATAAAAATGTCAAAAACTTTGCTTTTATGTAATTATCTGCAATAATGGCTTTGTAGTAATGAGATCTGTAAAAATTTTTTACGTATATTTTGTTAAGGGGCCTTGGCTTTAGGATTTCTCATTTTTTAAATGTGCAGTTTTGCATCAAATATTATAAAGAATAAAATATAAAAATGAAATGGCAACCAATAAAAAAAGATTTCTGATCAGCATATTTTTTCTCCAGCATTCAAAATTTATCTCTGAAAAAAAGAAACTTTTTTTTTTTGTTTCTAAAATTTCAAACAATAATTTGCAAATGTTAAAAAGCAAAAATAGTTTTTTTTTTTTTTCTCTCCAAAGTTAGTCATTATGTCATATTAAAGAAGCTATGAAAACTTATACAACTGTATGTTAGAGAGAGAGAGAGAGAGAGAGAGAGAGAGAGAGAAAAAGCATCTGGAGAGGCAATAAAGTTAGTTGTTAAAAAAAATGTCTAAATGGCAAACTTTTGCATTATTTCTGAAATACCCTTTCCTATGGCATTGGGATTTATATATTACTAGAGTGAAAAAAGTGGATTTAATCTGATTGCAAAAAGTGAAAAGCATTTAAATCTGTATGAAACATTAGTAATAGGCTGAAGTTATTAGATCTGCAAAATTTATTTAGAATTTGTCAGAGCATTCAGTTAGAAAAAGGGTAAAAAGTAAAATTGCCGAAAATTAATTCCACTTAATTAAAAAAAAAAAACACTGTTGACATAATTTTCCTACTACAGCGTGTTTAGGCGGTGGAAATTTGGGAATCCATATTGTATTAAACAAAGGTTCATTATTATATTGTAATTTATTTGTATTAGTTTGTTACATTTTTTCGTATTACATAATTAATTGCATTATGTTATCCTAATGCCTGTAATCATATTTTTTTTTTTTTAAACTTGCAAAAGTTTTTTTTCTGCCAATTTAACGGCAATACAAATAGCTATTAATAATTTTCATTATAAATAAATGAATAGCTAAAAAATAATCATAAAATATGCAATCACAAATATATATATACAAATAACATAATCTAGTGCAATTATGTCTGTTAATGACTAAGCTTAGATAATAATAGGAATGTTTAAATGAGAAGTAGCATAAACTAGAAGCATTTTATTTCATATTTATGCATCATAATCTAATTTTGTGTGCATAAAAATAGAGCTTATGTCATTGAAGGTCTCAAAACTTTTTAATATTTTTTATTTTTTTAATGTATTGTCTCCTCTTTATGAATTCAGCTAAGGTTTGCAAATCAAATGTTGCGAATTGAAACAAGTTCTGGTGAATTATCACTACACTTGATTAATATAAGTACTTATTATTTGTTTTATTTATGCATAACACATGTATTTATGTCTCAATGATAATATTAAATGTGTTAAATACTGTACTAATTTCTTATGTATTTTACTGCATGATAATTATTTCATAAAAATTTTGCAATCTGGTGGGATTTTAAAATCAAAATACAGGCTGCCAGAAACTCTTTGAAAATTTTGCTTTTTAATGCAAAATTCCACTTTTTTTCTCTAATGTGGCCAAGGCTTTTTATAACAAAGAAGTTCTAAGTACTGTTTCAATATCTTAATTTTACTTATATTTGTAGCAATTAATTCTTATAATTGTAGCATTTTTTTTTTCAAAAGTAAAAATATTCTCAATTTTACGCCCACCACACATATATAAGAAAAAAAAAAATCATGCATAAATTGGCTTTCAAAAACTAGTTAACTTTCCACATATCTCTATGAAATTTCTTTAACATGTTTGTTTGGTACACTTTTCTAAAAAAAAAGCTTGTTGAATATACACCTTAAATTTTGTTATGGTGTCACATAACAGATAACATACTGTTTCATATAACAGTACACTCCCTAAAATCCACACAACTTGGTATCAGAGGTTGTGCAGATTTTAGAAATTTTCAGATTTCTGGGCATTGAATTGTTTACCTTTTTTTATTTAAATGTAATTAATAATGCAATTGAGATTATAATTAATGTTTACAATTACAGTATAGTAAAATATTAAAGTAATTAAATAAATTAACAAACTAAAATAATATAAATTTAGACATATTTTTTAAAAATATTAAAAGCAATAGTCGAGTAAATAATCAATAATGCATAGTTAAGTATTCGCTGAGATGCATTTTTCCTAAATTATTCAATGCATCTCGTCTCGTAAAGGTTCATTACTAATTCACATCAAAATCATTAAATAAGAAAGTTTTATTTCAGGTTTACTGAAACTTAATAAAAAACAAAAGAAAAAACTTGATTAATGCATAACTACATTCGACAAAAATATTGATTATCACAGTAATATCAGCAATATCTTGAATTTTTTTAGAAATAAATCCATTCTTTCTTCATGAAAAAGCATAAATTCAGTAATATTAACGGAAATTACAGATTAAAATATATATAGAATTGATATAAAAATTAAGTCAAATTTTGACTTTTTTTTTTGTAAACAGAAAGTTTTATTGTTTACATCTATAAATTATGTGTAGGTTTTAGGGTTGTGGATTTAAGAGAATCTTCTGTTTTTGAAAATAATGATAAACAATTTTCATTTTCTTAAAAGAAAAAAATTTTAAATATTTTACTAAAAAATCTGAAAATCTTAATTTTAAAAACATAAATAATGTTAGGTATTTTTTTAACAAACAAGTTAATTGGACAATTTTAAAAAGTTTTAATTGTGTATCTAAAAAAAAAAAAAATTGTTGTAATTGTCTAATTGTTGTATCTTAATCAGAAAAATGTTCCACCAAATCATAAAAAAATTGAGAAAATGGCAAACTAAATGTTACTCAGAGTGAATGAAATACATTATTTCAAAATCTTCCAGTGCTATAATCATTTAGGTCTGTAAACATTTAGCTCTATTCTTTAGGCTCATGATTGAAAACTTAGAAATTTGAACCATCTTATGTTCCAGGTGCCCTTTAGAGTTGTACATTACGTATGTAACATTATTGACTTTATAGTAATTTTAGAGCCCAAAACAGTATTTATTTATTTATTTTTCTTTTTGGTATGTTTGCACTGATATATAGTTAAGGACATTGAAAAAAATAATTGCTGAATATATGTTCCATGTTTTGTAATGAAATGATTGTAAGATCATTTAATGGCTTTAATAATTCATATTTTCATAAAACTAGATAAAAATATTTTGCAAGGAAAAAATAAGAAAAAAATGTCTGGATAAAAAAATAGCAATATCAAAGCTTCCATTTTATTTCCTGAAAATATTTATTAAAAATTTAAATATAGTAAAGTTTCTTTAATTCAAATGAATTTATTTTTATTGAATTCAAATATTGAAAATTTTACAATTTTTTTTTTTTTAGAAGGTAAAGGTATTTGCTTGCTTTCCATCATATTAAAAGTTTTTCAATTTATGTCCTTAATTGTGGTTTTTATTTCAGATACAAGATGGCTGTTTGCAGAATATAATGGAGCATCCAACAAAATCGACCTTTTGAAAAAAATCTTGGTTATTATTTATTTAGTCTTAAGTATTTTATTACATCCATTATTTTCTTCTGTAAAATTTTTTGCTTAATAAAAATGCTTCATTTAATTAAAGACATTGATCTGCATTTAATTTAGATGATTGGTACTTTTTTCTTAATAATCGTAATATAGTTTTCTATAAACCTCATATGTCTAGTTTGATATTAAGTTTATGTAAAATTTAAATGTGGACTGCTGAATAAATTTATAATGTTAACAAACCATTCTTGAAGAGATCAGATTTCACTACATAATAAAAACTAAATGAATATTGAAATGGCAAATACCTTTAATTTTCCTCATAAACTATATTGCTTTCTTTTTGCCCTTTTTTATTAGAAAACTAATATTTTCATAAAACATGGACGAAAAAGAATGATTATTTAGTATTGTATGTAAGAAATATTTTTCTTTCTTTATTACTATAATTAAAACTTAGATGGAAATTATTCTATAAGTGTTTTTATTTGTTTTTATGAGTATGAACAGTAAAAGTTATGTTTTATGCTTCATTTTCATTCTAAATCTAATCCCCTATACAGAATTTTACAACATATATAGGCAAGTAATATGTAATTGACTTTCTTCAGTAACATGTTAATGATAACTAAATATAGGGGGGGGGGGAGGACTTTAGATAGGAAAAGCTTTGAAAAATGCCTTTGTTGGTAAATTATTAAAATATTTAAAAATGTTTTCAAACTTCTCATTTTTTCGTAATAAATTTAGATATCCAGAACTAAGTGTAAAAATTTGCAAAATTTCTGTTTCCTGAATGCTAAAAAAAGATGTAGTGAATTTTTATTTAAAACTTCTACGTTTTCACAATCTCTTGTTTTACATGATCCAGAAAATTTGTATCATTGTTCAATGCTTTTGTTATTTCAATAAAATTTTATGCAATTAAGTTGAATTAAAAAATGCTAGTTATTTTATTAATTGTAATTTTTTAACTGAGTTAAAAACTGTCCAAAGTAGGATTTCAATTGGGAACCTTTGCAAAGTTCCCTATGACATGGAAGTCTGAAAAGTCAAATAACTTCAAAGCAGTCAGGGAATGTGCAAATATTTTCTAGAAAGTCTGGGGGAAAAATACATATGTGGAAGGATAAAATTTGAAATTATTTCTTTTCCAGAAAAGTGTTATCCCTGTTATAAAGGCATCGACCATTAGACCATGTATAATTTAATTAATAGAATAAATTTTGATAAAGTACACATTGTTAAACCCTTCAAGTTTGTTCTTGAAATGATTTGCGAAAGAGATTTAAAATGAAATGCAAACTTATCCTATAAGCACCTGAAAGTCCTGTAAATGATATTGTTCAAAATAAAAGAAAGTTTCTTTTTAAAATTTTTTGTACTATTTATGCACAGATATATTAGATAATTTGTCATACCTTTTTCAAGATGAATTTATGAAGTAAAGCTCAATTTAGCAAGGAGATTTTTTTAAAGGTGTGTTAAATTCTTCTACAGCTAAACCATTTAGATTTTTTGGGGGGAAATTAATGACTCTACTTCACAAGTTGATCAGATTATATTTGGATTTATACTTTGGATTTTAGCATTGTTAATGCTTGCTAAGTTTTATTTTTATTTATTTTTTCTTTCCTCTTAAATAGCCGTAATATGTGCAGTTACATTTAATTTTATTGTATAGGTAGCTGTTAAGATGACATTTAAATTATAAGAATTTGGCGCCACTGCAAATAGATGGAAGAAAATTACATTTTATCTTACTTTCCACTTTCGTGTCTGCTCATTATAGTGAACAGCTATTACATCTGGTGAATATTAAATATGCTGAAATATTTTTACTATAAAAGAAATAGCAAAAAAATGTTAAAGTTATTTAATTGTTTTTGTTGTGGTGTCAAAATGCATTTTTTTGGGGGGAGGGGGGTAACACAAAATTGTTCTTAAAAAAAAAAAAAAAAAATTGCAAAAGATATTTTTGGTCAAAATTGTGATAATTCTCACACACCACAACCACATTTCAAAGCATATAGTAACAACATGAAAAGTTTTCAAGGAACTGGAAAATTAGACTATTAAAATATGCATATGTTATGATTTAGCACACTTAAATCTGTTTATTAGTTTGATAGTAGTGCTTTAAAAAACATTCATTTTTGAGAAAAAGGTGAGTTTTTCCATAATATAGCAAAAAATAAGTAAATTGTATGCCAACCTTGTCTTTTACAAGTGTTGTTCTTGTCTTACATGTGTTTTACCTATTGAGTGTGGATAGATTCAATTAAGTTATATGGAAGGTGGGGGGGGGGGGCAGCTTAGTTTTGCAGGCATGAAAGAGTTCCTCTTAAAGGAGGAATTCCACATTTTTAAAAGCAATTTTGGACATTCTCTGGATTGATGTAAAAATGCAAAGAAAATTCTGGAAGGATAATTGGGGGTGGGGGGAGGAATTTATTAATCAGATATTTTGCCTATTCAAACCTTCACAGTTTATTGAATTTTTGTGCAAAAGAGAGATACAATGAAATGTGAGCTTATATCATATTAGTATCTGCAAGTTGTGTAAATTAAGTTTTTCAAAATGTCTTTCAGGAATGATTTTTTTTTAAACCTTTACAAATTCAATGTGAACGAAAGTTTCTTTTTGGAATAGAATATATATATACAACACTTTTGGGTAATTTCTGTGATACTTTTTTCAAGATGTATTTCTAAATCAAAAATCAATTTAGCCATAAATTTGTTTTCTTAAAGGAGGTGTAGGAGAGGGTATTTAATAGCTAAACTATTCAGAATAATATTTATTTTGGAAAATTAATGACTAATGACTGTTCTTCAAATAAGTTGATCAGATAAATTTGGATTGATATCTTTAGCATTGTTAATACTTTCTAAGTTAAAAAATATATATGTAGCAACATGCAATTACATTTAATTGTATTGTATGAGTAGCTGTTAAAAAGCCACTTAAATTATAAGCATTTGGCGCTACTGTATAGATGGAAAATATTTTCCACCTTTTTTTCTCATTTCCCACTTTCACGACTGGTTTTGGGACAATGTATAAAACAAAATTTAAAGAGTAATCAAAAGTTTCCAATGTTAATTCTTGTGTAATTTAATTTTGTAGATTAATATAACTAGTGTGAGTGATCAGTAAACAAAAATGGCCTTTTTTATACTACTTACTTAAATTATTTTCAAACGTGAATATTTTAATTGTTAAATTGAGCATTTTATTTAGTTTCTAGAAAATATGAATTTTTCCCATTAGAGGGTTTTTTCTTTTCTTTTACAACTAGAACCATTTTTTAAAAGTATGAATGAAAAAAACTTATAAAAGTACACAAATGGGAAACTTAGACATTGCTAAGACTTTTAGAGATCAGTATGAGCAACATAATATAGTTTAGTATTTGCTGATGATGGCATGTTTTTATAAGTTCTCTTGATTGTATGGATACCTTGGTTATGTTATTGTTTCACAGTGACTTCAATCTATCAATTTCTTCCTGCTTAATATACAGTTTCACTAAGAATATCCATGTTGGATGAATCCAAACAATCTATGAAGCTGTCAAAGTCTAACACAAATGGTTTGTCATATTTTCCCAAAGACTTTTGTTAGCTTCTGTTCCTACCTGGGAGGCAGATCATAAAGTTACATTGAACTTTGGCATTATGTTTTGGCAATGGAGATTTCAAATTTAGTGGATTTTTGATTCAACATATAATTTCTTGATGAAATGCATTGTCCCCCCCCCCCCTAATTTTATGTACATATTAAAACGCAATGTTTTACACTTTTGGCTGCATTGGGAGCTCATAAGGAGATACGTATGCGTCAGAAAGCATATTTTGACAGGGATTTCAATTTTACCTCTTTTGATTTAAATCGTAATTTCCCGGTAAAATATATTGGCTTTTCCAGTCTTTTTTGTCAATAATTGATTTTAGTTAAAAGACATAAGTGATTTATGTTATTTAATTCTTTGGATTTTTTAAAATTATTAATTAGGTGTAGTTCTAGTTTTGGGTTTTATTATTATTATCTCTAGCTGCTTCTGGATTTAGAACAAGAGCCACTGTACAAAATGAATTTATCATTAGTTGTATATTTATATATTTTTTTTAAGGAGGCTTTATTTTTTCGGCAGTTAACCCATTTCTTCAAATTGTTTTTCAGTCATCTCTCTTCATCTAAGCTTATAGATTTTCTCTTTGATTTCTCCTACTTCTTTTCTCCCTTCCCATTTTCTGCCTTATCACTATCTAGACAACATGTTCTTACCGAAGGCTCATGTGTCTGCATGCAGAGACACTCGCCAGCTAATGCTAATCTTATGGGGAAGTTATTTTCTGATATCTCGTTTGCATTTTGTCATTTTTATTTATTTTTAATTCGATAGTCCAAGTCCACACGTCTTTACATCACTTCTTTTTTACTTCTTCGATTTTGGTTGCAGATATTTTTTATAAGGTTTCTTTTTTCAAAACCAGTTCCGAAAATGAAATTGTCATTCTAAAAAATATCTGCAAACAAAATCGAAAAGTAAATAAGAAGCAATATAGAAATAGACAGCAACTTTAACCTCCCCCCCCCCCCCACACACACACAAAAAAAAATTACAAACAAGATATCAGAAAATAACCACCCCATTGGTTTAGCATTTGACCTAAAATGTCTTCGCCTGCAGGGATAGGAGCCTTAAGTAAGGACATATTGTCTGGATCATGATAATGGAAAAAATGGGACGGGGGAAAAAAAAAAGTAGTATCAAAGTGAAAATCTATAGGGGTAGAAGGGGAGGGAAAACTGGAAAACAATTTGAAAAAATGGGTTAACTACCGAAAAAATAAAGTGTTTTTTTAAAAAATGCAAATAATATAATATAATGTATAATAATATAATATAATGCATAAATATAAAACTATATGATAAATTCATTTTGTACAGTTGCCCTTGTTCTAAATCCAGAAGCAGCTAGAGTTTAAAAAAAAATAATGAAAATAATAGTAAAACCTCAAAAGTGGAACTACGCCAAAAATAAATAAATAACATAAACCACTAAATCTTTTAAACAAAATCAGTTGCTATTAAAAAAGACTGGAAAAGCCAACATATTTTATCGAAAAATTATGATTTAAATCAAAAAAGGTAAACCTAAAATCCCTGTCAAAAATGTGCTTTCCGACGCATACGCACCATGTTATGTGCTCCCAATGCAACCAAAAATGTTAAACATTGCGTTTTAATATGTACATAAAATTGTGATGATAATGCGTTTAAAAAGCGATGCGTGTAAAATGTGTTTCGAAAAACGGAACATGAACGCTTTATACAACACCTGCGGCAAACGCGTATTACTATGCCTAGACACACCATGAAACACATTATCAACGCATTTTTCGCGTGCAAAACTCGGACCTTTTTGGTGTTGGTTTGGCGTTTTGTATTGTGTTGCGGGGATTTGCAGTGTAATGGACACTCCTCTCAAAACCTTAAAAATTAATGAAATTCTATAAACGATATTAAATACATAAAATTCAAAGCTTTCTTCAGCTACAAAAATAAGAAATTGCAAATTTTGCAATAAAATAAGGAATACATAAATTTATTAAATGAAGCCAGATCTTAGTATGGTTTTCAATGAAAACACGATTTTCAATGAAAAACAGTGAAACTTAAAAACATTATTTTGTGCTTCCTGATTGGTTTAATTAAGAGTGTCAACGATAGTGCTAAATTATAAAATATGCAAGGGCGAGTTACAAAAAAAAAAAAATAAAAGCTAAATTTTTATTAGTTATTATTTTTTTATAAACCAAAAACATTCAAGTGTGCGCACTGCTGCTTCTACCCTATGATACTGCTACATCTACCGTATAGTACTCTATGAATGTGAGTTAATGTTTTATAAAAAATATACTCGTGTAGGAAAAAGAAAAATGAAGAAAATATAAAATAAAAGAAATGACTACATAAGTGTTGAATTAAGACATTTTTCTCCGGAAGGGATATTTCTGGCTCCAGGAGGTGGGGAGACATTATAGAGCTCCGGGGAGGGAAATTGCCCATTATGACCAGTGTTGGGCACGTTCACAAAATAAACGAACTAACTCAAACTCACGTTCAATTTCTGAAAAGTGATTTAAGTTCACGTTCAAACTCAAAAATTTTTAAACGAACGCGTTCAAATCACGCTCATTTGTAAAAGTGAACGAAGTTCACTAAAAAGTTCACTTTTTTTTTTTTTTTTTTTTTTTTTTTTTTCATGTTTGGATATTATTGTCCAAATTTACAAAATTTTGTGAACTAATCATTTGATTATTCGATATGTAAGATAGAGGTATGCACGGACGGAAATTCCCAGGCCCGATGCATAGAAAAAAAAATGTCCAGCCCGATATTAAAATAAAAATTTCAGCCCGAGCCCAGCCCGGCTCATAGAGAAAATTTAGCGGCCCGATATAATAGCTAAAAACAAGGCCCGACCCGGCCCGACACAATAGCTAAAACAAGGCCCGAGCTTGGCCCGGCCCGGAAAAAAGTTGAAATTTCGCACCGAACCCGCCCCGACCTCGAGTACATTTCTACTGGACATAGATATTTACCCTTAGGGAAAAGTTCTGGCCAAAAAAACTTACTTTAGTCTGTTTATAATCACCATTTATGCAGAAGTGCCGTAGGCTGCGATGTTTATGCTTTTAATGAACCTTTGTTAGTTGTATGTAAATGTTTCAGCTATAATTAGTATTATTAATCTATCTTCCATTTTATGGAGACATAAAAATCTAAAAAATGATATATGGTAAAAGTAAAATCTAAGATGAAACTGCATTGGAAAGAAAAAATACGTTTCTATTTTAGCATTTGTAAATGTTTAATATATTTTTTCTACCGTATTATTGTATTCATTTTGCATGGATGAACAGTTTAAAAGAACTTTAAAAGAAATTTTCAGTTTTCAGTTTAAAAGAAAATTCCGTCATAGGCAGTTTATTCCATATGTTTATTCCATATGTCCTCTATTTAAAAAAGCCTGGAATCTACGATTCTTAAAAAAGAATAAAAATACAATCTTTAATTGTATAAAAATGGCAACTTAAAAGTATGTGCTTTTTAGCAAAATCAAGCCAAATTTTACTGATTTTTGAACAGACTTGGCCCCGTCGAGAAAAGGATTTTCATACGGGATGATAAATAAGTATAGTACAATATTGGAAGGAATATATCTCCTAGCTATATCTTGAAATAAAATTTTATTTATCTTTAATTTGTTAAAAAAGGGTAAAATTTATACATCCTAAGTAATTTAACATAATTAAATGCACAGAGTAAGAATAACAAAAGTTCTTTTGTCAGGTATCTCTCTCTCCTACCCTTAATCCCCCGAAAGGATAATTTTATTTATTTATTTATTTATTTTTACATTCAAGCTTTCAAAATGTATGTTATACAGTGAGACGAATTTTAATAAATGAACTAATTTCATTTTGCGATTTTGAAATGTACTAGTCGAAATTTTCTTTTCAATATTCAATATTTCTTAAATGTTAAAACATCTGTAAATGCTCTACTGAATTTATGTGTTTAAAACCAAATTGCCTTGTATGAGGAGATCTAAAAAGATTCCCAGTTTAGTTTATTTCATGTTTATGTTCTCCGTTAAAGAAAAAAAATAGCCTGGACTACGGATTTTAGCAAAGACATTTATTCCAAAATTCTGGTTAACCCTTCCACTGCATTTTGTTGGTAGGATTGCTGATAAAAAATTAAATGTTTGGCATAAGGAAATACATTTTTTTTTTTTTTATATGAATCGATAAAATTTGCATATGTAACTTCTTAAAGCTGTTCTTAACTTCTGCAAAATGTTTTGACATATTTACAAATTCATTTTTAACGAAGAGATATAAAATTGGAAGGCGAAACTATGGAAGCGCTTTTGAATTGAATTCAGTATTCCATTTTCTGATAATAAAATTACCTAACGAGTTATAAACTACTTTCATCATATGATTTTCTTGAATCTAGGAAAAAAAGTGACCGGAAAAAAAGTTATCAGAAAAAAAGTGACATAAACTACAAAAGCGGAAAAAAAGTGACACGGAAAAAAAGTTACCGGAAAAAAAGTGACAAGGAATTGATTTTGGGGATTTATTATTGATTTTGGGGATTCATTGGTTAAGTATGAAACAGGGATGGGGGGGCTCATAATTTAGGTAAATGGGTTTTTCATGCTGAATTAACTGTTTTGGTTCAATTTTTGGGTATAGGCTCATACTGAAAAGACGCTTGCCTGATTAGTACGATTACTACCCCCCCCCCCCCATCCGTCCTCAATTAGATGAATGGGTTTTATGCAGAATTATCCAACGTGTGTCAAATTTGCATATAGGTTCTTTTTGATAAGGCTTATATGTAGTATATAATGCCTGAGAAGATTTGGGAGTTTTAATGGTTTTTGAGGGGGAACGAGGCCCCCTTTTAACCTTTCTTAAATTAAATTAATAACTTTTTACGCATAATTATCCGATTTGCTTAGAATTTCGGACATAGGTTCATTATGATAAGACGTATCTCTGATTAGTTATGGGGTTCTTCTGTTTATTATAAAGGGGGGGGGCAAGCAATTATCTCCCCCTGAAACTAGATAAATAGGTTTTTATGCAGAATTATCCCATGTATTTCAAATTTTAAATATAGGTTCTTTCTGATAAGGTGGATCCCTGAATAGTTTTAAGGATTTAATATCTAAGTGTAGAAGGGGAATAGAATATAACCCACCTTAAATTAAATTACTTTTTACGCAGAATTATCGGATTCTTCAAATTTTGGATTCGATTCATTATGATAAGGCGTATCCCTGATTACATATAGGGTTATTTTGCCAATTAAAAATTGGGGCCGATTATTACCCCCCCCCCCCCCTTAAATTAGATAAATTGCTTTTTAAGCTCACTTATCCGATATATTTCATATTTTGGATATATGTTCTTTCTCATAAAGGGAATCCCAGAATAATTTTAAGGATTTAATGGCTAAGTATACAATGGGGGAACGGAGGATAACCTCCCTTAAATTAATAAATGGCTTTTTACGCAGAATTATCTGATTTGATTCAAATTTTGATTGGGCGTTCATTATGATAAGGCGAAGTCCTGATTAATTGTGGGTTATCCCCCGTTCATCGCTCTATACTTAGCCATTAAACCCTTAAAACTATTCAGGAATTCACTTTATCAGGAAGAACTTATATCCAAAATTTGAAATACGTTGAATAGTTGTGAAAGAAAAAAAAAACTATTATATTTAAAGAGTGGAGGATTAATCGCCCGCTTCCCCTATTTAATTATCAAAAGAACCCCATAATTAATCAGAGATTTGCCTTCTTATAATGAATATACATCCAAAATTTGAAGCAAATCTGGTGATTCTGCGTAAAAAGCCATTTATTTAATTTAAGGGGGTTTATACCCCGTTCCCCCTCTATACTTAGCCATTAAACCCATAAAACTATTCAGGGATTCACTTTATGAGAAAGATCCTACATCCAAAATTTGAAATACATCGGATAAGTGTGCATATTTTTTAAAAATCTAATTTAATTTTTTATCGTAATCACCCGCCCTCCTTTTTAATTACCAATAGAACCCCATAACTAATCAGAAATACGTCTTATCATAATGAACCCATGTCCAAAATTCGAAGCAAATCGGATAATTCTGCATAAAAAGCCATTTATTTAATTTAAGAGGAGTTTCCTCCATCTCCCCTTTATACTTAGCCATTAAATCCTTAAAACTATTCCGGAATTCACCTTACCAGAAAGAACCTATATTTAAAATTGAAATACATGGGATAATTCTGCATAAAAACATATTTATCTAGTTTGAGGGGGAGAATTGCTCACTTCCCCCCCTTTATAATAAGCAGAAGAACCCATAACTAATCTAAGATACGTCTTATCATAATGAACTTATGTCCAAAATTTTAAGCAAATCGGATAATTATGCGTAAAAAGCCATTAATTTAATTTAAGAAAGGTTATCCACCGTTCCCCCTCTACACTTAACCCTTAAACTCCTAGAATCTCTTCAGGCATTTTATACTATACATAAGCCTTATCGAAAAGATCCTATATGCAAATTTGACACACGTTGGATAATTCTGCATAAAAACCCATTCATCGAATTGAGGACGGATGGGGGGGTAGGTAACCGTCCCTTCCCAAAACTAATCAGGCAAGCGTGTTTTCAGGATGAACATATATCCAAAAATTGAACCAAAACAGTTAATTCAGCATGAAAAACCCATTTACCTAAACTATGAGCCCCCCCCCGATCCCCCTTTCATACTTAACCAATGAATCCCCAAAATCAATTCCTTGTCACTTTTTTTCCTTGTCACTTATTTTCCGCGTCACTTTTTTCCGCTTTTGTAGTTTATGTCACCTTTTTTCCGATAACTTTTTATCCGGTTACTTTTTTTCCGTTTACCATATGCCCGTGTAACATTTTAAAATGTGAAAAGCATTTTTTAATAGAAAAAACAATTTACACGTATAGAGAAACTCCACGCGGTAAAAGCTTTCATTAATCATTTGTCATCACATTACATAAAAACATGTATTAACTTTATTTATACAGACAGATTTCTTATTTTAATAAATACATACATCTTTAGAAAAAGCAAACGATCAAGAAATCTATAATGATTTGCGATAATAATATTTAAAACTAATATAATTTTTTTACCGGAAAAAATATATATTTGTAACTTAGGCGAAATGTGCATGAAAAGAGAGTGTTTCCAGTTCATGGGTGGTCCATGAGCTGTCAGCGTTGAAATCGTTATTTGCCACCCTCATCGTAAAAAGAAAGTGGATGACGAAGCGACGATTTGCCATACAATACTATTAGATAACCATACAATACGATTAGATACCAAGTTTAGGCAATGATCGTAGCGTTTTACTTCAAAAGGTACTTTCTCAGAAGGTGGCGCCTGGATTTGTAAATCGTACGCATATTGACAAGTTGTTGCCCATGCTCAGATCATGACTTGCTACCCTAGAGCATTCCTACGCACAGTATGGGGTTATCTTCTCTTCTCTATTCTTTTACTAGTCTGTGACTGGGATCAGCGACAAAAATGTTTTCTCATCGGTTCCTGAAATAATACTCTTTTTTTTTCCCATCTTGAGGTTTGCTTGTTGGCTGGTTTCAGAGAATTTTCGATTTCAATTATATATGATTGTGATTATCAGGTTTTTATATTTTTACTACATTAAAACTTTTAAAAAAGGACAGTAGATTTCCCCCTATGTTATGTTGTTCATTCACACATTTTCAGCGTGCTGTGTCAATTTGATCCCGAATTTTAAAATTGATGTATTTTAATAATAAGGAAAAAAAAAAAAACATGACTGCAATGAAACAGAATAGATAAATTTATAAAAATATATAAATTTTCGAAATATTTAACTACACAAAATAAAATATTTGTATTCAAAATTGTTTCATGTTTTTTACGCACTTTTTTAATTTCGCACTTTTTTTCCGAATCTATCTCTTCCGAAAAAAAAGAGGGGAGAGGTTTTTATTAAGTTCGAAATGAAAAGTACGGTCGTGGGGGGGGGGGGGGGGGGTGAGGGTACTTTCCCTACTGACTCTGGAAAAGAAAGTGTCAATCACCGGTGACTGACACTGAAGTTTCCATTTAAGCCGCCTTTTATTTAAGGATATATTAGGTAAGTTCGGGAAGTCGTGTCTGTTGAGGAAAATTAATCCGTACCAAAAAATTCTAGCATTTAATTATTAGATATTGTTTCCAATATCTCATGTTTAGTAATTAATGGCCAGAATTTTCCGGTACGAGTAGATTTTCTGACACGTTTTTTCGAATGACCCCAATAATCATTTAATAAATAAATGTAGGTAAATTTTAAATGAAGTTTCAATAATTACTTAACACAATGTATTTTTTTTTAAGTTTTATATCATATTTTACATTGTCAGGCATCGGTGACTGATGTGGTCTAAACAGAAAGTTCAGTGTCGGTCACCGGTGTCTGACATGGCATTCAACGTGTTAAAACAAATCCCGACTTTTTTTTTAAATCAATAGCATTATTCGATTCTGTCCGCGTATATGAATTGTACACTCTTCAATTAGCTTAAAGATAACTTTTCAGGCAATTCATACCATAGAATTCTGAGAAATTAATTATTTTAAAACGAGCATATTTTAGGGGCTATATTCAAATTGAAATTGGGTACTCGATTGTTGACCGAAAAAGCCTATTTGATCAGGGCATCTTAAGCGCCCCTCAAGCAGTAATTGAAGACTGCTAGGTTACAAAATCGATAAGAATTCTTAAAATGTCTAGTCACTTCCATCGTAGATGGCCCCTTAATCCATCATTTCATCGTCTTTTAAGGATAGTTTGAAAACTATTCGGAAAAACAATTTGAAATTTTGAAATTACATGAAGCAGCGTTTGATAAATATAAATCCATCAAAAAAAAAAAAAAAAAAAATTGTAAATTACAATTTATAATTTTTCTGAATCTTAATTTCATAATTCATATAATAAAATTATAAAAATTGCAACTTCATGTATTTATGTTTTTGTATTTTAGTATTATTGCATTGCTACAAATAAAAAAAAAAAAAAAAAAAAAAAAAAAAAAAAAAAAAAAAAGAAGAAGAAGAAGAAAAAGAAAAAGAGAAAAACAGCATATTAGGAATATAATTTCAGAACATATTAATAAAAATATGAAACTATAATTTAACATTAGAAGCACTAAATTTTGAATGCTTATAATATAAAAACTTGTCACTCAAATGGCTTGAAATTGTATGTCTAGGTGTAGTTTGAAACGAAGATTTGAAATATCTTGTTAAAACTGAGCATTGCTATTGAAAAAAATGAAGTTTGGTTTCATATTAATGTGTAGATATGCCCCTAAGCAAATTTTATATGCATCATTTAAAAGTAGACATTATTTCTAATCGTTGGGTAACAGTAATTTTCTTCTATGATAATTTATTGAGAAGTTAATAAAGGTTGTTTACTTTTTTTCTAATAATTATATATATACGTTTTGAAGTTTTGATTTAATTTTTTAAACATGAAAAATAATAATTAAAATTTCAATTAATTGCTTTGCTTTCCATTCGAAAAAGATAGTTAACGTTAATTAGATTTCGTTTACCTCTGATTAGAATCCTGCATCGAGTCGGTTACCCTCACCCGACCGATCGAGCGTCCTTGCTCTCCCGGGACTGAGATTAGAGGGACGGGGGGGGGGGGGCGTCTTTAAAACTTCTCAAAACCTGTCACTGCCCCAATAAAAATAATTTGTAAGATACAGAGAATTAGAATACAGATGTATACTAATACTAAGTATTTAAATGTTTGCATTTTTTTAATTCAGTATGTTCATTCTTCTGTGGGGTGGGGTGTGTAAAAATTCCGAATCTATCTCTTATATTTTTGTTTTCAATATTATTTATAATTTTAAATGTATATAGTGAATTATATATTATAAAATTACTATTTTTTATTATTATAAAATTAAAGATTAAGATTTTGCTATATTTTATGTTTATATTTATATAATATATAATAATTAATACAGTATATTAATAATAAATCAATAATAAATTAATAATACATAAATATAAATTAAATGTAAAATTAAATTTAAATAAAATTAAAAAATAAATGTTTTAAATATTAAATATTAGTTTCTTCAACAAGAATTAATTTGAAAAAATGATATCTTTTTAAGTTATAGGACATATTAAAAATAATTTTATAAATAAATAAAATATTAGAAAATATGCTCATTAACAAAAATTTATTTAAAAAACGTTAATATTTTATTATCCGCCATTTCTAATACTATTATCATACCACTTATTTATCGACAAGTTCAATATTAATCAATTCCTTGTCTCTTTTTTCAGATCACTTTTTTCGTGTCACTCTTTTGCACTCTTGTTTTTCCGGTCACTTTTTTCCCTAGATTCTAGAAAACATCCCGACAATAAGTTATCGTCTACAGCTATGATAGATTCGGAGTTTGTACCCCCCCCCCCCCCCCCCCGCGACAGACGAACAAGGGAGACTGAGTTTATATCACTATGCGTCAACAAAATCATTTTTTAAATAAATTTTTGTTAATAAGTATAACTTGTAATAATTAATTACATTTATTTTAACATTAAATTTTACTTATATTTAATTGCTATGTATGTATTATTAATTTATTATTTATTATTATTAATTATTTTTTTTATTATTATTACTATTACTATATTATATTAAATATTTTATTTTATATTAATAATAAAAATAATAATTATATAATATGTAAATTATTATGTATAGTTAAAATTATAGGTAATCAAATTATAAATAAGATTTAAGAAATAAATATATGTGATAAATTGGCAGTTTTAGAACCTCCCCCCCCCCCAACTTGCAGAAGAACAAGAGAGACTGAATTAAAAAAATATATTTAGGTCCTATGTACTACTCTTTAAAGAAAATTTTAATTGTTGAATTATGGTAATTTAAAATTACAATAAACTCTGGCTAAGGCGGAATTGATCGGTATCATGAAAATTTTTCGTAGTAGACAATATTCCGTCTTAGATAAATTCTACTCTGACTGCGGATTCACGGGGACTTGAAAATCTTTCCGAGTTAGACATTATTTCATTTTTATACACAGACCACCTTATACAGAGAGTTTACTGTATGTATGTATTTTCGGCGAAAATTGTATGTAGTCCAGGTCCGGTTCTGCGCGACCCGAGGGTACAGAATATGTAAGACTAGGATACTACCCAAAGAAATGATATCCAGACTTAACCCTTCCTGAGGCGCGTGTCGGCCTCCAAATGGCATTTGAAAGAGGGAAAAAATGTACTGAGGTCTGGAAACATTTTAAATAAATTATGAAAAAATTGAACGTAAAATTGAACGTAAATTTCGTTCAAACTCGTTTATTTTTTGAGTTTCCGTTCAGTTCAAAATCGTTTATAAAATAGAGAGCGAAGTTCAGTTCAAAGTTCACAAATAGTGAGCGAAACTCGTGAGTTTTCGTTCAGTGAGCGCGTTCATACCCAACACTGATTATGACCATTGAAAACACAAAATCTCAAAATTTCCGGGGGACATTTCAATGCTCCGGGGGAATACCTCCCCCGAGACACCCTCTGAATTCAACACTGCTACATATGTTTTGTTCTTACAGTTGGAAAAACAATTTTAATGAGTTATTTATCTCTAATAAATAAATGTCATCTAATATAAGTCATACTGCAAACTTTTAAAATTACTAAAGCGTTTTATTCTGCAATCTTTGCGTCAGCGATTTTTCTTTTCTTTTTTTTTCTCCGAGCAGAGATAGAAGACAACTTCCTGTGTAAAGTTTAACTCAACATTCTAGAATTTACTTTCGGAAAATAAAAAGTTGAAATTAAAATTGACTTACCGTTTTTTATGTTAAATATTATCCCTTGTTTGATGAATAATAATCCTTTGTTTGATAAATAAGATATGTGCAATGCAACATCTTCGTCACTGAGTACTAATGGAGTATTATTGCTTTTTACTGAATTATTTGTTCTCCATTTTGACTCCAGATCAAGAAACTTAATCTATGTGGATTATTTTGAATCATAAGATATCGGAGTATATCATTCCAAGATCGAAATTTAAGCTACTTTTCAGTATAATACTACTATTTTGAGCTTATGAAACTACTTTTCATAATACAAATTAAAGATCCACATTTCGTCACCTGAGAATAAGATGGTTCTATCTGGCCAAAAATCAATTTCGAGTTACAAGACTTTGAAAATCAGATTGCTGTGTACGTGTAGCTATTAAAGTTTGCAAAAAAATTTTGGAATTAATAGGTTCATATGTAGGTATAGAAAGTAATTCTACAAAATCAAAGTTTTTAAATAACATTTTCATGGATTTTTTTACATTTAAAAAATTTGATAGAACTATATTATTCTCAAACGTCGTATTATCCTTAGAATAAGAAGGTTCTATCATGAAAAAACCCTATTTATCTTAATTTGTGTAATTTTTTATAGTTTAACAAAGTGAAATTTCGTTGTTTAATTCGAATAAACTTCAGTGGATAGTAAAATATTTATTATTTTATGTATTGTAGCACAATAACAGCAAATTGCCGCTTCCACTTATTCATTTAATTAAACTATCTTCACAAAACTATTGAATATAAGTAAGTTAAATATATTATTTAACTGAACATAAAATAGCTTAAACATTTAATTTCATTAAATAGGAACCTAACAGTTTTCCTTTTTTTTAGCATGTTATTTCATTGGGAGAATATGAAAATTAACATAAAAAATGTGATTACATTGATAAATGAAATTGAAATGAATTATAAATGAAATTTTCCATATTACAATCATGTATACTCTTGATCAAAAGAAAAGACTATACCTTTAAGGAAAAAAAAAACTTTATTGTTCTTTTTAAAACAACAAAATAAGTTTTTGATACTCTTGTTAGTCGAAATTTTGGAATGTTCCTAAACCATGCTTTATTTTATATTACAGTTAAGCTAAATTCTCTTAAACATATTTTGAAAATAGAATCTTTCATCTCTCGAAAATTACTTTAGCATGTTCTGCAGATCTTTTATTTTATCTTTGTTAATGCAATCCTTCTTTTTCTGTGCTACTTTAGAATTTGGTAAAGTCATTTTGTGTAAATGATGTTGATACTCCTTGTCGTTTGAAGGGGCTCCTTTGCAAATTCACCGCTGTGAAATTCCGGTCACAACAGTTGTTTATCTTAAACTCATTATTATAAAGAAGTTTTGTGAATCATAATTGTATCACCTTGGTCTACGGAACGAGATTATAGGCATTTTTTTTTTTTTTTTTTTTTTTTTTTTCTACACGAGTGGAAATCTAAGAATTTTTCTGATTTCATTCTCAGGGTTGTAAATGGATTACTGCGATTTACGCTCAGCAACAGACGTATAAATGAAAGGGGCGAAAAATATTCTGCCAAATTCATTGCTTTTTCTATTTGGCTCTGAATATTATCCACTTCTTGCACACATGAATCTCCAGGTGTACAATATCTTAGAGTAATGCCCATAATACGTGGATAAGATGTATAAGTATTGCAACTGCATAAAATATCATTTGGTTCCTATTCTGAGGAACACAACTATCCTCATATAAAATTAAACTATCAGCATGTAGAATATCTGTCAGTATCTTCCGAACAGTCGTTGATACAGCTGAGCATTCCCATCTCTACATAACATGTCGTCTATCCACAAACAACACTATGCTTTCTTTTCTTTCTTCCATGTTGCTTGTGCAGTCATGTTATATAAGGAAATTTTCTTTATAGAAAAACTTACTGACATTACTTTTGGGACATGTTATAACTTTTCTAATACAAAGCAAATGACTGACTTATCAGGGGAATTTCTGTCATCAATTTTAAGAGTTCTGGTGGATTCAACTTCTTTTTTGTACAGATCTTAATTAAATTGCATGTCATTATGAATTTCTCCCTGGTTTTCATCATTTTTATACTTCTGACAGTGATCACAGCTATTTTTCTTTGTTTTATTGAATTCTTTGTTGAACTGCGTTATAAATATGTGCCTATAACATGAAAGTTTCACTGGCTCTACATTACTTTCTCTGCATTTCTGAAGGTATACAAGTCACAAAATTTTTATAAGTTAAGCCCTGATTCTAAATATGTTTTTTTAGTGCTTGCTCTGTTGTGGTGTGACTCAATCTTGGGAAAACTTTCAATATGAGCTTTTATTTTATTCTTGATATCATTTGAGATTATTCTGCTTCAAAATTTGCCTCGGGTATTTTGTTAGCAGCTGGAGACAAGGTATTGCCAATAGAATGTACATAACTATATAAAGACAATTTTAACTTACGAAAAACACATAGTCCTGCTATGAATTGGATTTGTAGCAATTATTTTCACTGATTTTTTTTTTTTTTTTTTAAATTTTAGTATCAAGAATATCTAGAGAGGATGCTTCATCTAAACTGTCATTCATTCTTGCCATAGGAATTTCTAAATCTAAATGAATTAGGATGAGTCTTTTATTCATGCTTGGATCGGGTCCATTAATAAAATTAAACACAATTCGTTTTGCATATCGACATACTAAAAAAAATATATAAAAGGATTTTTACTGATAAAAACTTCCTCTATATTTTACCGAAAAAATATTTAGTTATTGAAATAATATATTCTTTCACAGAAAGAATAAAAGACTGCCGGTTTTCATTATGTATTATAAACTAAAATAATAATATATTATCTTATATGCTGTCTGCGATTATTTTGCACATAGAACTCTGTTATTCTGACTGCTTTCAGCAATTTCTGATGGAACTATATTATTCTCTTTGGCAAACGTATGTAAATTATATATATTGAAATTTTAATGCAGAAATGCATTCATTGATACAAACAGAACATTCCTATGCCAAAAAGGCAATTTTTTTCAAAACGTCAGTTAGAACCTTATTATTCTCAGGTGACGATTTGTAGACTGAGGAAACGAAACATAACGGACACATAACGGACACGAGAAAATGGCGGAAACATTTTTATCATCACAACTGAGAAGAGGATTTTTGATTGACTGATGCGTAATACATATCTAAGTCACTTTTTAAGAGTGACCGTTGACTCTTTCGAAGGAGTGACACTCATTTTCAAAACGAGTGCGTTTTAATAGCAAATAAGCGTAATTTTATAGGTTATATTATAAAATGTAGTTTTTGAAAAGTAAGAATTGACATATTTTGGTACTTTTCATTGTTTTACTCCATATATTGGTTCAAAGTTGAGCGGATATTTTTTTTCAAGTGTATAATGCCGGGCTTTCACTCTCTTTAACGGAGTAAGAGTTTTCACTCTCGACCATGGAGTGAGATATTTCACTCTCGACAACGGAGTGGGATATTTCACTCTTTTTTAGGGAGTCGGAAGTTCCACTCTTTAAAGAGTGTATTTGTATAAAGTTCACTCTAAAAAGAGTGAAAATGCCAGTCACTCCTACAAAAAGTGAGCTTTTCACTCCTCCCAGCTTTAGAGTGTTCTTTATATAGAGCGCCCACAATAGACCGCACATACAGACAGAGTCACAAAGTGACAGACAGACATTTTGTAAAAACATGTTTTTTCTGTATCTCTGACCCCTAAAATATGTAAATCCGTCAAAAACTGGAATTCGACTATTTTTACGAATCTAATACGTTTTTCTTCTAAAGACCAAAAGTAAGACTCTAACTTAAAAAAGCCTTTTCTTGTAAAATTTTGCGAAGTATGTCGTCCATTGGTAACTTAATTATTCTAACTGTTAGAACTCATATGCTAGTGATGATTTTTTCAAACTAGGGATAGTGTCAATTACAGGAGTTTGTGACAATATTTTTGAAAAATATTAGTTTTTAGTAATAACTAGTCTTTGGGGGGCACCGTAATAGTTACCTATCATTCATATGCATGCCATAAAATATGAAAATGTAAACTATTGATAAAATGCATTGCAATTCCAAAACATAATTTAAGTATATTTAAAATATTTTTAATACATAGTAATGTTCTAATAATGAATTGCTGATGAACCAATTTCGATAAATTATATGAAACGCCAAACTACTCATCAAATTGCGTAAAAGAAACATCCGTATAACTCCAAAAGTGATAATCATATTAACTAAGAGCTTACTACATCGGATTAAGCGTCTCATATCCAATTAAAATATAGCTTTGCATTGATATTTGAATGAAATATAGGGTCATGAAAAATCGAAGAGTGTGGAAAATAGGATTACAAATATCTTAACAACTAATTATTTGATCGACTTTATTTTTTATGAAAAATTTGTACTCTTTTATTGTCGTTTACATTCCACTCCTTAAAATAAAAAAAATTCAAAAATTTTTATGTACCTTTCATCAGAACGAATATTCCAAGAGCCCGAAAAAAAAAAATAGTTCCAGATAATTGAGGTTACTGATATTAAATATACTTCTTTCCATTATTACATACTAAGTACACACTGAATTTCAAATCTCTATCTCTATTTGTTCCGGAGATGGAGCGTTTACAGACAGACGGGCGTCAATTTTTTGTCCTAAAAATTTGTTTTTCAGAATCTCCAGTGTCTGAAACATTTAAATCCATCAAAAGAATTTTTTTCGATTTTCAAAATGATTGCAAGACTTACCCTATACTACGTATGATGGGTAAGTAAAAAGTACATTTTTTAACAATTTTATCAAGAATAATTTTTTAATAAATCTATCTATTATACATTCAAAAACAAAGAAAGATATAAAATTGATTTGAAACTTCGTAAGAGGGATTTTAACAAAAAAAGAATTCTTAATCCTCTAATTCCCTGGGTAGAATACGTTCTGGTTAGTTCTTAAACCTGAATTCATACCAGGAAACTTCAGCAATAAATTTCGATTTATTTAACTGTGGAATGTCTGTTATTCAGAAAAATAAATATTGTTATGCTGAATTTCTGAAGAAAGTGTGGAATATCGGAAATAAAACATCTACTACATTGGAAAAAGTTGTGGTAGCATATATGCTGCCATAGGCATTAAGAGGGTTAAGGCTGATCTCCACTCATTTTCAGAATTTTCTCCTTGGTAATGTTAAGTCTATGGACATGGACATTTGACAAAATATATATTTAAAATTTCTCCTTAAGATTCTAATACCTTTTATTTCTTTTTACACTCTTCTATCTTTACAAGAAGAAAGTATTGGATTCGAGAAAAGCTTCGATTTTTGATTTTTGATAGATTAATACGTTTTAGAAGGTCCTGAACACAATTTTATTGTTTTTAGAAAATGTCTGTCACTCTGTGAGTCTGTATGTGGCAAATATTTTGTGGGCGTTCTATCTCAAGAACTAAAGCAGGGAATCTCACAAAACTTTGCATTCAGTTAAAACTTGATTATAAACTGAAACTGATTATAGTTTTTGATTTATGTCGCTCGCTCAACAGGAGGTTCTACTATACTGCATTATTCCAAATTTCCACAATAGCTGTATCTCAAGAACTAAAGTACAGATTTTAATAAAACTTTATATTCAGTTAATACTTGATTTAATTTGTTGTTGTTATTTATTTATTTATTTATTTATTTATTTATTTATTTTTTTTTGGTGTTCACAGTTCAACTGGTGGTGGTACTATGCAGCAATATTCACATATATCGCAATAGTTTTATCTCAAGAACTAATATACGAATTTTCATTAAACTTTAGATTCAATTAGTACTTGACATAGAATAGCATTGTTTAGTTTTTGGTGTTAATCGTTCAAGAGGTGGCGCTGCTATGCAGCATTTTTCTCGACTTCAATATAGCTGTATCTCAAGAACTAATGCATGAATTTTCATCACACTTCAGATTAGTCTGGCATAAACTTTTGAAATTTCACAGGAATGTTGACGAAATCTTCACAAATTTGAATGAAATGCTTACACAAAGGCAAACAAACGTTGAACAGGAACCACATAGTCATTTAACACAGCGCAAACTATTTTCAGCATTTTTTGTTTCATAACTAACCGCAAATATTATTTTATTATGAAATTTATTATTAACCCCCTAATTACCCTCTAGACTAAATTTTCACTGAGAAATAGAAGTCAACTGTGTTCTAAACATCCTTAGATGTTCAAGATCACTTCGTCAAGAATTTCAATACGTATTCGACAAATTGTGGAAAATCGAGAACATCTTGTCACTTATCTCTACTTTTTGAACATGAGTGTATAAATGAATACAAAAATAATGCCATAATTTAAAACTAAAAAAACCGGAGTTTAATTTCAAGTTTTGCAAAAATATTTAATGCCAGAATTTTTACTTAAAATTGCTTAACTTTTTTAATCCCTTGAAGGGTGGTGATGCAATTATCGCATCACCTAATTTTCATTGCTAATTATCACATTGGCACCAGAAACTTTTATGAAAATTTCACTTTTATTAAGTATGTGAAAATACCTTTTTACTTGTTTGCAAGTAAATTTTCGTGTAAATATTGGTGTCCGTCAATTGTTTCAACATTCTGCGAATAGAAGTAACTTGCTCCTGAAAGAGTTAATTAACATATTTTTCTTTCGTGTCTTTTAAACGTTTACCTGATTTGTCCGTACACCCATGATTTTATTACCACATGGGCAGATCGGGACTTTGCCCATGGGTCCCACATCTTAAGTGTCCCCCAAATCCATACATTAAATTATAAAATATTTATTTTCCTTTTCCTATTCCAACTTTTCCATATGTTGAATTTATTAAATTCATCTTAAAGTATTATAAAAAAAATTGCTAAAGTTATATAAAAGGTTCATTTCATGTTAACTTACGTTACATTTAAAACAATTTACTGCAGTAATTTTAGTAATATAACAATAAAAATATTCAAAAGCATAATTAACATGATTTTTCTATGAAACCTATCTAAAGGTCATTTTGGATGAAAATTGCTTAAAAAATAATAATGAAAATTACACTTTATATGATAATTTACATTCCTTTTTCAATAATCTCAGTTACCATAATTAACGTAACTACTGAATTTTAAGATATATTACTAAAATTTGGTCATTTTCATTTAAATTGGGCTTTAAATAAGTTTAATTAGCAAACCAAATCAAATTTACATTTTGAATATATTTTTTTTTGCGTGTGTGTATATGTTATGTTACTAAAATTATTGAAAATACTTCTAAATGTAACGTAAGTTAGCATGAAATGTCCCAAAAGATTATTCTTCTGTACTAATTGAAAAAAAAAAAAAGTTGTACTTTTATTAATGACGGTATTTAATTTAGAACTGATGGATCTAAGAATTTTCTATTTACATACAAGATACGAAAATATGTTTGTACATTACACATACATCTATGAGTGACCATCAGTTCTATTTGAATCACATAGCAATGATTCGAAAGGGGCCCCCTAACTTACCTTTGCCCAGGGCCCCAATTAATCATAATCGGAGCCTGCGTGCATCATACGGAGAACATGTTTTTACCAATCTTTATTTGGCTGTACCGCATCCATATTCCATTCATAATTTATTATTATCAAAAGTACATTTTAATGTAAATTTTTCTTCAATTAATCCGAGCATTTTTCAGATTCAATTAGGCAAGAATGTCTGTTTTGAAAATCAGGGGACGAAAGGTTAAAAATTCGATAAAAGACACGAAAAAGTAGGCATCATTTGAAAGTTTTTTTTTTCAAAAACATTGATCAGTTAACTGGTTTAACTTATTTTATGAATACATTTCTGATTTGAACCCAAATATGTTCATTTGCAAGGGGCCAAAACAGTCCCTCACCTACATTTTAATGTTAACATTTCTATATTCATGGGATTCGCCATAAGAAAAAATTAAACTGTCTATAATTTTATTTGATTGGATATTTTTTTATCCCAATATTTTTCCTGGTGATAAAATCGCAACATGTTTACGAACTTTTCTGCCACCAATATGATTGATAATGCAATGCTATGTAATTCAAACATGGCTCTATTAATTTAAAAACGTGACAAAGTTATTTATAAATTAAATCAAAACATATGACCCTTTTTTATTGGATGGGTTTCACCACAGATATTCGTATCGATCCATTACACCAGCATACAGCAGTTCCTGTTCCTTTGTCTTTGATTTATTATTTCTAATTAAAAACTTGTCAGTGGCGGAAACCATGCGGCACGTTTTGGGCAGCCCAAGTATGGAATCTAATCTGGAAGAGGTAGATTTGATTAGCCCTTCTGAATGACTTATGAAAAGCTGCTACCGAAAATTAGGGGGAGAGGGGCTGATGCTCCAATTTAAGATTAATCAAACGATTTAATTTTTGTTCGTTTTTTTTAATCATTAAATTTTTTTCTGCTGCGGGTGTAAATTGAAATGTTATAGATTATCCTAAAAAGACTCCGAAATTCATTAGTAGTTTCATCACAATCTATGGCAGTAGCTGTTTTTTTTTTCTTTTTCTTCCTTTGGTTTAATTTGTAAAGAAAGCATTGTTCCAATAAATATAAAACTTAACTGGTATTTCTGAATCTGTTCATGTAAAAGCATTAGAGGTTTTGTGGATTTTCTTCTAAAAAATAAAAAAATAAAGTCTTTGAAAAAAAAAAAAGGTATAGTGAAACAAAATTTCTCTATTTTTAAAATCGAAGTTTCTTCAATAATTAACAATTGAACGCCTAGACTAGACATTAATGTTTCTACACCAGACTGGAATCGATTATCTTCTTTCGAATGAATTGTTCTAATCATTGAAGTATTAGGACATCAAATTGTAAGCTTATTTCCCCGAGAAGATTTGAGGTCTTTAAAAGGAGAGCTTAAAGACCCTTTAACCATGTTAAATTAATGTATTAATTAAAAACTAAAGTTTGTGGCATTATAACCCATGTAGGATCAGTGCCGACAGTGAATATCCCTGTTTACTAGAACCTGGCCACCGATGTGCTATGCAGCATATGTACCGGCCAAGTGGTCAGCCGAATGCGAGACCCTCGGTGTTTAATTTCCAAGTAAACAGGGTACTCATTTTATCGATTCCCGAAGGGATGAAAGGCTGAGTACACCGTGTCGAAAGCCGAACTCATGACCTGCAGCGCCGCAGTCAGAGGATCTGACCACTACGCAATTGGACTTTATAAATTAATGAACAGTCGTAGGGGGAAACCCCCCCCCCCCACTAAATCTGTAACTAATCCAACTAATCTGTAACTAATCTGTAACCTCCTCAGTCCTGATGTCGCCTGGAGGAGACACTAAATAACAGCCTTTAAATTAACTTAAATGTTTCTGAAATTGTTAAAACTACTTCTAGACCTTTTTATTAAATGCATGTATATCTTAAAATTGATATATAGACTAATACATCATTGAAAATGTTGTATAGTAATTTTAAATTGGTTTTTGTGCTCATTCGTAATATTTGTCTCAGGACTGAGGAGGATAATAGAAAAAATTACTGGCACCAGACAATTCGAAATTATGTCTATTTTTAAATAATTCATATAAAATTTGCTTAGGGGGGGGGGGGCATCTGCAAATCAAAACCAGACTAACTTTTTTTTTTTTTTTTTTTTTTTTTTTTTTTTTTTTTTTTTTTTTAAATAGCAACACAAAATCTTTACAATATATTTTAAACCTTCGTTTAAATTATGCCTAGAAATGAAATTTCAAATCATTTGGATAATAAGTTTTTGTATTATAAACTTCCAAAATTTAAAGCTTCTAATATTACATTACATATTCATATTTTTATTCATATATCCTGAAATTATAATTGTAATGAAAAAACCTTTTTTTTTTTTTAATTATAATGCTAAAAAATCTTAACATAAATACATTACATTTGTAAATAAAAAAATCCATAATATGAATTAAAAAAATTTTTAATTATATAACAAATTATAAATTTTAAACATAATTAATGAATTACATAATTTTATAATTGAAATTAATATTTGAAAAAAAAAATTAAATTGCAACCTACAATTTTTTTTTTTTTTTTTGGGTGGG
This sequence comes from Maratus speculifer, assembly GCA_964019185.1. NCBI lineage: Eukaryota > Metazoa > Arthropoda > Arachnida > Araneae > Salticidae > Maratus > Maratus speculifer. Next base: position 376,522,567 of record OZ025289.1, read on the forward strand.
GGGCCAATTTTTATTTGTTACATTTTGGTTTATGCAAATTCTCAATTTCAAAAATTTCACCCTAATAGTTTTCGAATTATGAGTAAAAAAGTCAAGATTCTGGTTTAAGAGACTGCCTATGATATCCTGAAAAACATAACTGAAAAAAAAAAATATTTCACTCGTTTTAATGAAACATTTGGACTGGCAATAGTCGAAACATATTAAGCTAATGAGATGTTCATAATGGTAAGAAATAATATAAAATATTGATAGAGCTGTTATAATCATTCAATAGTATTTCAACAATCGAGTGCTGAGTTTTAATTTGGATACGGCCCCTAAAAAGTGCTCATTTTAAAATAATTAATTTCGCAGAAACTAATCATTAGGAATTTCATGGAAATTTGGATTTAGGATAATTGAAGAATGTAAAATCTATTTATAGTGTCACACATGGATATTGCTATTACCAAACAGGTATTCTTATTCTTATTATTATTTTTTTTAATCTGGTACGAAAATTACTTTTGAAAAAGAAAAAAACTTTTTTTTTCCATAAAGAAAAACTTTTTATTAAAATTTTGTACGTCAGATTGATATGAGATACATTGTAAAATATTCTGCTAAGATTGCAAACAAAAAATACTGTGCATACTGTCTACAAAAAGACACATCGAAATTCAAAAAACATTTGAGAAAATTGAGTTTAAAGCATGTTGTAAATAAATTGAAATTCTTGTTGTCGTAGACACAAAAGCAATTTATCACCGTAATATCATCGAGAGATGAAAACTAAAAAAATAAAAATGTTAAAAAAAATTTCTTTTTTTGTTAAATAAGAATGTGACTTCCAACTGTCCATAATAAATGTTTTTAATCTGGTTCTAGTTTTACTTTAAATTAAAAAAATGTGACAATCTTTTTTTGGATTTTGATCAAAAAAACTTTAGTCCTGATAAAAAAGTAAAATAAAAATAAGTTAAACAAATTGCCGTTTCTTTGAATATTAACAGCATCTTTTCGCTGATTAAAAAATTACGTCTCTATGATTTTTTGCCACTTTTTTTTCTACTTAGATGCTTTCAATAATTGAAACATTAAAAAGTCTCACTTTAAAATATTTATGTAAATCCTCTTACAATATAATAGATATTATGTCTTCAAGTATATATCTTATGACAGCTATGATTAAAGCATTCTGATATTACAATATTTTAAAACTTTTCAAAGGTTTTAATTTTTTGTATGAAAATTTAAAAAAACAAAAAAAAACAAAAAAAAAAACAAAAAAAAAAAAATTACATAGCCAATTTCTATCTAGGCGAAAAAGTTTTTGAAATTAATAAATACAATTAATGCTTAAATTACCTTAATGTTGAATGCTCCTTATTTACATTCATATCATAGCCCATATACAAATGCATTGCTTATATCAAATTTCAATACAGACATAAATGTAGTAATTTTATTTGATGTATGAATTCAACACATAAAGTAACTAATGATGAAATTTTTATAATCCAGATTCAATAAAACACAGATAAATGATTCATCAGGTTCAAACATTGTGTATTAAGACGCATAAGTCCTACAAAGGCGGGTGATGCATGACAATATACATACACTCATCAAGTTTAAAATGCCGCTTAATGGCTTGCATATAAGAAAGCATGACTGCTGCTGTGACATACATTAACAAAAAAATATTATTGAACGTATGGATGGAACTAGATTTGCCTTGAATTGTATGCTAGGGGACAAAGGGTGCAGATATTGAATATTTGTAGTATGTATCAGAAGCTTTATGAGTGTACCTATCTTTTCATGCATCACCCGTCTTTGTATTGCATATATTTGTAAATAAAGAGTCTTTTTAAATCCTATGAATCATTTCGGCTAGCTCTATATAATAAATTTACTAAGTTGATTCAAAGTTTTCGTAGTATTTAATTTTTTAATGGAGTTATTATGTAATATGTCATGTAATGATTATGTAATATCTTAAAAATACAACAAGTTGGAAATTGTACTCCAAATGAGGTGCGTTCATACTATAACTAGTTTTTTTAACATTCAGATCTTGAGGCAATAGCTGTAGCTTTCTTATACAAAAATACAAAATTTACGACGATTATATGCATTGAATTCAGTTATATGGAAATGACAGAATTCTATTTTAAGTATAATGCAATCATCATGGTGTGGAGAGATAGTAGAGTGGTGCCGGTTGCATTTGAACCAAGGATCTCTTGATCAGGAAGCGAGAACGTTAGCGTCGAGCATAAGGCAAACCAGTTACTCTAAGCTAGTAATTCGCTTTATACAAATCAAATGAGATGAGATCCCTACACACTCCATCTCCAGTGAGGAAGACGCATTGCTCACGTCTGACGAGTGATATGTATTCGTGATTAATGCTGTCGTATGCATGTATGATGAGCGGATGACAGATTTTGTGCTGTGAGCGTTTCACAGTCATTGAATGCAAGGGATAAATTTGGTAGTGCTGTCATCTGTTGGTTATAAGATGAGATGATTGCTGTTAAATTTTGTTGAAGTTGCGTGTTAAAATCACGTCCGAGTCATCAATGAATAGAGAGAGCGGATTGGCACCGCTTGTATTCGAATCAAGGATCCGATGATCAAGAGACGAGAACGTTAGCGTCGAACAAAAGGCCAAGCCAGTTACTTTAAACTAATAATTCGCATTATACAGATCAAGTGAGATAAGATCGCTACAATACCAACCTAGAGTCATTACCTATCATGCGATATCATTCAACTAATTAGTATGATAAGATTTAACAGAATAAAGAAAAACTATTACATTTTTAAGTTTTGATTCGATTTTCATAAGATTTGAAATGATTCGACGAAATTCTGCAACCATTACACATTTTAAATTTCATATTATTCAATTGGATAGTTTTTGCTCTATTATATGTGGACAGATGGGCGGCCCAGACAACGACTACAAAAATGCTACATATTTACATAATTACGAACGCATCTAAAAATTGTTGAAACAGTGGCGGAAATCTATTTCAAACAACCGGTATACTTTTTATTATAAATGATTTGATGTTTCTCCGTCATGTAAAACCAATATGCATTTGTATGTTCCAAACCTCCATCTATATCATTAATCTCTGAAATATTACTTGAGATTTTAGGATAACCCCCTTAGATAGGAATTTTATATTGTATCCACTATAAATACTAATCTCGTTATACTTATTATAGCCATTTAACAAACGACACAAACAAACTGAAGCAAAAGGTCTACCAAAACAGGTTAAGGAATAAATAAAATAACATTGCTTCTGAGTCCGAGCATAACTCAGCTGTATTATGACAAGCATCAAAAACACATGACTCGAGTTACACAGAATAAACTCGCGTGCTGGTAGAAACACGAAGTAAAAAAGAGCGGCTTAGGTAATAAAAAGGGAAAACGTCCTCTTTTTTCACATTATCTTTGTCCGAAAACATTTGTCACTTTAAATACCAAGTGAAAGCATACCTGCGGTATTAAGGGGCTGTATAAAAATCTAGAATTATTCACTCAGAGATATTCATATTAATCGAAACAAGTTTCTAGAAAGATTAGAAGTGAAGATTTCCTTTTTATTTTAAAGCTTTAAAATAGGAATCTTTGTTTTATTATAATTGTGATAAACATTGCCATAGAAAAGAGTTGCTTTAATGAAATAAGCAGCAGGTAAGGAAATAAAAGTTATATATGTACACAGTTAGTAAGTGATAAAAAATTAATTTCAAAATATGTTAATTGAACATGTTATAAAATAAAAACATGTCGGTCGCAAATGTAAACATTACAACGGGGATTGCAACGAGCTGCATTAATCATTTTACTTTTATCGCTCATATATTTACTTCTAAAACTTACACAGTTTCAACTTTTATGATACAAAATAGAACAAAGAATGTACTTTCAAACTGTAATACTATTTGCTGATTCTTATTATTTTTAAAATAAGCTTAAAGCATGAGGTTTGTATAACCGTTTCCATGTAACACAACAATAAATATTTTTTTTCCTTCGTTAGTGCAAAATAGCATTTTCAGAATTGTAAATAAGTACATTTTTATGTAAGGTGGTCTGGTGTAATAAGGCCAGGCGGGGTAATAACGCCAAGTGCTAATATTATGCATAATTATGAAATAATCTGGTAAATGACACCTATGTGCTCTGCGTAGAAGGGTTTTGAGTCATATCAATCGCAAAAAACAGCTTCAAGTTGATTTGTTTCATTTTTAGGTCTTATTGTTTTTACAAGCAACTAAAATTAGCGCTTGATCTAAAATTTGCGAGATACGTTTTGTGATGTGAAGACTATTTTTTTTATCCGGAAATTCTTTGTTAATTACATAAATTTGTAGTACATTTCATGGACTTTCAAAATGTTGTTGAAGATTTTGGATATCTTCTCGAGATAATTTGTAATTTAAAATGTACAGCGCAGTAATTATAACGGGGTAATAACGCCAATCCTTGGCATTAATACCCCGGTTGATTCCCTACATGGGCCGAGCTACATCCTAAATACTGATGCAAATAAACACAGTTAAAACTGTGCAATGTTTCTAATAATTCTATTTAAGCGGTCATTTTTAAGCAAGAAGAAGCTCACGGTCTGATATTATTTTGCCTCATCCCCCCCCCCCACACACACCACACCTTTATTTTTCTTACACTTTCACAAAAAATTTAACATTTTCAATAGCTTAGAATGCAATTTGTCAATTTCTAAGTTTGCAGAGTTTGCATTTTTAGAATTGGGCAATCTACACGCAATTATCCCATCTTATTTCATAGTTTTGTTTGCATGGCGTTATTACCCATATAGGTGGGTAATAACGCCAAATAGCATTGGTCAAGAAATCACGCCATTACATTTTATGAATACATATCTGTTAAATTATTTTTTTATATAGATAGTCAATGAGTTGCTGTATCAAATCATATATTTGTTTGAAAAATACAATCTAAAACTGAGCCGTGAAAATTGGTAGAACCTTAACGTGGCGTTATTACCCCAGGGTACCTTACTTAAGAAGATAAATACTAAGTATAACTAGTATAATGTACTAATAATGTTCTTAGAAGATAGTCACATTTCGAAATTTGAAGTGTTAGTTTTAATCTTTTTTTTATTAAATTTAAAAATTTTATTTTAATAGAATACATAATAAATATCCTTTATATAAAGATGACTTATGTGTACCTGGCAGGGAATCTAAGAAATACATGAAGTGAATTTTTTTTTCTTTACCGAGTAGATGTGAACGAAATAGTATAAAATACTCAAAACATCCTTTATAAAGCATATTCCTGTAAATATTAACACCCTTAATAAGAATGAACGAAGTCATAATAAAAAAAAATAATGAACATAATTATTACCCTCCATCATTTGATTAGTTACTTACATTTCTATTTTATCCAAGCATAATACATATAGTATATATATATGTATTGTACTGCCTCCGAGTTGGCATAGGACGGGTAGCGTGAATAAGAGACGTTAATTATTGAGGCACAAGTTACTTAGTACAATAAATAAAAAATTTCTTGATCAAGGTACAGCTCTTAAAAAAAGTATGTAAAATGCACCGTAAAAGAGTTCGTTATTTAAAAGGTGATTAATTTGTTAGACGTGGTAAAGTTTGTTATACTGAGAATATTCCTCCTTTTATTCGTGATGATTCACTAAGTCTCTAGGTTCTCCAGTATGGGAACATATCGATGACAAGGCACAGTTCATCGAGAGATCAAGTCTTTACCGACTTAATTCTCTGCAAGCTTCAAACTAAACTGCTTCCATCCTAAACTAAACATCCATCTGCATTTCTCCTCCCTGAACAAAGGCAGGTATCTTTTCGACCAGTCAGAGCCCCTAAGCGATGATTTCCCTTACAAGCCTTTCTAGCATAGGATCCCTTGGTTTTCTCATGCTTCTAGCATCATTTCTTATTGTAGTTACAGTTTAAGATTCTGAGTGGCCTCCGCAAAAAGATCATTGAATTTTCCATTAGCCGAGAATGTACATTCCATTAGCTATCTTAAGAATTGGCTGCCGCTGTAATGTCAGCCACGAAGTTGAATGTTGATGCATCGATTTGACTCAAGTCTAACGAAATTTCGTAGACTTAGACGTAAAAATACAGTTCAGTCACATAGAGTTCCTATATGTGATATATTGTGCTCTAATTGAGGATTTCCTCGTGACAAGGGATGTCTTCACAATATATTAACAGACTTTCCATAATCATGCAAATTTCAGAAACACCAACAAGACTCAAAATTCACACTTTCTCACAATGCCCGATGGCGTTCGTGTTTATTTTTTAAAACTGAGATGGAAAGAATTATAATACATTATAACATAAAAGTATCTAAAACATTACTCTTTTAATGTTATTTTTGATATTGTTACTAATCTTTGTAATAGAGGAAACTGCAATTTACCTCTGTTATAAAGGAAAAATTTGTCCGCCTATAACGTGGATGTAATTTTGATGTTGACAACTGCAGACAAATTCGCGTTTATTGCAACTTTTCAAAACTTACATCGTCGAATAAAGAAAACAAATGAACTTAAAAAAGCAATTTCTTTCACAACTATAAGGATTGCACAAATGAAAGAAGCATGGCTGTAATAACTCCGCCATTTGAAGAGAAAGGTGACTGCGCATGCTTCGATAGAGGGCGCAGTGTGCTGGGAATGCGTGCAATATCTTAAATCACATCAGATTCGTGTGCGATACCATGGGAATATGTTAAAAGGCATCGTACATCATGGATGTGAAAGTTAACACCAAAAGGTGTTAACGCGCGGTCATGCAATTAGCAGACAAATGCGAGTGCTAGTGAAGATATAGTCGAATGTAAAATGTGTATGGCACTGAGTGTATGTTGCGCAGATCGATATTCCGATGGTATCGGGATTTTCGTAGTGGAATAGGCAATATTGATGACAAATCTCGATTCGGTCAAGCGCATATGGTCTTCTTCCTCTACAAAAATTCCCACACCATCGGTCTGCGTGACATACACTCCGTACAATAAACATTTTGCGTTCAACGACGGATTTCACTAGCACTTACATTTTCAGCTTTTAAAAATGTACGATCGCGCATTGACACAGTTTGAAGGCGTCCATGAGGAAAACGATGTCTTTTAACATGCTTCCAAGCTATCACATTCACATATGGCGAGATCTGATGACAACACTCTGCGCCATCTATAGAAGCAAGTGCAGTCAACTTTCTCTTTAGATGGCGGAATTATTATAGCAATGCCATTTTCATTTGAGTGACTCTTATACATTACAATATGCCCGTAAACTGTATCGCTATATACAATTTTTTTCATTTTTTATGGTTATTAAAATACTTTCATGTATGATTTTTTTAAATCTATGTCGTATGCAGCGGTTATGAAAGAAAAAATACGTTTGCACTTAACATAAGTATTCAGCATTTATGTCCGAATGATATTCTATATGAAAGAAAAAACTTCATCGATTAAATAAAATAGAAATTAATGGAAATGCATTCTTAAATCAGTGAAATGATAAGAATTAAAAAGACTGATGTAAGTAACGAAATCTTCCATTATTAACTCATACGAAAGTACCGCATTTAAAATTTTTTATAAATTTAGTAGAATGCAAAATTGATACTTTTTATCTGAAAATGCGTTTTAGCGTTGTTAATGAGCAATTTAAAAAAAATATAGTAATATAAACAAGTCGGAAATTGCACGTCAAGAATGGGAAATGAGGTGTGTTCGTACTAAGTTTTAAAAATATTCAAATCTTGGTGTAACAGTATACAGTTCTTCGGATACAGTATAGTTAGCCTAAATCTTTTGTATGTCCCTGTAAATATCTGCTTTCTATTATATAGGAAATAACTCGTAGTAGACTTCAGCAACGTATATCAATTTCATAAAATGTGAAATAATTTAATATAATTGAAAAGCGCCCCAAATAATATTCCCCCGTTACCTTTATGTAACGGAATTCTTTCATGTGGCCCAATAAATTAACAAATATTCTTTGCACCACAGATTGTACAGAATGTATATATTAGTTTATACTTCATAGATGCATATCAATTTTATTATGTTCGAAAATGTGTAACATCATTCAAATGCACTTGAAACTATTTTTTCCCATTAGCCGTAATTTAACCAAATACTTTTGATTGTCTCTGTAATTAAACTATAAATCCGGTTTTCATAAAATTTGAAAAGACTCGATAAAATTATGTAACAATTATATATTTTAAATTTCAAATGATTCGGTTGGGTAATTTTTGCTCTGCTATATGCGAACAGACAAACGGACGGACTAAACGAACGACTATAGGTGCTACGTATTTACACAATTACGATGCACCTAAAAATGGTATTTCTTTATATTCTGTAACCCAGGATTTCAGGTTGAGTACTCTGATTTTTATAAATATTAAAATGCATAAAATATATTCAAGCTTTCACTGCGAGAAAAGATTGTTGACTTTACGGTATAATAGTGGCAGCTGGGATGCCAGTTTATAATCGTAAAAGAAAAGCAGTAATATTCCGTCGTATAAATGAATTAAACAATATATTACTGCTTAACTGTACATTACTTGCTAATTTGGAGGTTTATTACTGTTGATTTTACGGCTTTAAACTGGCACCCCAGCTATCAGCATTATATTGTAAAATAAACATTTTTTTTTCTTGCAATGTATAACTGTTGTTATTACGTTGAATAATAAAATAATAATAATAAACAAAGAATAAAAATGGCACATTAAAACATGATGACAATACTTTTTTTAAGTCGTGATCCATACCATTATTTTCCCTCGTTGTTATTAATTAATGCTTCCATTTCCATTTCATCTCTTCAACCTCACAATTTATTCATTAAAATGAGGTTCAAGGAAGAGGTGTTTTTTTTTTTTTTTTTTTTTTTTTTCTATGTAAATGGATTATTTTCAAAAGGGACATACACTTCATCTCTTATCTCATCTCATTTTCTTATGAACATGAAAATCATTCTCTGTTTTAAAAATATAAATAGATACAATCTTTCGTAGCTCCAAGGTAAGGAAAAACAAAGTCGTGCGTTTTAATGTTCAAAGTACGTATCTCATAAACACAAACTATCCACACAAGAAAAGAAATTACGTTTGTCCATATGACCGTTTTCCCAAGTTTGCGGTCGTTTGTAACTAGTTGCTAGGACTTTGTCACGAAGAAAATACCGTATTTTTCGAGCATAAATAGAAAATACCTATAGCTTATTTGCACGTCTGAGTAAACTTGTACAAAAAGTACTGCATTAAATTGAGAACGTGGATAAAAAATATGCGAAATTCAAATTTTCGCCAAACCTGAATTAGTAGGTAATAAATACAAAATTCAAAATATTGAATCAAATCTATATTAAAGAGCGAAAACTTGTCCATTATTAATGATGACGTCATTTTACAGATTGCAGTATTTTACTAATATTCCTATAATAATATTTAATTTCCATTAAAAAAAACTAAACTTCTACACATCGTACAATTTTAATTTTTATAATCTGGATTTACTAACATTATATGATATAAAAAAATTCTTACACGTACTTTTTTTTCAGTGTGCAACCGATGTTATTATGTTGAATAATAAAATAATAATAATAAACAAAGAATAAAAAAAGGCACATTAAAACATGATGACTACTCTTTTTTTAAGTCGTGATCCGTAGCATTATTTTCCCTCTTTGTTATTAATTAATGCTTCCATTTCCATTTCATCTCTTCAAGCTCACAATTTATTCATTTAAATGAGGTTCAAGGAAGAGGTGTTTTTTTAATTCCTACATAAATGGATTATTTTCAAAAGGGGCATACACTTCATCTCTTATCTCATCTCATTTTCTTATGAACATGAAAAACACTGTCTTTTTAAAAATAAAATAGATACAATCTTTCGTTGTTCCAAGGTAAGGAAAAAAATAGTGGTGCATTTTAATGTTAAAAGTACGTATCACGTAAACACAAACGATCCACACAAGAAAAGAAATTACGTTTGTCTATATGACCGTTTTCCCAAGTTTGCGGTCGTTTATTACTAGTTGCTAGGACTTTGTCACGAAGAAAATATCGTTATTTTTTCAAACAGAAATGGAAGATACTTATGGCTTATTTGCACGTTTGGGCAAAATGTACAAGATTAAGGGGGTCAAGCATACAAAAATCTTCAAATTTTTACAAAAAAAAAAAAAAAAAAAAAAAAAAAAAAAAAAATGTGTTGATTTTAAAATTTCTCTGTTTTTTATGCTTGTAATGACGTTTAAATCATATTTCTATCTTAATTAGAAGAGGAATTATTATTTTGGTTTGTTTTCATTGTCATGGAAATGACTTCCTATAAATATGCGTTTTTCTTCGTGATGAGTTTTTTTACAATTTCTCAGATTTAAATTGATATAATTCAAGAAAAGTTAAATCTAAATGCTTCAAACTTGGAACATGTCTTTTTTTATCTTTTACTTTAATTTTGATTCACTAAATTTGAAAGAAAAAAATATTTACTTTTGAAAATATGATTTTTTAAAAATGTTACATATTTTTTTTTTCAAATTTTTACATAAATATTTTTAATTTTTTAAATTAATTTTTAAAAAAATGGTGAATCAAAATTAAAATTTAGATATTACTGTTTCTTTAAATATAAAAAAACCGAAACGCTACAAATAATATTTTGAGTTATAATGATTTTAAATTACCCCATTTTTTTGATAAATTTTAAAATATTTTTTTTTTAACTATGACAAGTTTTATCATGTGATTTCGTTTACAAATAATATGGTTAATTACCACAAAAAATTCAAAATTTTAACTCAATAAATAAAAATTATTTTAAAATATGTCCCGATCGCCCTTAAATTGAGAAAACAGGGGTCAAAAATATGCGAAATACAAATTTTTGTCAAATTTGAATTAGTAGATAACTAGCTGTTACCCGTGACGTCGTTCACGTAGCATAAAAAAAGATAAACGCTTTAATTAAACAAAACATTTCATTAACAATAATTTAAAAAATATATAACACATATCTTATACCAGGCTATGCAGTAGTTTTTTTTTTTTTTTTTTTTTTTTTTTTTTTTTTTTTTTATAGGGTACTTAAAGAACTCAGTCAAATAAATGGAAAATGTGTTAGATAACATTAACGATCGCGAAAATGAAATTGCAACCATTTATACTGTAGAACACCTGTAACGCACCCCAATGGTACAGAAATCATGTTGTAGCGCATTTCAGAATTCCATATCAAAGAAAGAAAAATCATGTGTTAAACCTAGGTAATAAAAAAAATATCCAACATTTCCATAATACATAACTTCGCCGGCCCATTATTTTCTGCATCTGTATATGTGATCTATGTGCTTGTAAATATTCTAAATACAGTGTTAAAATTTTGAGTTAGAAAAAGTATAACGAAGATTAAAATTCACCTTTAGCAATTTCTAATAATACACAGAAACGTACTTGAATTCTTTTGTACAGTCCTGTATATTACGTGCAAATATTTATACGACCGCGATTAGCTTAAATTATTCAAGCAAAAAACCCGATTCAAATTATTGAATTCATATTTCCGGGAATCGCTATTGCACAGGTGACCATATATCCAGTTTATTGTATAGTCCGATACATGATTTATTTAAATTCTACTAACATCTCTTATTATACCAAATGTAGCTGAACTTCAGGATGCATTAGTTTTCCTTAAAATACATACTATAATTGAAAAAGCTCTTCAGCAATCTTTTCTAATAGACAATACTTTGGATACAATATCTGAGATCTGGACATAGGTCCAAAATCTTTTATGCGTCTCTGTAAATGAACAACAAATGTGATGCAAATCATACTTTGCTGCAAACATATTAGTAAATTTCAGTATTTATTATTGTACTAATTATCTCAGTATATTAATTTCATCATGTTTGAAATAGTGCAACGCAATTAAAATACGCTGGGAATATTTTTCCCCCGTAGACTATTATATTACCGAACATTTTTCTGTTCTTGTAAAAGAATGTTAAACATTTTCACCCCATTTTCTACAGAAATTCTGTTTTAGTGCACTTCAGAAACTATATCAATTCCAATATTATTAAAATAACCTTAATAAAATAACATTATTAAAATATGCTGCAAATGGTTTTTCTTCACAGACTATGATATATTGAAATACTTTTGAGCTCACTGTACGCACACTATAAGTACTATACTTAACATATTCGATAGTAACCATGTTCTTGTGAACCTTAAAAATGCATGTAAATTTCATTACATTTAAAATTATCTAACATTATCAAAATACACCACAAATGATTTTTTCGCCGTATATCATAATGTAAAGTCTCGTTTTGAGTGCTCATGTGATTCAGCTATAATTGCTACCTGGTTCATTTTCAATGCCGCACATGCTATAGCAAATCTCAATAACGTATGTTATTTTCGTATGAATCCCACTATATTTACTCAAGTTGAAACACGGACAAACAGACGGCAGACCCCAGGCACTCGGCATCCGGTATACAGACAGGTTGAAGTCGTAAACACTTTTACATCATGTTAGAAAGTGTCAAAAATGGTGTAGTTTCCGTTAAACGGGGAAAAAAAAAAAAAAAAAAAAAAAAAAAAAAAAAAAAACAGAATTTTTGAAAATTTAAAAACTTATACTTTGTTTCAGATATGACGTTACATTGATATTTTTTAAAATTCTTAATGGAAAGTATTCCTGTGACGTCACAATTGGTAAAAAGTTGAATTTTATAGCCTCGAACCGAAAGAAAGAAAAAGGTTTATTTTTATTACGGATTAATATCGGGAAAAACTGCTAAAATATTCATATTCTTGTAAAGTGGGAAGTTATATTCTTGCAAAGTCTTCCAAGTGTAAAAGAAATTTTATGTAATCGTCTGTGTGATATAAGAAGAAAACCAGTATTCCTCTGACGTCACAATTGGTAAAATCGCGGTTTTTAACCTCGAACCGAAAAACAGAATAGGGTCCATTTATTTATTTCATTTTCTTTTATCACGTGAAAATCTTTCAGTTGAAAATTAATTACAGAAGAGAAATAATTATTCCTTTTTTTTATTTTTTGGCAACGAAAAAAGAAAGATGATTAAATATTATGGAAAATTTTTCAATTTATTCTGTATGAAAAATAGTGAAATGTTGAATTATTAAGAAAAATATTTGAATAAAATAAATAAAAATTAGCCTATGTTCATTTCAGACCAATAATCTATCTATATACAAAAATTCAAAGATATTAATCCATCCGTTTTGAAGCCAAGTTCATTCCAATTTTCGGACACACTTTCACATTTATAATATACTAGCTGTTACCCGTGACGTCGTTCACGTAGCATTAAAAAAGATAAACGCTTTAATTAAACAAAATGTTTCATTAACAATAATTTAAAACATATATAACTAACACATATCTTATGGGAGGCTATGCAGTAGTTTTTCTTTATAGGGGACTTAAAGAACTCAGTCAAATAAAAGGGAAATGTGTTAGATAATATGAACAATCGCGAAAATGAAATTGCAACCACTTATACTGTAGAACAACTGTAACGCACCCCAATTGTACAGAAATCATGTTGAAGTGCATTTCACAATTCCATATCAAAGAAAAAAAATCAATTTATCTAGGTAATAAAAAAATATCCAACATTTCCATAATACATAACTTGGCCGGCCCATTCTTTTCTGCAGTTATGTATATGATCTATGTGTTTGTAAATATTCTAAATACAACGTTAAAATTTTGCTTAGTTAGAAAAAGTATAACGAAGATTAAAATTCACCTTTAGCAATTTCTAATAATAGACAGAAACGTACTTGAATTCTTTTGTACAATCCTGTATATGACGTGCAGATATTTATACGACCGCATATTTAGCTTAAATTATTTGAAAAAAAACGATTAAAATTATTCAATTCATATTTACGGGAATCGCTATTGCACAGTTGACCGTATATCCAGTTTATTGCATAGTCCGATACATGATTTATATAAATTTTACAAAGATTTATAAAAAATCTACCCGAAAGTGCATTTTTAAAGTGATTTTTATTTATATTTTCAGAATTGAACAATTTTAAGAATTAACACACAAATTTTTTTTTTTTTTTTTTGATTAGTTGACCTTTTCATACTTTCTAAGAATGATAAAAAATATTTTTCATTGATCATTACGTCATTTACGATATGGATAAATTTGCGCTATAAATTATTAATATTTTCTAGTCATTTAATATTTAAACTTTAAAAAATCTTATTTCATTTTAATATTAAATATTTATATTAACCCCGCTCAGACGATAAACTTAATTTTCTTTAAATAATAACTTTTGATATCATAATTCAATCTCATTTCATTGCAATATCAGAGCATATTTATTTTATTTTTAATATGTGACGTCACAGTCGTCTCTTTTTAGCACTTACTCAAAATTACATTGTGTTATTAAAAATGAAAACTTGAAAACTTATACTTTGTTTCAAATATGACGTTACATTAATATTTTTAAAATTCTTAATGGAAAGTATTCCTGTGACGTCACAATTGGTAAAAAGTTGAATTTTATAGCCTCGAACCGAAAGAAAGAAAAAGGTTCATTTTTATTACGGATTAATATCTGGAAAAACTACTAAAATATTTATATTCTTGTAAAGTGTGAAGTTATATTCTTGTAAAGTCTTCTAAGTGTAAAAGAAATTTTATACACTATATTGCCATTGATTATGGGACACTTGCGATTTTAGACATTTTACTAAATATCTAGAAAAATACATGAGGAATCATCTCGAAACTCTTAGTGTATAAATATAATAGTATAAGTCATACATCTCTGTGAAGATTTTTTCCCGAAACTCCAAAGGGGGCCGTCAACAAATTAAAAAAGAATGAATATCTTTTGAATAACCCTGTCAAAACTAATGTAGCAAAAGCGCTCAAACTCTAGATTATGATTGAATGCCTTATTGTAATACGTCGTGTTCATTTTTATGCAAATAGCATGCATACTCGCAGAGTAATTAAGGTTTTTATAAAAATGGTCCCAAATTTTTTCAAGTTTTTTCCTTATAATTTTCAGAGTTCTTAATATAAAATAATATTTTTTTCAGAAAATATGACAAACAACATTGCACACAGTACCTTGTAATCAGAATTAAAAAATAATGAAAATTGTGTACAAAATGAGTAGGTTTACTAAATAATTTTTTACTGCGCATGCGTCAACGATATCAAAATTTCATTTGCATATTATGTTAGTTAAATGTATAGAGCAACTTTTGTGAAAGTCACAAAATCATAACTTGAAAATTCTGAAAATAATCGTCAATTGAATTAGTTGAAAATCCGTTATTCACAAAATGAAGCAAAAACAAGAGGGGTTGTATCCATATATTCATTGATTAGTGTCAATATAGAATACACAATACGGGATGTACTACTACATTTGGATAAAATCCCTCAATTTTTTGCTTCATTTTGGAAACAACGGATTTTGTCCTTTTTCTATAGACGATTACTTTCAGAATTTTCAAGCTATGATTTTGAGACTTTTACAAAAGTTGCTCTATGCATTTAGCTAACATAATATGCAAATGAAATTTTGATATCTTTGACGCATGCGCAGTAAAAAATTATTTAGTAAACCTACTCATTTTTCATACAATTTTTATTATTTTTTAATTCTGATTACAGGGTACTGTGTGCAATGTTGTTTGTCCTATTTTCTGAAAAAAATATTAATTTATATTAAGAACTCTGAAAATTATAAAGAAAAAACTTGAAAAAAATTGGGACCATTTTTATAAAAACCTTAATTACTCTGCGAGTATGCATGCTATTTGCATAAAAATGAACACAGTGTATTAAAATAAGGCATTCAATCATAATATAGAGTTTGAGCACTTTTGCTACATTAGTTTTGACAGGGTTATTCAAAAGATATTCATTCTTTTTTAATTTGTTGACGGTCCCCTATGGAGTTTCGGTAAAAAATCTTCACGGCGATGTATGGCGTATACTATTATATTTATACACTAAGAGTTTCGAGATGATTCCTCATGAATTTTTCTAGATATTTAGTAAAATGTCTAAAATCGCAAGTGTCCCATAATCAATGGCAATATAGTGTATAATCGTCTGCTTGATATAAAAAGAAAAACAGTATTCCCCTGACGTCACAATTGGTAAAATTGCGGTTTTTAACCTCGAACCGAAAAAAGAATAGGGTCCATTTATTTATTTCATTTGTTTTATCACGTGAAAATCCTTCAATTGAAAATTAATTACAGAAGAGAAATAATTATTCCAGTTTTTTTATTTTTTGGCAACGAAAAAAGAAAGATGATTAAAATATTATGGAAAATTTTTCAATTTATTCTGTATGAAAAATAGTGAAATTTTGAATTAGTAAGAAAAGTATTTGAATAAAATAAATAAAAATTAGCCTATGTTCATTTCAGGTCAATAATTTATCTATATACAGAAATTTAAAGATATTGATCCATCCGTTTTGAAGCCAAGTTCATTCCAATTTTCGGACACACTTTCACATTTATAATATATATAAGGATATAAGGATAAATACAAAACATAAAAATTTGAATCAAATATATATTAACACGTTCGCTGCCACTCACGCGATAGCGCGTGATATCTCGCCAACGTTACGGGGTCACTTACGCGCCAGCGCGAGATGTGGGATGATGTCCAATAGCCAGTTACGCGCTGGCGCGGGAAAATCTTTCCCTGATTCTTTGTTATAAAAAGTAAATCGGCCTCTGGGAAAAACCCACTTCTACAGTGCGGCATTAACTATCATCACATCTTCATGTAAGCGGCAGCGATCGTGTTAAAAAGCAAAAAACACGTCGATTGCTAATGGTGACACCATTTTAAAGGGTGCAACGCCATTCTAATATTCATATAATAATGTTTCATTTTCATTACAATGTTTTTTTCAACTTTTACGTATCGTATAATTTCAATTTTTATATCTTGGAATAGTAAAAAAAAAAAAAAAAAAAAAAAAAAAAAAAAAAAAAAAACTTTTAATTGCAATTTACTTGAAAATCTGCTTCTGGATTTAATCACATTTTATGATATAAAATAATTTTAATATTTTTTTATGTAATTTCTATCGCATGCGCAGGCAGATTACAAAAGATTAATCCTGTTTGCACTTAAAACAATATAAATATTCAGCATTTGATTCCGTCTAATGTTCCATAATAAGAAAAAAAAAATTAAAGCATTATCAATAAATAAATAAAATAAATAAAATAATATAGATAAAACACAAATTTTGTAGCCATGTAATTGAACTACGAGAAAACTGACATTAAACCACTTTAATTATCACAGTTAAAAAGTCTGCTTTAAGTTTCAAAATCCTTCGCTATTTCTTCGACTTGTGATTGATGCTTAGCATTACAGTTATTGATTTTAAAAACCTTATTAGAAAAAATAAGTCATGTTTTTCATTTAAATTTATGTGTGTGTTTGAGTGTCCTCTTGATGCGCAAAAAATACTGCTTGTAAAAAAAATCTTTTAGAGTTTTTTAATTTAAAAAAAGAAAAGGTTTTATCTCTATATTTTCTGTAACCTGGTAAATCTGGTTTAAATAACCTAGTAATGGTGAAACAGCACCTGGCGATTGAAAAACCACCATAAAATCAAAACAATCATAAGAACGCGTTTCGAGTTGGAAATTTTAACAACTCGTCATCAGCCAAAGTAAACACGTGTCGATACGGGGATAAGGTCACAAAAAGATAGGTAGTAGAGCTAGCAAAGAATGCGACAGGTGGCGCTAGCTAAGTGTTGTCATAATGTTAGAAAAGAAATTCATAAGAAAAAATTGAAATAAAAAAATAAACAAAATTAAAATAAAATAAAATAGTGAATTAAAATACACATGTATAAATATATATATATAAACAATGAATAAATTATTATAAATAAAATAAAATAAAACTATAAAAAACAAAAGAAAGAAAAGAACTTTTTAAAAATATAACTATAATAATATTTTTTAATATATAAAAAATTTAAAAAAAGAAAAGAAACAAAAAAAGAGTTAATTTTTTTTTAATCATAATAAAATGAAACGAGCCAAAGAAAGAGGGAAACGAATTGCAAAAGTAATTTCCAAGCTCGAGAGAGAAAAGGAGATGATGCGAGATCATTGACAAGTTTATGAGAAATATTATAAATAAAATATGCTTCATGAAAATATAAATGACTGAGGAAGAATGAAGAAGAAATAATTCTGGCCATAGAGAAATTGAAATAATGACTGAAAGTCCAACAGAGAATAACGATCGATGATTTAGAGTTTTCTTGATATGGGGTCGTCCATAAATGATGTCATGCATGATTTATGAAATTCTGACAGTTTGTGATAAGGGGGTGGGAGGAGGAAAGAAAAAATGCGACATCACACATTTTGTCTAAAATAAAAATATTAAAAATAAGCAGATTAAATTTTAAAGTTATTTTGAAATTAGAGTATTTTCTGTTCATAAAGTAGGCATAGAATTTAAAGTCAAATATACTGTTAAATTCCATTTCAAATTCCAAAATTATACTATTTTCAGTTGCTCTTTCAAATTAATATTGTATTATTATTGAATATTAATTAATATTATTATTACTATTATTATTATTTTGTAAACCTTAATTTCTTGTTGTGTACCTATTTCATACAAAATAAGTACAGATATCATTTTCATTGTCGTTTTCACAAAAGTCATTAAAACACACAGTTGAAGTTTTAAAATAAAATTTTACATATGATCTATAACATAGTACTTTGTTTCTGAACTGCACGTACAGTGTATCTCACACAAATAAAGCCACCATGATTCTGTGTCATAATCGGCGACGAAACAAATACATTAAGGAAGACTATACAGAAATGCATATTTCCAAGTAATAACTCACTTTCTGCCCCACTGATCAGGGGAAAAATGAATGTATAAGAAAAAAAGATGGTGTGGGGGTGTCCCACCGAAACAAATCTACTACTGTTAATAGCAATTCTATCCACCATGCTTGCATAAGACTTGGAACATAGGATGTGGCGTACCATTTACAATCCTTGGAAAATATTAGCATCAATATTATCTCACGCCTCAATGATGGCGGCCTTCAGTTCTCCTCAGACTTGAACTGTCTGTCATTGGCATTTAAAGTTCTACTGAGGATACTCGACCATTTTCTTAGGGATTGGGATGAATATATACGGCAGGTCATTCCATAATGTCCTCAATTATTTAAAAATCACTCCTAGGAGGATTTTGCAAAGGTTATGGGGGCGTTTTCCTGCTGGAAAACTTAACTTATCCCACCAATTCTTTCTTCAGATGGCAATAAATGGGTTGCTAGCAATTCTTGGTATTGGTAGTCTATATACCGTCTGAGGGAAGAGCCAGGTTAAGTTTACCACCACAGTCGAAGTCTCCAAACACCACCAATAAGCCTCCATGTCGAGCCTGCCCATGTTGAAAACTATCCACAAGCAAAGCAGAGTCGATTGGGCCGAGTATCATCAAACCTTGAAGGATAGTGTTATTTTGTTATATTCCTAGATAAGAAAAAAATGTAGTTTCTATGACTCATACTGTCTTGCTTTCTATTGTTATGACAAGAGGAAAGGAGAGGAAATTTTCTTCAAAAGGCAGCACCATGGAATCTTATTAGCAGTGTTCGGGGGCTTCAGCTATATTGGTAAACTTAACCTGGTTATTCCCTCAGACTGCATGTAGGCAACTAATTACCAAGAATTGCTAGGAATCCATTTATTTCCAACTGAAGAGAGAATTGACGGGCTAAGTTATTTTCTAGCAGAAAACGCCTCCATAACCTTTGAAAAATCCTCTTAGGAATGTTTTTTTTTTTTTTTTTTTTGATAATTGGGACATTTTATGGAATGGCCTGCCTTTTACCTTCATTTCAATCCTGAAGAAAATGTGTGGCGTATCCTCAGTGGAACTTTAAATTCCAATGATAGACAATTTAAGTCTGTTGCAGAATTGATGGCCGCTATCATTGAGGCCTGAGATAGTATTGATGTTAATGACTTCTAGTGATTGGTAAATGGTATGTCACATCGTACATTCCAAGTCATATGTAAGCATTGCGGATATAATTGCTATTAACAGTACTAGCTTTATTTCAGCGGGACACTCCCGACCCCACTCTCTTTTTACATTCATTTTTTTCCGGATCAAGTTATGCAAGAAGTGAGTTATTCCTTGTCAATATGCATTTCTACATAGTCTTTCTTAATATATTTGTTTCGTTCTCGTGATTTAGTTTCGTTTCCGTTAACGGCAAAAAATCATGGTGGCTTTTTTTTGTGAGACACACTGCATATGTATATGCAATATGGCGTGACATGTGACAAGGGGAAGGAAGAGGATATGGTGATGTGTGACATTTTGTGACAAAGGGGATGGGTGGGTGAAGAAGGTCAAAAATAGAGAAAAAAAAAGTGTGACATCATTTAAGGACAGCCCCTATGCAATATACTTTTGATCTCTGATAGAAACATTACGTTTTCCATGGAACTACATTTGCAACTCAGTATTTATGTATATATCATGTACTTTAATAAATAAGGGATTTACTGAAAAATAAATAAATAAATAAATAAATGATAAAACTTAATGATAATAATGTAAACAATAAAGAAAGAAGATTTTTGCTATAAAATCAAAATTTAATTACTAAAAGAAATGAAGTTCTGTTTTTTTATTAAAAGACATTTAAAAAAATAAAAATAAAATAAAAAACAATTATTGAAATTTAATGAATTTCTACAACTGTGTATTCGTTTACAACAAAAAGGCGCAGAAATATAAGAAGAAATAAAAATAGACCCCTACATTTTCAATCGCAACAGATTTGTACTCAGTAATAACGTATATATAATGTATTTTAATAAATGAGTGATTTATTTGTAAAAAGTTTAAAGTTTAATTTTAAAAAATGTAATAAAATTAAATTTTTTTTACTAAAAGAGAAAAATGTTCTGAATTTTTATTAAAAAACACTTTTTTAAGAATAGAAATGAAATAAATAATAATTATTGGAATTTAATAAATTTCTAGAATGACTATTCTTTTACGACAAAAGGGTGTGTAAATGTGTCAGAATTAAGTGTCCGTAAATTAATCTCAATATTCTTATATAATTTCTATTTACAATAAATAAAACTTTCCACATTAAAATTCAACACGCTTTAAGATTTCATTTCTCTCAATAGCTCATTCTTTTTTATGTTAAATCGTGTATTATTTGTAAATGTAATTGCTCCACCTGTTTACTACCGCTGTGCCATGAATAACAAAATGTAGCACGAATGCATTTCGCCAAGTATTGATTAAATAGAATCAAATACGATTATATTTAATAGTATTTTTCATTACAGTCGATTTTATAACCTATCATTTATCATGAAAGCCCACAGAAGCCATTTCAACATAAGAAAGTAAGAAAAGAAATGAATACGAAGAAAACTTAAGATTTTTTATGAAAAAAATATGAAAGAAAAGAAAAGTATCTTCACAATATATCAACAAGAAAAAAACTTTTAAAAATATATTTAAATATTATTCGAAATTTTATCTTCAAAGATAAAACACAAAAATCAAACTTAATTATTTTAACTGATAAATAAAATTATTTATCAATATTTATTTTATTATTATTTTTAGTTACCAATTAGAATAATTCTGTTAAGATTAATAAAGCGTAACTATGTAAACAATGTTTCCTGGAGTTTCATTACCTATATTTTATTCTGCTGAGATAATTTGGATATTGGACCAGATGTCATAATGAACAAAGTTAAATTGATCCATCAGGTTTGTCAGGGGAAACTCAACTGACAAAGCATTGTCAGTTTCCGCTAAAGGTTCCTGTTTCGAATCCTGTCATGGACACTTTTTCATTCAGTTGAAAAATTATACTAAATATCGATAAATTGTTTATAATTCTTTAATTATGTATAGAACATTTCTTGGAGTTTGTTACGCATGTTTTATTCTTCTGAGATGATTTAGAGATCGGACCAGATGTCATAATGAACAAAGTTAACTTATTGAAATATGTCCATGAGGTTTGTCAGGGGTAACTTAATTGATAGAGTATATTCATTTTCCGCTAAAGATTCCTCAGGGTTGCTACTCTAATCTTGAAAAAAAATTCCCTGTGTTTTCCCTGTACTACAACGCGTTTATTCCATGTTGAGTGCGTAAAAAGATGTGCGTGTATGTATGCTAATTAGACATCTTATAATTTACCATTACCCAATTAATTGAACAAATATAGTACATTATATGATATGAGCAAATGAAAAAAACCCTTTAAAGTTGTTATACTTATTATTAAATCCCACATTTTACATTAATAATAATAAAAACAGTAAAGCAATACTCAAACATTCTGCTAAAAATTACTTTGAAATATTTGTAAATGAATGTTAAAATATCTAAAAACTTTGTATCTAATAAATTAAAGACTATAAAATTTTAAATAATCCTACCTAAAAATCAATTATCTTGAACATAATATCACAAAAATTGCAGAAAAAAAAGAAAAGAAAAGGGGAAAAGCTACTTACTTTATGCATTCAAATTAATATTTATATTAAAATACAGGGCACATAAAATATAGGAGAACTTTGATGGTTATTTTTTATCTTAAAAAATGTTTATGTTTGTTGTAAATTATGTTTGGATATAGCAGGAAAAAAATTCCCTGTGTTTTCCAGATTTTTTAGGATTTTTTCAAAGTTTCCTGGATTTTTCCTGTTTTGGGAGGGGATTTTAAAATTCCCCGTGTTTTCCCGGTTTTCTAGGTTCTCCAGGTGGCGTGGTAACCCTGTTCCTGTTTTGAATCTTAACATGGACATTTTTTTCACTCAGATGAAAAATTATACTTCGTATGGATAGATGGTTTAAAATTTTTTTTTAGAATATTTCATTACACACACTGATCAACTCTGCAATTTATTTCAATATGCTAACATTACACGTCTTTAAGACACCTAAAAAATTTATGGATTGAAATCCAACGCGCTTTGAGATTTCATTTCTTTCAATAGATTATTCTTTATCGTGTTATTATTCTAAATCGTGTCTTATTTGTAAATATAATTGCTCCACCTGTTTACTACCTCTGTGCAATGAATAACAAAATGTAACACAAATGCATTTCGCCAAGTATTGATTAAATAGAATAAAATGCTATTATGTTTAGTACAGTCAAATCTCGTTAACATGAACACGCTTAATGTGAATTCCTTTTATCATGAATTGTTTTCACAGTCCCCTAGAAAGACGAATACAAAAATTTTATACTGATAACATGAATTACTGTTAACATGAACAAAATTTTCAACCCTCTTCAGTTTCATGTTAATGAGTTTCGAGTGTATTTTTTTTTTTATTACAGTCGATTTTACAATCTATCATTTTTCATGAAAACTAAAAGAAGCCATTTCATTATAAGAAAATAAAAAAAGAAATGAATATGGCAAAAATTTCAGATTTTTTATAATATATATATATATATATATATATATATAATAAAAAAAAATAGAAAATGCCATCATAATGTATCAACAAGAAAAAAAACTTTTTAAAATATATTTTAAAGATTCGAAATTTTATCTTCAAAGATAAAAGACAAAAACCAAACTTAATTATTCAAATTAGTTAATAAAATATGTACCATACTCATTACCATAATTATTTACCATAATTCACCATATTTTTGGATATCGGACCAGATGTGATAATAAAGAAAGTTAACTTGGTAAACCAGGTCAACCAAATTTGTCCAGGATAACTTAATTGATAGACCATTGGCAGTTTATATTAAAGATTTCTGTTTCAAATCTTGGAATGGACACTTTTTCACTCAGTTGGAAAATTATACTTCGTATCGATAAATTCTTTTATAATTTTTTTTTTTTTTTTTTTAGAATATTTCATTGGGGGCTGTGCAAATATAACATTATTATTTTGGGGAAAGAAAGGATTTATCTTTTAATATCGATATCATTTTTATCCAATAAAAATTTTCTGATTTTTTTTAACACGGTCTTTTGTACAAAATAGCATGTTATCTTTTTTTAGTCTTTTATCTATTTTTATAAAAATACGAAGTTATTATTAAAATTCCTAAATTATAATAAAATTATTTAATTCTAAAATATGGAATATCCCAATGTTTCACATTCCTGTTCTTCTCCATATGTGTATGCATATATAATCACTGTTCGAGAAACCATGTATTTGAAATGAAGTTTGTGTTTACTAATAAATAAAAGAGAAAAAGAAAGAATATAGTCCATTTGTTTTGTTGATAAGAATTTATACCCCCCCCCCATTCCTCTCCTTTCGGGGCAAGTGCAAAAGGATTTTATTATTGTTGAGTGCATTGTATAACAAAACTCTGTTATAAAATACTTTTAAATAGTAACTATTTCTTTTAAGTGTTATTTGATAGAAAATTTTTTCATATGCAAAGGGATATTTTATTGACTTTTCTCCATTTGAATGAATGTAATTTATCCGCATGCTTACTCACTGATGTGCTCCTAACGTTAAAATCTTACACATGTGCACTTCATCAAATAATGATACAAAAGAAATAAATGCGATGCTTTTCCCCCACTGCAAATTTTACAGCATTTCAACTACGAGTAATATGATCATCTTGCAAAAGCTGACTGTTCTCCCTTCCATTCGTAGTGCATGTAATAAAACTAAAAGATATTTTTATGATAGCAAAAAATCCCTGCTTGCATGGCCTACAGGCGCAAGTAGATTCCGAAATTAAGTACTAATTTAACCAACAAAAAATAATTATGAATAAATATAAACACAAATTAACAATTTTATCTGGTCAATTTTGACGAGTTTTTAATTCCATTTTTATGCAAGAGCAATTTTATTAGAATTACGTTAAGGCGGTATTCAAAAAAATATTTTTCTCAACAACTTTAAATTTTCTGACACATTTTCAGATTCATTTTTAAAAGAAAATATGAAACTTGCTGACGTGATTTTTGAAGAGATTTATAAGCGATATTTGTTTCTATTTTTTGTTAAATTAATTAGAACTTGGTTAATAAACAATTTTTTTTTTCTCAGTGAGACCATATTTAACGTTTCCAATACTATCGCTTCGGGAAATTCAATTTAAAATGCTCACTTTGACATCATTTTTTGGAATATATTCTGCTTTTATCAAAAAGATCGACAAATGCGATACATTATATAGTTTCTGAATAAGATAATTTGCCAAATGGATACGTTAAAGAGCAAAAATTACCTTAAAAAAGAGTCAGAAAATAATGCTAAGATAGATATAGTATTATAGATAATACTAAGAAAATTTATAATAAATTTAATGCTGATTTAACATCCTGTCAACTAACGAATTTGGGATCCCCCCCCCTTCTTTACTCCTTCCTAAACTTTTTGTTTTCGTGGGATTTTTTTTATTTTTATTTATTTATTTATTTATTTATTGTAAGAGTTGGTCTTATTAAAAACTTTTCAGTACAAAAGTTGTAGATAATATTAAGAAAATTTGTAATAATAGATTTTATTGGATTTGATTTCTTGAGAACTGATGAATGAATTTTTTCTCGTGATTATGAATTTTTTCTCGCTAAAGTTTTATTTTTTAAGCCCCCTTGAACCCATTTTTAATTTTATAAAAAAAATTATCAATACACAAATTTTTGGCCCTTTTTTTTAGTAATAGTAACTTTAAACTGATTTGATATGTATTATATTTATCGTGTTGCTTCGGTTCTCACAAAATCCGTCCCTATTTCCACCCCTTGGTCAGAATTGGAGCATTAAGGGACTAGTCACTCAGCATCCGAACTCCCCCCATTAATGTAAAGTCTATGAGCATATGAAACATTCGTATAGTTAAAATATCTTCTCGAGAATTTAATATTTTTAATTTCTATTTTACGTATCTTTTTCTTAAAAGATTTGACTGTGTTTTTCAGTTTCCAAAATTTCTCTAAATTATACAGGGTGTCCCAGAACTTTGTGTACAAACTTTGAGGGGTATTAGAGAATATCGTTTGGAACCACAATTACATATAGGAAAGCATGGGCGGAAGCGTCTTGTTAACCCTTTCACAGCCAGTGAAAATGCATATGAAACTGCAAAATTTTTAATGCAAAATGAACATTGACACCAGAATTTTAATATGATTTTTCCATTTAGTATGTATGTGAAATGCCTGGCTTTTATTCTTTGCAAAAACATTTTTTCGCAATTTCTGGTGTCATTCGTATTTTTCCACATTTTAGCAATGGAAGTGCTTTGTCCGTGAAAAGCTCAAAGAAACACAAAGACACAGTTATAACACAATGCGGAAAGCAGAGTAGAACGCTTTATTACACAGAAAAAAATACAAGAAATAATTTAATTTTAAATTAAATTAAAAAATATGTTTCTGAAAAATCAAGTATCTTAGTAGCTATTAGAAATTGCCAAAATGTGGAAAAATATAAATAACATCAGAAATCGCTGAAAAATGTATTTGCAAAGAAGAAAAAAAAATACAATTCATATAAAAAATAATTAGAAAAATCATATTAAAATTCTGGTGTCAATTTTCATTTTGTATTTTCATATACATTTTTACTGTCTGTGAAAAGGTTAAGAAGACGTTTCCGCCCATGCTTTCCTATGTAATTGTGGTTCCAAACGATGTTCTCTACCCTCAAAGTTTGTACACGAAGTTCTGGGACACCCTGTATACATAATTTTATATGAAATCTTAAAATTTTGTTCACAGTTAGTTCATCAGCTTTTACCACATAAAATATTAAATTAAGTATAGATTTTAGAAATATTTTGAGACCTGAGACAAAAAGAAACATCCTTTAAGAAGAGTATACAGAAAAAAGAAGTTAAAAATATTGATTTTCCCAAGATCTATATTAAATACACGATGCATCAAACGTTTATAGATTTAACATTACACAGGAGAATTTCGAAGCTGAGTAACTAACCCCTTAAGGTTAAGGGTGTTCTTAACTGCTCAACAAGCGCAAAATGATTTGACTCAATTACAAATTCATTTTCTAACGGAAAGATAGAAAATTGGAATGTCTGACAATGGAAGCGATTTCGAATCGAACTTAGGTTTCCATTTATGATAGTTAAATTATCTATTCAGTTCTAAGCTATTTCGATCACGTGATCACCCGTTTTTCTCCTGCTTTTCGGCCAGTATGAAAAATCTATTGTGTTATTAAAAAAAACAGAAAACTGAATTGAATTAGACAGTTCCTGAATAACAACACCTGCTATTTTCATGCATTTCCGAATAAAAACAAATTAATGCATGTGTCATAAAGTGGCCCTTTTTGATTTAAAAACACCCTTAATGAACTTGACCGAAATTTTATGTTCCTTGATTTTCTGTACCAGTTTGGATGAGATTTCTACAGACATACAGAAATTATCGTGTCCATAAAAAAGTGACACATGTAGATAGGTAGATAGGCAGATGTATAAGGTTTTTAACTGAGAATGGTTTGGAATTCTGGATCAGGATCGGTGTAGATCTGAAAAAAAATTATGAATTTTAACCTAAGAGGAATGTAATAGGTAGTAATTTTTACGAAATTTACCAAAGCAGGAAAAAATAACAGAAAATACCCAATTTCTGCTTGATATTTGGTAAGAGCATTAGTAAAAGAAGGAGAATCAGAAGTAAGGGAAAAGTTCCTCAATTCGATTTAAAACTATAAATCAAAATTAAGGCTCGTTTCCGGATAACTTTAAAACTGTAACTATCAAGTATAATTTTCCTAACCACGTTTAATATTTTTTTTTTCTTGGTTAAAGTAAAACTCTTTTTCCTTTTGATACAGATATTTTTAATGTGAATTTTATTGCGTCACTAATTAAAAATAAAACTTTATTTTTAATATTCAGAAATATAATTTCATTTAACATAACTGTAGTATGAGTACAATCATAATGATTTTATGCATATTTAAAATACAATATTAATATAAATGTAATCATCTATAATAAATTCATGTATTTGAGCAACATTTTGAAACAAATAAGCAATCAAATGCATTCTGGAAAATTTGAGATATTTTTCTATTTAAAAAATCATAAATTTAATCATTAAATTAATTCAAAAATATAATTAATGAAAAAAGACTCAGATACTTTTCAGGCAGCATTATTATTTTTAAAAATTTAAAAATAAGGAAAATTGGGCTTTGGCCCAATCTTCCCTTGTCTAAATGTGCCCCTTTCACACGTAGAAAATTTTTGTTGTTTGTAATTTTTTTTTTTTTTTTTTTTTTTTTTTTTTTTTACTTTAAAATTTACGATTTTCCAAAAAATCTTTTCATGTTTGTAAAAAATGAAGGTAAATTTCGTATTTAACGGTACAGAATACATCAAAATCAGTTATCAAAACTAAAAAAAAACATGACATAAGACAATTTTTGCAGGCTAGTGTAAACTAGTAAAAATAAACAATGTAAACCACGCATTATAAAATATGTATCATTTTGTAAAGAATTGGAGCTGTTAATTTTCGTAAACAACATGTCATTTTTTCTTCTTATATGCTTGTTAAAAATTGTACATTTTGTATTCAAATATAAAAATGATTTAAGGTATCAAATTTATTTTGCAAATTTACTTTTACTCTCAATATTTTTTAAATATATCTTGCAAAGCTATTTTTCTAGTAAATTTGTGAATGACTCCTAAATTGCAGCAACAAATATACTCCAACTTTAAACAGCTATTATTCGGTCAAATTTAATCAAAAAAGAGCGGAACTTTTTTTTTTTTTTTTTTTTTTTTGACTTACTTATTTGTGTAACAGGAAAATTTTATTAAATACAACTTATAGGACCGGGAACCGGGACCGGGAAAAATTTTAAATTTAATGATTCTATGATTAATGGTTTAGGAATTAGCATTTGGACACCATGTATAGAAGAAAGTAAAAAATGTGACACGATAGATTTTTTTTTCAAGTACCGAGTTTCATTAGTAAAGGGTAGTATAATTATAATTAAAAAAAAAATAGGTGTTTCATCAAAAGAATTTAAAACTTGTTTGAATTTGTACACCAGTGTAATTTTGAAAAATAAAACGAAAGGAAAAAATAAAAACCAAACTTAATTCAAATGCAATACACCGTTAATTCGATAATGATGAATTGGTATGTAAACATGATTATACACATCTTATTTAACGATGCAATTTATCTCGATACTCTAATATTACATCTATTTATTTTGTAAATGTATGCATTGAAATTCTACACACGTTATGATTTCATTTTTCACACTCATTTGTTTTTTGTCACATTAAATCGTTTATTATTGGTAAATATAATTAGCCCACATATTTTCTCATCTATGTTCTATCAATAATAAAATATTTTTCTCAATTTTATATTGACAGATATTTTTTTACAAATAAAAAAACAAACTTATTTGATATGCAATATATTTCCCAAGATATATAATTCCATGATGATAAAATAGTTTGAAAGTCTATAATATAGTTCGTAATACATAGAAATTTTAGAATGTGCATATTTTTTTCTCAATTTCTCAATTTTCCTTATTATTTTTACGATAAATTTATCCAGATAAACAATCTAGGCATTAAAATTCAACACGTCTTAACATTTCATTTTCTCATTATTCGTATGTTCTTTGACATGTTGGATCGAGTATTTTAATGGACAATTTATATTATTTGAGAAAGGTGTTTCAAAAAATTAAAATCAAATAACATTGACATGTGGCTCCAATCTGATAGGAGCCATAAGCATAATAAACTAAATATACAAATCGTCTCACGGTCAATACAAATGACACGCGACATTGCGACATATAAGCAAAAACCACGCGATCTATTGTAAAATAAATAAATAAATAAATAAATAATAAACTTTCGGATGATGCTATCAAGAAACTAAATAAGGGTAATTATATATTCCATTACAAAGGTAAAATTAACGATTAATATTATGATTATAAATTAGAAAGATTATAAGAAAATACGAGAGGTTTTTATTAAAGATTCTCGAAAAGGTGCTTAATTAATAAAATATGCTTTTTTAGAAAAAATACTAACCGACTTAAAAAAAAAAAAAAAAAAAAAAAAAATCAAGTTTGACGACAATTTGGCGCTAACTATGAATGCATAGTTTTAATATGCTTATGATTTGAAAACGGTTGCGACAATGATAGATGATTTGTGAAATGATTATTTTTTTTATCAAATCAACATTTTTTCATTTAAAAAATTCTAATCATCAGAATTTAATGAAATTAAAATGGGACCACGTGGGTATCTTATACTGTCAAACAAAAAAAAAATAATAATAATTATCAAAATCGGTTCATATTTAAAGAATTTATGAGAGAACAAGAAATACATACAGGTCGAAATCATAACTCCTCCTTGAAGTCGGTTAAAAATAAACTATTATCTAAAATTATTTTTCAACTTGGTTCATCCCATTCAAGCTTTTACGAGGAATTTATTCATTAACTCTTACCATAACTAAGTAATAATAATTAATGGGATGAACCAAAATAGAAAATAGTTTTAGATCATGATTTTTTTTTAATTTACTTATTTTATTTATTTATTTATTTACAATAGAGCACGTGGTTTTTGTTTACATCTCATTGTCGCGTGCCATTTGTATTGATCGTGAGACGTTTTGTATTTTTATTTTTTATTACGATTATAGTTTTTATTAGATTGGAGTCGAAACATGTCAATGTTATTTGTTTTTAATTTTTTGTAGTACCTCTCGCAGCTAATACAAATTGTTCATTAAAATATTTATATAAAAGATGAAGTTCTTAAAATCTTGTGATTTAAAAATCTAATGGGTTTAATAAACTTTTTATAAATCGAATATTTTTTTCAAATATTTTTTCACCGATTTAATTTTTCTGGAAATAAAAATCTAACACATATTTATTCAATAAAAATAAACACGATATTTCATTTGTACAGATTTTGAAACTCAAAATTATAGTAAACATTGTTATCATCAAAACCTGAGAGAAAAAAAATCATCATTAAAAAGCAAGCAAATAAAAAGCAAAAGTTTGACAATTTTAAGATACATTTTACTTAAAAATCTAAAAAATTTTCTACCTAAAAATAAGAAAAACATTTTTAACTACAGTAAGTAATAAATTATAATAACAATTTTATCTTCAGAGTCATTTTCAGAAGAAAAAAATAAAAACAAAACTTAATTGAAATGCAAATCATTTCTTAAACTATGTAATTCGACAATGATAAATTGTTTTATAAATTAATTAGAATTATTCCTTAAATGTTATTGAACTCTGCACAGTAAAAAATGAAGACACAAATTGGGTTGAAAGATTTCTGGGTATAGTAATTTTCCTGAAATGGTACAGTAAGGATTCCAAAATAGTAGAGTATTGTTCCCAAAATAGATAACCCAAAATGGTTCAAAACAGAGCAGATCTTTATTAACATTAAATTAATCAAAATTTCTGAGGTATAATGTATATACTATCTAAGATATTTTAATTGTTTTAATGTCATTAAAAATCAGACTTATTTAAAATGATTTTGTGCTACAAATTGAACTTTCCAAATTGGAACAATTCTGTACCCAGAAATCTTTCAACCCAATTTGGGTCTTCATTTTTTACTGTGTGCAAATTATTCTAACATTGAGATAAATTCATGTATTTGCCTCACATAAAAATTTATTCATTAAAGTTCGACACACTTTACGATTTCATACTTCTCTTTTTCTTGTTTTTTGTCATGTTAAATCGCATATTATTTATAATCATAATTGCTCTAAATGTCTTCTTACCGATATGTTCTGAATATCAATACCTATAGAAGATGTGCACTTTGCCAAGTATTGATGCAATAAAATTAAATGAGATACTTTTCATTTTCTGCAGATTTTATATCTATCTATTGTGAGCGCCATTGTAAGCATTGTTTATCATAAAAAGCTATCAAACAAAACAAAACAAAAAAATATTACAAAGCAAATAAGTAATAGGAGTGAAAATAACAATTTTAAGTTACACTTTACTAAAAAATATATAATTTATTTACTTAAAGAGGAAAAAACATTTCAGTAAGTAATGAATTATGGTAATAAGTTTAAAAGAGAATAATAAAACATAACTGAAATTAAATAAATTCCTTAAAGTATCTAATTTATCTGGTTTAAAAATTTATTAGAATCTTTCATTGCGCATTATTCAGTTGTGTAATTTATCTTAATATTCCAATATTGAGATAAATATATGTATTTACCACACATAAAATGTATGCATTAAAATTCAACGCACTTTAAGATTTAATTTTCCTCATTCACTTGTTCTTTGTTACGTTAAATCGTGTATTATTTGTAAACTTAGTTGCTCTATACGTTTTCTCACCTATATGCTCTGAATATCAAAATCTACCATAAGATACACTTTCCTAAGCATTGATGCAATAAAATGAAAAATCATATGTTCCAATTTCTGCAAATTTTACTATGTACCAATTGAAGTAAGCATTGTTATCATCAAAAGCTAACATAGAGAAAACATGGCGTTTTAAAGTAAACAAAATAAATGGAAATAAATGACAAATATATGGTACATTTTGCAAAAAATCTAACAGTTATTTATTTAAAAAGAAAAGAAAATATTTCTAATTTCGCAATTTCATCTTCAGTGTCACTTTTATTGAAAAAAACTAAAAAAAGGAAAACATAATTGAAATGCAATACATTTATAAATGAATCTAATTTGATAGAGATAAATTGGTTTATAAATTTATAAGAATTTTTCATTGCACATTATTCAGTTGTGCAATTTATCTCAATATAAACCAATGAATCTCAATATCTAATATTGAGATAAATATATCTATTTACCACACATAAAAATTTATGCATTAAAATTCAACGCACTTTAAGATTTCATTTTTTTCACTCACTTGTTCTTTGTCGTGTTAAATCGTGTATTATTTGTAAACTTAATTGCTCCATATGTTTTCTCACCGATGTGCTCTGAATATCAAAACCTAACACAGATGCACTTCGGCAAGTATTGGTGCAATAGAAATAAACGCAATACGTTTTCCATCACAGCAGATTTTACAGCCCACCAATTATCATAAACATTACTATCTTCCGAAAGCTGACAGAAGCCATTTTGCAGCCTGAAGATGATCACTTGATAATTTAATACCGGGCTTGTTTTTTTTCCTAAGTGTCTTTCCCTCCCCCCTTCACATGTATTTAATTAAACTCCAAAATAATATCCTATTACAAAAAGGGTCGCCTCTCATTTTCGTCCAGCTGGA
Source organism: Maratus speculifer (assembly GCA_964019185.1). NCBI lineage: Eukaryota > Metazoa > Arthropoda > Arachnida > Araneae > Salticidae > Maratus > Maratus speculifer. The sequence continues at coordinate 376,556,098 of OZ025289.1, forward strand.
AAGGTGTTACTTTTATTGATTGATCAAAATTGCCAAGTTATTATTAACAAATAAACAATAATAGCGGCAAACTAGAGGTAAAATAATAATTTACCATCTCCCTTTAGCTTTTATCCCATTGCGTTTGCTCATAATTTTTTTACTTAATGATAGGTCACCTTACAGCGGTAATGATAATACTATGCAAGGACTTTTGTTTTTCTGTTTGATCTGCTAGTAACGTCTTCCCACCTGCAGTTTTATGCCCCCCTCCCCCTTTTCTGATATATCCTAGTCCACCCTTATTACTGACCAATCAGCAGATTGAGGGAATCACGATTGTAAGAAGACAAAGAAAGAAGTCTCGATCTGATTTATTTGCTTCTTTGCCCAAAATTTTTTGTTCCTCTTTGCATCCGGCGTTTGTAATATACACCTGTCGCACAGGGATGTGCAAGTCAAAGATAGGTATGATAAATGGATAATTGGTCACTCGGTTTTTTTCCGTAGCGGTATAAAAGATTTTTCTTTCTTTTTTTTTCCTCTCTTTTTTGTGGCTTTTTTCTCTCAGAAAATTGCACAAGTTGCTGCGGATGAAACATTGAGTCAAAACGTAATAAAAAAAAACGATTTTTTTTAATCAATATCATAAAACTTTTATACAACGACTGTTTGTTTTTAGATATCTGTCTTTTAACAGACATCCCCAATATTTTAACAAAATTAAGTATAGGCGCATTGCGTCTTATTTATGAAAACATATAGTCGGCTCTCATTAATTCGAACTCGTCGGGACCACAAGAAACGTTCGACTTATCCAGTTCGAATTATGGAAAGTATGAGAGGAAAACATGGTTAAAGGGGCATTATTACAAGGAAATTAACGTTATGGTATTTTTTAAATATATTTCAGCTGTTATCATTAGAAAACGATTTAATGATAAATTAAAAGATTTAAATACATAAACTAATTATGGAATTAGAAATAGGCACAATGCAAGAAGGGGGTCAAGGAGTCATTGATGGACAGACGGTACACTAAGAAAGCGGATATTAAATGAATGTATGGGATTATATGTATACTAGTTCAGAACAATTCTGAGAAAAATGAAAAAAAAGAAAGTTATTTCGAGGATCTGAAGTCCGTGAAAAAAAAAGGAAAAATGAAAAAACCCTTTTCTCATTAGTTTGAAATAAACGAAGTTAATTCGATTTCTAATTAACGAGAGCCTACTGTAATCGGATTTTATTATTTTTTTACACTAAATTTAAAAAAAAAAATTTCTTGAAAAAATTAAAAAATTTCTTCCTTAAAAAAAAAAAAAAAAAAAAGAAAAAAATGAAAAAGAAAAAAGAAAAAAAAGAAAGAAAAGAAAAAGAAAAAAAACGCTACAACGCGGACTAAAAATTATAGTAGAATTTACTTTAAAAATAATTATAAATGTCGGCAGCGTGCATAATTATTTGGATATTACAGAGTATTTCACGACCCCAAGAGGTGGTTATAACTTAAATAAATCTTAAGAGGTAATCAAAGATAGAATATATCAACGACGACAAACATGTCAGCGATGTCAATAATTGTAGTTTAAAATGCATGAGACTGCATATAACAATATAAAACACTACGGGCGAAAAAAATTCGAGGCAACAACTTCAGCAAAATTATAACAATCTAGTAAAAAATTGACAAATGTCTCAAAAAATCACTCAAAATTAAAAAAAATTGAGATGAAATACAACGTCGAAAATGCACCAATTTAAGGACATTCTTTTTATTAGACTTTCACTTTTTGGTCAATGTGGTATTTTAATGGAAATTTTGCCAAAATAATAAGTTATCGCATGTGTGAATATATTTGTATTTATCCTTCTAAAATATTTGAATATTAGGTTAATTAGTTATCTAACTTACGAAATTTATGAGTTCCAAATCAAAAAATATATCTAATTTAATGAAGTGTATCGCAAAACTTTTCAACCAGACTAGTCTTTTTATTTGAATAAAAAGTAAGGAAATACTTAATGATCTACCGCCCCCCCCCCCCACCCGAAAAAATTTATTTCTTCTAAAATATTTACATAATAGTTTAAAATTTAATTTAAAAGTTTGCATGATCAGAATAGCATAATTGTCATCATATACTTATTTTACAAAGGCTTTGATTTTTGCACTTGATAAAAAAATTATTGAAGCTAAATTGATCAATTTTATTTATTATATATAAAGAATAGGAAAAGTACTATATTTTTTATTTATTAGAAAATCTATACAAACATTGCAGGTCTGTTTTTATTTTCTTTGTGAATATCTGTATATTTTCGAATTATTTACATAATTTAGTTTCTTTTTGTTTAAAAATCCAACAGGACTTACTTTATTTATCTAAGAATGATAATGATTCTCCGGAGTGTAATTTCTGTTGAAAAACTTGTGTTACCTTCTAAATTCAATAATAATCAAAGTCATCATTTGTGATTTTTTCTTTTGTTATTTAAGAAAGAAATTCACAAATAATTAATATCTTGTTGAGTTTTAAATTACAAGAAATTAACAATACATCACTTTTTTTACTAACACCAAATTAATTTTCTGTGTCTTTTATAATTTTAAAGAGACAGCGAATTAGAAAACGATCTATGTACTGGAAATGGATTCGTCATTTGATGTCGGCAGCATACTATCGTTACCAGATCGAGCGCTGGTGGTTAAACTTTTCTACAAGAATAGTGAATCCACAACTATTCCATTGTGAAAGTTTCGCTAGGAGAAAGGACTTAATGAGCAAAAAAGCTCTATTTCATTGAATGGGATACTCAATTTAGTAGGATGTTTGGAAGAAACAAGGTTGTCTGTTTGCTTTTACCTGATTTGCATACAATGTTTCAATATGACGTGTGAGCGCCCTCTATTGGTTATTTTTCGAGACATTTTTTATGATATATGGGAAAAAATCCAAAATCCATCTGATCATCTTCGCACAAACCGAAAAATTTTCCGAGCATTCCTTCTTTAGTTATGGATTTTTGAACTTTGCACGAATTTATGACACACCCTGTATATGTCCACAAGCAAGCATTACTGTAAAATTTACATTTACTGCAATGAAATTTTAGTAAAAGATTTTTAATGCTCCTGGGAATCATATTGGTGCCAAATCAAAAGTTCGATCAAGCTTACACTTCTCATAGCCTTTTATTGTAATGGAATACAATACATATTTGATTCCTGTTTTAAACGAGAAACAGTAAACGTTTTTTATATATAAATGAAATAGGACTTTTCATAAAGAAATAGTTTTTATGAAAAAAATAATTAGTGACTAGTATTTTTCTTAAAAACGGTTAAATATGTTTCATGTTAGAAACAGGGCGAAAACGAAATCATACTTATTTTGCATTAAATAAATAATAAAATCAATTTAGAACCACAGCTGTGACACATTTCGTGTATTCAGTATATCATTTAAAAGAATAAACATTCCATCTAACAGAATTAATTATTTTTCACCAATTTTTAAATAATTCCAGAGAAAGCGACTTATTTCCGTTTAATTTTTTACCTTTTTTCTTTCTATTCATTAAATAATTTATTGTAAATTTTCAGATATCAATAAATAATGCATTTTACTAAAAGTACTGCAAATTAAAACATTTTAATTCATATCAGCACTAGCAGCCTTCGCCCGCTACGCTGGTCAGTTTTTTAAAATAAACTTTGAATCAAACGAAAATTTTAAATCATATTAATTTTTACTTTTATATCGTTTTTTAGACTGTCTGTAATCGGTGAAAAATTAGTCATCTAAAGACACCGCCAAATTAGGTAAATGTGAAGTATCTCACGAACTACTGGATTTAAAAGAAATTGCTTAGTACCATTCGATTCCGCATGAAAAAACATATTTAAATAAGTTATCAGTTGATAAATAAGTATAAAAGCCGATTCTTAAGGAATTTTTTTTAAGTTTGTTCCTTTTTTTACCCCCCCCCCCCCCTTAGGAGTGGAATTTTCGAAAATCCCTTCTTAAGCGGCACTCGATGCTATTAGAAGTATTTTTTACCCCAATTTTCAAGATTTTTGGTTCGGTAGATTTTTTTGTGCTGTGATTAATACGAAATCCAGACTTTCTTTTATATATGGGTGATTCTAGGATAAGAGATAATTTGTACGGCAATCCGTTTAAAACAGAGTTTTTATTCTATATGTTGCTATTTTTTGCAATGAATCGCATCATCTTAATATACTTTATTAAATAACATCACAATTGAATGCCTAATTAAAACACATTTTTCTGAAATTTCTTACAAAGTCTAAAAAAGTCTCTCCCCTGGCATGTCCCCTTGCCGGTTTCAATTTAACTTTCAAACAATACATATATTTTTTCCGTCATATGCTTAGCTAAAGTATGTTTAATTGGAATTTAAGTCATTATACTTACGTATTATAAAATAAAAAATAAAATAATTTTGTTAATTTCAAATAATTTTTAAAATTAACTTTTGTCCCGCTTTTTTGTGTATCTACCCTGTCAAATTTCGTTCCGCTGAAACAAATATAAATACAAGGATGGCTATATCGGAAGTACATCTATTGGCTTGAAGTTAGCAATACTAAACGCGCAAGCCATTTAAGCGTCGCCATTTTTAGTTGTTGCGACGCGATTGTGCGGTGTAGTGGTTTCGCACGGTGATCGTGTATCTCCCCTGGTAAGTCACAAAACTTATAATATTCATTTAATTCAATTGCATTTACTGCCCTAATTAAACAATATGGTAATAATTAAAGTGAAATACACAGTTAACCCAAAAACTAATTCAGAAAGTTAAAAAATTTGAATTTACATGAAAATGTCTCTCCCCTGCCGTATTTCCCCTGGCAAGATAACTGCCAAGGGAGCGAGTCACTGACCAGAAAAAGTTATAAAATATGTATAAAGTGACTTCCCCTTATATGTAAAAGTAAATAAACGAGACAAAAATCATAATTTAAAGGTTTTTGATCAAACTCTTGATCAACTGAAACTTTTCTTTTTGACCGAATTCTCTATGTTTTTGAACCTCTTATCTTAGAATCACCCATATATAGATAAGGATTGAAATTTTCAGGTTTCTGCGCCGAAGACGTCGCCAAATTATAGGAAAATTTGAAGTATCTCACGAACTAATGGATTTAAAAGATTTTGCTTGGTATCATTCGATTCAGCATGAAAAAATACACTAAAATATGTTATCAGTTGAAAAATAACTACAAAATACGATTTTTAAGGAATTTTTTAAAAGTTCGTTCTTTTTTTTACCCCACTTAAGAGTGGAATTTTCAAAAATCCCTTCTTAGCGGCACTCGGTGTTATAAGAAGTATTTTTACCCCAATTTTCAAGATTTTCAGTTCGGCAGATTTTTTTGTGCTGTGATTAATACGAAATCCAGACTTTCTTTTATATATATAGATTAAGGATAATAAAAATCAACTGTACACAAAAGCTACAGTTTTATGAAAAAAATTACAAACTTAATATCGGTTTAAAAAATCTCGACTTATACTGGTTTAATATCGATTTCTTTTTCTGTTTAGTGATCGAAAAAAGTGAATTCACACGTCATCACTCATTTAATTTGTATAATTTTATTTATGAATTGATATTTTTACTCTACATTTTTGTTATGTCTACATTTAGAAAATCTTTTAAAAATGTATATTATTTCTCCCTATTTATTTGACTTTTTATTAATTTTTAGATAACTGTAAAACTTAAAACACTACAAAGGCAAAAAATCATTTAACAAGAAATAGTATAAAAAATAATGCAATATTGAAAATGGCATAAAATTCGCTACCCGCCTAAAAAAATCCGCCCACTTCCGGCGGATTTTTTTCAAATTCAGGGAGGATCGACTAGCCATAGCCATACACTTACACAACAAATTTGGTTCAATTCATTGTATAAATTCATAAACTTTTCGTCGGTAAAATATTGAAAATGGCACAAAAATCGCGATTGCAGCGCCCCCTTCCGGCGGATTTTTTTCAAATTCAGGGAGGGCCAACTAATCACAGTCATACACTTACACAAAAAATTTTATTCAATTTGATACATAACTTCATATACTTTTGGCCGGTACAATATTGACAATGGTACAAAAATTGCGATTGCAGCGCCCCCTTCCGGCGGATTTTTTTCAAATTCAGGGAGGACCAATTAGTCATAGTCATACACTTACACAAAAAATTTGTTTCAGTTCGATGCATAACTTTATATACTTTTGGCCGGTACAATATTGAAAATGGCACAAAAATCGCAATTGCAGCGCCCCCTTCCGGCGGAATATTTCAAAACTGAAGGAGGACCTGCTTGCCACAGCCAGAAACATTCACAAAAAATTTGGTTCATTTCTATGCATAACTTCAAACACTTTTTGATGGTAGAATGGCGACATACACACAGACACACGGACAGACAGACATTTTGTAAAAACAGGTTTTTTGGAGTCTCTGACCCCTAAAACGTGCAAATCCGTCGAAAAACGGAAGTCGAAAAAAATTTCGTTTACATCACTTTCTTCTATTGAAGATAGAAGAAAGTAAAAAAATTTATACCAGAAAAAAATGTATCAAATTTAACTGTACACTGTAAAACATTTGTGGTAACGTTACTCCATAAAATTGGTGGCAGCTACGATTTGCACTTCATTGAGTAATTTTTCACTTACATAATGGAGTAATAAAAACATGCATTACTGGTGTAACATTGCAATGTTACACTGATTATATCGATTAAAATACTCCACCAAATTGGAGGCAGCAAGGCTGCCACCAGTTTTATGGAGTAACGTTACACAAATGTTTTACAGTGTATGTGTTTAACTGTCAAAGACCATTTTCGTTGTTTACATTCCAACATGTAGTGTAGATAATAGGGAATTGCAGATTGTACATCAAATACAATGTAATACAAATTAAACAAATTTCTTTTACTCCTTCTAAGCTCGTTATTTTGACGAAACAGGTAATTTGTGAGAATTTTTTCAATTGGATTACTTCATGTAATTAAATGAATATGACATAATTATAGAATAAATGCTAAAAAACTGTTGAAATAAAAGTTTAAAAAGTGGCCATAAGCTATTTTATACAGACGTATAAACGATCGCTTTTAAATTAGAACAAATCAAAATCTTAGCAACAACTATTTTCTTGCGAATAATTTCCTTTTAGTGTTATCTGGGTAACAATCCATTTAAATCTTTGTTGTAAAAACCCATTTTACATGCTCTTGGAATAATTACTACGAAAATCATTTTAAAAAGCTAGTAATAGCCAAAAAAAGTAATATCGATGAGTTCTGAATGTATTTCAGACGTTCGAATGAGTTTCAATCTCAAACCATTCAATGAATACCATTGTAAACGTTTAATAAATCTCAAATAATAAAATAAACAACTTCTAAAAATTTTATTTTTAAAATTTTACTAATTATTTTGGTTTTAAAATTACTTTTTTATTATCTGCATTTAGTTATGCTAGTGTATGTCTTTACATTTATCATTATCACTTCATTTATGCTTCACCATTTTCTAATCTAGCAAAACCGCGATCCATTGTTTTTCAAGGAGTACGAGGAAAAAAGCGATGAATGCGGGAAAATGATGAATGCGGATTAACTTCAAAATACGAAAAGTACAATGTTTATCATTACTAATGCATGCAATGTATACAATATACTAATAAATACTTATTTGTTGCTCACTAAACTGTAAAATAAATAAATCTAAGTTATAGAAAACTCATATTTATTTTTAATAATCAACAATTTTAATTGGTGTTTCGTTCATTTTTTTTAAAATCAAAAAATAACTTTTCAGGATATACAACATTTTTCTGTAATTTCATATGCATATGTAAAAGTTCATCAAATTCTTCATCGGCATGAACGTTATCCGTTGCCCCTTCATTATTATTTTAATTTTTTGCATTATCACACATTTCTCTAATGCTTAAGACATCATATGTCGAAATATTTTGATCATTGGAAGCATAGATTTGATCACGGCTGCCAACATCTTCCGCTTTTTTGGCCCGGAAAAATTTTATAGTAAATTTTATTATTTCAATCATATAATCTGCTAATCAAAAGGAAACAAATTCTATTAAATATTTCCAGGCCGAAAAATCAGAAGAGTTGGCAGCTATGGGAAACATAATCGCAAACTCTGTTATATTCAACCATTCTTCGTCTGCATTATTGTTGTCATTATCAACACAAACAGCACAAATGAGTTATTTTAAGATAAAGGAAGTAATTCCAGTTTATATATCATATGGATTTGCATGACCTAGAATTTCATTTCGGTGAGGAGAAAAAATTATCACCGACGAATGTGGGAAAATGACTTTTTGAAGAACGGTGCTTGCGGTTTCATTAATATTATTTAAGTATAATTTGTGCAGGAACCGTAGAAATAAAACGATCAATGCGGGAAAACGATAGATATGGGAACGATAAATCGGGGTTTCGCTGTATAACAAAATATGTTGAATTAAAATCACTAAATACTGTTTCCAATATTTGCTTTTTCAAGCATGAGTCATTCTTAAGCAAGAATTTTTTCAAGTATGCATCATACTTCCTCTTAAATTTAATTAAACAGCGACTTGCCTAAACAAAAATTTACGATATAAAAGAAAAAAAAATCTTTAAAGTTTTTTAATCTGTTTTATTTTGTTGCAATATATTTTTGAAGAATTTTTAAACATTTTCTATAACCTATAACCATATTATTAATAGGTAAAATAGCTACTAACATATTAGTTAACTTTCAGCGCACCTTACATTTCATCATTGGCACAGATACTTTTATTTAAAGTAGGATGTTTCGATCCCTAGCCATTTTGGTTCTGTGACATTTAACTTCCATCAAGCTGAAGTTTTATGCACTGAAATATGTGGCATAAAAAAACTAAGCATAGTTTTTTATTATTTTATTAACAATATTTAAAAGGTTCGAAAAAATTACGAAAACAGCCAAAAATATTTATGGCAGTTTATAGTATACATAAAATAGCTAATACTAACAATAAATAATAAAACTTAAAACATTCATACTGTTAAGTAATAATAATAATAATAAGACAATGTTCCATGTAAAATTATATCACATGTTTATTGAAACAAATTTTCATCTCGATGTGATATAGTTATTACGAATTATAAGAGTTCAAATTTATTGGATTATTATATTCAGCTTTTTCTAAAACTTGGAGAAAAAAAAGAGGGGGGAAATAAAAAATAAATTAAAAAGTTTCCAATAATTTTAAACTTACAACATTTGGAGGGCCCAGAACAATTTGAATCCAAGTTATAAAGTGGCGGGTAAAGAAATAGCAAGGGATCTAAATGGCAAGGGACCAAAATGGCAAGAAACCGCAATGCCTCGGGACCGAAATGTTGTGAACCCACTTTTAGCTTTGTACTAAGATTACCACGCCCTTGAAATATGTATAAATAAATTAATAAAATCTGATCCGAAATTTTTCACCTATATAAACAATAGAAAAACATCAGCCACGTGTACATTTGTTTACAATTTTTGTCTCGAGTTTGAATTTCCAATGCAGTATGTAAGTATTTCTAACGCTTAAAAAGTTCCATTAAAATTAATTATTGTTTTTACATTCACTATTTTCATCAAAAAAAGCGTTTTATAATAAAAAATATCTAGATTATCATCACCATAAACAAAATTGCTGACCAACTATAAATAAATAAACTAATTAAATTAAATGCCTTATCATTACTCAGTTAAAAACCCGCCAAAAATTCAACCTCCTGTTTTTCAAAAGATTCCACCACAAGTTGTTTACAACCATGATTACATTATTCTATATGTTTAAATTACTTTCATAAAATATTAAAATTTAAATAATTTAAAGAAATAACACACTAAATATCCAAACCCGGAGAAAAATACTCTTATCTGCAATTTTAAGTATCTGAAACAAGTATGGAATTACTTTTTCCTGCCTAAACTTTGATAAATTTCTGGTAAACTCAGTAATGATTCATACTATTATATAATCCAATGTATGTCATACCAACATGGACGACACATATCAATATATCAACATGGCCATTACATATCAACATATCAATACAGATAGCAAATAGCGCTGTAAAAAATATTTTTTCCACTTTGAAAATAAATCTCTGCAGCTAAAATCAAGTATAATGTACGTCACTAAAGGATGATTACTGATAAACGATTTTTTTTTAAATCAGTCACGTGTGCGTCTGTTTACAACTTTGTATCACGTGTTTTGATTTTCAATGCATTATTGATTCTAAATCGTAGCACTCATCTTAAACGGCTACGTGAAAACCAATTATAATTATCGTCTTTGCTGTAACAACAGAAAAAATAGACTAGTTTATAATCTCAGAAAAAAAAAATCTTCATTATACAGAGAAATTTTGATCAACAATAGTTGGAGCAATTAATAAATGAAACGAAATTCCTTACCATTACTCAGCGAAAACGGCGCCAAACCATTCAACCTCCTGTTTTCGAAAAGATTCCACCACGCGTTAGTTACAATCATGCTTTTCCAGAAATCACTTCTGCTCTTCCCGGATTCCGGAAAGTAGCGATCCGGGAGAGAAATCCGGGAGCGATCGTCTGCCTCCGGATTGCACCTGCGCTGAGGGGTAGGTGGAGAATTGGCGGGATTGGCAGAAGAAGATGGAGAGCGATGGTGACAGAGCAGGATCACACAGGTGTATACTTGTGTGTTTGTCACAGTGGGAGGAGACACGACGACCGGGCAATTTTATTTGTCCTAAAGTGGGTGACGTAACATAATTATGAATCCAAGGAACTGATTTACGTCTTCAGCCGGTTTTTTTTTTTCATGTTTCCCAAATGGGACAGAATATGTTTTTAGCACAAAAGGGTTTAATTAAAGCAATAATGCGTATTTTTCCATTTTCTTTTTATTATCTTTCTTTTATTTTTAGTTAAATTAAACAGAAATTGAAAAACTGAGTTAAATAAATAACAACATAATTTTTTAGAATAGGATTTTGTTTAAAGACAGAAAACCATCTTAACCCAGGCATGTCAAACACATGGCCCGCGGGCCACAATTGGCCCATCGGGAACTTCTCTGTGGCCCACCAAGCATTTAGCATTTTCGTATGTTTGATTCAGTTCTTAGTTGATGTAGGATAAATACACTTTGCATTGCAAATACTGCAGCGTTGCAAAATTGGAGAATGATTTTATTCAAAATATCTACCGTTATTTCAGAGTACTAATCTTCATTACATTCAATGGCAGATATCGACATACATGAAATTTAATGATCCGCAATTAAATAAAGAAAAGCCAAAATTTTTAAATTAATAGTTGTTATTTTGGATGAATTTTTTTTTACAGTTTCGTATAGAAGAAGCAAGCAAAACCAAATCAACAACATTGTGGCATAAAAGGTGCAAACATACTGTCATGAATATGATCAAATCTGACTCATTTTTAAAATTTCGTTTCCAGGTGATAGTTAAGCAAAAGTTATCAATAAGAAAATTAAGAAGAACATTTCTTAATCTGAAAATTAAAAAAATTTTTAAAAGTTTATGTTTTGTTTTTCCTAATAGTTTATTATGTGTTTTATGTTGAAACGAATACATTATTCTATTGCTCTCTCTGATTCACTATGACATTACAAAGTAGTGCGTGGTGTTTGCTAGGTAATAAAAATGTATCGAAAATCAATTAAAATACAATGCTAATTTCTAATTAAAAGTCATTAAAAAAATCAAAAGAAATAAATAGCTTTAAAAGAAAAAATGACACGATTTCTCGTTATTTAAAATAATATTAATAATAATAGTAAAAATAATAATAATAACAAAAAAAATTATCCGTTTTTATTATTTGGCTGCATGCATAGTTGAAAGCGAGCATTTTAGACATAAGCTCATTAATTAATTTCATTCTTAATGAAATCAATTAATATATGTTAGTAAACATGTATTAATATGTTAATAAACATATCATTGTAAATTATCACTGTGTGATCTTTATATTTCTTGATGATGAAAATATAACATCACAGATTCATAAAAGTCAATTTATAATAATTTTTATACTCAAACAAAGACTTAAATTTGTATTTGATATGTAGAAACTTCGTTGAAGTTTGCCAAGAATTTACTTGCAAATATTTCGAAAAAAAAAAACACAAATACCTAGAAATAGTTAGGGAAAATAAATAGATTTCAAACGGTAACTTCAGTGAAAAAAGTATGTTCATGAAACATATTAAAAGTTCATCTGCTTTTAAAAACAACAATTGGATGCATTCGCATACAACTCGAAATCGCTCAAGTTAGAATAAAGGATGTCCAGAATAGTTAAATGAATTTAAAAATATGCAGGGGCATTTCTATAAATATTCATGATACAACCAGAAATTTCAATAATCGCATGAAATCAATAATTTGAATATGGTTTGCTACAACTGAAAATTTTCATTAAACCAACAAATTTTCATTAGTAGACAGTAGCTATCAGTAGCCAGCGACAAGTATTTTTTAATAGCCACTTATTCTCATTTAGTGGCCCCATGGTCGGTGGCTAGCGTTAAATTTGTCCTTTAACCCCTTGCGGCGCAGTGGTTTCATAGATATACCACTTAATTTTAATTCCCAAACGCCACATTGACTTCGGAATTTTGCTTAAAAAAATTACGCTTTATTGAATGAGCGAAATATAGCTTTTTCTTATTTACAAATAAAGTTGTTTTCAAATTCCGGTGTCAGTCATTAATTTCAACACTTAAGCAAAGAATTTGTTCTGCGCCGCAAAGGGTTAACTTTATATTTATTGAAAATATAAGTGTAAGAAGTTTTACTCTGTGGACAGTTTTTTTTTTTTTTTTTTTTTTTTTTCGCAGACACGATATGTATTTAAAAATAACTGAGGAGAATCAGGATATTATTCCTATGCCGGATCAATAACCATAGCTATTATATTTTAATCAATTATGATTTTTTTTTCATAATATTATATTGTAAATAATTGTGTTCTATCAATGATTGGTTTTATAAAAAGTTGCAATTACAACATAAAAAAAAATGCAGATATTAGGGTTACAAATTTAGTAACAGATTTTTGTATTATTTTGATATCGTTTTAAATTTTAAAAAGTTCAATATGTGTTTAAGCATGTTTGTATTTTTATTTTAACTTGCTTTTCATTACATTTGACAGTGCACTTTCGTAGGGTATTTTTGCTACAGATTTGTTTGTACTAATAAATATTTGTAAACATTTTCTGGTGCGTGTTTCTAATTTTCCTATAGATAGTTTAAAAAATAAATATGCATTTTTGTTTGCTTGTTTGTTTTTTAAAACAATGCTGTATTTTTTTATGTGCAGTTTTCATTTTGTGCGATAGTCATTAATTCACTTCTTTATTTTTTGTAATGTGGCCCGCGGCCTTCTGTACAGTGCTAAATCTGGACCGTGATTGGTAGATGAATTTGACATACCTGTCTTAACCCATTCAGGACGAGCATTTTTTACAAAAAAAATTAATGTTTTATCACCGATTTTTTAAGCAAAAAATTTTGCCTAATTCAATCGCGAAAATATTCGCATAGAATAGAACAATATTTATAGTAAAATTTTACTGGTGTGAATAATCAAGGTTTCTTAGCACCTTATTCGGCACGTATACCGTTCGTTCGTCCCCAAGGGGTTAAAAACTAAATGTGTCAACTTAATCTTCCGGGTCAAAATTGTTTCTTAATTTTGGGGGAAGAGATTACTTATAAGTTTTAAAAATCAAGAGTAGCTATAAAATATATCTATTAGCCGCCTTACAGTATATGATAAGAATCTTCAAATTTTTGCTGAAATAAGTTTTCATCACAAATTTTGAAAGCTAATCTTCGCTTTATCTTATGTCAAAGATTCTGTTATTTAAACAGGATATTTTTTACAATTCATAAATAGCGGTAATTTTTAATTAATTTAAGAAGACAATGTAAGAATATTCGTAGTTAATTTAATTTAAAACTTTTTAGCTAAAGGTGTTAGAGAGTGAGACCTTAAATTACCTTCACTATTATAAAACCTATGGGCGTTGAATGCATTGTTATTTTTAATATAACTCCTTAAAAAAATTTTATTTTATTTTTATTTATTTATTTATTTATATTTTATTTTTTTATTTTATTTATTTATTTATTTATTTATTTATTTATTTATTTATTTTTGGTTTTTTTCTCTGTACTCTTCTTAAAAGATGTTTCTTTCTGTTTTAGTTGCCAAATCATTTTTCAAACATATGTTTCATTTAACAAGTTATGAGTAAAAATCTTAACGAAGTTGATGAACTACATGAGTACGGCACTCCAACTAAAATTCATGACCCAATTATCCAAAAGGAAAATGAAATACGAGTTTACCCTCTAAAAAATTAAGAAAGATACCAAAAGGTTAAATAGAGCCTCGAATTAACTTTTACATTGTATTTTTAACATTTCCAAAATGGAAAGTTTGACTAATGCAGGATAACACCGAAACCACTTCAGGAAATCTGAATGTGAACAATAAGCGAATCTACTAATCATATAACTATTATTTTAACAGAGACAAATTGATTGGTAAAGTTACCATATAAATTGAATATTTGCAACTGAGAGAAAAAAGGCATGATATTTGGCCTACGATGCCACCGATACCCGGCGAGCATATTTCCCTGAGAAAACATCTGATCTTTTATGTATATAGCTTAATAGAATAAACCGCAGATAGAAAATCTTCATATAAACTAAGCGTAAGAAGATTCAAACCAAGTAACTGGTTTCGATTCTGAGCCTGGACATTTTTCCGCTTAGTTGGAAATATTAATTTCGTATGGTAACTATGCCAATCAATTTGATTGTGCTGAAATTGTAATCTACCTATGCATCGTTTGTATGGAGTTCCTTTATCTATGGTTTATTCTGTTGAGCTGTCTACCAAAAACTAAATCAAAAACTCAGCACATCAAGACCATTTCCTATTTACTTAAAGATGTTTTCATAATTCGATGACCTGAACATTAATTGTCTCTCAGTTTAATTTCAAATAAATTCAAGGCTTTCGCCCAAAAGAAATATCTTCAAAAGCGTTCAATTTTTTTTTCGCTCAAAAACAATATATTTAGTTTTTCCAGGTTAACGATTAACACTCTCTGGTTAACAATTAACACTTTCAAACATACATAAACAAAAAAGATGGGGAAAATATTACTCGACATTTTAACTAAAAAAATATTGCAAGTAAGTAGCGATGTACCTCAACAACAGAAAAAACTTTTTATTTTTTAGAAGTTCAATAGAAAAAATCATTTGACAGATCTCTTTCTATCTCATTAAGGGCAAAAATGACGCTTTGTGTTTTAGGACTTTGGGTTTTTGTGACAAATAAAATGTATTTCACCATCAATATTAAGTAGAACAAGGAAAAATAAACATGCAAGATGCATAAAGTATGAAATAGTTTCCAAAACTTACAAAATATTGAAACATTATTTTTTTCATGTTAGAAAAAGACATCTAAATAAAATCATCAGCTATACATGCCAGTTTCATTATGTTTAAAATGTGTAATATCTCTAAAACACACTGAAAATGTTTTCACTTAAAATGTGTACAGTCACGGTTAACGATTGAAATTATAAGATGATGTATCTTCTCTCTAAATATTTCCATTAGGGGTCGAATGTTACTATACAGGGTGTATCTGAAAAGGGGACAAAAGTTTACGGGGTGATAAAACGCGAACGAACAAATTTCGTCACAGAGTGTATGATCGAAATGCAAATGGTGAGAAGATAAAACGTAATTTCCCACTCTCGTAGTTAAAGAATTAACACAAGAATGAGAGGAAATACTTGAAAAAAGATTTTATTAATAGGAATTTAATTAATGTACATGCTCAAAAGATCTTCCGCCATTTGTAATGCAAGTTTTACACCTGCGGTATAGGGACTTATGCATATTTGTGAAGACACCAGGCATTTCCCGAATATCGCAAGCAATAGCGGCTGTCGTAGCAACTAGATCCATATCGGTTTCAATGGGGCACTCGTAGATTAGGCTTTTAATATGGTCACACAGGAAAAAGTCAAAATCCAAGAGATCCGGCAATCTTGGTGGCTAAAATATGGGACCATCTTGACCAATCCATATCCATCGCTCTTGAGCAATGAAAAACTACCTTTTAACTTCTCCCCGCTTACATTCCAGCCATACTTTTTATAACAAAATTTGTTCGTATAGTTGCGTTCTATCTAATATTCTAAAGTTTTAAAGTTTTAATTCTAAAGCTATTCTAAAGTTTTGCCCCCTTTTTCAGATACACCCTGCATATTGTTTGCACAGAACCGTGCTGTAATGACCGATCCAAAAAAAGCTTGTGAAAGTAATTCAAAGCATAATTTTTAAAAATGTAGTTTTTTATTTAATAATAAAATTTGATATCCATATAAAGTAACTTTCCGAAAAAAGGCACTTAATTGAATAAATAATGTAATTATCTTGTTCACAAAATAGTTGTAAGTATTAATAGATGGAATGAGATGAAATAGATAAAGAAATTATACAAATATCTCGTCCATTCCTTAATTAAGTTAAATTAAATTAAATCACAAATCATTCTTCTTTATCCAATAAATATTTCAATACATTATATTATATAAAACCATTAAAGCATTTTTTTGCCTATTCTTTAAAAATCTGACAAATAGAAACTTGAAAAATGTTTTCACTCTAGAATGACAGAGTTGATCCATGGATTCTACACATCAGCTCCTCATCCGCGTATATTGTGATTTAGGACTAGTACGATTTCGGATTTCATAACTGCAACTGCGCTTAACTTTGTTGGAAATATAACAGAATACAACACATGATTTCTATAAGAAATTTAAAAAGAAATTGAACTGTAATACTTATTTTTATGGAAATTTTATTAATAAAAAATTCGAACTAATGAAAGTATGTTTTCGATAAACGACGTCATTTGAAATTTGGTCGGTGCGAATTCGTACTAGTGTACTCAAAAATATTCAAACAGGATTAAATCTAGAAAATTACCTCAATTACAAATTTTTAAAATTTTTACGTTACCGTCAGTTTCTTGATGTTATTCTGTATAATCCATAAATAAATAGTAATAACAAGAAGATATCTGTGAAAAGTTTTATAATCGTTTATAAAATTAAGTTCTATAATACAAATTTTTATTTTTAAGTGATTTAATATTAGATTCTTCCGGTTTTCACTCTATCTTAGTATCATTTGCATTAATTTACTTGATGATAAACTATTGTATCTCATCTAGAGTAAAATGAAGATAAGCAGTGTTGAATTCAGATACTTTTAAACGGATGGGATTCCTGTGACTCAACAGGGTACATTATAGAATTCCGGGGGGGGGGGGGGGATTGCACTTTTTGATAATTGAAAAACAAAATCTTAAATCTTCCGAGGGGGACATCTCATTGCAGCCGGCGGAAGATCCCCCCCCCCTTCCCACCTTTTGACTGGGGACAAGGTATAAGTGAAGAATTTGAAATAATAGAATAAAAAGCCATTTCTAAAATTAAAATTAATAATCTGAAGTTACCCCACTTATTAAAAATACATTTGCATGTAAAAGTTTTAAAGATCAATGTTTCACCATAGTCAAAAATTAAAAACGTGGATTATGCTACGGATAACATTCGACAAAATATTTTTTTAAGAAATAAAAGATATTTTAGGTTTTAACTTATCTATAAATTAAATATTTTTGAAAATTTATGACTCGTGTTGCAGAATTTTCTTTGGAAATGCGACCAAATTATTCTTTTTATGGTCATATTTATCAACTTATTCCCAATTAAAAAGAGTAAACTGGAAATTGGCTGTATATGACATTAAATAACTTTCAGCTTCTTTTTTTCAAATAGGAGCTTTCTAAAAGGATATATTTTTCGTTATTTAAAGGCATTTAGTTTCTAGACTTTATACATTTATATTTAAGATTTGGCAATTGATGTTAATACCAGTACTAAAAGTATATGAAAATCATTATGCCTAAATATTTTGGCAATTTTTGGTATAATTTAAGATGTCTCATTGCACATATCTCCGGAAAAAGTTAGTTTTCGAAAAATGTAAAAGAATATATAATTTGCCCGTGAAAAATCAGACAGAATGTTTACAGCCTCTCTTCTAGAAACATACTGTCTTAAGCAAAGACGCTGGACATAAATTTGTTTCCATTTACTTTCTCCTGCATTTTTCAAAAAACGAAATTATAAGGGCTTTCAATTTGTTGGGTACTTTTAAAGAATACGCATATATATAATTATTAACTTGTTTTACATGTTGTAATAATTTTATTACTGAAATTGTTTTTATATGTTATTCTATTTGTATAGTATACTTGTGCATGCTGATTTTGCAAAGCATATCATCAGTAATACCATCTCAGCATTATATGCATGTCGTACTTACTATTATTCAAATTGTATCCAAATTACTTGGCGAGATGTACCAATTTTATAATTTGTATATAATTTTCAAACTCACAACAGAATATTGTAAATGTAAATGGAATGAAGCCGCGGGACATCAATTATAATAATAACACAATATATTCTCTGTGCAGCGGAAACATATATTATCCGATGTAATATGTAGCAATGTAAATATTGGTTTTGGTGGAGTAAATGAATTATTTCTACCAGAAGTCGGGAACATATCGCAATTATAAATCATTATTTTAGGCGTCTGTGAAAGAATTTCTGTTTCTGTGTTACATTTTCTCTCTCTCTCTCTCTCTGGTTTCAGGTTTATGAGAAATGCAGAAAATGGAAAATCATGTAACTAAAAATTATTTTCTGTGGTTTTAATAACCAATTAAAATTACTAATTTGTGATTCGTGCATTTAGAAAGTAAACTAAATGGTGAATGCGTTTCTCATACGTCTCTACTTTTATTAATAAAATTACGAATTTAAATATTTTTAAGACTAACATGTTGCCTGCCTTTAACCGGTAATCTGATTTGACTTCCGGCTGAACCCAATTTTAAATTACCGGGCATGGATAATTTTAAAATTTTATGCCATATACACTCCCTAATAATGTGCAGAACCTTGTGCATATTTTCCACATCTGACAAGGAGAAAAGAACCACTGAAGCATTTTGCCTTCCATAACAAATCCCTTGGTATCATTTTTAAAATCGTGATTCATGCAACGCGGAACAATTTACCAATCAGCCAACTATGCACATGCACCAACTGACGTTAACTCCCATTTCACGCTCACGCGAGCTACGAAAACAAATTCGACCTATCTGTGCATACTACTCGGGATAAACTCACATTTTAATTGGACTTTCATTTTCCCAAAACGCACCTTGGCCTCGGGCATATAAAGCAAACAGAGACGATCAACCTGGAAAAATGGGTCCGGCGAAAGAAAGAAAAAAAAATACTGCATATGATCATCTACCATCCCCCCGAAAAACAACAGAAATCGGTCCGCAGATGTGTAAAACGGAGCGCATGAGGCGAGCGTGACTTTTGCACCAGAACGCGACCCATCCGAGCGACGAACTTTCGCCATCCGCCTCGAGGGGGCAGAGCAGGGGGTTTGCAAGAGATAGATGGAGCAGAAAGACGATCAGCATCCTCATCCTTCGCATCACTTTCTCCTACCACCCCCTCCCCCCTGCTACCTTCTCCCCGCTTCCCCGCCAGATCTCTCCCGACGTCGCGCTGCGAAAGAATTGGGGGAATAGTGGTGCACGGTGGATGCTCCATTTTTTTTTCGCTCTTGAATCTTATTTATGGTTGTATTAATCTACGGTCTTGTGTGTTATGTATTTTCCTCGGATCGTCTGATTAATTTAAATAATGATATAATTTCGTCAAAAGTTTCTCTAGGCAAATGAGGTTTATAATAGTAAATTAAAAATATATAAAATTATATAAAATTATCTTGGTTAATCCAGGGCTGTCTGAGCCACGGCTCATTGATGCGATGAATGGTGGCTACAGGGAATCGAAAATTTTCTTAAAATACGGAAATTATAATTTATTTTAATTTTTTGGTTGGGTAATACATACATTGAAAACTATTGCTTAGATGTGATGCAAGTATAAGTTTACTGTTGAAAGAATGCATTCAGTGTATTTCCTATTTTATGAATGCTACAATAAATGGGGTTTGCAGAATATAAAAAAAAATGCTTTAAAACAGGAGCAGCTTAAAGCATAACGCGGGCGGGGAGGTAATCTTTGAAGGTTTTCCCTGCGCCCTTTCTTATGTCACTGGTTTTTTTTAATGATACAGATCAAATTTAAAGAATACTTTTTAAAAAAATAAATAACATTTTCAGATAATTTTTACTTTATAATTAAAAGGTTTCTAGCTCCTTTCCTCTTACAAAACCTTTTTCATGTCATCTGCTTCAAAAAAGAATGTCATTCTAAAGTTACTACTTTATGTTATCTTTTCAAATTACTTTTGCATAGAATTTATGAATTGCCAAGACCTTACGTCTAGCACAATGAAATATATGTTCAATGTATGACATACAAGTTGTATGACTTACAAGAGTACCACTACTCTGGTCGTCGTACAAGAGCAAACTTTCATCAATATTTTTGAATAGTAAATATCACCGAAATTTCACATTTAAATAAGGCCACGATTACTATACAAAAATACTAGCGTAAGTTAATCCCTGCAATAATAAGACTCCGCCAACTACAACAGAGACATAACAAAACGGCGCCCTTCTGGGTGAGGAGGCTACTGTTTATTGAAAGGTTGGACAGACTTGCCTTAAACTATCGAAATTATTAATTTATATAAAAATTGTTAGTTTATTCATACATACACATAAAATAGTGCTTAAATAGGATTCAAATATAAATTTATTGTTAACAGAATGTACCAGTATATTTCCTAATTCAGGGTTGGCGAACCTTTTTATAGCTGCGTACCATTTTTTCTTTAAAAATATTTTACATGACTTAAATAATATAATTAAATAAATGAAATATGTGTATTAAATAAAAGAATCGCCAACGGTACAAAAAGAATTAATTAAACTATTATTATTAATGTTATTACTAAATGTCAAAGAATAAATAAAGTCATAATAAGAAAAGCATAGACATACATTGTTATTTGGACATAAAGAAAGTAACAGAATAATTGCTAAGACAAAGCAATAGTAGATGAAAAGACATGTACTATTAATAGTACACCAAACCCGAAAGGGTTAAGTAGCTCTGGAATAAATTTTTGAGTTACCATAATTTTAGCATTGGTACTTTTACAAATGCTGTAATTTATTACTAATGCTATATATATTACATGCTTATTTAATACTATATATATTAATTTGCTATATATATTTATTTAATGCTATATATATTAAAATTCTACACTTTCAAGTAAATCCAATTTAGACAAGATCCGATCATTTAAGTTTGTGTTTTTTATAAAATGTCATTGTATACTGATTCAGAGTTGAAAGCAGCATTGTGCCAAAATTACTCTCTTTCCGTGCCACTTTTCGCAAGCGTGCCATAGATTCGACGTCCCTGTGTAATCTGATAAAGCAGGGACAATTTATGGATAAAGTTTCTTGGTTTAACCCTTTATCTACCGAATTATGAATTCATGAAAATTTTACATTCTAAAGCATTTTACGCAAATTGTTTAAACTAAATTAAAAAATTTACATAATCATTTAATAAATATTTGAAGGATTTTAGAAGGATTGAAGGATTTAGAAGGGTTAATTAAATTCGAATTTACAGGGATTTTTTGCAATTTTTATAACTCACTCAAACCTTTATTTTTAGTTATTTTCTTAGTATTTTGTAGAATTATAAAATGTACAAATATGATGTTCTTACAATATAAATAAAGAAATATTTCTGCATTGAAAAATCCCCATTCTCTTTCCTCTGCGCCAAGAAAGCTGAAAAGATGCAAAGGCAAAATAAATCATCCTTTTAAAAATATTTTTGTTTTGTATAACCAATAATGCTTTTGGAGAAGACCCAGTGGCGTGGTCGGTAGCGGCAGCTGCTGCCACAACGCGGGTTCCCGTTTCGAATCCGGCTACGGGCATGGATCGTGTGTTGTCCCTTTGAAGTGTAATAAATATATGTAATGGATATCTGTAATCAAAATGTATTCTGTATTGTCTCTGCTTCAGTGTATTATGGATCAATCGAGGCGACAGCCATAGCAGCTATAGGCCTCAAAGCACTGTCAATTCAAAGCTCAAATGCTTTTGGACCAAAATAAAGTAATGTATCTGTAACTCATTCTAAAAAGTATTACAACTAACAGACGCATTAAAAGAATTTTATAATAAGTTATTTTAATGGTACTTATAAGTACCGTCGGTAGATAAAGGGTTAAATGAATGCACCTGCTTGAAATATAATTAATTCCACGAAACAAATTAGTAAAGCATTTATGTGATGTTATGGATATAAAGATTTTTTTCCTTTTTCAAATAAATGTACAGTTAAAAGGGAAATCTTATGATTTTAATGTTTTCGATATAGGTCAGTTTTTAGTAGTCTGACTACTTAAAGTGAATAAAATTCCAATTATACTGAGTTGAGATTGCACAAAATAAAGGTACACCTTTCAAGCAAAGTAAAAAAATGGTTAATCTATACTCCAATGTTTGATACAGTGTACTTTCCAACACTTATTAACCCTTTGCGCTGGAGAGATGACACTAGTTTTGTCAGGTGTCCCTCGTAAATCGGGATACCAGATGCTTTGGACACCACTAATATCTTACAGTTCATTTCAACATCTTTTATAACAGATTATTCGGCCACTGGATAAGGCGAAAAAAATTAGTTTAAAATACTGATGTCCAGAATATTTGGAGCACCTATTTACGCGGCACACTAGAGGTCAGTGTGAATCACATCTCAAGAGCAAATGCTTAATTATTAGGTGCGTTCGTAATTATGTATATAAGTAGCATCTATAGTTATCGTTCAGTCCGTCGCGTCGGTCCGTAAGTCCGCATATAACAACACAAAAACTACTCAACCGAATTGTATTAAATTTAAAATAAAGAGTTATTACATAATTTTGTCGAGTCATTTCAAATTTTATGAAAATCAGATGCATAGATCAATTACAGGGACGATCAAAAGTATCCCGTCACATTACGGTCAATGGGGGAAAATGTTTCAAATGAATTTTAATGGTGCTATATTCATTCGAACATAATAAAATTGATAAGCAAATATAAAGTACTTATTATAGTATGTATTTTGCATAATCTGTAGTGCAAAGAACATTTGTTATTTATTTACAAGGCCACACAGAAGTATTCCATTACATAATGGTATAGGGAAAACATTGTTTGGTGCGCATTTTAATTGTAATTAATTATTTACAACTTTATGAGATTGATATATAAAAGTGATATTTTAAAAACTTCGGTACCGTACGAACGCACTTCATTTGCCACGCTTCACGTGCAATTTCCTAGTTTTTAATATTCATTGTCAGAATAAATGCAAATCGTTTGGATGTGATAAGTTGAATGAAAACAAATATACAGGATATGATTATAAACAAATATCCCAACTCTAGAGAGCTATTATAAAAGAAAACAAAAATAAAAGTAAAGCCTTATTGTTCACCGGAAATCAAAAATAACAGTTTAAAGTTTAAATTAAACCCTGTTAAAAGTATTCAATGTGAGACCTTCAACAAACGAGGCGATTATATCGAGGCGATTCAATTACTCATCCCACACTTTTCTTCGCATGATATTTTTATGTGGGGCATCATCAAAGGTCAAATGATTGTTTAACTGATACCAACTGATGTTAAAAAACTTAAAACGCGTGTATCTGCAGCCATTCAAAGAATCACAAAGGACAGGCTGAAAAAGGGGGGGGGGGGTATATTTCCGATATCATTCATGTTTTGAAATGGTTTCACATTGAAAACTTATAGCTGTGTTGACATTAAATCTTCATTTGTTATTTTTCATTTTTAATAACCAACAGGGTTGTACTTTTTTCTTTCAATAGCCCTATAAAGTTTAAATATTCATTTATAATCACCAGTGGCGCCAACTTATATGGGCCCATGGGGTCAGAGCCCACCCAGTAATTTTGAATCCTACCTTGCCCAATTTTCATTGTTCTATTTAGTGATTTCTTTCTTTTTCTTTTTCTTTTTTTATTTACTCTAGAACAAAATTTATTTTGTCAATGACCATGTGTTTTAATTCTCCAACTGACTCCCATAAATCCCGAATGAATGAAATGCCCATGCCCATGTTTACTTTCTGCTGTTTCAATTTGTAATCATGTTCATGACATGATGGATGATATTACAATAAATATTAGTGTATTTATAACGAAAAACGCATGAGATTATAATTTAATAAAATTGCAACTTTAATAAAACATGATAGCATGACATAAAATTCTCATCTTTTACCATCTGCCCCCTTTCAAAGAAGAACAAACTGGTCGTACCAAAATATTTTTGAGCTCACCAATATTTTAAGCCAACCTAATATTTTTCAAAAGTTGGCGCCACTGATAATCAACCTGTATTATTATAATATGTGATTAATCTCAGTGTTTTGAATCATGAGCTTCATCATTTTAATAGAATTTCTGTTAGGATGGATTCTAAAGAATTCTCAAAATTTCTCTACAAGCTATTATTAATGTCACTTCAATGTATGTGCGTCACGAGATAAATTCCCCCTCCCACCACCAAGGAGTTGCCCGAAACAATTATTCTCCACAAATTTTACAAGCTGAAACCGAAAAGTTTGATCACCCTTGTTGTAAATCACATCGCTTTACAGTTCCATATACATTTTATCCCTAGAACATGTCACTTTTTAAAAAAAAGAGTGAAATAATTTTCCTCTGAAATTTTTTCCTTGGGATTGTCATTAAAAATACAATCCTAAAGCAGAACGATATGAAACTATCATGCTAATAATGTGTTCATTGGAAATGTTTAAAATCTGAAACTAATATTGGTTAAATATTGGTTTTGACTTCGAAATTTTTTTGAATGAAATTTCAATACTTGAAAAATATCCGCTTTATGTTGAAAATATTTTCAAGAAAATGGGAATATATTTTCGAAATATAGTTCCTTTAAGAGTCATATGCTTGCGGAATATTTCTCAGTATTGGTCCAGTATTGTCAAAATGCAACTCTTCAATATTGAATCAATATTTCATGCAGATATTCAGAAATATACTCAAAATATAAACGAGTATAAATAGATAATTATTACTTCAATATTGACTTTTAAGAAGGTTCTGTGATGTTAATAACATTAAAAAAATTTCTAATAGCTCTTATTTTATCCAAATTTAACATTATTAGGACATTTTTTGATAACCTTCATAAATTGATTCCTAGGATTGATTAGAGATTTGTGTCACAGTTTGTACCTTTACTTCAAAACAAGAATAATCATTTTTTTTTTTTTGTTACTTTGTCTAAATTGGACAATATTTGAATTGAAGTAATTAAAAAAAATACGTTTTCTTCATTACATTTTCTTTTTTTAATACTCAAAAAGACTACAAAAGTGTTTTTTTCGAAATCTCGATAAAATATAAGTATTTTTTGTTTTACAAAATACTTAATTCCTTTAATAAATATAGATTCCAAAAAGTTATTAAAAAAATCTTTCTGGTTTTTGGATGAGCGCTGGAGGAAAAAAGATGCATTTAACCCAATGATTTTTTTGCATTTACATAAAAATGATTATAAAACTCAAGCTACACACATATTTTAATCACATTTTGATTCTGTAATCTACTTCGTCTCCCTTCATTCAAGATCTATTTTAAAAAATTAACTGTGCCATAAATGTTTTTGCATGCAGCCATTTTAACATGATTTCTGAAAATGGAAAAACACGGGCCAGACACCTAACATATAAGACACTTCAGAAGGAACTTTTGTATTTAGCTTATTTCTGTGTGTCAGATTTTATTTCTTTTATTTAAAAAAAATTTATGGTATTACTAGGTCATCCCGTCGACCAAAAAATTATCGCCAAACTATAAGATTAACTATGATATAAAAAAAGTGATAAACTATAGATAAACTATATGATCGTGAATGTCACATGCAATGACATTAAATACGATTCACTTGTTTAAAATGTCATTAAGTGATTTTTATTTCAACTTTTTATTTGTATTTTTATTACTGTTCTACTAATTATTTGTTTTTTCGTTATTTAAAATAAAAATTATGTCAACATGTATAATTTGGCCATTAGTTTGGCAATTTGTATAATTTGGCGAAATTGGACGACGGGATAACAGAGTAGTACCAAATGTATATATCGTTCGATTCAAATGTTTCTATTTGGTAAAGGTCAAATTACCGCTTTTTGATACACTTAGTTTTAAAAAGTAAAAGAAAAAAAATCAGCCATTTAAATTATAAAAACTTTTTTTTTAAGTAGCAATCAAATAAAATTTATCGATTAAAATCCGATCCAAAAATACCTTGAAAAATTATTACGGGTCAATCCAGATCAAACCAACCAATGGACAAAATTTCAGGTCTTTGGATTTTGTTAATTTTTGGCTCAAATGTTGTACAAAAATAGTAGATAAAAAAATGCAAATTTGCAGATTTTTTTACCATTTGTTTTTGAGTTATTAATTTTTAAAATTTTAAAAATTTAATGAAATTTGTATTTTTTGGTGTTTTTTAATTTGCTGTAACTTGGGAACTATTTGACCTAAAGAGTTGAAATTTAAGTCATTGTTTTCAGTTTTTTATGCTGTTTCATAGGATATATAACATGACCAAATTATATTTTAAAAAATATTTTTTATGTAAAAAGTTTATATAAAATTTTAAAAAATTTAAAATTGGAATTTTTGATTTTGTTTAAAAAAATATATTATATTTACCACCCTTTTAGCAACTTTTGTGCCAAATTTCATGATGGAACTCTTATGGTATCATAAAGAAAAAAATTATTTTCTATATCAGTGATCGGCCAATTTCTGAAAAAAAATCTCATTATATTTTGTTAAAAAGCAAATTCACTATAAAAGGTAGTCTATTTTTGTTTCCAATGTTCATATTTCTCATTCATGCAAGTCAAGTTCAATTATCAAATAAAATTTTAGTATATAATTCGCTAGGTTTTATTATTTTGTTAAACACGTAACAGTAAAAATTAAAAGTAATCAAGATAATTAATATTTTGCGTAATTGACAAGCTAAATACTTTTTAATTTATTTTCTTGGAATTTAAATAGAATTTTTTTAAATTATTCTTATTTTAATATTACTTTTAATTAAATTTTGTTAAAAAAATGAATAAATTGGTAATAAATGAGTTAACGAAAGAAAATCTCAAAGAAGTGTTCAACAATACAAATTATGCTCCTGAAGTTGAATGCTTTAACAATCACAATGAGTCACACTCAAACAGTAACATGTTTGTTTTCTGCTGAAACCTGCATGTCTTTCCTACAAGGTTTTTGAAATCGCCAGTGTTCTCTAAGATCTTCTGTAATGGCACACTATCTCAAGCCTGTTAGTTTATAACTTGAGAACTGCTGTTTGTTTATAACTTGTATTGTACAATTTAGTTTTTTTTTACTATTATTCCATTGAGTTGAATGCGGATTTGTGTTATAAAATATTAAAAGGGAAGTGTCTTTAAGTTGAAAATGGATAAAAAATGAAATAAATTTTGTTGTCATCCATTCAAAAAGCAAGAACACTAGGTCAGTAAAAATTTAAGAAATGTTACATTGTGGATGACAACATTAAAATATGGCATTGAAAAAGGCGTGAAAATCTGCACTCATTGCCGCTTACAATTAGGTAAGGAAAAGTATCCCTCAAATTGTGGAAATGACATTCATACTAATTTTTCAGACATTCCAAATGATGACAATCCAAAACCAGGTTGTAGTAAGGATGACCCTGAATTCATGGATGTGGAATCTGGTTTTGATAATTTGAATGCATCATTAACATCTATTGGAGAGTCACATATTATTAAAAGTAAATGTAAAAGTAGTAAAAGGTACTTCTTTGAAGAAATTGTGGGGTATGTTGCTTGTGCCTGTGAGAATGAGTGGTGGGTGGCATGTGTTTTCACAAAAGATCAGGTCGAAGATGTTAAAGTTTCTTTCCTTCATCGAACAATCTCTGTCATTCGCTTATCCTAGAAAATCAGACATTTTGACAATACCAAAATACTTTATTTTATGCAAACTATATCCAATCACTGCAACAGGCAGAACATCACAGTACACAAAGAAATTGAGCTCCACTGTGCCGAAATGAGTACGTAATTTGTTAAGAAAAAAGATTTATTTATTAAACATCTAAAATTTACTATTTGTCTTTTAATAATACAAACTATTCTTAAAGTTTTCCAATTTTTATTTGCTTCCATGTAAGTAACACTTCGGACTAAACTGTGCAGCACACCTTAAAGTATTTTTTATTACAGATTTACATGAACATCGATACAGAAAATATTTTTTTTCTGTATGACACCATAGGAGTTCCATCATAAAATTTGGCATAAAAGTTGCTAAAAGGGTATTAAACATAATATAATTTTTTCAAAAAAATCAAAAATTCCAATTTTGAATTTTTTTAAAATTTATATAATTTTTTTACAAAAAAAAATAAAAAATTATGTAATTTGGTCATGTTATATATCTTATGAAACACCATAAAAAATTGAAAAAAATGATGCAAATTTTAATTCTCTAGATCAAATAGTTTGGAAGTTATAGCCGATTAAAGATTTCAAGACTATACAAATTTTGTAAAATTTTCAAAACTTCAAAAATTTATAACTTTAAAACGAATTGTCGAAAAAAATTTTAACTTCACAATTTTAATCTCATAAGTAAGTACAATAAACTGGTAAAAAACCAGAACAATCTAAAACATTAACATAAAAAAATATTTTTTTATTGGTTGATTTCACATGGAATTACTCTTAACGGCAGAAACACTTAATATTTATTTAAATATAAAAAAATAGATGTAAAGATGTATTTTTTTATGAGAAAAAATGGTTTTCTTTTATCTCAAATTTCATTAAATTATTCTCTCAAAAGCTTATGTTTAAAACGACATGTTCATTAAATTCGCTTAAACTATCTCTGTATATACTAAGTAATATATAGTACTCTGTATAAAGTTTATTATCAATAAGCAGTCATTTAAGATATAGACATTTTCTATTAAAAAGTCATCACAAATAACGTTTATCGATTGAATCCAAGCAGAGATTTTATTTAATTAACTTGAAAAATTACTGCAGCATAAAAGATTGGTACGAATTAATTCACAATAATTGGAAATTTTGAATCTTTGTATATACGCTATGAATCTCGAGGAATAAATGAAGGTTTTGTTATCGCATATACGAATATTGTATTTTAATTTAAATCCTAATTAATCTTTAAGATTACAATTTTAATGTGTGTAATTGAATGAAGTTTAACTTTTAATGGTATACAAAGAATAAAATTGTTTATTTCTTCTCGCCCACGTACAATAACAGACTTCCAATATTTAACGCATAAATAGCCATTTTTTGAATTAAGATAATTTTGTGATAGAGCTTTGTTTGTAGAAAATGTGTGGTCGTGTTTATGAATGTAAGCAGAATGGGAAATTTTTGTAAGACGAAATACAGGGTGTTTATAACGTCTCGGACCCATTTTGATATTTAATAACTCATAAAATAATAAAGATAGATTAAAATTAATAACATAAATGGTTAGATGGACTTAAAAAGTTTTATGACCCTTGTCAATGAACGTCTACGTGTGCCCCATTCGTTGCATGGAGACTATCAAGTCGATAGTCTGTGGATGTCGACATGTTTGCCGCTACCTGGCGTGAAATTGACTATCGACTTGATATTCTCCGTGCGACGAAGGGTGCACACGTAGAAGTTCATTGACAAGGGTCATAAAACTTTTTAAGTCCATCTAACCATTTATGTTATTAATTTTAACCTATCTTTATTATTTTATGAGTTATTAAACATCAAAATGAGTTCGGGACTTTATAGACACCCTGTATTGTAATAACAATTATTTATTTATTAGTGTCCATTATTTATCAAATTTGCGTATTTTCAGGAAAATATACATATTTTACACATTTTTAACACTTATCAACATAATTTAAAAGTATTTATCAGTTATGTGGGTCTGTCCGTCTGTCTGTCCACGTTCAAGCTCGTATAATGCGTAACTATACTCGGATTTTCATACAATTAATGTATGATTATGATGTTTACCATGGCATGTTCTGTATTGAATATAAATTGTGTAGCATTAATAGTTCATTTACAGGGACACTAGTGATGGGCGATTTCGATTTTTTAAATCGATTTAATCGATACTACGGCCAACTCGATTTAATCGATACTTTAAATTTTTTAATCGATTTCTATGAAGGTAATATAATTTTTTTTTCCTTCAAAAGTCGAAGATAAAATAGA
The DNA here is from genome assembly GCA_964019185.1 of Maratus speculifer. Lineage (NCBI taxonomy): Eukaryota > Metazoa > Arthropoda > Arachnida > Araneae > Salticidae > Maratus > Maratus speculifer. Next base: position 376,586,699 of record OZ025289.1, read on the forward strand.
CGGATATGCCAATTCCAAAATTTCAGTGTATTAGTTTCTAAGATACCTCAGAAACCCCACTTTTAAAGAAACCTCAGAACCCGTCCCCCCCCCCCCCTTGCAAAATAGCGTTTTTTTTGAGTGATGTACACCAAAAATTGATCAGGATCAATTTTTATTAAGTACCAGCTGAATCTGAATTTTGATGAAAATCCATGAAAGCGCGAGATACAGCTATTGCGAAATCATAAAAAATGCAGCATATCAACGTCACCTGTTGGGCAATTTACACCAAGAACTAAATAACACTAATCTATGTCAGAGATTTATTGAATCTGAATTTTGATGAAAATTCGTTCTTGAGATAGCGCTATTGCGTTAATCATGAATAATGCAGTATAGCAGCGCCATCTCTTAAACGATTTCCACCAAAATGCAATTAGCATCAAATAATATCAAGGACTAATTGAATCTAAATTTTTATGAAAGTCCGTGCATTAGTTCTTGAGATAAAGCTAAAATGGAAATAGGGGCGTGCGGAAAGAGAACTGCGCCCGGTTCAAAGTTCCAATTTAGCCCCCCCCCCCCCCCCATTAACTTTTTCTTGTGATAGGCTAGAAATGATGTTAGTAGTGAAAATTAGGCGCCCCCTAAATTTCCGCGCTCGGAACGACCGCTTCCTTTCGCCCCCCCCCCCTTTCACATGGCGCTGAGTGGAAATTGTGAAAAATTCAGTATAGCAGCGCCATCTGAGAAGCTATATACATCAAAATGCAAAAAACATCAATTCATGTCAAGGACTAACTGGATCTAAAATGTGATGAAAATCCGTTCATTCGTTTATCAGATATAGCTGTTGCGCAAATCGCAAAAAATGCAGCATAGCAGCGCCACCTGTTAGGATATATGCACCAAAAATTAATTAGATTTAGTTTATATCAAGGTCAAACTAAATCTAAAGTTTTGTGGAATTCCGTGCATTTGTTCTTGAGATAAAACGGTCAGAAATTTTTGTCGTATACAGACGCACAGAGTGACAGGCACACACACAGGCAGATATTTCTTAAAAACCATGAAATCGTATTAAAGACCTCCTAAAATATATAAATCCATCAAAAACGGGAAGTCAAAATTTTTCACGAATCTAGTACTCTCTTCTTGTAAAGTTACAAAAGAAAGTAAAAATGTAAAATCGATTCTGCCCGAAAGATCGGTCTTTAGATTCGATGTCGATCTTTAGATTCGATGTCGATCTTTAGATTCGATTTCGATCTTTAGATTCGATGTCGATCTTAGTTTCGATGTCGATCTTTAGATTCGATTTTGATCTTTAGATTCGATGTCGATCTTTAAATTCGATTTCGATCTTTAGATTCGATTTCGATTTTTTTTTCTTTCTAGGCTAAATCAGTGTTCAATGCAGCTATTTTTCTGCGACTCCGGAGAAAGGCATCATGTCTTACAGCTCTGTAAGAGAGGGGGAATCGCAATTTGTGCGTTAAAAAGCATAAAATCTCATAACTTGTGGGGGGGGGGATAATCCCTTGCGATCCGCCCCATTAATTCGACACTAGGTTAAATCGTTATATTTTTGTTTAGAAGTCCAGTTATTTGAAGTATTAGTTTATTATGTTTTATTTTTCACGCTCGTCTCTTCTAATCCCCCCCCCCCCCTTCCACGTCAGTTTTAACTTACAGGGCCGTTCGAAATATGCATACAATTTTAAAAATGTCCAATTCTCGGTCTATTTTATTTTAGATCCACATTTTAAATCCTTGACAAAAGATAAATAAAAAGTCGCCCTTCCGCCCGTTTGGGGTTTATCTGCGCCCCGCCCGGGGGCATATTTTTTTGTTTCTTCAAAAGAAACAAAAAAATTTTTGTGGGGTGGGGGGCTTGCACCCTCCCCCAATATACACCTTAAAATTTCGCTCATTTATTTTTCTACCATTTTTAACTTAAAAGTTTAAGCTACATGGCACCCCCAAAGCTGTGGATTCTTCCCCCCCCTCACTCAAGTAATTTTGCTTATTTCTTTACTTCATTTCAATCTTTAAAAAGCTATAACTTTGCTTCTATAGGAGTAACAGTGATGAGAAAAATTCTAGTATAGATAATCATTTCTCGCCGTTCTTTTTGCTTTTCCAGTTTCCCGGTTTTTCCTATGGGACCTTTTTTTGGGAGGGGGGGGGGCAGAGGGGTTTTTTCTTGATACAATATGTCTATTGAAAGCTTATGCTTCATACATTACAAATCTATCAAAAGAAATTTTCTCCCAGCATTTCAGGTCACATTACAGACCCATAATGTGTTAAAATTTTAATTTTTCAAACTTCTTCAAAAAAAAAAAAAAAAAAAAAAAAAAAAAAAAACATTGATACATATCAGCAAAACTGGGGTTCGAACCCGCAATCGTTTGCACACGTAATCCCTAAGCTTATTGGCCACCGAGTACTCAGCAGCGCTATTATTTCTTTAGATTGTCATCTTTAAATTCGTAATATCTTTTGAATGGAATGTCCGATTTGAATAATTCAAAAAGTAATCTACAGATATTGTAACAGGCATTAATACAAAATGATTTATTTGGATAAGGATTAAGGTATCGATAGTATGGTCTAAATTAGGTTGGTGTATTTATTGCGTTTTAAAATGTAAGAAAGTAGTTATAGTGAGTTAACTACAATAGCTGGGCATATGGTATCGCGCGGTTTTTTTTTTATAGACATTAATATGTTCTTTAATATTATAGAACCTTTTTTATTCATTTAAAAGTATTTCCTGGCGATTCAAAATTATATATCCTAACGATTCAAAAATGCACACGTAATTGTTCAAGGTTTCACTTCTATCGGCACTCTCAGAGTGCCACTATTTTTTTTTTTTTTTTTTCATGTTCGCCCGTTCTACTCCCCCCCCCCTTCCTCACCAATCTTAATTAAACAGGTTCGTTCAAATTATGACTGCAATTTAAAAAAAGTCTAATCCTCGTTCTATTTTGTTATAAATCCATATTTCACCTCAACAACTATTGAAACCTCAACAAAAGACACATTTGGGCCGGGGTCTCCCTTCTCTCCGTTTGGGATTCACCTTGCCCCTCTGGGTGGGGGGCATATTTTTTGTTTCTTCCACACCATCTCATGTAACATATCGTTATAAAGCTTTTATCTCCTCGTTTTTTTTTTGTTACTACCCCTCTCTCCACCTAGTTACATGCTCTTGGCACTTTTTATAGTTTCAAAGAGTGCATGTTCCCCGCGGGCCACCCCATGAATTCAACACTAAGTTAAACACTATATTTTTGTTTAGAAGCTCAGTTATTTGGGTTATTAGTTAATTATTTTTTTTCAAGTTCGTCCGTTCTAATCGCTCGCTCCCCCCCTCTCCTTCCTCGCCAATCTTTACTAAATAGGCCGTTCAAAGTATGCATGCAATTTTTAAAATGTCCAATTCTCGTTCTATTTTATTGTAAATCCTCATTTTGAAACTTCGACAAAAGATACATTTGGGCTATGGTCGCCTTTCCGTCAAGAATGGGGGTTACCTGCCCCCTTGGGAATGGGGCATATTTTATGTTCTTCCAAACTATCTCGTGTAACATTTGGTTGGCATTAGAAAAAAAAAAGTATTTTTTTGTCTATACTCCTTGTTCCCATCCTAGTTACACGCTCTTGGCACTCTTTATACTCGGTTTAATGCCAAGTTACTCAGTGTTGTTATTAGTTGAGTTATGTCTCTTAAATTTGTCAAAGTTTTTGCGTAAGTGAAAACCATAAGTGACAATCCTTTTAAAATTTAAAATTCTTATTATCCGACTCTAAAATCTACAATAGCTTAATTCTATGCCTCCCTAAATGGGGATGGGGGTGGGAGGCGGTAATTACGGTTCTGCTGATTGTCTAAGTTTTGGAATTAGTAATTTGGATCTTCTCTGTGTGAACCTAAATATCGAAATATCGATTCTAGTATCGATTCTAGAACTGATAAATCGATTATTATTATGATCGATGTTGTTTTATACGATATCGATTTTAATCGATTCTCAAAATTTCCAGAATCGCCCATCACTAAGGGACACACAAAAGAATTCCGTTACATTTATGGGGAAAAATCGTTTGTTGTGTACTTTAATGACATTATGCTATTTTAAAAATTTTAGAATTGATATAAATCACTTAACTTCCCTACAAGATGATTACTATAGAATAGTGCTTCATAACATTTATCGTTTATTTACAGGGATAAAGAAAAGAAATATGTTATAGTGCAGTCTTGGAGTAATAATTGTTGTAGGTGAGTTTTCAATTTCGGTATGCGCAGTTAAACATAACTTATTTTTTGCATGTTACTCGATGTATATAAATTCTTTAAAATATTCTTTAATTAGTATTCTTGTATTCGTGTATTGCACAAAAACACGTGCCCATTCTTTTTATTCGCGGAAATTGCTCTAGGAGAATTTTTTACTGTGTTATGAATTTCGTAACCGAACTAAAATTTGCATGCAAATAATTATAGATACAAATCTGTGTACTATTAACAGACCTAGTGAAAGAATTAGGATAATTTTCCGTCAGTAGAAGATGGGAATCACTGACGTAGAGTTTTCAAATGTGTTATATATTTGTAAACGGTTCAATTATGCATCCTATTTCGCTTTATTAAACGATGAAATTTTCTTACGTTATTCTGAATGTGTAGGAAAGGGTTTTAAAATGTATGTTTGACGCATGATTTTTACTGATGTTGTGAAAACTATTATGATTAAAACTCCCCCGGAATATCGTAAAATATTTTAAGTACTTTAGGACTTTTTTTGATGAATTTGGCCTTGAGTGTTTCTCATTCAAAATGATTTATTTTTGGCTTTCTGACAGGGTCTTCTTCTTCTTCTTCTTTTTTTTTTTTTTTTTTTTTTTTGTGTGTGTGTGTGTGTGTGTATTTTGCAGACAATTTTTTATTGTTATTTGTATGGCAGACGATTTATGCTTTAAGAATTTCAGAGCTTCGTGTTTAAAATTTTGTATTCACATCTGAAATGGCAACGATTTAGTAAAGCATTCGTTACCATGGTAACGTTAAATACTTATGTTGTTTACCAAAACCTAGACATTCTTTTCTAGATATTGTAAATTTATAAGATTTCAGAAGTTGTAGAAAAACATTAAAAGAAAAAATGTGTAATTTCGCGCGTGTAAATAGAATACATATTTTTTTTTTTTTTTTTGTGGGTGTGTGAAACATTTGTGTGTGATTTGATGTCTTTGGCTTTATTGTTTTTAAGAAGACGCCAAAAATTTTATTGGAACTCAGCCGTACATCCCATAGAACCCGGAAGGTAAGAAGAATTTATATTATTTATTAGAGATATTTTATTCTTACCTATATTTATAATTGGAAAATTGATAGATGTAACACGTTTGATAAAAACCTGGATCAAACTATGCATTTGGGAAATTGCTAATTCATGTCAAAAATCGAGAAGTCTGTATCATCTCGGTATGAGTTTGTTTAATAAACATCCCAGCTATGTCAGATTTTTTGGCGAATGCCCTTTTGTTTCTGTCATTGAATTATATGTTTTTAAGTATTATATTGCAATTCTATTATATTAAAATAAGTTATAAAAGACAAATATAGTCAAAAAGATGATTTAAAGATATGATTATTAAACTAAATGAAATGCTTTTCTCCCTTACAATATAGCGTAACAACTTAATCTTTTTAGAATTAGTGACCTTAGAAGATTAAAGACTGCTTGGCACGATTCTAAATTATATCCAAATTGGCCATTTTTAAAATTATTTATTTACAATATTGTTTACATTATTAGCAACATTATTTGTTACAATATATGTTATTACTTATTTATATCACTTGTTTACATCGGATCTGAATATTTAGGTTGATAGAATTGGTGAATTTATCGCATAGCTGCCAAGTCAGACGCCAAGCAGCCGTTAAATCCGCGATTTAGCTATAAATGTAAATGTAAAATAAATAAATAAATAAAAATATGCATTTAATTGACAAAAATGTAGAATATATATTTGTATATATATGTGTGTGTGTGTGTGTGTGTGTCGGAAAAGCCTGATCCGAGAACTAGTAGAAGGTGAGGGATCCATTTATTTTAAAATAAAATTTTGCTTAGAACGGAAAGTAGAAAGTAATATTGAACACTTTTAATATAAATATTGAGGCAATGTAATGAAGCATTACCAGCGCAAAGGTAACTTCTCTGGTTTCAAAATTATTTCAATCAAACCGATTCCATTGTGTCAGATTTTTAAAATCATATTTATTTATTTATTTTTTAACAATTTTCAAACATATTTGAAAAGTGTTTATGAATATAGACTGCCATCTATTTGTCTGCCACTTACCGTCTTTTTTGTTCGTCCACCCTCTAACTCGCGTAAATATACTCTGATTGCTATGCCATTGATGTATGTTATTGGGTACAATGCGGCACATTTTCTATTAAAAGTGGAATCTATAGTATTTATTGTTCGTTTATAGGAACGCTCAAAATAATTCCGTTACATTATGGTGTATGGAGAAAAATTGTTTTCAATGTTTAAGAATAGTAAATATTTTCAAGGATATCGAAATTATGGTGGAATTCATTCAAGAGAAAGTAATTGTATTTCTGTAATGTTGCACTTACTCTGAAAACTTTTGAAATAAGTTACTTCAAAATAAATAAAAGAAGTTTTATAACTTTTTTTCCATCAAAATTATAAAGTTATTTAAAAGTTTCTGGTGCAAATCTTAATTAAAATTAGGTGGGATTTAGTATATCCCACCGTTTCTCAAAGGATTAAAATTTATTTCACCGAGGTCTGAGGTATTCCACAGGATGCTTACCATAGAGTAAGGTGTTTTATTTTAGCGATGTTACATCTTTTAAAACATAATGAAATTGGTATACATCACTAAGATGCACTACAAGTTGCTTAATGTTGGATATAGTGCGCATAGCATTTATATGGGCTATGTATTAACATGGACATACAAAATTATTCAATTACAGTACTGCCTGTCGGCAATAATTGCTGGAAATGCATTTTAAATTATGATACGTGTCATTAATTTTAACATACTTTTTCCATATTATTTGGAATGCATGAATTCAAAAGATCATATACAAAGTGCACAAAAGATTTCATTTAAATTTCGGTTATTGGCGAATATTGATAGAGAGTAATTTTCAACTGTGTTATGCATTTCCCAAAAATGAACTCTACATCACATTTACATATGATGTAGTATATATAAGATACAAATTTATGCATCATATGCATGATCTAAAACAGAAATCAAAATCTTTTTTCCGACTATAGATGGATAATTGCTAAAATTGTGCTTCCAAAGGTTTTAATATGTTCCTTACAAGTTATTTATTTATTCATCACATTTTATTCTATTATTATTTTTTTTTTTTTTTTTTTTTTTTTTTTTTACAGTATTTTGAATGGGTTGAAAAGTATTCCATAATCTGTGCTTGATGCAGGATTTTTTTTTCTTTTTTCTTTCTGGGCACCTACAACAGTGTTTGAAATGTCAAGTGAAGTCACTGCAGATTTTTATCACATGATAACGATCAGAATATTTAGTGGTAAGTATAACTGAAATTCAAAAAATTGAAATTTTTTATTTTTTTATAAAGAAATTTAAATAAGAGTTTAAAAATTACAAATAAATTTTAACAAAATAGAAAAATCTACTTTATTTCAGTACATTTTCTGTGCACCATACAAGTTGTTAATTATGTTCATATTTTTTATTTTTTCTAGGATGCATTTTTTTTTTTTTTTTTTTTTTTTTTTTATGTAGCATTTTAAAGTGCAAAATAAAAATCTAAAACTATAAAAATACAAATTTCTCACATTTTGTATACATTTTATTGCTACAAAAGCCAATGGGACACCACAATAGCGAATTTCATGCGCAAGCTCAACTAATATTCAACACAATAGAGAAAGTATTTATAAAAAAAAAAAATTCTAATAATTCATGCTTGCCAGATACAGATAAACAATTTTCCAACAAATTCAAAGAACGACTATTAACAATAGCCACGGTCCTTGTACTTTTCAACACTAGCTACAAAACATAACAGCAACAACAGAATCGTGCCATGTTTATGGCCTTTGAACTAATTATTTTCCTCCAACTCCCTCTTCAAGACTTGCACCACTTTGGAACCAACGTAAAATGCGCTCTCGATTTATTTTGTAGTTCGAGTTTAGTTGCAGCTCGTTTTCACTCGATGGAGCATCGGACTCGGCAAGAAGTCACGAACGTCCAATCGAGGGTGTAACAACCCGATATTTTGGACTCCATTCACCTCCCGGCGATACTTTGGCCACCCTATGCTTTTAAATTTGAAGGTGTGCTCGAAAGATTGTGAAAATTGCCTTGCATCTTGGGATTTCTCTCGAAAAGTCGGATAAGTCCTTCGCCGTTTGGAGTCGTATTTTAAGGGAGAAGAATTGCAGACAAATTTGTGTTTAGATTACGAAATAAATTATAAATATACTTTACATTCAATATTTAAATTTTAATTTAGTCAAGAGTTTGAGCTTTAAAATAAATAGTATTCAGTTCAAGACATATGTTGTTTAAACGGATTATAAATAAAAATTTTGCCATGAATAAGAATGTAATGTAGAAATCAAAAGTAAAGCATTTAATTTGTATACTTTCATAATATATATCAATAAAACAAGGAACTAATGTATCTACTTGTGTGTCTGTTTGTGTGCATTATGCTGTGGTGAGGGTCGGTTCGGTGCAGCGTCGCACGAGACCCTTGCAAAGCAGCTAATGGAGTCCAATTCATACTGCAATATTGGACAAATAAATTTTATTTTTAAATTGTATCTATCATAGAATAATATACAACAAATAATAAAATACATGAAAAATAGCACCATTGTTACATTTAATATGCATAAAGATTTTTAATTTTGAAAAATCGTCTATTATTTACGATATTTTAAATACTTATTTTTTGCATTCACTATTACTTTCATCAAATCTATATATTCCGCTACAATCAAATTAACTTTGCCTAAAAGAAATAAAGTTACTATTCACTTTTTTATCATAAAGAAGAAATTAAAAACAAACCTCGAAAAATAAATATGCAGAGAAAATGTTATTTAGAATTCTATACTGAGACTCAAAGCACCTAACAAGACCCTTTATTGGACCCAGTTTTCCTGATTGTTGCGCCGACCCTGACTGCGATAGATAAAGACAGAAATATAACATTGGGCACGTAAGCATTCTAAAGAGTACCCGAGAACCTCTCAAAGAGATTTTCTTTCCTTTTTTTTCGACTTAAAATAAAAAATAAAAAAATTACTGGATTTTTACGTTTGGTATTTTATTTTACCATTCGCATATTTGTTTCTAAATGTCGCATATTTTCACTGTTTATAGCACAGAAGAAAGCAGAAAAGGGGTTTTCATATAAAGTGTATCTTAAAACTGCAATATATTTTATGAATTTTAAATGATTATTTTAATAAAAGAAAGTCTTTTTATTAAGAAATAAACATGTATTTTCTTTTGTATTGAATTTCAAGCACTCTGAATCAGCAAATTATTTTATTTTTCTCTATTTTGTTTCTTTGCACAATATTAATGCATATTTTTTTTTTTGGGGGGGGGGGGGGTGGGAGGGATAAAAAATACCGAAGCAAATATGCACCATTTAATTCTCACCGTAAATAGTTCTGGAAATTAATCGGAAATTATTCCATTTTGACACAGTTTTAATAAAATGCTTTAAATTCATGTAAGGTATTCTGGGGTAATAACGCCACGTTAAGGTTCTACCAATTTTCACGGCTTAGTTTTAGATTGTATTTTTCAAACAAATATAGGATGTGACACAGCAACTCATTGACTATCTATATAAAAAAAGATAATTTAACATGTTTGTTTTTATAAAATGTAATGGCGTGATTTCTTGACCAATGCTATTTGGCGTTATTACCCACCTATATGGGTAATAACGCCATGCAAACAAAACTATAAAATAAGATGGTATAATGGCATGTAGATTGCCATATTCTAAAAATACAAACTCTACAGCTCTAGAAATTAACAAATTGCATTCTAAGATATTGAAAATGTTCTTTTTTTTTTTTTTTTTTTTTTTTCTTTTTTTTTTTTTTTTTTTTTCCGAAAGTGTAAGAAAAAGAAAGGTGTGGTGGTGGTTGGGGGGGGGGGGAGGCAAAAGAATATTAGACCTTGAGCTTCTTTTTGCTTAAAAAGAGGCGCTTAAATATAATAATTAGAAACATTGCACGGTTTTAACTGTGTTTAACTGAATCAGTATTTATGTTTCCATATATGCATTCTATGCGATAGGAAATATTCCATTTTTTGTGAAAATGAAAGTAAAAGGGGAGTGGAGAAGTTTAAACAGAATATAACACCCTGAACTTCTCTTTGCTTAAAAAATCCTGCTTAAATATAATTATAAGAAACATTGCAGAATTTAAACCATTTATAATGTAATATTTTAATAACGTGAAATTTTATAATAACTAGAGTTATATGTAATAAATATTTTTGTTAATACTATTATAGTATTCTTGTAAATAGTTTTTAACCCATAACTCCGCATTAATGCGGATTCGTTAAATCTAGAGTTAAATTGTCGGCGTTATTTAAAACATGCTTTAATAAATTTTTAATTAATTAAAAAATATTTTTGATAAAAACTATTATCCTAATGAGATCTCTTATTAAATTTTATATATGATCCATGTAGTTACATATTATTATCTCTATGTAAGCAACACAATTAATTTTTAACTGCTGTTAGCAATCTCACTGAACGTTGTCCTCCCCCCTTCCCAAATTTTAGAGTTTAACTTGTATTTTGCAGTTTAATTATAAGCACAATTGAAATTCTTTTTCGTTTAAAGTCCTCGTACTATTGTTAGAAATATTTGAATAGATTAAATTTAATTAGAATTAATTCTGTACAAAAAATTTAGTGCAGGAACAGTATTTTATGATTAGTATTTTATGATTTTTAAACACTGATCGCCTTTTAACCTTTAACTAATGTTACCGGACTCACAGACCACTGTTTCTTTCAGATTTTGTAATATAACTTGTAATTTTCAGTTTAACTACAAACACTACCGAAATTTCGTTTCATTTGGAACTTTAGTACTATCACCAGAAACTTTTAAATAGGTGAATATTAAGTATAATAGTCTTGTATAGAAAGTTTAGAACAAAAACACAATCCTATGAGTTATTCCCGCCTTTTATTCAGCTTTCAAACTTGCGGTCTCACAAACTGCTTCACATTAGTTACGTTACAATTTCTGCCACATCGGTTAAAGGTTAAATTTGTAAAATTTTGAAAAACCGAACGCTGAGAAAGCGGATAGTTAAAATTTAGAACTCAATTGAACAATCCAATGGAAATTTAATAGAAAACTGATTTTGAAGATGTTCGAATTAGAATACCGAAAACAATTTAATATACTTTTATTTATACGAGTTTTAAATTATTTTTTACATTAGTATTAAAAAAACAAAATAGAGAGATTATTTTGGGGTATTGGACCCCCTACCCTTAATCTTACCATTTCAACAATGATATTAATGCTGTTCCATATTAATTAAACCCATTTAGGATGTAGTTTGGCCCTTTTGCAAATCAAATGGGGTAATAACGCCAAGGACTGGCGTTATTACCCCGGTATCCTTATTGCGCAGTACATTTTAAACTACAAATTATCTCGAGAAGATATCCAAAATCTTCTACAACATTTTGAAAGTACATGAAATGCACTACAAATTTATGTAATAAACAAAGTATTTCCGGATAAAAAATATAGTCTTCACATCACAAAACGTATCTCGCAAATTTTAGATCAAGCGTTAATTTTAGTTGCTTGTAAAAGCAACAAGACCTACAAATGGAACAAATTAACTTTAACCTGTTTTCTGCGATTTATATGACTCAAAACCCTTCTGCGCAGAGCACATGGGTGTTATTTACCGGATTATTTCATAATTATGCATAATATAAGCACTTGGTGTTATTACCCCGCCTGGCGTTATTACACCAGAACACCTTATAACTAGTTGGATGTGTCAGTCCCAGAACTTTCTTAAATTTCATACATCTTAATATTTCAAACAATGAATACACATATTAATACTTCAAATGTATTAATTCAGTGCTGTAAGCTGTTTGCGAATAGACTGCTTAACAGTACGCGAATTCCCGTCGCTGCACAAACCTGGGCGTTTGAACAAAATTGGGTAGGGTGTTTTAGAAAAACGTCCACGTTGCTCTAAAACACAAAGACAGTTTCACCGATGTATTTAATTTAATTGTAAGTTCGTTTGAAGAAACCGACCAGCGCAGAAGACGAAACTTGCAAGCTTTTCATAAAGTGAAACCTTATTTTTATTCGATTAATTTTTGACAAAATTGATAAATTAGAAAATTGTTCCTTTTATTAAAACAAGAGCATCATAAAAGACTGTACCTATATACAGTTGGCAAAAAAATTATTTGTACACTTCCTTTTTTTAAAAATTATAATAAAATAAAATATAAGGTTTAAACAAAAAATGCTATAATACATTAATTTAATGCATTATAAAAATATAAAAGCAAAAACAAAATAAAACGAATTGATTTTATACATTATAATAAACAAATATACAAAATATAATGCAAAAAAATATTTGTACACTACATTAATGTACTATAATTAATGAAAATTTAGTTAAATGATACAAATTAATATTTTGTGGGAATTCCTTTAGCGTTTATGACTACTTCTAGATGGTGTGACATAGATTCCACCAACTTTTTTGTAGCGGTCTGGTTTGTTATTCTATGATTCAATAAGAGCTTTTTTAAAACTATTTTTCCCTGATACATATTTTTTCGGATTTTTGCATCCAATAGTATCCACAAATTTTCTATTGGATTCAGGTCTAGAGATTGTGGAGGAGTTACCAGTCGCCTTCGAGCATTGTAGAGTAACCATGTGCTGGTGATCACAGCAGTAGGCTTTGGTCGTTATCCTGCAGAAAATGAAAAGCTTCCTCTACGCGTAATTTCTTAGCACTGTTTAATAAATTATGCCGCGACACATGAATGCATATTAAATCTGTCATTCCAATGTCAATAAATTCCAAATGTCCTGCTCCATTAGAAGCTATACACCCCAAAACTATAATATTCCCCCCACAGTGCTAGATAGTTTGAAGTATACGTTTTGGATCTAGAACAGTTTTATTTTTACGCCAAATTTTTTTAATGCTTGGTGGTAAGAAAATTCCGAATTTTCTCTCATCAGAAAAAAATTACTGTTTTCCAAAAATCCAATGATTTACTTCTGTATGCGAAAGCGATTTCTATGCGTTTTCACCTATTTGTTTCACTGATGAATGGATTTTTCCATGACGTTCTTCCTTTTAAATCTGCATAAAGAATACTATTTCTTATTGTTTGAGGTATTACTTCGAAGTTAGAAGATGTTGCAAGGTCTCCAGCAAATTTTTGAACTGAACCGATAGAATTTTTTAAAGCTTTTTTAACAACACTCCTTTTTTTTCCCTCATTGTTAACTTGCTGAGAAGTTGAATTTCGATGCATCCAATTTCTTCATACTTTCTCACTATGCATCCAATAGTTGTAAATGGTAATTTAATAGCTTTTCCAAATTCTTGTTGCGAGTTTCAATTTTTATGATGCTCAATAATAGGATTTCATATATCTAGAGGTACTTCTCTAGTTTTAGGGGTAATTCTCAATTACATCAAGAGCAAATTAGATTAAATGTCAGACAAATATAATATAAAGTCCTTTGAGCCATAAACACCATAAAACACGGTGTATATCAGGATTGGGAAATGTAGAAATACTTTTTTTGCAAGAAACTTTTAAACTTTTCCTATTACAAAATTTTTTTACATCTTTATCAAAACGAGGTGGAACCCGTCGAAATTCAACGAAAGAAAATGTTTAATAAGGAACTGTTTCATTGATTTATAATAAATCTACAAAATTAGTTACAGTAAAAATACATTTCTTATTGGTCAGTCTAACTCTCAAACAAATATTATTTTAAGCTAAAATTAACAAAAAACTATAAAACCCAGTTATCCAAATTATTAAACAAAACAGAAACGAAATTCCCCTGATTTTATGACAGGTGATACTTTTGAAATAGTATACACATTTCAATTTTAAGAGAAAATGGAGTGATTCGTTTGCCACAATTACAAAATTGGTACTAAAAAACTATAAAAAAAATAATGTCTCAAAAATAAATTGTGATGCAGCTTTGAAACAAATTGTATTTAAGAGAAAATTTTCGTTCTCTAAACGACAGTATAAAAATTTAAAATGTACGATGTCTAGAAGTATAAAATTTGCAGTACCGAAAATTACAAAACCGAAATTGCCTAGGAAAGTGTTGCGCATTTTAATTTCTATTTTTTTTTTTTTTAATTTTAAGAGAAAATGGAGGGTTCTGTTGCCACAATAACAAAATTGCTGCAAAAAACTATAAAAAAATTAATATCTCAAAAATAAATTGAGATACAGTTTTCAAACAGTTTGCATACATTTTTTTCTCTATACGACGTTGTAAAAATTTAAAATTTTCTATGTTTAGAAATGTAAAATTTTGAGTAGCGAAAATTGCAAAACCGAAGTTGCAGGGGAAAGTGTTGCCATTCGCAAAATGACGTATGCGTTACGCACAGATACGTTTGGCCTTTATAATATAGATTTTCTGTCGTTTAATTTAAAACGCACGGTACAGATACTGTATTAAAACTATTTTTGATAAAATATCTGTTTTTATTTTGTTAAAAATTAAACATTTTAAGAGTGTACAAATAATTTTTTTGCCAACTGTATCTTTAAAATTGCATGATGCTTAACCCTCTAATGCCCACGGTAGCACATATGCTGTCATCAGTGCTTACAATTTAATGGATTTTATTATTAGAAAATCAAACCAGAAATTTAAAATATAAATATTTGCTGCATTTAATAACAGAAATTCTGTCATTAAATTAAATGAAACATTTTGTTGAAATTTTTTGGTGTGAATTCAGATATTTGAATTATGGAATTTCTAAAACATACTCTACCCTGGGAAATTAGAGAGTTAATTTAAAATTTATCATTGGGAATGAAAACTACACACATCAAGTTAGAAATCTAAATCTGTGATATGTTGCAAAAAATAAGAAACAAGGACGTTTATACATACGAAATCGATTCTAACCTTGCTAATGTGTTCGGGTATATTTCGACTTACAAATATTTGAGAGTTTTTGAGTTTGAGGATTTTTAGAAACCACTATTATTTTAGAGAAATTGTTGTTCTATTAACTCACTCAAATGTTACAATTAAATAAAAGAACATTAACTGAATTAAAATATTGATAGGAAACTTGGAAACTCTGCATAATTGAAATAATGTATATTCGAAATGAATACCGCATGAGGGTTAAATAAAAGATAATCTATGTTTGCATCAATATCAATGGCAAAGGACTTTAAACAGCAGCGTTATTAGAAAAACTATCTTATGTGACAGAGACGAGAGAAATGCCTTTGAAAATGTTTTTTAAATCTCCCTTTTTTACGTTTCTACACTTCAAAACTATATTTATTCCTTAGCATGATCGTCCTTGTGTAACGATTTATTTAGATGCATTCTTAATGCGATTTTATCAACCCGTCATAAAAAGCTTTTATGATTTTTCCCGTAATTTACCCTTTACATGACACGAACAGAAATGACATACGTCATTTCTCTTTTCCCTTATCATAATTTAGATAATTTTCAAAATGTAATTATGCATTTTTGTTTCAATGACAGTATTTTTGGAAAATAAAAAACTGTATACATAACCATTTTTGTCTAAAAAGCGTAATAATAAAAAAAAAGGACGAACATTTTATTAACAAAATATTATTTCCAAACTTATTTTTAACAATTTTATAATTTATATTGTCTATGTATCTCTGACGTTTAAAAAATAAAGTGCTTTTCAACGTTTGTGGGGTACCTTGTAGTGTTTTCCCTATAATAAAACCATTAAATAGACTTAAGCTAAAAAATAATTGCATTATTTTCCCTAACAATGGGTTGTCTGTTAGTTCTTTAATTGTGTTTGACTTTGCGAAATTTAATTGGTAGGAAAATATTGTAAGACTTTTTTTAATAGATAGTTGTAGTTTATGATTCAAAAAAGATATCTTTCGTGAGAAATGAATAAACCTGAATTCTCGTTTTTGTCTTTATAAATCGCTAAAAGTATGACACAAACAATACACTGCGGATGTGCAGATTTGAACATGCCAGCTTTGGTTCCGATATCTTCATACTTCTCGAAAGCGCACTAACTTTAAGATATCCTGTTAATATAGAAAGTGTGTATTTAGACATTGATAATTATGCCTGTATTTTCTAGGAAAGAGTGTCTTCTAATGTTCATTATGTTCGGATACTCTTTAGTGCAAGAAACATTTTAAATGACCATCCCTCAGAAGAACTTTGGCTTCTAAATTAGGATGTTCTTATAACTGTAGTCTTCTAAGTCGATATTAATAAACACTTTAACCATGCTCTGAATAGACCACTGATTTCTTTAATGATTTCTTTTCGTTCGATAAGTCGCAGACCTATCTCGTCATAATGTACATTTTTCTTACATGGCTATCCTTTCGTGAACTTCGGCTTCTAAATTGTTACATTCTTATACTTGTAGTCCTCTAATTCAAAGGCATCAAATCCTTTAACCATACTTTGAATGGACTATAGATTTTCTAATGATTCCTTTTCGTTTAATAAGTCGTAACCTTATCTTGTCATAATGTAAGTTTTTCATACATGATCATCATTTCGAGAACTTCGGCTTCTAAATTAGAACGTTCTTATATTTGTAATCCTCAAATTCGAACACAGCAAATCCTCTAACATTGCTCCGAATGAACCACAGAATTTTTGCCAATGAATTCATTCTTTTTGAAGGATAAGTCGTAGCACCATCTCGTCATAATGTACATTCTTCAGATGATGATAGATATATCATTTATCTCTAATGAATATTTTCCTCAAGAAAAATACATCATTTGGAAAACATAAATAGGTGATAAATACACGTTAAGTAACATTTCACCTCAGAGGATAGCAGTTGTTATCACGGCGGATCTCGTCTTTTTTCCCTAATCAAGCCACTTAATAAACAAAAGCTATAAAGAATTGCATTCTTTTTTTCCCACAATGGCGCTCTCTGTTAGCTTTTGACATGCTGACCTTAAATTGAGGACAGGCGATTGGATTTCAGCATCACGCACGAAACGGCGATCCTCCCACTTTTATGCAAATTCCGAATGAGCATATTACACAGGGTAGATTATGATTATGTTGCTTTTTTTTTTTCTTCATTGAGAATATAATTATTAATTGATGCTGTGGACTTGTCTTGAATACTAATAGTCCAGGTATGTGATAGGGCAAGGATATGTTTCGCTGGTTGTGGTGTGTCTGTCTGCGTGTGATTTATTATTGATGGGTCGTTAAGATAAAGTCACCGTGAAATGAGAAGTTCGCAGGAAAGTTTTGTAACAGGGAAGTGGCATTTCTGTGATGAATATTTCTTTGAAGAATAAATGTAAAAAATCGGGAAAAATGATTTCTTTTTGTGATAAATGTTATATTTAAAATGCAAGGCTGTTCATCTAGCCTAAGTTTTGTATTGAATCGATTTTGATAGCTCATTTTTTTTTATGAAAGCAGTTCATTTGTAGACAGAGGCCTCACTAAGGGGGGGAGGGGGAGCTCCCCCTCCCAGTGGTGACCATCCCCCCAAATCCAATGACGCAAATCCCCCCCCCCAAATTCTTAATAATTTAACATTTCCCCCCCCCTCTAAACAGAATATCAATTGTAAAATATATATTCCACTTAAAATCTACTGCATATTCAAAAGATAGTGAGTTTAGTGTAGCGGAATGAGTTCTTATTGCCCTTATCTCGACTTTAAAGAAAGAAAACACGGGAACATTTCTGAAAATTAAATGTTGAAAACATTTAAAAATGATATTAAAAGAAAATCAATATTTTGTTAACAGCAAAAAAAGGGAAATATTATGAATTTAAAAATCCCCCCTCCCCCAAAAAAAAAAAAAAACTAAATTGTATGACGCATCTTGCGTCACCAAACTCCTCTCCAAACATTTGCACATGCTGTTACAGTTGGCAAATTTGCAAATTGATCTAGCAAGTTACCAATATAATTAGAAATATTAGCTTTAAAAAAAAAAAAAAAAAAAAAAAAAAAAAAAAAAAAAAAACTATATTATGTTTTCTAATTGTGATAACTTGGTAAAATCATAAAACTAGTTGTCAAATGCCGAGATCTATTTATGTTTGCTTTTCACTGAGTTGGCAAATAATGAATTTAGTAGTCCGCCCCGGGTGTCACCCTCTAAGGGGTGACACCCAATCCTTTTTTGTATATCCATATGTATATAATCTTATAACATTTCGGAAAAAAAATTCTCAAATAAAATTTAAATTCTAGCGCACGACGCAACCGAATTAATTTTCTTTTCTTTATGTAATTTTTTTCTAAATAAGATATGCACCAGAGAACAAAAACCAACCTATTCACCGAATGGTTAGCGAAAGCAAACTTCAAAAGAAAGACTTGTCTTCAACATATGGACACCGCATTGACTTATGCGGATTATGGATGAGTGATAAGTCGCCTCTGTGGTTTCTTTTTCTTTTTCTTTTTTTTTTTTTAATGCAAAAGGACAAAAGATAAACAATAGTCCAAGAACAGACAGTATAAAAACCTAAGGTATTCAGTACAAAAAAAAGAAAAAAAATTGAAAGAGTAGTAATAGGGGAATCTAATGATCCATGTCTGCCGGAATAGAAGTGGTGCATAAGCCAAAAATGAATACCACTCGTGGTTCACTCGTAGGTTTAACATTGTATTTTCCTGCTCCCAATTTTAACTTTTTTCATACCCTTTATTTGTAGGACAAGCACAATGATGAACCTACGAGTGAACTAGTGGTAGTATTAATTTTTGGCTTATGCACCACTTCATTTCCCTCAGACATGGATCAATAGTTTCCACTATTATTACTCTTCCAGAAAATAAAGGTTTTTATTTCTTTTGCTCTATGACATAAATTTCTGTGCTGTCGGGTCTTGGACTGTAAGGAATGATACGGTCATTTGTTGTAATAACATAGAATTGTGATTGAAAAAATATGATGGATGGGGTAGGGGGTGACATCTTGGTAAGTGGGGGTGACACCATTTACATCCGCCACGAGTGTCACTCATTCTATCTACGACACTGTCCAAAGGTGTGCGAATACCTAAAAAAAAAAAAAAAAAAAAAAAAAAAAAAAAAAAAAAAAAAAAACAGCGAATTCTAGATTTTTATATTAGCATGGTTGTTTAAATTTGAGGATATAATAGCATTGTTAAAATAACAGAAATAACATGAAAAGTTGTACCACATGTGACATGGTATAACCTTATAATACCTCATAACGCTTTCGTAAATAAATTAAAGCATTTTTTTGAGAAAATAGCATATCCTTCCACTAAAGACTTCCATTATTTTAATTTCAAACAGTGATTATATGATTTCAGAAATATATTTCCACAAAGCAATCTCTAAAATATCCAATTTAAAGTAATTAAATGTTAAAAAAAAAAAAAAAAAAAAAAAAAAAAAAAAACTTTCTTTTAGGAAGATTGTATTGAAATGGACTCAGAAGTCTTTCTTCTCTTTTTTTCTTTGTATGCAAGAATTTGAATACCATAAGTAGCCGATAAGGATATTCACGATACAGAAATCACGAAATCATGGTCGAATACTTAGCAAAATACGATAATTTACATTTAAGTCGTGCTTCCGTAAAATAACTACACGATTTTACCAGATTTCCTTAAACCCGTGGCATACCTTTTAAACTATAAACTATGTAGTAAAAAAATACTCAAAACGCTTTTTTTTTTCCTTAAAGGGTCATGATTATTCACACTTCTGGTCATGTATTTGTAATTCCATTAATGAAATATTTCCAAATTTCACTCGAATAACTTACAGATTTTTTTTTTTTTTTTTTTTTTTTTGTATTTTAGCAATTTTTAATTTAAAAAAATCTATAGGTATTTAGTGTAAATAGTTCCGTAATATAACTACACGATTTTGTTATATTTTCTTTAAATTAAGAATTGATGCATTAAAAAATTCTCTAGAAATTATTCAGGTAAATTTTGGAAATTATTAATTAATGATGTTACAAATACAAGACCAGAAGTGTAAACAATGATGACACTTTAAGAAAATTTTAACTAAAATTTTGATTTTTTTTTTTTTTTTTTTTTTTTTTTTCTTCTTTTTTTTGTATAAACACAGTTTAAATGGCGTGCACGGGTTTATGAAAATCTAGCAAAATCATGAATTATTTTATGGAAGCACGAGATAAATGCAAATTATGGAATTTCGCCAAGCATAGACCATGATTTTGTGATTTCTGTATCTTATTAATTTTATAAAATTTGGAAACATTTTGGTAAAATTTAGAAATTATTAGTTAAAGGATTTAAGAAAATACAAGACTAGAAATGTAAATAAAGATGTAAATAAAAAAATGAGAGAATCTTTTGAGAACTTTTTTTAGCTGAATTTAAATGACTTGCAATTTATTTAAAAATAAGTATGTTTGTGTTAATAGTTCCTTAAAACAATTATACGATTTTTCTAGATTTCCTTTAACCAGTTGCACGTCATTTAAACTTTGAAGCTAAAAAAGATTTCCGAAAATTTTTCTAGTTCTTTTTTTCTTAAAATAATTTACTCTCATCTTTATTTGCATTTCTAGTCTTTTATTTTCTTTATTCCATTAATTAATAATTTACAAACTTTATCCTAATCTTTTCTAAGCCAACAATACTTTATTCTTAATTTTAAAAATGTGTATACGTATTTAGCGTAAATAATCCCATGAAATAATTACACGGCTATAATAGATTTCCTTAACCGTGTTGCACCCCATTTAAATAGTATGGATTAAAAAATATACTCCAAAACTTTAAGGCACCACACTACTGATTAAAAAAGACCCGGATGATAATGTAAAGTCTATGGGGAAGTTCTTTTCAAATATCTCTCTCAAATTTTAATATTTTGACGTGAGTATTTTTTTTCTTTTTTTTTTTTCTTTTGCATAGGATAGTTGAGGACGATCCACAACAGGCCTAGTTTTTACTTTTTCGATCTTGGGGTCAGATATTTTTTTAAAAAGTACTTTAACTTTCAGAACCGGTTTGAACCGATTATGTAACTGAAACTATCCTAATATAAAAAGCATATAAGCAAAATCAAAAAAGTAAAAACTAGGCCGGTTGTGGATCGTCCTCAGCTATCCTATGCAAAAAAAATCTCGTCAAAATATTAAAATTTGAGCGAGATATTTGAAAAGAACGTCCTTATAGACTTTACATTATCATCCGGGTCTTTTTCAATCAGAAATGTGGGCTTTTATCCCTTTCATACATAAATTATTTTTGATTATTTTTCATCATTCACAAACAGATCTTTTTTTGTATTAAATGAGAACCCATTATAAAATAATTTTATTATTGAGGTGCATGTTATCTATTATATGTACACAAATAAAATCTAAATGAATAAATGCTGATTTTTTTTTTTTGGGGGGGGGGAGGGTTATAAGGCAATACTTATCTGTCATCATAGGAAGCCTATATGAATGAGAAGATTAAATTTTTTCTTAAAGTTTCATTTTTATTTATACTTCTAGTCTTGTATTTATAATTCCATTAATTAATCATTTCCAAATTTCACTCGATTTTTTTCCAAGTCAACAATATTTAATTCTTAATTTTAAAAATGTGTACATGCATTTAGTGTAAATAATCCCATGAAATAACTACACGATTTTGCTAGATTCCCTCAAATCCTCCAAAACTTTAACCTTCTCATACATAAATTATTTTTTATTATTTTTTATTATTCACAAAAAATATTTTTTGTGATAGAAATAAACCCATTATAAAATAAGTTTATAATTGCACTAAATGTTAGCTATTACATATCCTCAAATCAGATCTCCATAAAAGAAATGCTGATTTTTTTTTCTTTATAAAGTGTCATTTTTATTTATATTTCCAGTCTTGTATTTGTAATTCCATTACTATATTTTCACCATTCGTTTATATTTCATGGTAACGGGCTTGACAAGTAACGGATTTGACAATTCAAATAAAACTAAAAAAAAAAAAAAAAAATTAAAATGAACTAGCTTGTATATTTTCTAACCTAGATAATAATTTACATACCTTCTAAAACTATTTTGTAAACTTACTTAGCAGCTTACATTTCATAACTTACAAATATAGTAACAGACTTGACATTTCAAATAAAACTATTAAAAATAAACTAGCTTCTATAATTTCTAACTTAGATAATAATACACATACCTCCTGAAACTATTTAGTAAGCAATATTTAATTACAAAATTGCAAAAATCATTATTTTAATATTAAAACTTACGGTAACAGACTTGACAGTGAAAAAAAAAAATACCAACCTTGATAAAAGCTTATTCTTACAACTATTACATTGCTTCACAATTGAAGAGTAAAAAATGGTAAGTAGTAGTTGCGTGAATAGTTTAACTGTATCGACGAATATTTGCTGCTAACTTTAGGCAGAATTCGAAACCTATTTTGACTAAAATAATCACAAGGTAACGGACTTGACAAAAAGTGAGGGACAAAAGATTTCTCGTAATTTCTCAAAGAAAATATCTTTTGTAATATTTTTTTTCATTAATATAGAACACTAACAGTTCATATTCAAAATAATTAAATCTTTTTATTTAAAAAAGTTAGCTCAAATATTAATAATAAAAAAAAAAAAAAAAAAAAAAAACAGTTAAAAACATAAAACTTGAAAATGGACAGGCATTTTTGCTTAGAATCAAAATTTTAAAGATTTATATTGCCAAAATTTTTATTGATTTTTTAATTTTTTATATTATATAATCTTCTTTAGCTAATGCATAGCTCAAATCAAACTTTAAATATTAGTTCATATTTGAATTTTCTTCTTTTTATTCTGGGACAGCATATGTAAGTGAAATTTGAAAATGGACCATATGTATTTAGTGTAAATAATCCCATGAAACAACTACACGATTTTGCTGGATTCCCTTAAAAAGTTGCACACCATTCAAACAGTGTAGATAGAAAAATCCGCCAAAACTTTAACGCTCTCGTGCATAAACTATTTTTCATTATTCACATTTTTATTATTATTAGTATTATAAGGCAATACTTTGTGAGGGAGTGACCTTTAGTCATAAAGGCACTCTAGTGTTTCTGAGATCGTGACGTCAATAATTTAACATTTTGTAGGCGTAAAAGTGACATCTATCCTCTCTTTTACTTTAACTTTCTAGAGTGTGTGTGCTCTTTCGTATTCCGCAGTTAGCTCGCGGTTATTAGTATTATGTTAATGAGAAGTATCTCAGTTTGTCGCGTATAAAAGCTTGGGTGTGAGTTTGTGGGGTGTGTGTTTCTGGCCTTGGCCAGCAGCCAGCGTCTGTGTGTTTCTGGTAGTAGCCAGCAGCCTCTGTGTGTATTCCGTCATTGGACAACGAAGTTGATGATTGTTTATTAAGGTGCTGACGATTAGAGAATAGCTACGGCCTCCAGTAAAGCGGAAGGAGTTCAGATAGTGGATTAAAGGTTCGGCCTTGGTAAGAAAGTTTAGTTTTGATTATTTGAGAAATAAAGAAATATCCACAGCCACGGGCTGTGAAATTAAGATTTGTTTAGTAGATCAGCCAGGAATTAGTGTCAAGTGCTAGACGGTGCCCCGGCTGAGCTAGACCGACGCCTGTGAGTATGATTTAGCTTTTCATAGTGTTCTCAGTGAGTGAAATTATAGACTGGCTCCACTTTCCTTTAGCCCTTATCATTTTAATAAACTGTGTTGTTTTAACCTAAATTCCTGAGTATGTCTGCATATAACGTGACAAATGACACCCAGCATGAGCATACCGTCACAACTTATCTTTCCTCATATCACAGGGTTAAATTTTCCCTTAAAGTGTCATTTGTAAGTGCATTCGCATTTATGTAAATACGTAGCACCTATAGTTGTCGTTCTGTCCGTCCGCCTGTCTGCATATTACAACACAAAATCTACCAGACCGAATCGTTTGAAATTTTAAATATAAAATTATTACATAATTTTGTTGAGTCATTTCAAATTCTATGAAAATCGGATGCATAGTTCTCTTACAGACACAGTCAAAATTATTCCGTTACATTACAGTCAATGGGGAAAAAAGTCTCAAGAGCATTTTAAAGGCGTTAAACTCCTTCAAGCATAAAAAATTTTATATGCATCTATGAAATATACAGTGGCAGTCAAAAGTTTCCGGCCAGCAAAAATTTTCCACTTAATTTGTAAATTTACCCATATGAAAAGGAATCTCAAAGCGATACTTATACATTTTATTGACATATTAGTTAGGAACTTACTTATAGAAGAACGTGTAAATATCAATAAATTTAATTGACAAAATTAAGTATAAAAGAAAACGCATATTCTCAAAAGTTTCCGGCTACTTTAGTTTTTTTAAATCCGTGAAGTGCTTTTTGGTTGTGTTTATAAATGAATCAACGTGTAGTGTATAACATAGTTTGAATTCAAATTTCAAAAGTTTAACAATTATTGTCCATAAAAGAATGATTAGTTTGTCGCTAAAAGGCCAATCTTCCTGAGATATTGCGGCTAAGTTATCGATCGGTAAAATCGACTGTAAACGATATTTAAAAATTATATAAACATGGCCATGGCTTTCACGACTTTCAGAGGTCCGGGAGACCCCGGAAAATTACTATTCCTGTGGACAGAATTATCAGGAGAAAAACCATTGATAATCCGCATGAAAATTCCATTGCAATATACTGCGATTTACGGAATGAAAATATTGCTCGAATAAGTTTGTCTACCGTGTTATGATGCTGACGTGATACAGAACTTTATGGAAGAGTCGGTGTTAAAAATTTTTCAGAGGTAAAAAAAATGCCGACGTACCCTACTGGAATTTTCCAAGGAACACAAAGTCTGGTCAAGTGAAAACCGGACAAAATTTCTATTTTTCCATTAATCGAATTCAAAACATTTTTGGAAGTGATGGCCGACACAACGTCCGATGACCTAACAACAAAAGATATCATTCGACCTATGTTATTCCTACAATGAAGCATGGCGGGGGACACGCTATGCCGTAGGGAGTATTTTCTTTAAAAAGTGTCGGTCCGTTATTTGAAATCCACAGCCAAGTGAATGATACAATGTATAAGGATATCTAGCAAGACCATTTTCTGCCTTATTAGAGAAAAAAAAAATTCGCAATTATTTTTCTTAACATGATAACGGCATAAATAATGTATACAAGCCTCGATAAGTAATGGTTTTCACATAAAAAATTTCGTTTTTGAAATGGTCAGCCCAAACGCCCAACATGAATCTGATAGAAAATCTTTGAAAATAAGTTGTCAAAAGTCTGCGGAACTATAAATATTCCAACTCAACCGAAATAGCTCCAAAATTGCAAGAAATGTGGAAAAAACGTACCATAGACGATCTTTAACCGTTGATTGCATGAATGTCACGTTGCTGCGCCATAGTACTTATTATTAAAGATAATAAAATAGTAATACGATAAAATACTAATTGTAAATGTCGTTTATCACTGCAATTTTCTATTACAATACCACTTTTTTACAAACTTGTGAAGGTGGCCGGAAACTTTTGAGAACATGCGTTTTCCTTTATGCTTAATTTTTTCAATTAAATTTATTGATTGACACGTTCTTCTATAAGTAAGTTCCTAACTATTATGTCAATATAATGTATAAGTATCACTTTGAGATTCCTCTTCATATGGGTATACTTACAAATAAATTGAAAAATTTTTGCTGGCCGGAAACTTTTGACCGCCACTGTATGCTATAATATACATTCTGTACAATCTGTGGTATAAATAATATTTGTTATTGATTTAAATGGGCCACATAAAAATATTCTGTTACATAATGGCATAGGGAGAACATTGTTTAGTGCGGGTTTAAATTGTATTAAAATATTTAACATTTTATGAAATTGATGTACGTTGCTGAGGATTACTACAAGTTATTTACCGTATAATAGAAAGCAGATAGCATGCACAAGATCACACACAAGATTTCAGTTACTATACTGGATCCGAAATACTCTATACTATTACATCAAGATAAGAATATTTTGAAATTTTATGAATATCGGATGTATAATTTAATTACAGGGACAATCAAAATCATTCGATCACATTACGGTCAATAGGAAAAAGTAATTTCAAGTACATTTTAATGATGTTACACTCTTTCGAATATAATGGAATTGACATGAATTTATTAAGTAAATACTAAAATGTACATTCTGCATAATCTTTGATGAAAAGAATACTTATTATTCATTTACAGGACCACACAAAAGTATTTCACTACATAATGGTACACGGAGAAGCATTGTTTGGGTCGTGTTATAGTCATATTAAACTATTTCACATTTTATGAAATTGATGTACGTTGCTGAGATTTAGTAAAAGTTTCTTCTACTGAGGTTTAATACAAGTATAATAGAAAGCAGATAGTATGTACAAAAACACACAAAAGATTTCGACCACTACTGTATCCGAAGTACTGTATACTATATAACAGCAAGATCTGAATATTTTTAAAACTTCGTTGTAGTATGAACGCGCCTCATTTGTTACACTTCACGCGCAGTATCAACTTGTTATTTATACTTCTAGTCTTGTATTTGTAATTGAATTATTTAATAATTTAAAAATTTTACCCGAATAAATTCCGGAGAATATTTTTTAACTCAGCAGCTTTTAATTCTTAATTTAAAAAATACATATGTATTTAGTGTAAGTTGTTGGTTTAATATTCTAAATTACAGATATTGTTGGATATTACTTGTTTCCAATTTATTTTTAGAAATGCACAAAACATCTGAAATTCTACACTTTCAAATTACTAATATAAACAAACAAGGCACAGATGTCATATACGCACCACATTTGCACGTGCTTTTCTCCCCCGCCAATTTGCCATTGCACATGTGTGCCAAGGAGAAGATCGGTTTAATAAGTTTATAACAAATTGTCAAGGAAATAAAATGGGAAAAGTTAAAGATTTCAGTGAAATTATTTCAGTGCTGATTAAATATACAACTGTATGTATTCAATATGGCTATTAAGTATTAATAAGTATTAATATTTATGAATTACTGTGAAAATTATATTTAGTGTTTTGTTACCTATTAAGTTTATTATTCAAACTGTTTATTTATTGTTTCCCTTTTTATTAAATTCATGTTTATTTACTGTTATTTTTTATTTAAATTCTTTAAATTATTTTTATCTATACATATAATAAAACAGTAGGACCCGGTGTGTCTGTACATTGAAGATAATTGACAAAAATGGAGTCAGGGCGATAAAAGAAAACCAATGAAACACAAAAAAATTTTTTTGAATTTTTTGTCTGTCTGTCTGTCTGTCTGTCTGTCTGTCTGTTTGTTCGAGGTTATCTTCGTAACTACTGAATGGATTTTTATGCGGTTTTCACTAATGAAGAATGCACACTCCCGGGCAGTGTATAGGCTTTGTTTCATCAAAATCGGACAACAGACAAAAAAGTAACAAAAAGAAACAAAAGAAACTATTAGGTGCGCTGCTCACGCTTTTTAGTACATAACGTTTTTTAGTACATATAAAATCCAATAGATGTCACTGTGCGATTTTAAAACGCGCTATCGTTATGTTTTCGCCAGTCTACTTAAGTATGAGAAAGTTTCAAGCTGGCTGTCGTTCCATGTGGTTTAGTCGGTAGAACGTCAGTGCGCCATACTGATGGCCCGGGTTCGATTCCCAGCATGGAATTTTTTTTCACTATGTTGGCATTAACGCCTATAAGCAATTAAAAGAATTTGAAATATTGTATTCAAGGCGAATTTTCTCTCTGGGAAAATTTCCTTGCATTAATATGTCAGTGTAATTTTTTTTTCGATTTAATTTTTTTTTTCGAAACTTTGTTTTTCTTAAAAAATTACAGTAAATATTTGATATTTCCCAACGTTTTTTGAATGATCGACTTGCTTTTTTTTTTTTTTTTAATGTATGTCTGAACCTTATCTAACTACTTCTTCAAGATTTCTTTAGATAAACCGACCAGCGTAGCGGGCGAAGGCCGCTAGTATTGTAATATTTCGCTAAAGTTGTACTTAATAGGATATTATTTAGCACTCACAAAAGTTTTTCAAACACCTGGGAATAGATTTAATTAGTGTTTTTGTAATTTCTGCATGAAAGTTGATGCCTTCATCTAACATTGCTGTTTTTACTTCGCTTTTTGTTTCAATGCTGTGTTTTCGTGTTCTAACTTCCAGTTACCTCCAAATATGTTTTACTGGGTAAATTCAGCAATTGAGGTGATGTTTTCAGAACTTGTGAACAATTATAAAGACGCTAGAGGCGAACGTTGAGAGCCATGTGCCTTGTATCATTATCCTGATAAAAAACAAAGTTGTATCTGTTACCCATATATTGGCCTGATAATTTTAAATTGCCTTTTAAAATATTGGAACAAAGATCGTGATTTATTATGCTATCAATATATACCAAATTACCAAATCCTGATGCTGATATGCACCCTCACACAAGGACAACTCCACTGCCATGCTTAACTGTTCCAACTAAGTTCTTTGAATTAAATTCTTAATTTTTTTTTTCTCCATACTATTATGCACTCATTGGACAAAGAATGGCATACTAGATTTAATCTGTAAATAAAACATTAATTTAATACGATTCGGGTTTATTTATCATTGAATTTGCTAAAGAAAGCCTAAGCTTTCTGTTTTTCGCATTAACAAAAAATTTTCTATGGGCAAAATACCTGTATAATGCAGCTGGGCTTACCATTCGTCGAACAGTTTCAGGTAAAAATGAAGTAGAAACTGTTTCATTAAATTCAATAGCAACTTTTATAGCACTTAAACATAGATTTTTTAAGACTTTTCTAATTGTAAGTATTTGATCTCACTGCGTTCACTTCGATTGACGACCTTTTCATACCTAGTTTTCAATCCATTTTTTTTTCTACAAAGCCTTTTATCGCATACTTCATCATAGAATGGAATAAATTAACTAATTTTGCAATATTTCGAATTGATTTACTACTATTATGAAGAAAAATAACTAATTTCAAACACTATTAGTCGTGACATTACGATTACAAACCATTTTTAATTAATAAATAGAATATTACGGACCAATTCTGCAAAATATAAACCCAAGCGATTTTTTAAATGTCAATATAATGCAAAAATAAAAATAAAACGACAAATATTTTTAATAATGAAAATATCCGAAAATGTTTCTGTGTACGAAGACTTTTGTGGCGTCTTCTTTCTGTGGCATCTCCTGTTTTCATTTTTAGATTAAAAAAAAAATCCCTTAATGTTAAACAAAAAGGTTGTGTGTTATTTAGAATAACTTGAAGATAATATAAAAAATTTCTCTACTTCATATACGAATTTAATTTCAGGGAAATTTCTTTTTAGTACAAATTTTTAAAGTGTACGAACACTTTTGTGAGCCACTGTAGATTAGCATAAATTTTCATTTAAATAACGAAAAACAGATTAGCAGAACACATTTATAAAAGTAGAAATAAAATGTCGAATTAAAAATCACTTGATGACATAATTAGTATTCATATTATACTTAATGTCAAGTGAATGTGACATTTACGATCATCCATTACTGACATCTAATCTTGGAATTTGGGGGTAGATTTTTAATCGATGGGGTAATCTTTCCTTCTTCAGTTTTTAAATTTTAAAATTGAAATTTTTCCTGTAAGTGAAATTGACGAAATGACGCAAGAAAAATTAAATTAACAATGAAAACATTTGCAAAAAGAAATAAGAGTTATACTAATATCTATATAATTTACGATTGAATATTAAAATATACTCTAAAAATTATCTTCACTTGAAAAAAAAAACATTATTGCGACCATTAAGAACCTAAGTCAGGCATTAAGTCAGTAGTGCATTTTCGGCTTAAAAAAACATTCTTTGGCGACAAAAGCAAGATGAAAATGGTATAGAAACGAATAGTAACTCACAACTTACAGTGACTTTTACAATCAGATCTGCTTTTTTCTTCTGTAAGTTATATTATACGGAAATTCGATAAAAAAGAGAAAGAAAATAATAAAAAGGGAAATAACTATCATTCAAAATTCATTTAATCAATTTCTGAAATTCATGTTTTTATTCTAACACCAGGGATAAGTCGCCAAAAGTTGAACCAATTGTTATATTTCGCGATAATTTATTTTTTAAGCATTACAAATATTTTTTTTTTCATTTTTAAGATAAAAATATTTTTATAATATTACGCCTCATTTAAGCGGTCTTTCTTTATTATCTATCTATAATAATAAAGAGAGAAGGATGTTTGTCTGTCAGCGCTGTTCTGAAAAGACTGCGGCACATAGAGTTACAAAATTTGGAGGGAAGGTACTTTTTTACATGTAGGTTTGCACCTCAAAGCCCGATTTTCGATTTTTTGTTTAGATTTTTTTTGATAATTTTTTAGGCGATTTTTACCGTTATTTTTGCGGTTTTATCCCATTAGTGAAAGGAATACAGTTTCATTCTTTTAACCCAAAATAGCAATTATTTTTTTTCTCTTTTCAACAAAGTTTATTCGGAATTTGTACAGCGATTTTTGAATTTTTAACGAATTTTTAATGCGATTTTTAGTGTTTTTTCTCATTTTGCGGCTATTTTTTGAGATTGATAAAAAAAATCGTTTTAAACTTTTAGCCTAATGCCCTAAATTTTGTGTTTGTTACGATTTTTAGATTTTAACGATTTTTAATGCGATTTTCAATGCGGTTTTTAACGTTTTTTAAAGATTTTTGCGTTTAGTAACTATTTTTTTTTCATAGTTGTTCTATCAAAATCTTGAGCTGTTGAGAATGCAATAAGTAGTATTTTTTGTGAAATCTACCTAGAATGTCAAAAATTTAGGTACCACTATTTTCGAATAGCAATTTCATAAACTATCTTAAATTCTTGCTTAAGACCGCTATCCCTTCGAGTTATATATAACCTGATAGGTTATTTATCAGAGTATGGTTTTGATAAAGTTTTTGAAGAATAGAACTCTACCACTGAAGAATAGAATACCTCTCTACCTGGTGGTGGAAAATGGAACTAATGGAACTGATAGAACGCTATTTTTTTAAATCTATAATAATAAAGATGCAAGTTTGTGTGTGTCAGCGCTGTTCTGAAGAGTCTGCTGTACGTAGAGTTACAAAATGTGGAGGGAAGGTACTTTTATACATGTAGTTTTGCACCTCGAAGCTCGATTTTCAATTTTTTTATTAGATTTTTTTCATAATTTTTTTAGGCGATTTTTAGCGTTCTTTTTGCAGTTTTATCCCATTAGTGAAAGAAATACGGTTTCATTCTTTTAACCCAATATAGCAATTTTTTTCTCTTTTCAGCAAAGTTTATTCGGAATTTGTACAGCGATTTTTGAATTTTTAAAGAATTTTTAATGCGATTTTTAGTGTTTTGTTTCATTTTGCGTTTTTTTTTTTTTTTTTTTTTTTTTTTTTTTTTTTTTGAGATTGATAAAAATAAAACCGTTTCAAACTTTTAGCCCTAAATTTTGTGTTTGTTACGAATTTTAGATTTTAACGATTTTTAATGCGATTTTCAATGTGATTTTTAGCGCTTTTTCAAGATTTTTTGCGTTTAACATCTATTTTTTTCATAGTTGTTCTATCAAAATCTTGAGCTGTTGAGAATGCAATAAGTAGTATTTTTTTTGCGAAATTTACCTAAAATGTCAAAAATTTAGTTACCACTATTTTCGAATAGCAATTTCATAAAATATCTTAAATTCTTTTTTAAGACTGCTACCCCCTCGAGTAATATATCACCTGATAGGTTGTTTAACATACATAACGATAACATATTTTGTGTTATCGTTTTGATAAAGTTTTTGAAGAATAGAGTGCGCTAGCTGGTGGTGAAAAATGGAACTAACAGAAAGCGATTTTGTTAAAATTTGGAAATATAACAATGTGATTTATTTTAAATTTTAAAATGGTTTATAATACTTGATAAAAAATGTAAACAAAGAATGGTTTAACACATTTCAGGGTGCGTGAAAGGAGGGGCGCGAACAAAATTAGGAAATGTAATAAGGAGATCTCTTTTACACTTTAAGGTAGTTTTACACTTTAATTTAGAAAAAACATTAATACAAATACATATAAAAATAAGAAGTAAAAACCACTTGATGACGTAACAAACATATGTAACATGTTTAATGTAGAGTGAATATGGAATTACGATCCGCCATTATTGTAGTTTAATCAGTTTCTTGGTCAACCGGATAATCAAATAGTTCAGATTTCCGATTAGAATGTTTTATCCGTTGGATGAAATTCTGATTACTGCGATTTAAAAAATAACTAGCGATATTTAGTGCATTTTTCAATGCGTTTTTAATTAACTTTTTAATGCGATTTAGTAGTTTTTTTTTTCGATCCCCACCACAGTGGTGTTTTAACAATTAAAAAATTATTTTTATTTCAAACTTTTAGCCTAATACGACAGTAAATTTAACTATTTACATTTTTTTAATTTTGTCGATTTTCAATATGATTTTTGATATATTTTGTGTTCTGCGTCGATTTTTTTGTAATTCATGTAAAAAAGAATGGTTGCTACGTTTTACACGACTAGAATATTATTTTATTCACGGGATGCATTTACATTTAGCGATTTTTAATGAATTTTGCAATGGTTTTGTATTGGTTTTTTGAATCTCACGGCTATTTTTTGAAATTTCGAAAAGGAAATTAATTTCAAACATTTACACTTCATTTACGAATTTTGAAATTTAGTGATTTTTTAATGCAATTTTTAGCAATGTTTTCATTATTTCTCACGCTTTGCGCCGATTTTTTTATTGGTATTTAAGAAATAATTCAGATTACACTATTTTACTCTATTAATGTAAATGTTGCCCCCGCTATTTTTAAATTTGAAACGATTTGTAATGAATTTTTGAATACAATTTTTAGATGTTTTAGAGTCCACGGCGATTTTTTTTCACAATTGGAAGAGAAATTTTTAAATAATTTGTAGCTTAATGTAGTAAATTTTGACATCAATGATTCAAATTTTTTGTGTATTTTCATAAAATGTTTAGCAAGTTTTGTGTCGATATTTTTTAACTAATGAAAGAGTTCAGATTTGAATGTTTTGTCCCATTATGGTAAATTATGTCCGCAGGAAATTAATATAAATGTTTATCTTACTATGGCAAATTTTGTCCGGATTTTTGAATTTTACTGATTTTTAATCTGTTTTATAGTGATTTTTCAAGTTCTGTGACAGTTGTTGACATCGGTAAAAGAATTTCGGTTTCTAACTTCTAGCATAAATAGTACAGTTTGTTCTCCACGCTTTTATGAATTTTGCCATTTTCTAATGCGATATTCAATGTAATTTTTAGTTAGTTTGGGGGAATTTTAGGTGTTCCGTGTTGACTTTTCATAATTCATGAACGATTTCCGATTACAATATTTTCGACTGAATATTAAATTTTTACAGCCATGACTTTTAAATATTCAGCGATTTTTAATATAGTTTTCGATACGATTTTTAGCCTTTTTTTAAGTTCCTTGGCGATTTTCTGCCATTCAGAAACCAATTTTGATATTGAACATTTTGTTTAATGTAGTTATGTTTCGAATGCAATGTTTTATCTCTTAATATGATTTTGGCGTTCCATGCCTACATTTTGTAATTTATGAATGATTTCGATCATAACCCCCCCCCCCCCCACCCTGCCTTAATATTATTTTTTTAAGCATTGGCTTCCAAATATTTAGCTATTTTTAATGCAATTTTCAATGTAATTTTTAGCCATTCTTCAAGTTCCGTGGCGATTTTTTTACATCCGGAAATCGATTTCGATTTCAAACTTTTTGTTTAATATTGTTAATTTCTTGATTACAATATTTTATATTATACAGTGAATTTTTACCCTAGGGATTTTTTAATGTTTTACGACTTTCATTACAATTTTCAATGCAATTTTCGGGCTTTCTCAGTCTTTTTTTTTTTTTTAACATTTTTCAAAGGAATTCGATTTTAAATTTCTAGACTAATAAGAGTTTGGTTTCAAACTTTTATCCTTTACGGTAATTGTTTTGCTTTCTTATTTTGATGTAGAACAATTTTTAATGCAATATGCTTTCTTTTTTTCTTTTCTTTTTTTTTTTTTTTTTTCTGAGTTTACGGCGGTTTTTTTTCAGATACGGAAAAGGAATTCGGTTTTTAATTTCTTCGCTAAGATGATAAATTTTCTCCTGTGCGATTAAAGATTTTTATTGCGATTTTTCAGCGGTTTTTTTCGTATTTCAATGCTTTTTACATTATCAAATTAATTAGATTCAAAACATTTATCCAAGTAGAGTAAATTTTGAGTTCCGTGATTTTTGAAAAATTTGCCAATTTTAAAGCGATGTTTACGTTTCTTCGCGACCCGCTTCGATTTTTTAGAGGTTCAATTTTTGGCCGAATTTATTAAATTCTGATCTCTTTTCTTCAAAGTTTATTGTAGTTAGTAAAGTGTATGTTAGTAAAGTTTTGAAACACTATTTTTGAATTTTGTTTTATATTTTTATGAGATTTTTAATGTTTTTTGCGATTTGTAAGATTTTTCCACATTAGTAAAAATAATCCAACTTCAATTTTCTAGCCCATCTCTTTTCAACGAAGTTTAGACCGAATTCGTGCAGCATTTTAAAAAAATTTCGAGGTTTTTATTTTGACTTTTAAAGTTTTTTCGCAATTCTTGCTATTTTTTTATGAACACGGGCAACGCCGGGCAGAACAGCTAGTTATATACTATATCAATAATTATTTATATCAAACTATCATTTATTTATTTTTATTTCCTTTTTAAAGTACTAGAATCTCTTTCATTTTTTCACGTTATTTTATCTTTATATTGCAATAGAAAATCACGTCCTGTTCAAAAAAGAATATATTCAAAAGCAACATTTTCGCCAAATTGGCGGGGGAGAAAAGCACGTACAAATGTGGTGCGTATATGACATCTGTGCCATGAACAAAATACAAAAATGTTCTTAGTTATTTTATACATTTAAGTATAAATATGACTGTCCATAATTAAAAGATTTTTTTTTTTAATTTTTTTAATTTGTAACAATTTTTACGTTACCATGCTATCTTTAGAATTTCAAGATGTATGTTTACTAATTTTATTTTCACCAAAAAGCACCTTTTATACACATTTATTTCTTCTTATTGTCCATTTAAAAAGGTCTGTCCTTGAAAGATAAAACAAGTTGGAAATTGCACGTGAAGCGTAGCAAATGAGGTGCGTTCGTACAATAATGAAGTTTTAAAAATATCACTTTCATATATCAATCTCATAAAATTATAAATAGTTAGTTAAAATTAAAATGTGCACCAAACAATGTTACCAAGCCTGTGCCATTAAGTAATGGCCTTGTAAATCAATAACAAATGTTCTTTGCACCACAGATTATGCAAAATGTCATTGTGCGCGCGGCAGCGCGCAACAATAATATGATTGAGCGATAATGCACACGGATTTTTCAATTTTTCTTTTTGCAATAACTAACTAAATACTTATCCAACTTTGATGATTTTTTTTTAAATGTTCGTCTGACGAAGAAGCACAACATAGCACAATTTTTTTTTTTTTTTTTTTTTTTTTTTTTTTTTTATGGCATACTGTAAGTGTACTGTAGAGTATTCTGAAAATCGGACAAAAATTTTGTGTCACAGCACTTTTCTCGAAAACTACTAAAGATAAAAACTTAATTTTTTTTTTAAACAAAAGACAAACTTTTTATCCCGAGGTAGTCATCGAGAAAACGTTATTTCGCTGGGCGGTTTTTCTGAAATTGTGTATTTTCCAAACTTGGTCATAAATGGGTATATCTAACGTTCTATTGCAGATTGAATGTTGCGGTAAAGTTTATTTTAAAGTTTTTGCGATGCTAATTAATTCTGCAAAAATTCATAGCTTTACGTTAAACAGTTTTTTTACAAGATGAGATAAAAGAATAGCAGTCATCAATCTAAGGTACTTGTGATCATCGGAGAGAAACACCAGTTACACCATTCGATTAAGCATAAAAAAATACAGAATGCTTTTTTCTCTTATTTTTAACTTAATTTTTTAACGAATTATGAATTTTTTTGAAATTTTTGATATGCTGATTTTTGTCATTTTTTAACACTAGAACGCCCGAATGGAGTCGATTCGACTCCAATCATGTAACTAAATTTCAATTCGAACCAGAAAAATTTTCTTGAAATAATTTAAATCTAATCCACGCAAATTTACGTTAAATAAATCAATTAAATAATTTTGAATAAAAATTCTGGTGAGAAATATTATTTTCAAACTTGAGTAGAATTTCCGGGCGTTCTAGTGTTAATGAATCATTTACTGAATAATTATGCACGGTGTCTAGCCCTGGTGGCTGTCAAATTTGATTTTTAATTTTAAATTAGGCAATTTTTTGCACCATGCCAAATTTATATTTTATCCATTTTTTTCATTTATTTATATTTTGTTTTTAGCACAATGGCATCAATGGCAAAAATGCCTGGCATACCTGTCAAATATTGGGGCCCTGTACTTTAACAAAGTGTATTTATTATAAGTATATACCGTATTTATTCTAATAGAATGCGCCCTCTAATAGAGCGCGTCTTCTAATAAAGTGCGCACCTTGGTGCTGATTGAAAAAATAAATATACGGAAACGATATAGTAGATAAGTAGCAAACGATTACTTAAATGCATTATCGAGGATTCTGATCGATCAAAATAGAGATATTCTATCAAAGCGATGGAGTGGCGATGCAGCAAAAGTTTCAAATTTTGAACAATGTACCACTCCTGTAAACTATACACTGTTAAAAATCTGCTGCATTTTGCTGCAACGCCCTCTACCACTTGTATATAATATCTCTATTCCAACCAATGAGAAAGCGCCATTTCCCGGCCAAGTAACCGTTTTCTATACAAGCAGGGGAGTGCGTTGCAACAAAATGCAGCAGATTTTTAACAGTGTAGCGCCAAGGATATGCACACTGTTAAAAATCTGCTGCATTTTGCTGCAACGCACTCCCCTGCTTGTATAGAAAACGGTTACTTGGCCGTGAAATGGCGCTTTCTCATTGGTTGGAATAGAGATATTATATACAAGTGGTGGAGGGCGTTGCAGCAAAATGCAGCAGATTTTTAACAGTGCACTGTTAAAAATTTGACCCATTTGTTGCAGAGTCACTCCACAGCTTTTATAGAATGTCTCTTTATGACCAATGAGAATGCTCCATAACACAGTAAAGCAATCGTTTCCTATAAAAGCGGTGGAGTACGTTTTTAATAAGTCCGTAATAAATACGGATTAAGAAAAAAAAAGAAGCATGGTTTTTGTATCAAACTTTACTCTTGCATAAAAAAAGTTCCTGTTTTTGGCAAAAATAATGGATATTTGAATGAAAAATCTATTCTTTGAAAGGATTTATTATTTTATTCACTTTGGTAAAAAACTGATTTTTTTTTTTTTTTTGAAAACCACCGTAGAATTTTGGTATTTAAAAACCTGTTTAAATTTTTTTTTAAATTTGTAACACCAGAGTATTAGAGTATGTAGCATTTTTTAATTTCAATACAAATAAGATTTTGTTTTCTATATATAAAATACAAAACAAGTTGTGCAGTATCCCTATGAAATATGGAAAAATAGAAGGACTAGTGAAAAATGCTCCAAAGAGCAGTGCAAAAGCAGAATATGATTTTAATTGAGCATTAAAAAGTAATGGACAAATGCTTCTGTTAATTACTGAGCATGAGGAAGGATAAGGGATCCCTTCTTGGCTACAATTCATTTCAATGCCAACTTTGAAAAAATCATATTTGCGCTTTTTCCGTGAAAACAAATCAGTCGCAGTTACTATAAAAATGTATAGTGTAAAGACGTAACCAGTAAAGATGCAGCTTAATTAGACATAAATGTAAAGGAAGGCGACATAATGCCAGATACCTAGTTCCTGCGGGTATCACATTCATGCACTGCCACCAAGCATACCCTAAGTGTATAATTGCACAGAAAATTGATTTGTAGTATAGTGCAGAGTGAACAGTGCAGTTAACATCAGAGATGTAGTACAGGCTATACGCCGTACACCTTCTGGACTTTTTAATAGAACACCATATACCCTCTGTTTTTCAAGAAAGCTTATATTATACACATTCTAGAATATCCCTCTGCTTAGAGCATATATCTTATGTTATTTTTGTGACTACACCCCTGGTTAACATCTAAAGCACGGTGAAAAATTCTACTAAAGAACCGCAAATTTCTTTTATATGGAAAAAGCGCAAATATGATTTTTTCAAAGTTGGCATTGAAGTGAGTTGTAGCCAAGAAGGGATCCCTTATCCTTCCTCATGCTCAGTAATTAACAGAAGCACTTGTCCATTACTTTTTAATGCTCAATTAAAATCATATTCTGCTTTTGCACTGCTCCTTGGAGCATTTTTCACTAGTATATTATATTATGTACGTTATATATGCATATCAATTTTATTATGTTCGAGTGAGTGTAACACCATTAAAAAACATTTTAAACATTTTTCACCATTGACCGTAATGTAACGGAATACTTTTGATTGTCTCTGAGATTGATCTATGCATGCGATTTTCATAAAATTCGAAATTACTCGACAAAATCATGTGATAATTATCTATTTTAAATTTCAAACGACGAATTTCGGTTGGGTAGTTTTTGCGTTATTATATGCGGACGGACTGAACGACAACTATAGATGCTATAAAGATAAAAAACCAACGATTATAAATGCACAAATAAAGTAAGAAAAGGTAGCAAATAGCCGTTTCGAATCTACTATGGAGATTCTTCATCAGTGCAAAACTCAGCGAGCTAGAAAAAGCAAAACTGAGCAAAGAGACAGAGAGACGCAGGCTTATATACCCGCTACGGAAACGATCCCGCCTAAAGAAAAGCAACCAATGAGAAGAGAGCAGCCTAACAACTGGCTGGACAAGTAGCGACATCTTCCCGTGAATAAACAAAACAAAAACTAAAAAGCGAGAAAATAGAAAAAAAATTAATTTAAAGATTTCTAAATGCTAAGAAAATACTGATTCCTATTTTCCACACTATTCTTATTTTCCATTTTCGATTTTTTTTTTTTTATTATTCACTGATGAAGAATCTCCATAGTAGATTCGAAACGGCTGTTTGCTACCTTTTCTTACTTTATTTGTGCATTTATAATCGTTGGTTTTTTATCTTTAAACATTTTTGCACAAAGGCTTTATTTCCTATTTTAATATAGATGCTATGTATTTACATAATAACGAACGCATCTAAAAAAGACGTCGGTATTGAACATTTCTGTCTGATATAGAGAACCCCACTGAACGCATTTACAAAGGTTCAAACTTTAATTTATTAGGACATTAGCTTTGGATGATGAAACTCCAGAATCACATTGTAAAATCATGGCCCAGTTACCCCACAAAAACTTAAATGTTCGACAAAGTATTGATATCGGATTTTAGAACACCTTAAAGAATATGTGTGACGATATACCTATTTGTATATTTCTATTTTTTCGAAGTTTACTGTGAAAGGATAAACATTGTTTACACGCCAAGAACAAAACAGCATTATTTATTGAATTTTTTGTCTTGTCTTGGAACTCTTTACGTTTATTATTTTATTTTTCAGACTCCCAATTCACAGAATTTGGACAATGTTATAATTTGGACTTAGTTATATATAAAGATTTAAATAATAATGATGATAAAAAAAAAAAAAAAAAAAAAAAAAATTGCAATTTTTTACAATCTAAAAAATAATGTGTGCAAGTTTTTGCATTTACGGATGAAGACTATACAGGGTGTCCCAGAACTCCTTGTACAAACTTTGAGGGGTAATATAGATAACATCGTTTGGAACCACAATTACATAGGAAAGTATAGGCGGAAACGTCTTGTTAACCCTTTCACAGCCAGATGAAAATGTATATGAAACTACAAAATTTTTAATGCAAAATGAACATTAACACCAGAATTTTAATATAATTTTTCCAATTATTATATACACTATATTGCCATTGATTATGGGACACTTGCGATTTTAGACATTTTACTAAATATCTAGAAAAATACATGAGGAATCATCTCGAAACTCTTAGTGTATAAATATAATAGTATACGTCATACATCTCAGTGAAGAGTTTTTACCGAAACTCCATAGGGGACCGTCAACAAATTAAAAAAGAATGAATATCTTTTGAATAACCCTGTCAAAACCAATGTAGCAAAAGCGCTCAAACTCTAGATTATGATTGAATGCCTTATTGTAATACACTGTGTTCATTTTTATGCAAATAGCATGCATACTCGCAGAGTAATTAAGGTTTTTATAAAAATGGTCCCAAATTTTTCCAAGTTTTTTCCTTATAATTTTCAGAGTTCTTAATATAAAATAATATTTTTTTCAGAAAATATGACAAACAACATTGCACACAGTACCCTGTATTCAGAATTAAAAGATAATAAAAATTGTATGAAAAATGAGTAGGTTTACTAAATAATTTTTTACTGCGCATGCGTCAAAGATATCAAAATTTCATTTGCATATTATGTTAGCCAAATGTATAGAGCAACTTTTGTAAATGTCTCAAAATTATAGCTTGAAAATTCTGAAAGTAATCGTCTATAGAAAAAGGAGAAAATCCGTTGTTTCCAAAATGAAGCAAAAAAATGAGGGATTTTATTCAAAAGTAGTCGTAACATCCCGTATTGTGTATTCTATATTGACACTAATCAATGAATATATGGATACAACCCCTCTTGTTTTCGCTTCATTTTGAGAATAACGGATTTTCAATTTATTCAATTGACGATTATTTTCAGAATTTTCAAGTTATGATTTTGTGACTTCCACAAAAGTTGCTCTATACATTTAGCTAACTTAATATGCAAATGAAATTTTGATATCGTTGACGCATGCGCAGTAAAAAATTATTTAGTAAACCAACTCATTTTGTATACAATTTTCATTATTTTTTAATTCTGATTACAGGGTACTGTGTGCAATGTTGTTTGTCATATTTTCTGAAAAAAATATTATTTTATATTAAGAACTCTGAAAATTATAAGGAAAAAACTTGGAAAAATTTGGGACCATTTTTATAATAAAGAATACTGCCCAGTTAAACTGATGGCATTGAGCTCACAGGCTACAAATACTAATTGTACATTAAAGCCTTATATTTTCAAGGGTTAATTCCGTTAAAAAATTAAGAAAGGGAAACAGCTCTCTTCTTTCCTCTTTTTTTATACTTAATCATTGAACCTCCTATACTATCAAAGACATGCTTTATCATATAAAAAATCTATATCCAAAATTCAGAGCAAATTAGATAATTCTTAATAAAAACCCATTTAGCATTTATATAATTTAAAAGGAGTTATCCCCCTCTTTTATACTTAACCATTAAACTTCCAAAACTATTCAGAGATTTGAACGAAATCTGAAAATTCTGCTTGAAAAACCCATTTATATAAATTAAGGGGGGGGGGCATTAGAACCCATGTTCCCCCAATTTATACTTATACAATGAACACCTAATAACAGTCACTGAATCGCCTCATCTGAATGATCCTAATCTAAATTTTGAACGAAAACTTAATTCTGCATGAAAATCCCATTTATATCAACTAACGGGGGGGGGGATTAGAACCCCTGTTCCCCCTATTTATACTTATTCAATGAACACCTAATAACAGTCACGGAATCGTCTCATCAGAATGATCCTAATCTAAATTTTGAACGAAAACTTAATTCTACATGAAAATCCCATTTATATCAACTAACGGGGGGGGGGGATTAGAGCCCCTGTTCCCCCTATTTATACTTATTCAATAAACACCTAATAACAGTCACGGAATCGCCTCATCAGAATGATCCTAATCTAAATTTTGAACGAAAACTTAATTCTGCATGAAAATCCCATTTATATCAACTAACGGGGGGGGGGGGGATTAGAACCCCTGTTCCCCCTATTTATACTTATTCAATGAACACCTTATAACAGTCACGGAATCGTCTCATCAGAATGATCCTAATCTAAATTTTGAACGAAAACTTAATTCTGCATGAAAATCCCATTTATATCAACTAACGGGGGGGGGGGGATTAGAACACCTGTTCCCCCTATTTATACTTATTCAATGAACACCTAATAACAGTCACGGAATCGTCTCATCAGAATGATCCTAATCTAAATTTTGAACGAAAACTTAATTCTGCATGAAAATCCCATTTATATCAACTAACGGGGGGGGGCATTAGAGCCCCTGTTCCCCCTATTTATACTTATTCAATGAACACCTAATAACAGTCACGGAATCGCCTTATCAGAATTATCCTAATCTAAATTTTAAACGAAAACTTAATTCTGCATGAAAATCCCATTTATATCAACTAACGGGGGGGGGGGGGGCATTAGAACCCCTGTTCCCCCTATTTATACTTATTCAATGAACACCTAATAACGGTCACGGAATCGCCTCATCAGAATGATCCTAATCTAAATTTTGAACGAAAACTTAATTCTGCATGAAAATCCCATTTCTATAAATTAAGGGGGGGGGCATTAGAGCCCCTGTACCCCCTATTTATACTTATTCAATGAACACCTAATAACAGTCACGGAATCGCCTTATCAGAATGATCCTAATCTAAATTTTGAACGAAAACTTAATTCTGCATGAAAATCCCATTTATATCAACTAACGGGGGGGGGGGATTAGAACCCCTGTTCCCCCTATTTATACTTATTCAATGAACACCTTATAACAGTC
Organism: Maratus speculifer; assembly: GCA_964019185.1. NCBI lineage: Eukaryota > Metazoa > Arthropoda > Arachnida > Araneae > Salticidae > Maratus > Maratus speculifer. The sequence continues at coordinate 376,629,919 of OZ025289.1, forward strand.
ACGGAATCGTCTCATCAGAATGATCCTAATCTAAATTTTGAACGAAAACTTAATTCTGCATGAAAATCCCATTTATATCAACTAACGGGGGGGGGGGGGATTAGAACACCTGTTCCCCCTATTTATACTTATTCAATGAACACCTAATAACAGTCACGGAATCGTCTCATCAGAATGATCCTAATCTAAATTTTGAACGAAAACTTAATTCTGCATGAAAATCCCATTTATATCAACTAACGGGGGGGGGGGCATTAGAGCCCCTGTTCCCCCTATTTATACTTATTCAATGAACACCTAATAACAGTCACGGAATCGCCTTATCAGAATTATCCTAATCTAAATTTTAAACGAAAACTTAATTCTGCATGAAAATCCCATTTATATCAACTAACGGGGGGGGGGGGGATTAGAACCCCTGTTCCCCCTATTTATACTTATTCAATGAACACCTAATAACGGTCACGGAATCGCCTCATCAGAATTATCCTAATCTAAATTTTGAACGAAAACTTAATTCTGCATGAAAATCCCATTTCTATAAATTAAGGGGGGGGGGGGGCATTAGAACCCCTGTCCCCCTATTTATACTTATTCAATGAACACCTAATAACGGTCACGGAATCGCCTTATCAGAATGATCCTAATCTAAATTTTGAACGAAAACTTAATTCTGCATGAAAATCCCATTTATATCAACTAACGGGGGGCATGAGCCCCCCGTTCCCCCTCTTATACATATCGAATGAACTCCAAAAACTAATCAGGGAAGCGCCTTGTCAGGATATACCTACATACAAAATTTCAAGTGGATCCGATATTTTTATCATGAGTTATCGCGTTACGCACATACGCACATACGCACATACATACAGAACGGACGGGCACATAAGCTCTCTGGCTATGATAGCCTGTGAGCTAAAAACCTTAATTACTCTGCGAGTATGCATGCTATTTGCATAAAAATGAACACAGTGTATTACAATAAGGCATTCAATCATAATATAGAGTTTGAGCGCTTTTGCTACATTAGTTTTGACAGGGTTATTCAAAAGATATTCATTCTTTTTTAATTTGTTGGTGGTCCCCTATGGAGTTTCGGTAAAAAATCTTCACGGAGATGTATGACGTATACTATTATATTTATACACTAAAAGTTTCGAGATGATTCCTTATGTATTTTTCTAGATATTTAGTAAAATGTCTAAAATCGCAAGTGTACCATAATCAATGGCAATATAGTGTATGTGAAATGTATTTTTTTTCTCTCCTTTGCACATACATTTTCCCGCGATTTCTGGTGTCATTCATATTTTTCCCCATTTTAGCAATTTCTAATATCTACTAAGATACTTGATTTTAAAGAAACATAATTTTAAATTTAGCTTAAATTATTTCTTGTAATTTTTTCTGTGTAATAAAGCGTTCTACACTGCTTTCTACATTGTGTCACAACTGTATCTTTGTGTTTCTTTGAGCTTTTCATGGACAAAGCACTTCCATTGCTAAAATGTGGAAAAATATGAATGGCTTCAGAAATTGCGGAAAAATATATTTGCATCGAATAAAAAGCCAGACACTCCACATATATAATAAAGGGAAAAATCATATTAAAATTCTAATGTCAATGTCCATTTTGTATTTAAAAAAAAAAAAAAAAAAAAAAAAAAAAAAATTAGTTTCATATTTATTTTCACTGGCTGTGAAAGGGTTAAGAAGACGTTCCCGCCCATGCTTTCCTGTATAATTACGGTTTCAAACGATGTTCTCTACCACCCCTCAAAGTTTATACACGAAATTCTGGGACATCCTGTATAAACAGAGGCCGAGCAAGCTGAATTCGGGCCCAGGGCTTGTTAAAAAATTGGGCCTTCTCTACCAACACATTTTCAGCGACACTTTCAGGAAAAAAAAGGTTTATTTGATGAATTGACAAAGTTATTTGGGTGAAAAGTGCCTAGGTTAAAAGCTTCTAAAAATTTTATTGAGTCATTCAGAATATTTAAATTTTACGTTTCATATTTTATAAAACAATATTATTTGAAAAGTATTTGATTAAGGAAAAAAAAAATTGGCCACATAATTTGTGGGCCCCTGAAATTGGTGGCCCCAGGGCAGAGGCCCCGGAGGCACGTGCATTAATCAGGCCCTGTTTCTAAATATGTCAGAATGTACCGAATTTAATCACTTAACTGATCAATATTTTTGAAAAAAAAAACTTTCAAATAATGGCTATTTTCTTTTTTCTATTTTTTACAAAATTTGAAATTTTTTATCACCGGTTTTTCAAAACAAACAATTTGTCTAATTGAATTAGAAAAATGCTCGGATTAAATATTGCAAAATTTTCAATAAATATTTACTGGTGAGAATAAGAAGTCATGATTGGAATATAGATGACCGTACTCGGTACGGGCAAATCATGATTGCCAAAAACACGTTGCCCATATGACTTACCGGTAAATCAGGGAAACGGTTAATTTCAGAGCACGATTAAAGAAAATATGCGGAGAAATAGCTGATTTTGAACTTCTATGTGTCGCATATACCAAGTTTACTTTGAAACGAAAATATTGTTTACGGCAAAATAGACAAAGTAACATTATTTATCGATATTTTGTCTCGTCCTAGAACCCTTTGCATTTTTCTTTTATTTATCTATTTTTTTTTATTTTTTTTTTATTTTTTTTTATTTTTTTTATTTTTTTTATTTTTTTATTTTATTTTATTTTATTTTATTTTATTTTATTTATTTATTTTTTTTTTTTTTTGAGGAATGCGGACAATACTGAATCTGACTTTTAAAGGAAAAATTAAAAATTCACATTCTTTTTATTTTAAAAAGAATATAGGGAAATTTTAGGTATTTATATACATAAATATGATATTGTAAATGTGTCAATATACGAAGGTTGGGTTTGAGAACAACCTTAAAGAAGATATATGAACACAAATCTGAAGTTATGATGGTTATGTGCGTCGAATAATTACCGACTTTGCTCTGAACCGAAAAACATTGTTTACGTCGTCAAAAGCAAAACACCATTACTTATCGGCTTTTTGTCTTGTCCTGCAACTCTCTGCATTTTTTCTTTTACTTTTTTTCGTTTGCTCTTTTTAGTAATGTGGACAACGCCGAATTTGACTTTTATAAGGAAAATTAAAAAATCAGATTCCTTTTACCTTAAAAAGAATAAATGAAATTTTTAGGCATTTACACACAAAGATGATATCGCAAACGTGTCAAAGCATCAAGGTTGAGTTTGAGAACAACCTTAAAGAAGATGTATGAACACAAACCTGAAGTTATGATGGTTATGTGTGTCGAATATTTACCGACTTTGCTCTGAACCGAAAAACATTGTTTACGTCGTCAAAAGCAAAACACCATTACTTATCGGCTTTTTGTCTTGTCCTGCAACTCTCTGCATTTTTTCTTTTACTTTTTTTCGTTTGCTCTTTTTAGTAATGTGGACAACGCCGAATTTGACTTTTATAAGGAAAATTAAAAAATCAGATTCCTTTTACCTTAAAAAGAATAAATGAAATTTTTAGGCATTTACACACAAAGATGATATCGCAAACGTGTCAAAGCATCAAGGTTGAGTTTGAGAACAACCTTAAAGAAGATGTATGAACACAAACCTGAAGTTATGATGGTTATGTGTGTCGAATAATTACCGACTTTGCTCTGAACCGAAAAACATTGTTTACGTCGTCAAAAGCAAAACACCATTACTTATCGGCTTTTTGTCTTGTCCTGCAACTCTCTGAATTTTTTCTTTTACTTTTTTTCGTTTGCTCTGTTTAGTAATGTGGACAACGCCGAATTTGACTTTTATAAGGAAAATTAAAAAATCAGATTCCTTTTACCTTAAAAAGAATAAATGAAATTTTTAGGCATTTACACACAAAGATGATATCGCAAACGTGTCAAAGCATCAAGGTTGAGTTTGAGAACAACCTTAAAGAAGATGTATGAACACAAACCTGAAGTTATGATGGTTATGTGTGTCGAATAATTACCGACTTTGCTCTGAACCGAAAAACATTGTTTACGTCGTCAAAAGCAAAACACCATTACTTATCGGCTTTTTGTCTTGTCCTGCAACTGTCTGCATTTTTTCTTTTACTTTTTTTCGTTTGCTCTTTTTAGTAATGTGGACAACGCCGAATTTGACTTTTATAAGGAAAATTAAAAAATCAGATTCCTTTTACCTTAAAAAGAATAAATGAAATTTTTAGGCATTTACACACAAAGATGATATCGCAAACGTGTCAAAGCATCAAGGTTGAGTTTGAGAACAACCTTAAAGAAGATGTATGAACACAAACCTGAAGTTATGATGGTTATGTGTGTCGAATAATTACCGACTTTGCTCTGAACCGAAAAACATTGTTTACGTCGTCAAAAGCAAAACACCATTACTTATCGGCTTTTTGTCTTGTCCTGCAACTCTCTGCATTTTTTCTTTTACTTTTTTTCGTTTGCTCTTTTTAGTAATGTGGACAACGCCGAATTTGACTTTTATAAGGAAAATTAAAAAATCAGATTCCTTTTACCTTAAAAAGAATAAATGAAATTTTTAGGCATTTACACACAAAGATGATATCGCAAACGTGTCAAAGCATCAAGGTTGAGTTTGAGAACAACCTTAAAGAAGATGTATGAACACAAACCTGAAGTTATGATGGTTATGTGTGTCGAATATTTACCGACTTTGCTCTGAACCGAAAAACATTGTTTACGTCGTCAAAAGCAAAACACCATTACTTATCGGCTTTTTGTCTTGTCCTGCAACTCTCTGCATTTTTTCTTTTACTTTTTTTCGTTTGCTCTTTTTAGTAATGTGGACAACGCCGAATTTGACTTTTATAAGGAAAATTAAAAAATCAGATTCCTTTTACCTTAAAAAGAATAAATGAAATTTTTAGGCATTTACACACAAAGATGATATCGCAAACGTGTCAAAGCATCAAGGTTGAGTTTGAGAACAACCTTAAAGAAGATGTATGAACACAAACCTGAAGTTATGATGGTTATGTGTGTCGAATAATTACCGACTTTGCTCTGAACCGAAAAACATTGTTTACGTCGTCAAAAGCAAAACACCATTACTTATCGGCTTTTTGTCTTGTCCTGCAACTCTCTGAATTTTTTCTTTTACTTTTTTTCGTTTGCTCTGTTTAGTAATGTGGACAACGCCGAATTTGACTTTTATAAGGAAAATTAAAAAATCAGATTCCTTTTACCTTAAAAAGAATAAATGAAATTTTTAGGCATTTACACACAAAGATGATATCGCAAACGTGTCAAAGCATCAAGGTTGAGTTTGAGAACAACCTTAAAGAAGATGTATGAACACAAACCTGAAGTTATGATGGTTATGTGTGTCGAATAATTACCGACTTTGCTCTGAACCGAAAAACATTGTTTACGTCGTCAAAAGCAAAACACCATTACTTATCGGCTTTTTGTCTTGTCCTGCAACTCTCTGCATTTTTTCTTTTACTTTTTTTCGTTTGCTCTTTTTAGTAATGTGGACAACGCCGAATTTGACTTTTATAAGGAAAATTAAAAAATCAGATTCCTTTTACCTTAAAAAGAATAAATGAAATTTTTAGGCATTTACACACAAAGATGATATCGCAAACGTGTCAAAGCATCAAGGTTGAGTTTGAGAACAACCTTAAAGAAGATGTATGAACACAAACCTGAAGTTATGATGGTTATGTGTGTCGAATAATTACCGACTTTGCTCTGAACCGAAAAACATTGTTTACGTCGTCAAAAGCAAAACACCATTACTTATCGGCTTTTTGTCTTGTCCTGCAACTCTCTGAATTTTTTCTTTTACTTTTTTTCGTTTGCTCTGTTTAGTAATGTGGACAACGCCGAATTTGACTTTTATAAGGAAAATTAAAAAATCAGATTCCTTTTACCTTAAAAAGAATAAATGAAATTTTTAGGCATTTACACACAAAGATGATATCGCAAACGTCTCAAAGCATCAAGGTTGAGTTTGAGAACAACCTTAAAGAAGATGTATGAACACAAACCTGAAGTTATGATGGTTATGTGTGTCGAATAATTACCGACTTTGCTCTGAACCGAAAAACATTGTTTACGTCGTCAAAAGCAAAACACCATTACTTATCGGCTTTTTGTCTTGTCCTGCAACTCTCTGCATTTTTTCTTTTACTTTTTTTCGTTTGCTCTTTTTAGTAATGTGGACAACGCCGAATTTGACTTTTATAAGGAAAATTAAAAAATCAGATTCCTTTTACCTTAAAAAGAATAAATGAAATTTTTAGGCATTTACACACAAAGATGATATCGCAAACGTGTCAAAGCATCAAGGTTGAGTTTGAGAACAACCTTAAAGAAGATGTATGAACACAAACCTGAAGTTATGATGGTTATGTGTGTCGAATAATTACCGACTTTGCTCTGAACCGAAAAACATTGTTTACGTCGTCAAAAGCAAAACACCATTACTTATCGGCTTTTTGTCTTGTCCTGCAACTCTCTGCATTTTTTCTTTTACTTTTTTTCGTTTGCCCTTTTTAGTAATGTGGACAACGCCGAATTTGACTTTTATAAGGAAAATTAAAAAATCAGATTCCTTTTACCTTAAAAAGAATAAATGAAATTTTTAGGCATTTACACACAAAGATGATATCGCAAACGTGTCAAAGCATCAAGGTTGAGTTTGAGAACAACCTTAAAGAAGATGTATGAACACAAACCTGAAGTTATGATGGTTATGTGTGTCGAATAATTACCGACTTTGCTCTGAACCGATAAACATTGTTTACGCCGTCAAAAAGCAAAACACCATTATTTATCAACTTTTCGTCTTGTCCTGGAACCCTTTACATTTTTTTGTTTCTTTTTCTTTTCCGCCTGCCCTTTTGAGGAATGCGGACAGCACCAAACCGCGAAAATCATTTTGATACAAAGAAAGGGAGGAGAGAAGGGATGGGATGGATCTCTCTACTCTCCTCTTTCTGGCAGGGGATAGGGGAGAAGAGGGTCAAGGGTCCGGTCGGATCCTTGATGGTATCAGGGTGTAATTACAGCGTGTTGTGTTCAAGGGGCGCATCGACCGTGCTATCTATCACCAGGGAAGGGATAGACGGCCGCGTGCCGAAGCGATGGCCACACGGGCAGCCGATTTGCCCACAGGTGTCACTAATCTCATTAAATTTCTAAAAGCGCCATTTGCTAATCAAATGATGCTCTTAAGTATTTTAATGGACTTCGTGAAAACCATATTATTATTATTTTATATCAAAATGTAACGTTTAATATTTTTATAGTATTTATTTTATGTGGTTCATTCCTATTTAAGAATAAAATGGTATTTTAAGGAATTTTTAATAGGAGTTATTAAAAAAAATATTTTTCTATTATTAAGGGGATAGACCATTTTCAACATTTAATATCGTAAAATATGTATGATTTTAAAACAGAGTATTTAGAGGGTTGAGAGATATAAGTATTTTCTTTCGATTCATATAGTTAAAAAAAATTACAAGATGCAGTATCAATATTTATAGAGCGCTTCAAACTGATAATATTTGCCGAGCAGAAAATTGGTATGACATCTTACGCGTAGGATTACAAAAGCAATTTTGCAGCTAGGGTGAAAATGATATTGCCTAATTATACTTTATATTGTTAAATTTATCCTCAATCTAAAGAATTTTTTATTTTTTAATACAAAGTTGTATTTAGCTAGTACAAAATTTAAAATTTTTAAGAAAATAACCACTTAACAATAAAAAGGAAAATTTGGGTTCAGTTAATCTCGGCTAACATGCAACATATGTTTTTAAAATTTCATGAAGAAAATACTGAGAAGTTTTTGAGATATCCTGCTCTTTATGCTCAAAAACGTCATTTTGAATAAAATGATTTCGTAGTTTCGGAAACGCCGCTTAAGCTGTTGAGCGAATACAATTTTAACAGTCTAATTTCCATTCAAATAAGAATTTCAAGAAAACAATCAAAATGCTCAGAAAAGATAAAAATTTAACATGCAAAAAATTAATGCTGTTATTCAATCGTTATTATTGACAGTTGCAAAACACTACCCCCTCCCCCCCCAAAAAAAAACTAGTTGGATGTAGCAATTTCAAAACGTTCTTCCATCTCATGCATTTAAAATTTCGAAATTTGTTACCACAGAGCCAAAATTAAATGGCAATCTATTAATATCATGAGGATTTTAAAGACATGAAATTTCGTGCATTAGTTCTTGAGATATTACTATCACTAAAAAATCGAACTAAATTAAACTAATAAAAAATAACTAATCGAACAAAATTCAGCATAGCGGCTTTACCTGTAAGACTAGTGATACAAAAATGTAAGCAAAACCAATTCATGTCAAAGATTAACTGAATCTGAAGTTTGGTGGTAATCCGTGCATTAGTTCTTGAGATAGAGCTGTTGCAGAAATCGTAACAAATACAGCATAGAAGCACCATTTTAGGAGCTATTTGCAACAAAATATAAACAGCATCAATTCATGTCAAAGACTAATCGAATTTGAAGTTTGGTGGAAATCTGTGCATTCATTCTGAGATAGAACTGTTGCGGAAATCTTTAAAAAGTGCAGCATAGAAGCACCACCTATAAAACGATTTACACTAAAAGGTAAAAAAAAAAAAAAGTGAATTTATGTCAAGTACTAATTAAATCTGAAGTTTGCTGAACTTCTGTACATTGATTCGGAAGATAGAACTATTGCACAAAATGTAGAATAGCAACACCATTTGTGAGAAATGTACACCAAAATATAGAAAAAAAAATATCTCAAGGACTAATCCTATCTGAAGTTTCATAAAAATTGATCATTAGGTGTGTAGATAGAGCTATATCGAAAATCAAACAGAAGGCAACATAGCAGCGCTACCTGTTGAGTGATTTGTACCAAAAATTAATCAGAATTGCTTTTTATCAAAGACTACCTGAATGTAAATTTTTATTAAATTCCGTGCATTAGTTCTTGAGATAAAGCGCCCACAAGATTTATGTCACATACAGACAGACGGACAGAGTCATAGACTCACAGACAGATATTTTGTAAAAGCATGTTTTTCGGGTTTTCTGACCCTTAAAATGTGTAAATCCGTCGAAAACTGGAATTTGAAATTTTTCATGAATCCAGTATCTTCTTTTTGTACTAAAATAAGTAAAACTATTTCCAATTTATTTCAAAAAAGTTGAATTTTAAGATACTGATACACTTCTTTTTGGGACAAAATTGTAAGCTGCATAGAAATGTTTGTCTAAAATGCTTATGCCCTGCACGATTATAAAGTTCATATTCTATAACTATTTATCTCTAATTGAATTAAGTAAAATCAGTTAAATATTTTAATGTAGAATTCATCAGAAATACTCCTTTTTCATTACCTTTAAAGATACCTTGTTATGATTTATTTCAACCATAACTAAATTTTTAATGCTAAAACAATTCGTTTTTGTTACTGGCTAATTAAAATTTAGATCTGTGAAAACAAAATGATAAGTTGCTATCTTTTATCCACTTTTTTACGAAATTTTAAAAAAAGATGTAAAAGTTAAAACCATAAATTAACAAATCTACTCCGTGGTTCGGTTTCTCTTTAAAACCATCCTCGGGAGTTAACTTAGGGAGGAGTTTTCTTAGGTACAAAACTGCAAAAAAATATTTGAATGTTGCATTATCAAGCAATCTTCAAGCTCATTTAACAGTTTGAATATAACTTCGATAATGTAACCTGTAAATGATTGTTTGGCTTTTTGTATATTAGAAATTTAGCTCCTGAGGGCAGTTATAAAGATAAACCAAAACGTAGAGCGTAATTTTTATTTCTGTGATTTTAATTTTTGTATCTTTCTTCAAAATCTGAGAATAAAATGTGTGCTAAATTGCAATTTATCATTTATATACGTTATATTCGTACTTATTTGTTATAAAATTTAAATATATTTTCCGATTTTTAGCATGCTTAAACTGGAAAAATTGATCGCTATTAAAATAGAAGGATGGAAATTTTAGATTCCTAACGATTTTGCAACAAAAATTAATGTGGAAATTAGCTGCTTAGGAATCTGGTACATTTAGAAAATAAGTGTAATGTAACTTTTATTAAATACTAAATTTCATGTAAGAAATTGTATTTTCAATTACTCTTCGAAATGAAAGTGCACGTTTTCTGTGACGTCGTTTATCAAAAACTCTTCGTTTCGCTTGTCAAAAGCCTTTCGTTCTTCCAAGATCAGGTTTCTAATTACAGAGCTGCTGAAGTAAAAATTACATCAGTTTGAAGAAATAAAATAAATACTTAAAAATTACTTTTACTCTTTAAACAATTCTAGTTTTAGATCTATTGTAAAAATGTTTTACATGCACTCCTTCAAAACAATTTTTAAATTTCTGTTTTTTCTTTCAATTCAATTCTTGAGAATGTGGAGCAATAATTGTCCAGCTGCATCCAAGGAGTTTATAATGTTTAATACGTTTGTTGAATTTATGATTTAGAAAATCCCTAAATCCTTGCAGGGATTTTCTTTTTTCGTTTTATAAGAGTTGGTCCTTTTAAAAACTTGTCAAAACGAATTTTTCTCCTCTGTAGATAAACGATATAGTAAGTAATTTCCCTTTTAATGCTCATGTGCACATTTCTGGACCACTGTAAAAAAAGGACAGCTGTTTCTTAAACTACTTAAATATACTATAATCCCGAACGATAAATTTCAGTAACTGCTTACAAGTCACTCAATATTGCGAAAGACATCCCTTCATCTTTAGAAACTTTATCATTTATAGCTCCTGAGTTGAAAATAATTTGTGTGTTTGAAAATTAAAGAAGATTTCATAAAAATTAATTTTCGTCAACTGCCCAGAATTTTCGGAAACTTTTTCGAGAAGCTTTTACAATGCATTAATCAGTTCTCTCTACTCAGGAAATGTGGTTTTGGGATGCTTTGAAACCTCGACTAAACATTTTCAGCTGGGTAACTTAAATCGTGCATACAATTGTAACAGAAAAATGTTAAATTAAAAATTACATTTATTATTTTCTTAAAAGGTGAAGATTAAAAACAACAGATCTTTTTATCTTCACCTTTTAAGAAAGTAATAAATGTAATTTTTAATTTAATTATTACAAGGTGAAAATTCCAACAAGACCTGTTTTAAACAGTGATTTGTCTTTTAAGAAAAATGTTATTTTCAATGTCAATGTTAATGCTGTTAATTTCGTATGTTTTTCTGTTAATTTTTTTTTTTCAACATGAAAATACTTACTTGAAACCTCATAGCATTCAAAAAATTGGTTGTATGGCTAGAAAAAACTGATCAATGTATTATAAAAGCTACTCGGAAATGTTTTCAAAAATAACGGGCAGCTGATAGAATTTTTATTTTTTAAAATCCTCTTCAAATTTCAAAGATAGATTCCTTTGCGAAGTTTCTAAAGATAAAGGGATCTTTTCGAATCTTTGGTGACTCAGAAGAGCTGCTATATGTTTATTTTGGTGATTATAATGCCTTTTTCTATATATTAAAAACATATGTCTTTTTTTTCTCTTTTTTTCGCAGTGTAGTGCACTTTTAAGAGTTTTTTTTTTTTTTTTTTTTTTTTTTCTTTTTTAACCATTATTAAATCCTGCTGTATATGGAGTTCAGAAATATAGACTTACAACTTTATTTTAGTGTAATAAATAGATTTTTAAAAACTTTTACAAAAAGTATAGATAATCATAATAAAAAAACACGGCTGTAAAAATATTTAAATATAACTTTTAAACCTCAGTATGCGAATTATATTCGGAATTTTCTGCTCTGGTGGATATTGCACACGGTATCCATTTTAATACTATTTTCCGCATGTTAACAACTCAGGACTGCAACATATACATCCTTAGATTCTTATGATTTTTTTTTTAACTGGCACTAGTTTTGGAGAAGATCTCAAATATAAATAAACAATCATATTTTAATATAATAGTTTTTATTTATTTATTTATTTATTTATTTATTTATTTATTTATTTATTTTATTTTATTTTATTTTATTTTATTTATTTATTTTTTTTTTTTTATTTTTTTTTTTTTTGAAAAAAAATCTTACAAAAAGCATAGTCAATCAAGGAACTTTGTTGTAAGTATTTTTGTATGCGACATGCGAATTACATTCAGATTTTTCTCGTCTGTAGGATATTGTACGAAGTTTTCCTGCTAGATACTCAATTTCCGGATTCTCCTCCGTAATGTTAAGTCTATGGGCGTTTGATACATTCTTACCTTTAAAATATCTCCTCGGGAAATTAATATTTTTAACTTCTTTTTTTCCGTTCACTTCATAAAAGTTGTCTACTTTTTTCCTTAGTTTTAAAAATATTTCAAATATTTATGCTTAATTTTATATGAAGTGTTAAAATTTTACTCCCAGTTCTTTGGTTAAAAAAAAAAAAAAAAAAAAAAAAAAAAAAAAAAAACATTAAATTAAGCATAGATTTTAGAAATATTTTGAAAACTAAGAAAAAGAAAGTGGTATCCTTTAAGAAGAGAATACAGAAAAAATAAGATAAAAATATTAAGAATGTATTAAAAGCACTTAACATTAAAAAGGGGAATTCGAAAGAAGAGTGACTAGAAGCCTTAATGCTCATTTTATCATGTGTAAATCTCCAATCTACTACGTACACCCTAGGATCCATAAGAATAATTTTTTTTTTCTGTTTCAATCATTGTTTTCATTACATTCTTGAAGGAGTTATGCAATACAACCATACTTTAATATAATAAATAATAAATAGGTTAAAAAAAACTTTTACAAAAAGCATAGGTAATCAAAATCAAGGAACACGGCTGTAAATATATTTAAATATAACTTTTAAACTTCACTATGTGAATTATATTGGAATTTTACTCCTCTGTAAGATATTGTACGTAATTTTTCTTTTAATGCTCCTTTTGTCATGTATACATCTCTGGTCTACTATGTGCGTCCTTGGATACGTAAGAGTAATGTATTTTTTCTCAATTAATGTATCATCCTATTATCGAAGGAGTTCTTAAAATGTAGGCATACAGTCATATTTTAATGTAATAAATAGATTTAAAAACGTTTACTAAAATCATAAATAATCATAACCAAGGAACATGGCTATAAATATATTTAAATGTAACTTTTAGACATCACTGTGTGAGTTATATTCGAATTTGCCTCCTCTTGAAGGATATTGTACGTTATTTTCCTTTTAATGCTCATTTCGTCATGCGTGCATCTCAGGTCTACTACCAAGGTCTTTGGATCCACAAGAATAATATTTATTTTCTTTTTTTCAATCAGTATTTCTCCTATTCTCGAAGGAGTCCTAAAATGTAGACATACAGTCATGTTGTAATAGAATAAATAGAATAATAAAAAAAAAAGTATAAATACTCAGAAACAAGGAACACGGCTTTAAATATATTTAAATATACTTTTTAAACCGTATCTGATTTATATTCGAATTATTCTCCTCTGGAGGATATTGCACGCGGTTTTCATTTTAATACTCTTTTCTCCATGTGTACCGCCCTGGGCTACTACGTAGCTCCTCCCTAAAATAGGATAATCTATTAAAGAGTACCTTATTGAAGGCAGAAGATAGATGTTATACCTTAGAGAAGGAAAGTTCGAATGTGAATTATAGTAATTTAAAAAGAGTGTGATTGCCGGTTATAACTTAAAGATTATCACTTAGCCTGACGAAACGGTTTAAAGAAACACGATAAATAATTTAGCGTAAGTCAAAGTCAATATATTTGTAATTTACATACTTATGAATTGATATGATTTATGATTAGAAATGTTTTGCTTAGAGAACAGCAATAAAAAAAAATGAAATTTAAATGTTCAGTCATTTTTTCAGAGTTTAGTTATGCAGTAAAATTGTTTTACATATATCTAGAATTGATGATAAGATATATTTCATAAAAACGAATAAGAAAATATTTTAAAAGGTCAATATAAATATTATAAGAATGTATTTCAAGGCAATCAAAGTAATACGTGTATAGTCTTTCTAAAAATATTTTAAAAAACAGATCTATTACTATTTTTGCTTTCATAATTAAACAGAATCTAAATGTTATAAATAACAAACGTCTACCGTTCATATCCCGTGAATTTTGGAATTATATCTGTTTTTAAATCAACTAATCATTGATTTTTAAAAAATGCTAAAAGAATATTTAGTCACCCGCTTAAGGATTTAATTATTTTTATAAAAGTCTAAAATATATACATATAAAAAAAAATAATACAAACAAGAACAAAAAAAAAAAAAAATTACAAACAAGAACAAAAAAAAAAAAAAAAAAAAAAAAAAGTTTTTTTCATTTGAAGATAGGTCTATAATGCTTGAAGTCCCTATTCGTTCAGTTCTCGCTAAAGACGTTCCAACATGGTTTAATAAAGACTTCTTTTCCGATGTATTAAAGATACACCCTTAGTATGACAATAATTTAAAATGTTTAATTAAATATAGTGTAGCGCTATGGCTTTTTATCAGCGCGAGATTGAAGAGGGCGAGGATTGCAAATCTTTCTGAATTCTAAAGAAATGTAACCCGTATTTAAGTAATGTCCGACAAAAAACCCACCTAAATAAATAAAACACTCGCTCTGTCCCAAATTAGTTGCTACATTTCAAGTAGGTGGAGTCATAAATAATTTCTGATGCAGTTTAGTAAAGAGATACCAGTAAAATTATACTACAATGGATAATATATAGTATATTAGGTGTTTGAATGAATGGCAACCAAAACTGCATACATATCAAGCGTTCCAAGACAATGCTGGAATCTGTTGTAAATTAACATAGCTGCGCCAGCTGGTGGCAGGGGTGCTAATGAATGCGCGGGTTTTTAGTATGACGTCATATATGCGCAGATGCCTATTATCTCCGCATCTTTTGTGCATATTTTCCAATGTGTAAATATTGTGTAAATATTTTGCGATTCTCGAAAACGATTTTCCTGAAATCATAGATTAGATTCTCTCTCTCTCTCTCTCTCTCTTTTTTCTTTTCTTTTTTTAATAGAGAAAGCTATTTCGAGAATTCATATTAAAAATTCAATGATAAATTTCAAGCTAATTTCTCAATCATGACAGATTAATCAAGTCTATCAGATTTATTGCAAAATATTTTTGTTACAGTTTGTTTTGATAAAATCATGTACAGATTCATTGCAAAATATTTTCGTTACAGTTTGTTTTGATAAAATCATGCACATTTAAAAAAATAGTCACGTATCATTTTAATTTTGGGAGAAAAAGTACTAATTAGTACTAATAGGTACCATATAATGCTACGATAAATATTGACTTTTACCCTAAAATTAAAATGACAATGCGACTTTTTTTAAATACAAATATTTTTAATCAAAAAAAATCTGTAACAAATATTTTACAATAAATTTTGTAGACTTGATTAATCTGTCATGATTGAGAGAATAGCTTGAAAATTATCATTGAATTTTTAATATGAATTCTCGAAATAGCTTTCTCTATTAAAAAAAAGAAAAGAAAAAAGAGAGAGAGAGAGAGTCTAATCTACGATTTTAGGAAAATCGTTGTCGAGAATCGCAAAATATTTACACAAATAAATTAACAATATTTCTTTGTTTAACAAAACAGCATTTAATACATGCATTTAAAATTAAATTATTCCGAATATACGTATAATGAAATAGGCTTTAAATTGAAAGAATGAAAAGTTTGCAAGTTAAATAGTAAAAGTTGATACGACCAAAAAAACACTGGATTTTTATCGTCTCCAATCGGTAAATGAAAAAAAAGGAGCTAAAGTTGAACATTTTATTTAGTATTAAATTCTATACATATTCTAAACATTGATAAACATTATATTATCATAGGAAATACAACGTTTTATACAATTTTGTATAACTTAGCTCATCAAGAATTTAGTAAAATATGACACTACATACAAAAGTCTGCCTTTATATATTAACTACTTACTAAATTTAAAGAGTCATCTTTCATTACATTATAAACACAATTAAAATCAAACATATTTAAATCAGCGATATTTGTATTGCATAGTTAAATGATATTTCATATTAGTACATTTTGTGTTAATATTTAGTCGTACTACACTTATTTATTCTATATTTGTTTACAATATTTCAAACCTAAAATTTATTCTACGCAATATTTTAAAGTAACATTTTATAGAAACAAAAAAGTTCCGTTGCCATTCACAGAAAAGAAACTGCAATCTACTTAATAATACTCTTGTTGTGCACCCCTGCCGTTAGGAAGCGTAGACCTTGATCCCGCCTTTAATCTTACGGACACCTCTTCCATATAGGTCTTGGGACGCTTGACTTGAATACTGCTTTGATGGCAACTTAAAAGTGTAGAAATAAAAACAACATATGCGACTCGATCTATTATAAAAATGACGATAATTGTAAATATGAATAATAATATAAAAAGTACGCTAAAGAAGAAAATGAATAATAAACAGTGTAACGCTATACTGCTATTTTTACTGCAACTTTTGAAAAAATGATTAACTAAGCAGTACTGCTATAAATGCTAGATAAAACTGAACATTTGATACATCGCAAAAGAAAAAGCTTTATTACTAAAGTAATGTTTATGCCATAGTGGTGGAAAGATCAATATCGGGCACGAATAACAACAAAATGATTGGTGAAAAAATAGGAATATGGTATTTTGTTATATTACTGGTGTGACGTTATACCTGTTATATCGGTTAAAATACTCCATAAAATTGGGCGCAGCAAAGCTGCCACCCATTTCATAGTGTACTCAAATGTTTTACAGTGTGTATAAAAAACCTCTACACACTTTGGGATTCCCATCTGATTAAATTTTATCTTCTTCTTAAGAGTACTGAAAATTTTCATAGACAATTTTTTAAAACACACATCATCGGCATCTGACATTTACTTTCTGATGATGGAAACAGTATTTTAATAACTGTATAAGTTAATGAGTCATCACGCTTTAAAGTTTTCCCATAGCCTTAACATGGGATTTCGTGATCCGGGAGTTTCACTGCAACGGCTCCTAAAGGGAACAGAGTACTCTTGAAACCATCTTTTCAATTTTGAATAACATTGTAATATATGCGGTGGTACAATACTTAATACTAAAAATTAAATTAAATGAAATGAGAAAATCTTATAGAATAGTCTAATTTACGAAAAATTATTTATTTATTTTTTATTAACTTTTCTTAAAATCCCCCTTTTTTTTTTTTTTTTTTTTTTTTTTTTTTTTTTTTTTTTTTTGTAAATACGAAAATTTTTGCTTCGATTTTTTTTTTCAGTAAGTGCATTCTGTCGAAGTCTACTTTGAAGGCAATTAAGTAAATAAGGTACCCTGGGGTAATAACGCCAGGCGGGGTAATAACGCCAAGTGCTTATATTTTGCATAATTATGAAATAATCAGGTAAATGACACCCATGTGCTCTGCGCAGAAGAGTTTTGAGTCATATAAATCGCAAAAAACAGCTTCAAGTTAATTTGTTTCATTTTTAGGTCTTATTGTTTTTACAAACAACTAAAATTAACGCTTGATCTAAAATTTGCGAGGTACGTTTTGTGATGTGAAGACTATCTTTTTATCCGGAAATACTTTGTTAATTACATAAATTTGTAGTGCATTTCATGTACTTTTAAAATTTTGTTGAAGATTTTGGATATCTTCTCGAGATAATTTGTAATTTAAAATGTACTGCGCAATAACTATACCGGGGTAATAACGCCAATCCTTGACTTTAGTACCCCGGTTGATATCCTACAGTGGCTGAGCTACATCCTAAATACTGATTCAAATAAACACAGTTAAAACTGTCCAATGTTTCTCATATTTCTATTTAAGCGGTCCTTTTTAAGTAAAAAGAAGCTCACGGTCTAATATTCTTTTGCCTTATCCCCTCCTCCCACCACACCTTTATTTTTCTTACACTTTCACAAAAAATTGAACATTTTCAATAGCTTAGAATGCAATTTGTCAATTTCTAAGTTTGTAGAGTTTGTATTTTTAGAACTGGGCTATCTACATGCAATTATTCCATCTTATTTCATAGTTTTGTTTGCATGGCGTTATTACCCATATAGGTGGGTAATAACGCCAAATAGCATTGGTCAAGAAAAAACGCCATTACATTTTATGAATACATATCTGTTAAATTATTTTATTTTATATAGATAGTCAATGAGTTGCTGTATCAGATCCTATATTTGTTTGAAAAATACAATCTAAAACTAAGCCGTGAAAATTGGTAGAACCTTAAAGTGGCGTTATTACCCCAGGGTACCTTATGTATCTATATTGTAGTAATAAAGAGTTACAACGAAATTTCGGGAATTTTTTGACTACCCCTCGTACATGATGATCCGGAACAGGTGCACTCCGCATATACAATTAAACGCTACTTAAAATATTCTATGATTAATTTGATCTTAGGATTAATCTGCGTCTACAGTTTCCGAACACATTTCATTCGAAAATTGTTGTTTTTCCCTATTTTATAAAGTAAAAATTAAAAATCTGCAACATTTAGATGCTATGTATGAGCAATTAGAATAGCAGTGAATATTTTGGCAACCTTTTCAATAGTAACCTTAAGTTGTTTTTTTCTTTCTTTTTAGGTGCATTCGTAATTATGTAAATAGGAGCACCTATAGTCCGTCCCTCTGTCCATCCGGTCCTCATACAACAACACAAAAACTACCCAACCTGATCGTTTGAAATTTAAAATATATAATTATTGCATAATTTTGTTGAGTCATTTCAAATTTTATCAAAATAGGATACATAGATCGATTACAGGGACAATCAAAAGTATTCCGTTACATTACGGTCAATGTTGGAAAAAGTTTCAAATGTATTTTAATCGTTTGAAATTTAAAATACATAGTTATTATATAATTTTTTCGAGTCATTTCAAATTTTATCAAAATCGGATGCATAAACCAATTACAGCGACAATCAAAAGTATTACATTATATTACGGTTAATGGGGAAAAATGTTTCAAATGCATTTTAAGGGTGCTACACTCATTCGAACATATTAAAATTGATATGCATCTATCAAGTGCATATTATAATATATGCATAATCTGTCGTGCAAAGAACATTTTTTATTGATTTACAAGGCCACACAAAAGTATTCCATTGCATAATGAGTATAGGGAGAACATTGTTTGGTGCGCATTTTAATTGTTATTAAGTATTTACAATTTTATGCGATTCATATATGAGAGTGATATTTTTAAAACTTCATTAGCATACGAACGCACCTCATTTGCTATGCTTCACGTACAATTTCCAACTTGTTTCTTTTTTCTGACGACAACGAAAAAAAAAAAAAAAAAACCCCTATTGCAATGAATAGGACTTTGTCGCTAAAAACAGGTAAACATTAAACTGACTCATTACTACTCATACTATACTATGACGTTAATTTCAGAAATACCGGGATTTCGTGACTCGTCTCGCCTATCGCTACTTACCTATCATCACCGAAAGCTAAACATTAAAAATCATCATACTTTGTCTGGAGGAATAATTGATGACTTTGCCGATCACCTTGTCATCTCGATCCGATGTCGTGACATGGCATGGAGAAATCTCACTTTCGATAACGCTGCTTATATGAAATGCACAAACTGTGGCATTGCAGGTGAATCGCTTCATATACCCTTTTGATACAAATAAGGAGATAAGAAACGAAATTACACATTCCTTTGTTCGGTGATCAAGATTATGTAAATATTGTAATTTAGAATGGCTAGTGAAATGGCGAGATCACTCTGTTTCGTTTCCGAAGCTTATTCTCGTTTTTTTTATTATACAGCTGCAATCGTTAAACTTTATCTCTAATTTGTGACAAGAAATGTGTTTGTTCTAAAATACAAAAAATTGTAATTTTTTTTCATTGTACTTTCTTTTAACATCTGAAAAATAGCTGTCTTTTTTTTCCTTCAAAGTAAATACTAACGCAATTACCATCCATTACGAGTCCTCTGTACAGTGATTCAATAGCTGTCTGTTGATCGGGCTGTGTGTAATCTTGTCCTTTTACTAACGTAATATTTATTAACCAATTATTAGTATAAGTTTGTAAAGAAGGTTGAATTATACACAATAGAAAAGAACAGGTTCAAAATCATTATCGCGAAATTTTTAATATTTTTTTTTCTAATTTATTTGCAAGAAATGTGCCTTGTTGTAAAAAAAAAAAAAAAAAAAAAAAAAAAAGGGTTATATTTTCTTTCACCTTCTTTTTAACCCTGTCGCTGCGTAATTGTTTTATCAAAATAGGTTTTAAAAAATTGCGCGATGAACGTCTTTTACAAAATTTTTAATGTTTTCTAGCCGGTTTTTCAAAACAGAAAATTTAAAAAATAATAATAATAATTGGGAAAATGCCTTGATTAAATATTGTAATGGTTACAATAAAAAATAACTGGAGGTTAAAATCAAGGTAGCTTAGTTAAACGAAAAAATACATTCCCATGGAAATCTCGAGTTGCGTAAATTTTGTTAAATTTGCTTTAGTCGTGGAAACCTCGGGATGCGCAGCGAAAGGGTTAATATCTAAGGAAAATGGTACCGTTCCAAGTAAGGTTATCAGATTGTACGTTTTTCCCGTAAATTGCACGTTTTTTTTTTTTTTTTTTTTTTAAGCATTTTTTGGTTTTATCGTATGGTGTATGTTTAAATTTGTCCCTGTACGATAATTTCTTCTGTTTTCCTGCCACATCTTATTTTTGATAATTTTAAGAATTATTTTCTTTTTCAGTTTGCTTCAAAATTCCACTATTTGAAAAAAAAAAAAAAGTTCTGTACACCAAATTTAAAAACAGCTTGTTTCCGAACAGGATGAAAAAAATATTAGGAGAATTGTTTAATATTAATTGAGCATGCGCGAAATCTTGGAGCTAGCTATACTCGTCACAGTATGCGTCACTAAGTACTGCAATTATCTATATTATATATTTTTTAATTTGTCTATATCTTAAGGTTTAATATTTTGTTTGATTTATTATCTCTCTCTCTTAAATACAAACAAATATTTTTGTAGCATGTCCATTATTAAAATTTTCATGATCATAATTGAATTTTCGGATGTTTTAATTTATTTTGGTTTTTACAATGCAATTAATTTTTATTCTTAATTGGATATATGACTGCAAAATTAGTTAAACAATGATGATATAATAATATAATTCAAAAACAGTAAGGAAATAATCATTAAATCGGTTTACCAATACAATTTTTTTTAACAAATTTGATATCAAAAACAATATTAGCACATTAACAATGGTTCAATAGCCTGGTTATAAAAAGTGACGGTAGCACCATAAAACAAAAACTAACATCGATCAAAATCTTCCGTTTTTTTTCTGAGAAAAATTTGACAAACCTAGTTTCAAGTAATATTTATGCAATTGACATCCATTACGAGATGATTGTACAGTACTTAGCCCCTTAAGGAGTTGTGGAATATAGTATATCCCTCCTTACTTTAATGAAGATTTCCATCAGAAGTTTTTAAATTAAATTTTACTTTTGTAGCTTTCATGGTAAAAAGATGGAAAATCGCTTTTCCTTATTTTAAAATAAAATTTTTCGAAGATTCGTGTGAATTTAACATTACAGAAACACAATTACTTGCCCCTGAAAGGCTTAAGGTTATCCTTAAATCCAAAGTGGCCTCTTTCCGAAAAATTTGTTTATTCTCGAACGTATCAAATTGCCAGGTGCTTTTATTCAGAAACTAAAAAGTACAAAATATGTAAATATAAAACTTAACTTATATGTCTTTTAAATGCTCTTTCCTTATTTAAAAACTTAATATAAACTAAATTAGGATTATACGTGAAGAAATTGAGAAATTTCGAATTGATATAACCTCTTCAATTCTGAAGGTAAAATAATAATACAAATACTTATTCATTGATTTTTTTCCCTTAAACAGAATAACATTTTAACTGACAGAAAAGACATCTTTTCTGAAATTGGTTCAGTCGGCCTTTAGCAATTTAGATTAAAAAAATTAATATATCTAAAGCTACAAACCTTCTTAAAACATCAATTTAATAATCATTAACCTAAATTAACGCAATCCCATATTTAAGAACTTTAATACGGGATTAAGTAATCTACAAATCCTCAAAAATATTTATTGAAAAAGATTTTAAATGCTTATGAAAATATATTACTTTCTTGGTCACGCTCTCTTTTGAGCATTTTTAGGCATTTCGCAAACTCAGATGAAAATAACATTTATTTTATGAGGGATTCAGCTCAGATGCAGGAATTTATTCATTTGCTTTCAAAGAAAAAAACATTCAACTACTAAGAAGTGAAGTAAAAATCTAAAAATATTGGGCAGTTTAGTTTTTATAAATAAAAAGAACGGAGGTCCCGAATGGGAACCCAGAGAGTGAAGAGGATAATAAGTAACATTTTTTTAATGTTGTCATATCTTTATAAATATATATATATACAGGGTTAGTCATAAATATCGAAACAATAGGCTATCTCCTTAAATATTTCCCCTAGACCCATACTTCCAATTGCAAAAATTCATAAAAAAGGTCAAATTTTTGATCAGATAAGGTGCAACTCCGTTGGGGGGAGGGGGCTATTTGAAAAAAATAGGAAAATTAAATTTTTATACGGCCCCCGTAGGGCAAAATTTCCAGTTAGGAAATCATTCGTTATCCATTCCTAAATTAAAAAAAAAAAAAAAAAATCATCTCCGTATCTGAAAACCTCTCAGAGATATTAAAATCCGAAATTCTCCAAAATTCCTGACCTTACACCACTTTTCCTTGCCTCTAAACGGTGATTTCTTGACGCAATTCCAACGCTAGACAGGGAACATTAACAAATTGCAGTTTAATAAAAATCGATTTAAGATAGCGCTTTTTCTTTGGACATAACATAGCAGCGTATAGATTTTATGCTAAATTTGTATGAAAATATGCTTGTGACATCTGTGCGT
This sequence comes from Maratus speculifer, assembly GCA_964019185.1. NCBI lineage: Eukaryota > Metazoa > Arthropoda > Arachnida > Araneae > Salticidae > Maratus > Maratus speculifer. Next base: position 376,652,986 of record OZ025289.1, read on the forward strand.
CTGCACGGGTCAAAATATTTAGGTCCGGTCCCGAACTGATCCATAGAGAAAAAATTTGGTCCGTCCTGGAAAAATATTAAAATCATAACCCGATCCGGCTTGGAAAAAAGTTTAAATCATAGGCAGGCTCAGCCATGAATTTCTACATAAATTTTTACTTCGCTGTGGTTAAAAATCTTCTGACAAAAAATACTTATTATTGCTTTTCGTTTTTTTAGCCTCCGATGCTATTTCTTTCAGACAAGCTAAAAAATATCGTGTCATCAGCCCTGAGTTTTCTACTCAACCGATTTTGATAATTCTTTTTTTTAATGAAAGCTATTTATTTGTAGTTGTGCCCATTTTAGTTATTTTTTAATTTATTTCCATTTTTATATTTTATTTTTAATTTTAAATGCTTTTTACGATATTTGTTCAATATGGTGGCAACTCAGTTTAGCTTTTCTCTCGATAATAAAAATTTATTTTCCAAAATGATTGCGTATAATTATGCACTAATTGAGGTAAAAAAAAATATATATATTTACTGAGAAATAATATTAATAATGTAAATAAAATAACAGAAAATAATTTATGATAAAAATTAATGTCTAAAGCAAAATAAGGAAAATTTCAAATGAGGAAATTTATGTCATTCAGCAACCAGATAAATAGGAATTACAATATTATTACGGATGCCTTTTTCATATTACTAACGACAGTAACTTTTAAAAAACCTTTGAAGAGAAAATGACGTCACTATTTAAAACATCGCATCACATTTTTACTCATAACGATATTAGGTACTACTCTGTTATCCCGTCGACCAATTTTGCCAAATTATACAAATCGCCAAACTAATAGCCAAATTATACATATTGACAAAATTTTTATTTTAAATAGCGAAAAAACAAATAATTAGTAGAATATTAATAAAAAGTCGAAATAAAAATCACTTAATGACTTTTAAACACATGAATCGTATTTAATGTCATTGAATGTGACATTCACGATCATCCATTATTGGCATTTAATCTTATAGTTTGGCGACAATTTTTTGGTCGACGGGATAACCTGGTAGTACCCGATATTACATTTCAATATTTCTTTTCATTATGGACACTGAGATTGAGATTTTACTTTCAGATGACTTCAGTTAGTAAAATAATGTCACAGTAAAAATGAAATTAGTTTTTTTTTTTTTTTTAATAAAACTATTTTTCTGTGAGTGCATATAAAATAAAATTTCTGGATTTCGCCGGCACTCAGATTACAATTTTAACTGAAGATGTGCGAATATTTGCATGCAAAATTGTAATTGGCAAACTTGACATTTAGTTTGTAAATATATTTATTATATATTGATTCAATAATGTAATTACTTTTGCTTTTTTTTTAACCAAATCGATCGGGTCTTTTAAACATTTCACTCGTCGAATTCGACGGGATTCCACTCGTTTTATTGTTAAATTGCATTTCCTTTTACTCAGAGTCTATAAAAAAACGTTTAAACTAAAGAAAAACTCCGTTTTTGATTAATCTAGTCAATGAAGAAGTAGCCGGTCAAATTGTATCTCTTTATTATTCTGCAATTCCAATGTCTCAGAGAGAAATTACTATTGAATTGGGTATTTCACGCCGTTCTTTTAGCTATTATATTGATAAACACAAGAAAAATGAAATTACATCATTGCAATCTAAACGGGGTCGCCCTTCTTAAAAACCTCTATCGAGTTTCTTTTCTTTTTTTTTTCTTTTTTTTTTTTTTTTTTCCTAATCGGAGGCGAAACGGAATTCTGCAATTGCAGAATCTACATTCAACTTGTCATATTTATACTTTATATTATTTAATAATCCCCAAAGGCTGTGATATATTTATTTTATCAATGAATCTCTATTTATGCTATTATGTTATTATCTCTATTATGTTTCACTTATATTTTAATATCGTAAATCTATAATCGATGCGTTGGAGTCTTTGAAAATGTTATACAGTAAACCCTTTTAACACGGAATCACATAGGAAAGAAAAAATACGTTATAGACAAATGCCCTACTTTGGAGGTATCTAAATGGAGTGTTTTTTTTTTTTTCCTTAGGTATTATTATATTTATTTTTCATGGATCAACAAATTTTCCGTTTAAGACAGGATTCCACCATAGACAGATTTTTTCACTGGATTTATTGTATTTAAATTGCCTTTGAATATGCTATTCTTTAAAAAAAATGAATTTTAATTTAATTTAATTTATTTATTTATTTTTATTTATTTATTTATTTATTTATTTATTTATTTATTATTATTATTATTTTTTTTTTTTTTGTAAAACAAAAGTGATTTTAAAATCTATGTGTTTTTCGTAAAAAATTTCATTGAGCCAAATTTTACTTAGTTTATGCACGTATTAGGTCTGTCAGAGACAGTGATTTTAATACGGATTGTGTCGAGACCGGGATTGAAAATTTTGTACAGTGCAGACCTAGGAAAAAAGAAGCAGTCCCCTCCAGTATGAAAAATAAGTTAGGCCCGGCCTGGGCCCAGAATACAGATTTTTTTAACAGCTTTTCCAGGACGATAAAAAACCTGAAGTTGTGAGAACTATTTATTGTGAGAAAAGTTTTTCCCCCACTATTTCTCGTCTTTAAATCATTAAAAGTCTAGAATTGTTGAAGAAAAAAAGTGCAAAAACATGAAACATGTCATTTTTTGTTATTTTACATTAGTTTTGTTTCGGCAAATTTGAAAAAATAGTTACTGTTGAAAATATGACTTTTTTAAATAAATATTTTTAATAGTTTTAAAATTAATATTGAAAAAAAACCCTAGAACAAAACTAAAATTAGATTTTCATCTTTAATGAAATGGAACGAAATTAAAATCCGATAAATAATGTTTCGAGTTATAACGATTTTAAATTATCCCATTTAAATTAGTTTTTTAAATTAGTTTTAGAAATTTTCATAAATTTTATGAGAAATTTTAGGATGTGATTTTCTTAGCAAATTATATGGCTAAACATCACAAAAAAGAAAAAATAATCGAAATTCTAACTCAAAAGATTTTTTTACATGTTTCCTGTGGTATTTTATGCTTTTACTTTTTAGGTAAAACTGTAGATGGCGCCCCTTGTCCATTCCATGGAATTATGTAAGGAACATAATGTATCTGAATTCCAGATTAATTGTTCTATGTTTTACAATGTGTGTATGTCGTGTGTAGTGAATTATGTGTATTAAATATGTTATGTGTCAAAGTTCGCCCACCTCGATTATTTGAGTACTGTTTTATGCCTTAAATTAATATGTTTAAAGATATTACAATGGCGACGATGTAAAAAACTTTCTACCGTAAAAATTTTAAAAGAATAACGGCGAGCCAAATTGAAATGGCTCATTTCAGTTTCGATTTCAGCATTTCAGAAATGTAACTACAGCCTTCCAGAATATATCAGCAGCTACAAAACAAGGGGGTGGTAAGTGCATTGAATTTTATTTTACCTTTTTCTTGTCTTTTTGCATAAAAATACAATGTTGGCGTTTAAAGAATACGATGATAAAGTGGAATCATTTCAGGCTTATATTGAACGCTTGGAGCAGATTTATTCTGAATGAATTAAAAGAGGAAAAAAAAGTTGCGGCCCTTTTATCTTGCATGGGCCCTAAGATTTATAATTTGCTGAGTAATTTATGTTTCCCTAAAGAATGTGAAACATTAAAATATTCGGAGATTGTTGACATTTTGATAAAGCATTTAAGCCCCGCCCTCAACAAATTTATTGAAAGAATAAAATTTCGTAAGTGTTACCAAAATGAGTCGGAATCAGTTCAAGATTTTGCTGCTAGATTAAAGAAAAATACAACTTTTTGTTGTTTTACGGGTGATACATTAAATGAAAATTTATTGGAACAATTTTTATGCGGTTTGAAAAACGAAAGCATTCAAAATAAATTGATTACGCAAGTAGATGATTTAACTTTTGAGAAGGCAGTTGAAAAAGCGTTATCCTTACACAATGTAGATATTGAAATTTCTGAAATTAAAAATAAAAATTTCAGTATTAATAAAATTTCAAGTTCAAAGAACGTACACCCCAAGAAATTCTCGAACGACTGCCAGAAGTTAAATGTCAACAATCATATAAATAATACAATTCCTGAAGAAAATAAAAGTAAATTAAAGTGTTATAGATGCGGAAATACTTCTCATCTAGCCAATTCATGTAGATTTATTAATGCTACTTGTAAAATTTGTAAAAAAAGGCCATATTGGAAAAGTATGTAGAAGTAAAACTTTCCAAAAACACGTAAATTCGGTAGATACAGTAAATGTATTAACTATAAAAAATACAGGTGCAAATCCTATTAAATTATGTGTGTTAATTGAAAATAAAGCAAGAGCTTATATGGAATTGGATACAGGCTCGGGAATTTCTGCTGTTCCTTTAAAAAGATTTCGCAGAATTTTTCCTGATTATAAAATTTTACCCCCAGATGTTCAGTTAAAAACTGCAACTGGCGAAATTTTTAAACCTGTGGGTTATGTTGAAGTAAATGTTACTTATGAAAATAAAACAGAAAAGTTAAAATTATATTTGATAAAAGAAGATACTTTTCCATTATTATTTGGCCGAGATTGGGCCTCTGCATTCGATATTTTTCCACATAATTTAAGATCTGTTTATGTTAATGAGACTGTAAATTATTCTCATAAATTACAAGAATTGTTAAATGATTTTTCTGATTTATTTTCTGATAAAGTAGGGGAAATTAAAGGGTTAAAGGCAGAGCTTTACCTTGAAAAGGATGCTACACCCATATTTTGTAAAGCAAGGACTGTTACTTATGCACTACGTGCTGCAGTCAATGAGGAATTACAAAGATTACAAGAATTAGGTATAATTAAACCAGTTACAAATAGCAAGTGGGCAACCCCGATTGTTCCAGTGGTAAAATCTAATGGTAAAATACGTTTATGCGGAGACTTTAAAGTTACATTAAATAAATATCTGAAAGTAGAAAAATATCCCTTGCCTAAAATAGAAGATATGTTAGCTACTTTAAGTGATGGTGTTCATTTTACAAAAATTGATTTGAATCAAGCTTACCTCCAATTACCTGTAGATGAGGAATCCCAAGAATTATTAACCATTAATACGCCTAAAGGATTATTTCAGTTTCTTAAATTACCAACGGGTCTTAGTAGTTCTCCTGCTATATGGCAAAGAAAAATCGAGCAAATTTTAAGTGGAATTGAGGGAATCACAATTTTTATTGATGATATAGGAATAACTGGGGAAACAGACGAAATTCATTTGCAAAGGTTAAAGCAAGTATTAGAAAGGTTGAGAAATTATAATATTCGGATAAATAAGGAAGAATCATTCTTCATGGCAGATGAAATTACTTATTGTGGGTATAAAGTGGATAAACATGGTATTCATAAAACACCAGATAAAATAGAAGCAATTGTAAATGCCTCTAGGCCAGAAAATGTCTCCCAGGTAAAAGCATTTCTTGGTCTTGTAACTTATTATGCTAAATTTGTACCGAATTTATCGACAATTGCACATCCTTTGAATAATTTGCTTAAAAAGAATGTGAAGTTTAATTGGTCTTACAAATGTGATCAAGCGTTTAAAAAATAAAAAGAGAAATTACTTCTGACAGAGTGCTTACACATTTCAATCCGAAATTACCTTTAATTTTAGCTACTGATGCTTCTCCATATGGTATCTCTGCAGCTCTTTCGCATGTGATGCCAGACAAGACTGAAAAGCCTATTGGATTTGTATACAGAACCTTGAATAATGCCGAAAAAAGGTATAGTCAAGTAGATAAGGAGGCATTAGCAATAATATTTGGTGTTAAGAAATTTTTTCAATATTTGTACGGTAACAGATTCACTTTGTTTACTGATAGTAAACCATTAGTTTCAATTTTTTCACCTTCTAAAAGTATTCCTGTTTTATCAGCTGCTAGAATGCAAAGATATGCCATATATTTACAAACGTTCCAGTACGACATTCGTTATAAGAAAACTATTGAACACGGTAATGTCGATGCACTTTCACGTCTTCCATTACATAGTGAAGATTTGCCCCACGAATGTAATTCAAATGAGGGACTTGATGAATCTGAAATCATTCAAATAAATCAACTTTCTGTTTTACCTTTAAATGCTAAATCTATTGCTTCAGCTACAAAAACTGATCCTCTTTTGCGTCAAATTTTTCATCACCTCATTTCTGGCTCAGAAATTCCAAACAATTTACTTTTTGGCGGAAAACAAGAAGAATTTACTCTTCAGCATGGTTGTATTTTAAAGGGTTGTAGGGTAGTTATCCCAGAAATTCATCGACAACAGATATTAAAGGAATTACATTTTGGTCATTTTGGTATAGTGAAAATGAAATCTTTAGCCCGTAGTTTTGTATGGTGGCCAGGAATAGACCATGATATAGAAGATATTGCAAGAAATTGCTCTATTTGTGTAAATCTGAAAAATAATCCTCCTAAAGTTGATACACATCATTGGGAATGGCCTACAGCTCCATGGCAGAGGATTCATATTAATTATTTTGGTCCTGTTAATGGGAAGATTCTTTTGTTAGTGGTTGATGCTTATAGTAAATGGCCTGAAGTATTCATAGTTCCTAGTACAACTTCGGAAAATACAATTATTTGTCTTTCTTCTCTTTTTGCACGATACGGTTTTCCTATTTCTTTGGTATCAGATAATGCTAGGCAGTTTACATCTGAAGAATTTGAAATATTCTTAAAAAGTCATGGTGTAAAACATATGTTTAGTGCACCGTACCATCCATCTACAAATGGACAGGTTGAGAGATATGTGCAAACGGTCAAACGTGGATTAAAAGCCTTAGCTTCTGAACCAGGTACTTACCAAGTGAAGTTGAATAACTTTCTTTTGCAGTACAGGAAGATGCCACATGTTACAACGGGGGAAAGTCCTGCATCTTTATTTCTAAAGCGTCACATAAGAACAAACATAGATTTGATCGTGCCGAATGTTGCAAATTTTGTTCATGAAAAGCAAACTGCAAGGAAATCTAAAGTTAAAGTAAAAGAATTCAAAATCAACCAGAAAGTAGCGGTAAGAAATTATACGCCAGAAGCCAAATGGAAAATTGGTCGAATCGTAGCAAGAGAAGGGAAATTACATTACAGAGTTCAAGTTGGTTCGAATATTTGGAAAAGGCATGTGGATCAAATAACTAATGTAGGGGAAGATATTTCTTTAACTAATGATCCAAATTCAGAAGAAAATGTCACAGAAAATTTGAGAAGTGAAAATGCAAAGGTGAAGCAAGATGATTTTCCACCCTTACAGTCAAGTTTCACAGATCCGCAACCAGTTGACTCTCATGTTCCAGTTGCTCCAGATCCTACTCCAACTGACTTTCGTGATCCTGATTCTTCGAGTTCTAATTCAACTAGCTCGGATAACATTCTCCCAAAACCGTCGGTTCCTACTAGTGCTAGTGTTGATGCTCCTGAACTTGTAAAAACTAATTCTTCTTCTTCTCCACAGGTACTTAGACGATCCAGAAGACATCGAAGAGCTCCTGAACGACTTCATTACTAAGTGGGGAAGAGCTGTGGTATTTTATGCTTTTACTTTTTAGGTAAAACTGTAGATGGCGCCCCTTGTCCATTCCATGGAATTATGTAAGGAACATAATGTATCTGAATTCCAGATTAATTGTTCTATGTTTTACAATGTGCGTATGTCGTGTGTAGTGAATTATGTGTATTAAATATGTTATGTGTCAAAGTTCGCCCACCTCGATTATTTGAGTACTGTTTTATGCCTTAAATTAATATGTTTAAAGATATTACATTTCCTAGAACTGTTAAAGTAACATTGTTTCTTGAATTGCGTGCATTTATATTTGTGTCTAATTCCTTAAAACCTGACGAATTATTTAAACGGCTATAACTATGCAAGTTTTAAAGATATGATGATGCAATTTTTTGTGTCTAATACAAGGCTGGATAAGGAAAGCTTTCCTAATTGAAATTTTTATCCTATGGGGGCCGTATAAAAGTTTAATTATCTTAATTTTTCAAATAGACCCCCTATGGAGTTGCAACTTATCTTATCCAAAAGTTTACCTTGTTTATGAATTTTGGCAATTGGAAGCATGGGTCCAGGGGCAATATTTAAGGAGATAGCCTATCGTTTCGATACTTATGACTCACCCTGTATATATATTAATTTATGTTAATGCTTTGTACTTTCTTTAAAGTGTGAAATAAAGCGGTGAACTTTCAATGTTGTTTACTCCAAACTCTAAGGTTTTTTTTAACTACATCCACTACAATTACGAAAGTTATCGTGATTTTTAAGATAAACAATGAACGCTTTTAAAATATTTTTAAAACTATTTTTACTTTTATTTACAAGCTATTATTACTTTTTTGCAACTGTTATTAGATTGAACAATCAATGAACTTTTTTCTTTGTATAAAAAACAAAAAATGTCGGATGTGTCCAGATTAGCATTGTTGATGATAGCCCTACTAATGTGACATGTATTTAATGGTTGGAATTCAGCTCGGAGAAATCGTGTAAAGCACGGAGATATCAAAGATCACGAATACTTAGCCCCAGTGATCAACCTTTGTGAACTTAAATCGTGCCTTACTGACGACGTTACTTTTTACACATTTTGCAACCCTGATTAATGATTTCGAGTGCTGCGAACTAAAAGACTATACTGCGAACTAAAAGAAAAACTTACAAAAGAAGTTGAAATTAAAGATACATAATATCACGTCGCACGCCAGAAAAATAAATAGGACAAGTGCGAATAGGACTTGCATCCATCGCGCCGTTATGTGATATTATTTACAGGTATACAAATATAAGAACTGCCTACTTATAAACCTAATTCCTTGTTGTAATGTTGTACTGCCTCATTTTATGATTCCGATTTAAGTTATATCGTAAAAATTCCTTTACAATACATTTATTTGACGTATGAGAACATTTGGGAATAAAATCATCGCTTTGATTTTCGCTTGGTAGAGAGCACGATTTTTTATTTTCAATATTTAAAGACGTAAGGCATTGAGTTACAAGCTCAAGATTTTTACAAACAAAGAAGCCATAGACTTTATTATTTTATATTAATTGAACTTGACCCATTCAGCCGTAACTGAAAAGAAAAAATATTTTAACCTGTTCAGACCTGAGCATAAAATAACTCTACAAATATATATTTATTGCCTTTGCATAATCGAAATGACACCATAGATGACAGAAAGAGTCATTTTTATGAAATCAGTACTTTAGGGGACTGGTAATTTAAGTTTACAAATATCGATTTAAAAGTACTAATCCCCTTAAAACATCAGTTTAACTATCAGTAATATAAATTTTCGCAGTAACAAAATTAAGGTCTTTAAACTAGTAAATAATCAGCAAATCCTCAAAATTTTTTATTGTAAAGCATTTTTAAATAATCATGAATATTTCTTACTTTCTTGGCCACAATGGCTTGAAGGTATTTTCGAACCTCGGATGAAAATAATATTTATTTTATGAGGTAATATTCATCAGTGCTGACATTTATTAGTTTTGTTTTAAAGAAAAAAACATTCTGCTGTATGGAATTAAAGTAAAAATGCAAAAAATTCGAACAGTTTATTTTTTATAATGAAAAAAATGGAGGTACACGTTTGTGTACCTCAGGTCTGAAGAAATTAAGTGAGATTCTTCGCTCACTTGGAAACACCCGCTCGATAATGGCAAACCATGTGTTCTCGTTTAATTTATTTTTATTTTTTTTTTTCCATAGGACAGCTGAACTTAAGTTTTCATAGGTCGATTTTGCACTTTTTTTAAAATTCGGTTGCAGAGTTTTTAAATAAAGTGATATATTTGTAAAAGTGAAAATACATTTATTGAAAACAACCCCAATAACATCCACGAATTTCGTGGCGAACGGACTATATTTACGCGCATTTGAGAACGGACGGGCAGACAGTCACACTGACGAACTGAATTCATAAACATTTTTCAATATTGTTTTAAAGTGTTAATAATAGAGCCATTAACTTTATTATTTCATATTAATTTCAAGTTGGTACCTTCATCTGTCCCTGAAAAAAAAAAAAAAAAAAAAAAAAAAAAAAAAAAAAAAAAAAAAAAAGAAAAAATTCTGACAGACGAACGGAAGACAAAGTGGTCCTTAAACGATTCTTCTTTTTAGATGCATTCGTAATTATGTAAATACGTAGCACCTAGTTGCGTTCAGTCCGTCCATCTGTCCGTCCGCATATAACAACGCAAAAACTACCCAGCCGAATCGTTGGAAATTTAAAATATATAATTATTACATAGTTTTGTCGAGTCATTTCAAAATTTATGAAAATCGGATGCCTAGATCAATTACAGGGATAATCAAAAGTATTCTGTTTACATTACGGTTAATGGGGGAAAAAGTTTCAAATGCATTTTAATCGTTTGAAATTTAAAACATATAATTATTACATAATTTTCTTGAGTCATTTCAAATTTTATGAAAATCGGTTGCATAGATCAATTACAGGGATAATCAAAAGTATTCTGTTACATTACGGTTAATGGGGCAAAAAATTTCAAATGCATTTTAATCGTTTGAAATTTAAAACATATAATTATTACATAATTATGTTACGTCATTTCAAATTTTATGAAAATCGAATGCATAGATCAATTACAGAGACAATCAAAAGTATTACGTTACATTATGGTCAATGAGGAAAAATGTTTCAAATGCATTTTAATGATGTTACACGCATTCAAACATAATAAAAAGAATATGCATCTATAAAGTACATATTATAATATACATTTTGCATAATCTGTGGTGCAAAGAACATTTATTATTGATTTGCAAGGCCACACAAAAGTATTCCATAACATAATGGTATAGGGAGAACATTGTTTGGTGCGCATTTTAATTGTAATTAACTATTTATAATTTTATGCGATCGATATATGAGAGTGATATTTTTAAAACTTCTTTATCGTACGAACGCATCTCATTTGCTACGCACCTGATTTGTCCCATCTTGCATTTCACGTGCAATTTCCAACTTGTTATTTCTTGTGCGAATCGTAAAAAAGATTTCTTATTATTATTTCTTGCGTAGGTTATTATAATAGATTCTTTTAAATTTCTTGTATTAATTTTAATTTCAGAACACATTCGAAAATTTTCGAGCAAAATGAGAAAATTTCCAAGAAGTCCTCTAACAATATTTCGTTCAAGCAAAAATAATTAATTTAATCTTAACAAGAGTATAGTTCAAAATAATTGTTTTGATATGTTGTAGTTCAATTGATTCTATTAAACTATTATAAACGAATGAACATATGCAGGGTGTCCCAGAAGTAATGGGACAAACTTTAAGGGAAGGTAGGGGACATCACAAGGATTCAGAGTTGCATAGCAACCTGTGGTCGGAAGCGTTTTCCTGGCACGGTATGAACGACACAAAACACAAGAAAGACCGGACACGAATAAGGGGAGAAAACATGTTTATTATCCTTAATACAGCAAAAAACTAAGAAAAAATAACATCAAACAGACAACGATCGTCATCAAAACAGGTGTTCAAATTTACGATCCCGGGCCGTGATACACAGAGCTCATCTGGAAACGCATGAATGATCTAATGATCTCGAAAACACCAAGAATGTCTCGAACTTCCCCAACAGCTGCCACGATGTGTGTCACAAGTTCCATAGCATTTCCCAGCATTGTCTCAGTATTTTTGCAGCACTAAGAATAATAAACATGTTTTCTTTCCCTAGTCGTGTCCTTTCTTTCTTGTGTTTTGTGTCGTCATGACCGCGCCAAGAAAGCGTTTCCGACCATGGATCGCTATGCAATTCTGAATCCTTGTGATGACTCTTACCTTTCCTTAAAATTTGTCCCATTACTTTTGGGACACCCTGTATAAGCAATACTTAAAATAAAATTCCTACTTCTTGCTTTAAAAAATATTAAGCTGAAATTGAACTGTGAGAAAGTCTGTTTTTTCTCTTAAATATTACTTAAAATAAATAATTAATTAAAAAGATTTGAATCATACACCCCAAAACTTTGGTTTGAGAAGTCAGTCTAGCTATTGGTATTCGGTAAATGGCACCACGAAATACGAAATATACTCGCTAGTGCTATTTGAAAGCTAAAAGCTTCTTCACAAATTAATAAAATTTTATGTTTATTCAGCTAAAATATAAAAAAAGGCCAAAAAATAAAAACCAACACATTCTTTCACATTAACATCTTTTTTAATTAATAATTTGTTTAATTACTGAATTATAAACAGCTTTGTCTAAAAAAAAAAATAAATAAATAAAGGCATTGAAGTGCAATTTAAAACGACCGCCGTCTTTTCTTCAGCTGGATATCGCGGTTGAATAACCAATGTTTATAGCTAAGTTGAGTAACTGGACTCTAGTTTCGGTGTTTTTCTTCAATTTGGTAGGTTGAATGAATGGTGAATTGTATTTTAGGTTCAAAAGAGAGCTGAACCTTTAACTCGGAGTTGAGATTGACTGTGAATTAACGGGTTAGTGCTCCATCTCAGCAGCAGCAACAATAAGTCCATCATTCCTATTCAGAAAAACTACAATAAAAATATCTAGCAAAAGATTTCAGCATTCATTAAAGTGAAATTACCAGTAAAAATAATTTTGTATTATCAAAGAATTTCTCCGTCAGTAGACAAAAGAGGCTAATCTAGACTATTTCCAATCCGATTAATGACACTGCTCATTTCTAGAGAACAGTTTTTATCCTAGAAGACTCGAGTTCGTGTCGATATAAGTTCGTGTTTTCTTTCTTTAAATAATATTCGATCCACTTGACATATTTTCTTTTATTTCACACCACACACACATATAGTTGAACAGACACTAACATATACTATTTACATAGAAAGATGCATATTTTTTACGGGGAAGTAAAATATTCTTCCTCGCATCGAGAATTCGAACAACTTCTACCTTTTAAAACAAAAACATTGCGCCACAGGTGGCTTTCAATTGGCGACAGCACGGCGCCTCCGGGTTGATTCACACGTGATTTGCAACAGCTTGCCCCCCCCCATGAACCTATGGGATTCATCATAATACATGTTGCAATACGATACATTAAATCAAATACAAATTTCAAAATATAATAAGAATATACATACTTTAAACACTTTAAGAATTCTGGACATACACTTCAACTAGAATAATAAAAGAAAAGATTACAATGCAAATTTCACTAAAAACAGTCAATTTTCATTGAGTTCCAAATTATAGAGTAATTGCACTGGTCTTCTCAAAACAGATTTTTGAGTTTTTATTTTGCAGGCCCTCACCTTGCCGTCTCTTCCAGGAAAGGTTTCTATAATTTTACCTAAACTCCAGAAATTTCTGGGTAAACTATCATCTTTTATTAAGACAATATCGTTTATTTTAAATTGGGGAATATTAGTTTTGTTTATACTTTGGTGGGCTGATCTCAAATTTAATAAATACTCTTTCTTCCATCGGGACCAAAACAATCTCATCAATTTTTCTCGATAATTATAAGTTTTAAGCAATTCTTTCCTGGAAGAGAAATTCGAGTCAAGGTGCAGGCGTGCTGGAGGGAGAGAAGTTATTCTTCTCCCTATTAAAAAATGTGCTGGGCACAATGGTACGGGGTCCTGGCTTTCATCACTCATGTAAGTGATGGGTCTAGAGTTTATTGTGCCTTCTATTTCAGTTACTATGGTGGACAGTTCGTTGTAAGTTAACGATGTTTTGCCTAGCGTTTTTCGTAGGGCTGTTTTAACACTTCGCACCATTCGTTCATAAAAGCCACCCCACCAGGCGGCTCTTTCTACTATATATTTCCACTTTATTTTATGGGAAGCAAAAAATTCTTTCACCTCTGGATGAGCTACTAAGCTCCACAGTTTCTTAAGTTCTAGTTCAGCACGTTTAAATGTACGTGCATTGTCGGAATAAATTACGGAGCATAATCCCCGTCTAGCGATGAACCTTCTAAATGCGAGTAAGAAGGCTTGCGTAGATAAACTGTCTACCAGTTCCAAATGAACATTTCTTGTAACAGCACAGGTAAGAAGTAAAATATATTGTTTATTGTTCTTATCTTTTACGAATAAGGGACCGGCGAAGTCGCATCCTAGAATATTAAATGGTGGAGACTGTTCAACACGATCAGGTGGCAACGGAGCTACTGTCTGGTCTCCTGGATTCGCAGAAAATCGTTTGCAGACAACACATTTTTTGAGTAGATCCTTTATCGTTTTTCTAGCTTTTAGAAGCCAGAACCTTTCTCTGATTTCGACAAGCGTATGTGTCACTGAAGAATGATACACTTTCCCGTGTGCATACCAAATAATTAACTCAGCTAATTTAGTTTTGGGCGGCAGAATAATCGGATACTTTTCATTTTCTAGTAAGATGTTAGATTTTGAAAGTCGCCCTGATACACGTAAGATGCCCTCAGCATCCAGAAAAGGATTTAATTTCATTAGATTAGAATCTCTTGGAAGGGGTTTTGCCTTTTCTAAACATTTAATTTCTACAAAGTATTTTTCATTTTGAATTTGTCGTATCCAATAATTTTCCGCTTCCTGGAGTTCTTCCATAGTTAAAGTGCCTCGATTATCTTGTTTATGCCTAGTCAAATTTATGAAACGCAATACATAGGCTGTTATTCTCAACAATTTATTTAAATTAGAATATCTATTAATATCGATGATTCTTTCACGAGTAATAACAGTGTTCACAACGATTTTATCTCTGGATTCCATTTCAATGTTAGAAAAGGAACTTTTTACGTTATTGTCAAGTTTCGGCCAAAAATTTTCGGATTTACTTAGCCAATCCGGGCCATGCCACCAGTGCTTGTTACTGGCTAATTCTTTGGAAGTGAGTCCTCGAGTGAGCATATCAGCTGGATTATCTTTACTGCTGACATGCCTCCATGCACTGGGATCAGAATTTTCTTGTATTTCTGCCACCCTATTCGCAACAAAGGGCTTCCATTTGGCAGCAGAATTTTTGATCCAGTTTAATGTTATTGTGGAGTCCGTCCAGAATACTACTTTTTGAATATTATTGCAAACATTTGTTAGATGGCTAGCTATTCTGGCAGCTATTAATGCACCTAGAAGCTCTAATCTCGGCAAAGTGATTCTTTTTAAAGGGGCCACACGAGCTTTAGAAATTACAAAACAAGTTTTAGAAAAGCCTTCGGAAGTCTGGTATCTGAAGTAGCCCACTGCCCCGTAAGATTTTAACGAAGCATCAGAAAAAAGATGAAGTTGAACTTTATCATCTAAAATATTATCTGTGTTAAAATAATACCTGGGTATCTGAATCTTTTCTAACAGTTTTATTTCGCTATAAAATTTTTCATATTTTTCTTTAAATTCTTTAGGAAGTGTGTCGTCCCATTCTAAACCGCGTTCCCATAACTCCTGAAGAAGTAATTTAATTCTAATTAAGAATGGCGATATGAATCCGATAGGATCGAATATTTTGGCAGCGCTGTGCAAAACATGTCTTTTGGTGTATTCCAAATTATCACCATCTGACATAAATGCCTTAAAATCTATTGACAGGATGTCGTCTATATTATCCCAATTAAGTCCCAGAATTTTTAATTTTGAATGACTTTCGTCTGTTTCTATAACTGGGTTACCATTCTTCCATAATTCCCTTAATTCTAAAGAATTTGTATTAAACTTTCTCAAGTTCATATTTGCATCCTTAAGTATTGAGACAGCAGAAGCTGATAAATTGAAAGCTTCTTGGACTGTCGGAGCCCCATATGCCAAATCGTCCACGTATAAAAAATTATCTAACATATTATAAGCAATGGGATTAATTTCTTTGTACTTTCTAATATGTTTCTTAATTGTCGAAGCCAACACGTACGGGGAGCTCGT
The DNA here is from genome assembly GCA_964019185.1 of Maratus speculifer. NCBI lineage: Eukaryota > Metazoa > Arthropoda > Arachnida > Araneae > Salticidae > Maratus > Maratus speculifer. Next base: position 376,668,941 of record OZ025289.1, read on the forward strand.
GACTCCAAAACAATGTCGGTTAAAATGATATAAAGTCACAGGTTTATCTATGTCACAATCATCAAAGTATAAAAAACACAAATAATTCCTGTCCTCTTTAGACACTTCTATTTGCAAGAATGCTCTAGCAATATCGCCCAAAAAAGCAATTTTATGAGACCTGAAATTTAATATTATATCAATTAAATTAGGATTTAAATTTTCTCCAGCGAAAAGACAATCATTTAGACTTTTTTCATTATTTCTTTTACTGCTAGCATCATAAACAATTCTTGATTTCGTACTAGTAGAATCTTGTCTAAAAATGATTTGGTGTGGCATTACGTAACCAATAAAGCAATTAGTATCGCACTTTTGAATAATACCTTCACTTAATTGTTCTGTCATAATTTCGTTATATTTCTGAAATAAAGATTTATTACCCCTTAATCTCTTTTCCAGACCCACAAATCTCTGTTTCGCAACTTCGTAATTATTTGATAAATTTTGCTTGTTTATTTTAGAAGACCATAAAAGTGGCGCGATATACCATTGATTCTCGAAAATTATTTCCCTCTGAAATTGCGTAACCACCTCATATTTTTCGTCGTTTTGAATATCAGTAGGAAAGGATAAAAAATTATCTACATCCCACAATTTTCTTAAATCATTGTCTGTTGATGTACAAATGACCTTAAAACAAGAAGCTCCATTTACATTATTGCTATGCATTCGCCCAATTAAAGTTTTTCCAAATATTGTTGGTTGAATAAATAAATATTTATTGATTTTCTCTACCCCTCCCGTGATTGTCGCAAACATATAATCACATCCCAATAATATTTGTACAGTCTTTTCATTAATAAATCTGTCAGCAAACTCATTTTCATCTAAACGGAATTTATTTATGAGCTGTGAATCAATATGCGATTTTACTTGCGTCGCACTAATTATGTCTGACACGAGTGCCTGAACTGTTATCCTTTTATACGGAGGATGGCGACTAATTATAGTAATATCCACTAAATCATACTCTTGTTCTATGGCGTTACGATTCGCGAAAGTATAAACTAGCAATTTCTCTCTTTTTACTGGTTTTAGTTTTAAAGCAGTTGCTAAATTCTTTGCAATAAATGTGAGCGAAGATGCAGAATCATATAATAACCTTGTACTTAATTTCTTGGAATCACCCATTACCTGTACGCACGCCGTTTGCAAAATTGTCGAATATTTTTCTGGAAAATTTTGAGTTTTAATAACAGATGATATACAACCGCTTGATTTTCTTGATTTTGTACAATTTCTGATTTTTTAGTATTCTCAACGGGATTAATTTCAGAGGATTTCTTAGCGGGGCAAAACAAATAATTATGTTGAAAACTCTTGCATAACTCACACGGTTGTATTTTTGCTTTACATAGAGATAATAGGTGGTTCTTATAAAAACATCGGTAACATCTTTCTTCTTTTTTTAACTTATAACGCTTTTGTTCATCTGTCATTTCCTTACATTTTAAACTATTATGATTCGAATTACAGAATACACAAACATTTTTTACGACCGTGTTCAGCGCAACTGAAGTGGGAAAATTACTCTTTGTTCTGGTAGGAGCATTTTTTTCCCATCGAGATTTTTCTGGACTTTTTAAGGAATTTCCTGATATAACAGTTGCCGCTTCCCTTGAATCAATCTCAAATTTTATAAATTTCATTAATTCATTAACATCCCCCGGCTTTTCGTTATCCTTTTTCCTTTGAAATTCAACTACCAAATTATGAGGTAATTGCCTTAAAATGATAGGGATTAGTAAATACCCAAAATTGTCCGTAGCTACTCCTATCGCCTGCAAATTTCTAATGCTTATTTCGCATTCATCATACAAATCTCTCAACATTTTCGTATTTGAGCATGACCTGATCGGTTCGATTTCTAATAATTTATTTATAAAACCGCTAATTAAAATTTCCGTTTTACCATATCTTTTTTCTAGTAAATCTAACGAGTGATCGTAATTACTTTCTGTTAGGGCTAATCCAGATACCGTTTTATAGGCTTCACCAGACAAAAATGATTTCAAATATATTAATTTTTCTATTTTTGTCAAATTATCATTAACATCAATAGTATTTTTAAAACTATTGATAAATTCAAGAAATGTATTAGGATCGCCTTTAAAATTCGGAATATTTAATTTTGGTAAATTTACAGTAGGCAATCGTGTATTAACATAAGGAACCGTACTAGCGTTTGACAACGAACTAGCATTTCTCGATTCAACATCATTTTTAAATTTCTTCAAATTTGTTTTTATTTTAAATTTCGTTTCATTAATAGTATCATTATAATCGATACTATTTTGAACTTCCGTTTCTAAATTCGTATCATCCGTGATCAATTCTTCGATTTTCAAATTAATTTCCTTTAATTCTAATTGTTTTTCCTCCAAATTTATCAAAAATTCCGAAAGCTTATCAATATGATCTTTATTTTCAAAATCAATATCTTCAATAAACGACTCGACCTTTGTTATAAATTTTGTTACGGTCGTTTTCATAACTTTACGCTTAGCCTTAAATTTTTCAAGATTCATGCTTAGAAATAAAAATTACAGTACCTTTTTTCTGCCGAGATTTCGAGCTTCTTTTCGGTAATCTTGAAAACACACTTCTGGATCGGGAATCTATGTTTATTCCATATTAGCTTTGATATTAATGTTCCATTTGCCGGGTATCGGCGCCAGTAATGACACTGCTCATTTCTAGAGAACAGTTTTTATCCTAGAAGACTCGAGTTATATAAGTTCGTGTTTTCTTTCTTTAAATAATATTCGATCCACTTGACATATTTTCTTTTATTTCACACCACACACACATATAGTTGAACAGACACTAACATATACTATTTACATAGAAAGATGCATATTTTTTACGGGGAAGTAAAATATTCTTCCTCGCATCGAGAATTCGAACAACTTCTACCTTTTAAAACAAAAACATTGCGCCACAGGTGGCTTTCAATTGGCGACAGCACGGCGCCTCCGGGTTGATTCACACGTGATTTGCAACACCGATTTCCATTCCGATGAAATGTGGGACTCTCTTCAAAATTTACAAACGAATTTATTAGAAAATAAAAACTTGTATATTTTTCTTTACTCTATAAAGGGAAATTTTCAACTAATTATTCTAAGTACCAGTACTCTTAAAATTACCTGTCCTTTTTGCGGACACCGCCCGCTGAAGGTTTCATCACTTCATCCTGTCAAAACCAGGGCCGTAGCTAAGGAGGCGCTATGGGCGGCTTAGCAACTCCTTAATTATTTGGAGCACCCACCCCCCCTGGAAAAAATATCTAACATCGTTTGATGATGATCGTTTCGGAAATCTAAAGAAGTTTTAAACATATTTAGAAACTCAAAATATCACTAAGTGCCTGGCTGCATGTAAATAATTTAAATACACGTGGCATTTTATTTATAAATACAATATTTATGAAATGCCTTCTTTCTTCTACACACAAACTTTTCATTGCATCGTTTCTAAGATCCAGGAACTGATAAACTCCATGTAGAGCCCAAGGCACTCGGGCAATTTCGAGGCCCTTTTCTTAAGAAAATTACTACTATTAATACTATAATAATATAATAATATAAAGAAAATTAATAAATTTAATACCACCGACCGTGCAAAACCCTATGTCATCGAACAAAAGAAAAAGTCCTTTATTTTATTGAAGCGTAGTAATAGGAGAATCTAATGATCCACGTCTGCCAGAACCGAAGTGGTGCATAAGCCAAAAATGAGTACCACTAGTGGTTGACTCGTGGGCTTACCATTGCGTTTGTCCTATAATCAAAAGCATGAAAACAAGGAAAACTGGGTGCAGAAAAACACAATGCTAAGCCTACGAGTCAATCATTAGTGGCACTCATTTTTGACTTATGCACCACTTCGCTTACGACAGACATGGATCGATAGATTCCCCTTTACTACTCTTCCATAAAATAAAGGATTTTTTCATGTGCTCGATGACATAGGGTTTTGTGCGGTCGGCTCTTGGACTATAAGTTGTACGTCATAGAAGTAGTAAATTGAGAGCACTTTTGCTCAGGAACAGAAATTGCAAAAATGTAGATGTACAGTTTGTGTTCAGTGTTTGTGATGACAGCCGCAGTGGATTATCATTGAAAAGTTTATTTTTTATGACCTATAAATGGAAATTTACATTAATTTGTATCATAAGAGAGTGGAGAAAATTTATTTTAAAACCCACTGAAAATATGGACCAGGGGCACAATATTCCCCTATGGTTATCAGGCCCTGTTAAGATTTAAATGTTGCATTTGTAAAATAAAAGAATAAAAAAATTTATATGCACCTAGAACAACATATCATTTACATTTATCTAGTTAATATCTTGTTTGCAGCTGCAAAGTGAACTTCAGATCGCATCACAAAACTTTCACTGCAGAGAAAAACAATCACCTAAGAGATTCTGCTACCACCTCCCCGAAATCCAGTGTCTGCATTATATCAATACTGAACCCAGGGGGGGAGTCATAAAATTTTACCCATGCACACACCTTATCACTTTATCTAGCCCCCTCCCCACTACAACAAATCGGACAGGTGGTGAACAATGTTATTGTCGGCTTGGCTGACCCTTGCGGCCATCAAGAAGTTTTGATCCACTCCGATTTGAACAGTCGTGGCGTCAAAAAAATCGTGACTCAGTTCTGGCTGTAGGAATCACCATCATAAAAGACAACTTTCATCATACTTGATGGTGGATGATTAGCATGATGACGGGGTGTCGCCAAATTGCCCCGGCATTTTAGTGGTGGGTTATTATATAATTATCCTCTTTTCTACACATTGCGTTAAATTGTAGGGTTATTTTTTAAAAAGTTTTCTAAAATATAAACTGATCTTTATATATGTTTTTTAATCTTTCTTAAGCAGTGTCCATCAACAGTTCTCTTTCACTTTTATGAATCTTATTACGTGGTCTTTGTTGGTTTTCATACTTTTTCGGTTTTTATATGATAAGTTTAAGAAGTTTATTTACTTTTGAGAAGGGGTAATTGAGTCTTAACAAAAGATACATTATTCAATATCTAACATAATATTCTTTATACGTTAAAAACATTCTTTATTCACTAATAACTATAGATTTGTTAAAATATTTTTCAAAGAGCATGTACTGAATGCCAATCTAAAATGATCTACAGCTCACGTTTTGTGCATGATGCATACCATGTTCTGATTTTACTGAGGTGAGAGTTAACTTGCGATAATTCTTTTCTTATAAGGATGTTAGGTCAGTGTGAAAAAGGCTTGGAATTTAATAGGGAGATAATGGATTTAAGAATTTATAAGTTGAATAATGTTTTGTAATATTTCCAAACTCAGTTGAAAGAATTTATGACTTTAATTCATTTTTCGCACTGTAGTGCCGTAAATATGGTTGGATTTCTTTGTAATTGATATATGTTATTGAAATATGCTTTCATACGGTGGCAATTGAAATTGATGGTACAGTGACAATTGAAATTATGTACAAGGATGCACAAAAAGATTCGATTCCATATTTGTTTTTAGGCAGCATATGTATTTTAACGTTGTAAAGTAACACAATGCAATTCATATCGCAATTAAGGTCCATAATAAAATCATCTTCCTTTTATTTAAAAAAAATATAGAATGTGAATTGCGTTCTTTGTGTTCTTCTGCAGGGTCGCAAGTAAGAATTGAGACACATTATCATATACTATCGATAATTGTTGCAAGGGAGTTTATATTTGTGCTACACGCTTTCAAATATAAATTTTGCTACAATATGTCAAGTGGATAAATACTATAGATAATATACAAGGCTTCTCAAGGGAAATAAAGAAAACATTACTACCTATGGCCGAGAGCTCCTTAAAACTATAACTGTGTGTCTTCAAGTATGAAATGTTTGTGTAAGATAAGTAAATTCATATACAGGATGGCATAAAAATTTAATATGTTGTCATCAATTGATGGTAAACCCAGATTGCACAGGTTCGGTGAAAGAAATACATCGCCCTATGCTTTTTACCGTGAAATTGTAGCAGAGAGAGGAAAAACATACCATTTACAGGAAAATTATATCTACTTTCTGTATATGTAAGCAATTTTAGACATATGGGTTATCTAAATATTAAAATTACATTAACTTTCCTTTTATAAATGGTAACGCTTACTTTTGGCATTTTGCATCAGTTTGTTTAATAAAGAAACCAGAAGAAGAGTATAGTCTATGTATTTTCATTTAAAAATTCACGAGTTAGAAAAGGTCAAAGTTCACGAAACATTGCGATGTCATGGTGGCTTCATAATTACGTCACCTTGTGACTTTTTGAGAGCCAATATGATGTCACGTAACCGTAACCTCGATGTGAAGTCACCGTGTGGTGAATATAAAGTCACTATGGCAGTTTTTAAGCCTTTCTCTGATTTCATAGTATGATAGTCCAAAAGCCGACAGCACAAAAACCTAATGCATCGCGCAAAAAAAAAAATTATGCGAGAGCAATAATAGGGGAATTTAATAATCCATGCCTGCTGGAAATAAGGTGTTGCAAAGCCAAAAATCAATACCACTAACGGTTTACTTATCTGTTTGGTTAGATTATCATTGTGTTTGTCCTAAATCATTCCATACCTTTGATTTTAGGACAAGACCAATATTTATAATCACCCTTTATTTTTAAGTACTAGTAGAAAAGATTCATCCCAATCTACTTTTGCAATCATAGCTTTCTTAAGTTTACTAATTTAAAGGAATTTTTTTTTTTTAATGTTTTCATTGTAGATTTTTTATGCTCAGATTGGAAGCTTTTTTACAGACTATGGCAACCTGCATTTACTGTAGTGTCAAAACATTTTGAATTATACATTAATAAACTGCATCAGAAATTTTGATTCGATACAGCATAAATCAAAGCCTGCTGATGGTGCCCTCTATAAATTTTGAAGTGTGTTCGTCTGAATGTAATAGTTATTAGAAAACTTAACACATTAACTGCAAGCTTAATTTCAGAATAAATTAAAAAGCAAAGTATATTTCCTACAATTTTTGAGCCCGAGAAAGGAAAATATTAAGATATTTTATTCAGTTTGTTCAACATTTCATATTACATTTTCATAAAAAATAAGTTAAACCAATTAGACACTAAAAAATAAAAATAAAATTCATACAATATGACATTTTAAAACCTAAAACTTAGACATCGTTCAAATGAAATCGAAATTAATCTTAATTCCTTCTCAATTTTAAGTTGTAAATATTTGTATTGCAAATTCTGTATCATGTTTATTGTAATTATACATAAATGAAAAGGTACATGCAAAATACAAAGTTTTAAAAAAGTGATCAGGACGCTCGATTTTTCATGGTTTCTCAAATACCTGCTAAAATTGTTTTGACGAATTGTTCTTGAACTTCTATGAAGTAAACAATTCATGAACTTCTAGAAGTTTGGTTTCATATTTCTCAGTGAGGATTTAGTTGAAAGGACAATTAGGGAGCTAATAATAAATTTAATAATGAATAATATTTCCGATCAGTTATGCAACAGAAAATGCTTAAAATGATTTGATACTGTGTTAAATGACTATTCGGTTAATACTGAAGATTCTTATGCATGTGTGAAAGAATAGCACACATATTCATGACAATATTAATGTTTCTGTGAAAAAATCAGAAGTTTTGTGTTTCTAACATATAGAATTTCCAACCGAATTTAACAAAAATTTCTGGAACACCTGACAAGCAACGGTAAAAATAGTTGATGAGACATGGGGCAGATGTGAATGTTTTCCATTCCATGTCCATTTTTCCCTTGTTATTGTATTTTTTTTTTCAAAAAAATTACCAAAGATTCTTTTCGTTCTGCATATTGTGAATTCTGCAACGATTATATATATTAAATGTCAAATCATTCGATTGGGTGGTTTTGTCCTGTTATATGCGGGCAGACGGACATACCAAACGACGACTATAGGTAGACAAGTATTTAAGAACGCACGTAAAAACAGCCGTTCTGAGGCAATAGTTGCTTATAAATCAAGATGTAGTTCATTTATCAGAAAATGAGAAATCTGTTTGGTTATAAATCCCTTCAGGTATCATGCTTGCAAGTATCATACTTCTATGTTCAAAAATGAGTCAGAAATCTGTTAAAAATTTGCAGGTTGTTGAAAGGAGAAAAATGTTTTTATTTATTTATTTTTTTTTTTTTATTTATTTTTTTTTTTTTATCAAAGAAAAATAATTGATGAAAGGAATTAGCATTTCAATTTAAATATTACAACATTTTTAAGTAAGAGAACAAAGAAAATGTTGAAACAACATGCAAGATAATCCATCCCCATAAACATTAGTTAAAAAATACATTATTTCATTACGTTATTTTGAAAAATTGTTTTAATGGATTCGCATACTCTTTCTCAGCTTCAATAACCTTTGTTCTTTTCCACCAATCCCTAAAGATCTGGAAAGGAGAGTTTCTTTCCAAATCGTTCCAAGAATCTCGAAAAATAAAAATAAAAATAAAACATCTTTTCCACACTATCTTGATTCCAATTAATCAAGAAATTTAATATGAGCACCTTTACCACAATGGATCTTAATAATAATTTACCAACAAGAACAACAAAAGAGGTGGACTACTACTTATCGCGGACCATCACCCAAGACAGCAAAAGGGGGGAAACATGAAAATTTAATCGCCCCCTCCCCCTGTTTGAAAGTCACGAGCAGCAACATTTGCCATGCAAGGTAAAAATTTGGGTCAAAGCACACTCAGTCACGAAGTCTTTTTGGTTCTGATTCACGGGGCCCTGCCTCATTGTCTTTGAAGCGATCGCCGACATACCCGGTGCATAATTTATTATTTCTAGCTGTGAGGATTTTTTAAGTCCCAAGGACCTTTTTAAGTTACGTTATTAAATATAAATAGCAGAGCATTTTGCTAGAATTGAAAAGTTTTTGCAGAGTGCAATCAGCCAGACTACACTGGCGTTATATTTATTGTCGCACAATTAGTTGCTTGCGTTATGCATTAAGGCCCCACACTAGGCACAGAAAAAGACCCGTATGATAATGTAAAGTCTATGGGAGCGTTTTTTTTTTAAATATCTCGCTCAAATTTCAATATTTTTACATGATTTTTTGCACAAGATAGCTAAGGACGATCCACAACCGGCTTAGTTTTTACTTTCTATTTTACTTATATATTTTTTATACTACGATAGTTTCAAATTCAGAACCGTTTAAATCGGTTTCGAAAGTTAAAGTAATTTTTAAAAAAATCTGAAACCAAAACTGAAAAAGTAAAAACTAGGCCGGTTGTGGACTGTCTTCAGCTATCTTGTGCAAAAAAACATGCAAAAATATTGAAATTTGGGCTAAATATTTGAAAAGAACCCCCCCCCCCCCACAGACTTTACATTATCATCCGGGTATTTTTCTGTGCCTAGTGCTGCGCCTTAAGCAGAGACAGAATAAGATCTCAGGCAATCTCGGGAAGAAAAAAAAAATACAAATGTTAAGTTTAAGGGAACATAATTTTCAAATAAGGTTTCTCAATCTAAGCACAAGCATAAAATGTCGATTTTCAAAGAATTACAAAAAGTTAGAATGAATAGCATTTTTTTATTTGCAGATGTTGTTATATTATTTAAATAAATGATATCAAAAGTAGAAAAAAATAAATTACATAATTGTAAAAAAATATAATAAAAAATGTTAAGAAAAATTGTCTCAAAAGTTTATGCACAATGTCAAAAACAATCAAATTTATAATTTTTACAGAATTTTTACTTGCAAATTATTTTTCTATTATTTCAGATTAGTTCAAATAAACGTGTGTCAGTAGTATAAAAATACCGATTCTGCGGCCGGAGGAGCAATGAGCAATCAATCACGAGGCTAATGAGCAATCAATCCACAGCATTCAACCCCCACAAGCGATGTTTATATGATCAAACACCCAATATGTTGACTTCACAATTTTTCATGTCTCGTCATCAAAGACACATTTTTATCTCATTTTCATGTTTTCACTGATATTTGTTAGAAGGGTTTCAAAAGGTTTTTTATTTACATGAATTCCACTTTATGATATAAATGTACATAAATGTTTAGGGTGTATATATATAAATGTGTTTAAATATGATTTTCTGTTTACATGCAAATAGTTAGCTATTTATGTGTATGGATCATTATATGACTATCTATTAATTAATTTTAAAAAAGTTTAGTAAATTTAAAAAAAGTTTTAACGTATTTTGAAAAGTTTAAATGAATTTTAAAAAAAGAATCAACACATTTAAAAATGTTTAAGTAAATTTTAAAAAGTTTCAACAAATTTTAAAAATGTTTTAAGAAATTAAAATATATATTTATAAAATCTTAAAAATGCTTTAAAAAAATTCTTAAAGTTTTAAAACGTATTTAAAAATCAATTGTAAGTGAATAAAAGTATTAACACATGTATTATATAAGTGCATACATGTATGAGTATGTTTGCATATGTGTGCACTGCGTATAAAACAATATGTGAAAAGATATTGTGAAGAAGTTTTAAATAATTACACATAAGTAAAATCAACATTTTTTTTATTAAATTAAAACAATTTACAGATAAAAGCATATTTACAGGCAAGATGTATTAACATAACAACATTTTTCTTGATAATTTTACAATATGTTAACAATTTTCTTCAACCAGTACAATCTTGACTAATTTCACAATGTCCATAGGCTAAACTGGTGATACCATCTTCTAACAGATATCTTTTGTCGTCAAATGGTGATAAACATGTTTTGTTCTCTATTAATGTATACAGACGATGTGCATCTTGAGCGATTCTTCTCTGCTTTTCAATACTAGTTTTTTCTTGTTGAAGGCACCGCAAATAATCTTCATGCTTAATTTTCTGGCGAACAACATGAGTCGATACACCCTTCGCTCGTTTCTTCTCTTCTTTGAAGGATTTCAGGGAGTACATTTTGGACTTCAACCCGACAAACTCAAGGGCTAAATCACCATTAAGTTCATCCTTGAACTTGCCGATTGCTTTCTTGTTAACATCTGAGTACAGTGAATGATGTTTTGGATAGTCTGAGAAATCAAAAAGGCTTGAATGCTGTTTCAAATCATCATAAATATTTTGCGTTTTAATATGATAACACAACGAGTCCGTGTCGGTGAATAACAGCTTTGCAGTATCATCTTTATATGTTTTTTTAATAAAATTATAATGAAAATTGTACATTAGTATTTTAGAGAGCTCTAAAATAGCAAAACCAACATAAATCGGTCGATTCATGAGTATGCTAGTTTTCATCCTTTCAACAGCAGTTAAATCTTCATCATATGTTTTAAAAGATTTAAAAGTGGGTGAAGCCACTAATTTCTTGGCTCTTTTTTCGTTATTAACAAGCACAATATTTCTACGTTTTCGTAGATTTTCCATAGTTTTTCCAAACACAGAGTTATTCATTAGTTTAAAAAAGTCTTTTTCGAAAGAAGATTTAGCTTCTTTTCTTTTCTCAGTATTAAAATGAATGTATTTCTGAAGCCAAGGTGCCTGCTTGAATTGCAGAGCTTTATGAACACATGAAAGTTCCAATCCAAGTTGCAAATAAAATTTCAGATTACGATAATGAACTACATAATTTCGTTTGTCATTCAAATTGGGTATAAGTTTAGAGGCTCCAACGAACTTTGTATTACCTTGTAATCTACGTGCATAGGAAGACAACATTTCCTGACTCACAGTCACTCTTTCAGGTGCGACAGGGTATTCGTTATGTAATTTATGAAGTTTCTCAGGATATTTAAGATCCACTTCGAAAATATATCCAATTTCAGAATCGTCAGCTAACGATAAAATCCATTCTTCCGTAACATGTTCTGTCGTGTACCATTCAAATCTGCCAAAGGGTAGAAATTGGGACATAGCCCAGCCGTAGAGATTGTTAGCATCCCAGTACATAATGTAACTGGGATCCTCATCTTTATTAAATTCAGGTGTATTAGGTATGTTGGCTCGGGCATATCTATGACTAATCATGCTGATTCCCCCTCGAATGCCTTGTTCTATAAACAAAAGCATGTTGATATCTGTCGGCAATTCGAGAGGTGTTTCGCACATCTTCAAAGATGCTTGCCATGCAAGACTAGGTGCAGTCATAAAATGGGCACAATCCAACCCATAAAACTGCACACACAGCTTGCGAAAATTTTGGAACACGTCCGATAACTGAAGGACGTCTGACTTCACGTATAAATCGTGATAGTCCCCCAGTGTTTGAAGATGGAACGTGTCCCAAACAGCTTGAGAATGTGCATAATCTTCTTCTGATATATGCTGCTGCGTTAAATCACTGAAAAAGGCTTCACGTGGAGGTAATGAGGTTTCCTTGAATTTTTCCATGGAAGAGAAATATTGATAGGGATACACACCTTTGCGCAGCAGCAGTTCGATGTTGGTCATATTATATTTTAAGATCTTGAAGTCTCTCACACGTAAATTGGCCACCAGCTTTTCAAGAGATGCCGACAAAAATTGGTAACTGTCGATGAATTGAAGTGCTACTCGACATTTATTATGTTGCTTGGTGAGTGAAAAAGAAATGTATTTTTCCATATTGTTGGCAATGACATTGAATTGATGATCTTTAATTTTTCCCAGACCCTGCATAATAAGGTGAGCGTCATAATTCTTCAGATTGTGGAAGACGACTGGAATCATTTTTCGAAGACGATATTGAAGATTACAGGATGAATGAAGTGCCCCTCTGTACTGTCCATTTAAATGGTTATGATCTTTGACTCTGTCATTATTCAAGGGTTGGTGGCATAAGTAGCATTCTTTCGCATTTTTGAAGTCTTCTTCATCTTGTGCAGTCATTTGAATCGGTAAGATATGAGTTAATTTTTCTGCAAGTTCATTTTTTTCTTGAATGATGTCTTGCAAAAATTTTTCTACTGCATTTTCCCCTCTATAGCACTTAATTTTTTTGTGGCATTCACCATCTCTGGCCCCACGACAACATAGGCATACCCGCATGGGAAATGATAAGCTGTTTTTTCAATAAAAGATGATTTAGGTGAAGGAGTGACTGAAGCAACAGGAATAAGCAGACTCTCAAAATCAGCGTAGATAACAAAGGGTACCGGCGCTTGCAGATGAATACCAGAAAACTTGAGTATGTTATCATTTTCACTGGGCATCTTTATAGTCTGTGCTGTATGTTGACGACAATATTCATCATGTTTATTCAGATGATCTTGTGTTGAAAAACGATGAAGACATCGATAACAATAAAAACTAGCATGACCATACTATGTCAGATCACCTAAAAGTCTCGAAAAACTTCTGATTAAACAATAATGTTGCTTTTCCCCATCACCGACTAATAACAAGTTAATAACATCCAGATTCTACTTTTCAGAAATATACAGAGGACATACTTCATCTTCTTCATATCCAAATACATTAATCTGTAAATTGTTCAATTGTTCAATAATAGATATCTTCTGAAGGGGAACAGGACACTCAACATTCCCTAGTTTAATATCACTTTCAAAAGGAATATAATGAGAAACTCTTTCGGGCTTCTTCTCTCGAGGTATATTCAGTTTGAATGCTAAAAGACACCACACCAAACACTTGTTATCTTCATTTTTGATATTAAGTACTGCTTTTTTATCATATAATTTCTTAGGTAAAGCTATATATGAACTTGCGGCAAGGGGGTGATATTTAGCAATCTTAAGTACTAAATGATGAATCTTTTGAAGTTTCCATCCAGATCCTCTTTGAATAAATTCTTCAAAGGAGTTAGTTATTTTGGAAAATCCTTCTTTCATATGTTCTGTAATAGTATCTTCTGTGAGTTCGGTAAAGCATTGACAGCGAAAATAAGATTGAATCTCCTCCATCTCCTGATTATCAACCATGCGTTCAAGAGATATTTTCATCACCATATACCATTTAATAGATCCTTTTTCTTGAATTTGATTCATCAAACACTCATAAATTTCCTCTGTAAAGTTCCTGTGAAACACTGCTATATCACTTTCATCTCGCTCATCAGGATAAAGCATAACAGTTTGAAACACATTAAGTGCATCACACTGGTTTTGTTTGAGTTTTTTGGACTTCACATATGATGAAGTTATTTTCCGCTTTACACTCACAAGAGGTGCGCGTGAGTGTTGAGTACGTATGTGGTCTTTCAATTCAAACTGCCGTCCAAACGTCTTAGTACATTCACGACAAGAAAATCGCAGGTCTTCATGTGATCTAAGATGACGCATCAAATTATCCTCTCGCGTGAAAACATGCCCACAGATATTACATTCAAATGCAAACTGTTCATGAGTTTTTAAATGTCTCTGTAAGTCACACTTCATTCCAAATGTCTTCTGGCACACATCACAGTTAAATAACTTCTCTTCTAAATGAATCTTCTTATGTTGCTCTAAGATGAAAGAGTTTGAAAAACTCTTATTACACATAGTACAAATCTTCTTCGCATCTTCGGAGGTCACAGTCTTCAAAGATACATCTTCATAAGATGACATGTCAATATTCATAGGACTTTGAGAAAAATCATCCTTCGTCACAGGAAGTTGAGAATGTCTGTCTTGTTCTAATGATTTAACATTAGCATGCATTTTATAATGTCTAATCAAATTAGACTTTCGGCCAAAAGTCTTTTGACATACAACGCAAATATGTGACTTATCACCCAAGTGAATCTTGATATGCTGATTCAGGTTAGAAATAGTTGTGAATAATTTTTCGCAGTTTTGCACTGGAACATCTTCTTCAAAGCTAAAAGACTTCTCATTGAAGCGGCCTCTTCAAAAGGCATGATAACATCCATAAAAAATCAACGAAAAAAATTAATTCTTAAAACACCAATCTTCTCAAACTAAACTACACACTTAGATAAAAGCAAGAGTGAATGAATACACGTCTGAACTGTACGAATTCAACTTGTCGAATGACATAAGATGAAATTTTCATCGCTATTTATACCCATCGAGCCACGCTTCACATGAATTTTTTCAACCACATGAAGAGAATGAACATAAAATCACCAACTCAGAATGAAATCTCATGCAATTAGAATAAAAAAATAATAAAAAATCGCTAAATTAAAAGAATATTCTTATCTCACAATAAATAATGTAAAAGACCTATTCAAAAATTCTAGTTGAAGAAAGTTTTCATTCAAAATTTAATTAAAACTTCTAAAGTTTTGGTATGTTGGAAAAAAAAAAAAAAAAAAAAAAAAAAAGGTACAAATTTTTTCAATGTATAATTATCAAAGATTAATTTTTCGAATGAATTTTATAAATCTCTTCTAATAAATAACTTGTTAAAAGAAAGTTCATCTAACAATGATTCATCATTGTTAGATAAATCTTAGATCGTGTTATCTATGATAAGATAAGACTCACCTCGGAAATAGATGAAGTCCACAAAATTACTTTTAACATTTGAATACAGTCTAACATTGACCTCCTAAAGTTTTATATAAAAATTAACATATAATCGAAAATACTTATGAATCTATAATAATAATAATAATAATAATAAATTATAAATGATAATGGTAATAATATGTGATAATAATAGTAAGTGAATAATAATAATAAGTGATTAAATATAAACAATAAGAATGTTTCAAACATTTTTTTAATTACAAATAAGATAGATTAAATAATTTAAACACTTCGCACCATTTTCAAGTATGAAAAAAAAAAAATAATAATAATAACAATAATAATTCTAACACACATGAAATGTATAAGTAATGATGACATGATAAAAAGTCTATGAAAACACCCATTAATAAAAAAGTCTATGAAAACATACATTAATAAAATCAAAACAACTATTAAAAAATTTTATTAAATTTACTTTATAATTAAAACTTCAATTTCAAATTCTAAAATATTAAAAAGATTAAGTATCATTGCTTAATCACAACTAATTATTATTTCTTAAATTATTTTTCAAATAAAATATTATTAATTAAAATTTATTTTAAATTTAAATATTATTAATTAAATTATTTTTTAAAATTAAATATCATTAATTAAATTATTTTTCAAATAAAATATTATTAATTAAAATTTATTTTAAATTTAAATATTATTAATTAAATTATTTTTAAAATTAAATATTATTAATTAAATTATTTTTCAAATAAAATGTTATTAATTAAATTATTTTTCAAATGAAATAGTATTCATGAAATTATTTTACAAAAAATATATTACGAATCGAATTAATTTCCCCAAACCAAATATATAAATTAAATAAAAAAAAATAAATATCTAATTAACTTATAACAGAAAACAAACATTGATAAAAATAAATTATTTATATATTTATTACTAAACATTTTTTAAATAGACAATAAAATTCAACAATACCCATTCGAAAACTAAATTCATTTCTCAAAATTAATTGCAAAATTATTAATTAAAATTAAAAATAATAAGACATTCATTATGCTAATCCAAATAATAAATTATAATCACAATACATTCATTAAACAATCAATTCAAAATTAATTGTAAAGTTATTAATTAAAATCAAAAGATAATACTAATAAAACATTCATTACACTAATTCAAATAATAAATTATAAGCATTAAACAATCAAACTTCTAAGATTCAATCACAAGACGCAAAGTCATATCTTGAGAATCCCCTATAACTTCAATCCAATCCTACTCTAACACAACCAACTGATAGCCTAATGGATAAAGCGTCGGCCTCCTAAGCCAACGACTTGGGATCGTATCCCAGTCAGGAAGAAAAAATGTTCTTTTTCCAATATTCTCAAAAATGCTTCAACATTAGTTCACATAAGTCCACTAGATGGCGACACTGAAAAAAATCAAACTTGTAAAAAATTATTCAATGTCCACATCAAGTATCTTATGTGTAGTAATGGGGGTTCCAGCCCACCCTCATCCTCTAAGATGACGTCACAACACAAAGATGATGTCACAACACACTCATCCTCTAAGATGACGTCATCTTAACCTTGCGTGACGCCCGATGACCTTCACCCCACCCCCCTCTTACAGCTCGAACACCCGATGACTTTCAACCCCTCTTAGAGGTCACCACCCTCCACCCGGTTATGTGGAACTGTCATTACTATACTACTTGATGTTGACATTGAATAATTTTTTACAAGTTTGATTTTTTTCAGTGTCGCCATCTAGTGGACTTATGTGAACTAATGTTGAAGCATTTTTGAGAATATTGGAAAAAGAATATTTTTTCTCCCTGACTGGGATTCGATCCCAAGTCGTTGGCTTAGGAGGCCGACGCTTTATCCATTAGGCCAGGCCTGTCTAACCTTTTACTAATCAGGGGCGCATCTCAGCTTTTGGCAAGCAATGAAGGGCTCCATTATTAACATGACTCTGTAAAAAAAAAAAAAAAAAAAAAAGGAAAAAAAAGAAAAAAAATCGTAATGAATTTTGAATAATACATGTTTCTGCGAGGGGGTTATCCCAAATATTTTTGAATTGGAAGGAGCCAGAAAAGGAAAATTATTCATTATTACAATAAAATGGTAATCACAGATATTGTTAGGTTTTTAGGGATGCAAATACTTTACAATAAGTTCAATTTTTTGGGCCAATTTTGGGTACATTTTTTTCCGAGGTGTAAATTTGCCATTATACAAAGTACAGAAACAAAGTAGGTGGTTCGAATGAAAGAGCTTTCATTGATGTCAATCCTTTTGAACTATTTTATAGATTTTTGAAGAAACAAAATTACCTAAATTTTCAAAGGTCTGGGGGAGAAAAAGACAAGCTTTATCCCGTTTTATAAAGCACCCAAATGGCCAGTGAAACAACGTTAATAGCAGTAACAAAAATGTTCAACTTTCATGCAAGAAAGAAAAAGAAGGATCGCATATATTTCTCTACATTTTACTTCTTGACGTATTAGAAAAGTTATTGCCAACATTTATTAATTCCTATCGACATTATTTTCATAAAAAGACTTATAAAATATAACTATAAATTAGTAAATAAATGCAGCAGCATATGATTAATTTAAAAAAAAAAACTAATTACGCGCTGTTGCTTTTCTTTTAATACGACACTGCGTACGTTATAATTGTTGATGAGTGAAATACACTTTTAGTGATTTTTAAAACATATCTCTTGAAAATATCAAAGATTTTAAATTAGGTATACTTTATTCTGAAATTGTATTAAATAGATATATATACATTAGTAACAGGAAACCTTCAAAAGGGCGCCAAGAAAACCTCCGAAGGGCGCCATGGCGCCCGCGGACGCCGCGTTGGACAGCCCTACATTAGGCTATCAGTTGGTTGTGTTAGAGTAGGATTGGATTGAAGTTATAGGGGATTCTCAAGATATGACTTTGCGTCTTGAGATTGAATCTTAGAAGTTTGATTGTTTAATGCTTATAATTTATTATTTGAATTAGTGTAATGAATGTTTTATTAGTATTATCTTTTGATTTTAATTAATAACTTTACAATTAATTTTGAATTGATTGTTTAATGAATGTATTGTGATTATAATTTATTATTTGGATTAGCGTAATGAATGTCTTATTTTTTTTAATTTTAATTAATAATTTTGCAGTTAATTTTGAGAAATGAATTTAGTTTTCGAATGGGTATTGTTGAATTTTATTGTCTATTTAAAAAATGTTTAGTAATAAATATATAAATAATTTATTTTTATCAATGTTTGTTTTCTGTTATAAGTTAATTAGATATTTATTTTTTTTATTTAATTTATATATTTGGTTTGGGGAAATTAATTCGATTCGTAATATATTTTTTGTAAAATAATTTCATGAATACTATTTCATTTGAAAAATAATTTAATTAATAACATTTTATTTGAAAAATAATTTAATTAATAATATTTAATTTTAAAAATAATTTAATTAATAATATTTAAATTTAAAATAAATTTTAATTAATAATATTTTATTTGAAAAATAATTTAAGAAATAAAAATTAGTTGTGATTAAGCAATGATACTTAATCTTTTTAATAATTTAGAATTTGAAATTGAAGTTTTAATTATAAAGTAAATTTAATAAAATTTTTTAATAGTTGTTTTGATTTTATTAATGTATGTTTTCATAGACTTTTTTATTAATGAGTGTTTTCATAGACTTTTTATTATGTCTTCATTACTTATACATTTCATGAGTGTTAGAATTATTATTGTTATTATTATTTTTATTTATTTTTTTTTCATACTTGAAAATGGTGCAAAGTGTTTAAATTATTTAATCTATCTTATTTGTAATTAAAAAAATGTTTGAAACATTCTTATTGTTTATATTTAATCACTTATTATTATTATTCACTTACTATTATTATCACATATTATTACCATTATCATTTATAACTTATTATTATTATTATTATTATTATAGATTCATAAGTATTTTCGATTATATGTTAATTTTTATATAAAACTTTGGGAGGTCAATGTTAGACTGTATTCAAATGTTAAAAGTAATTTTGTGGACTTCATCTATTTCCGAGGTGAGTCTTATCTTATCATAGATAACACGATCTAAGATTTATCTAACAATGATGAATCATTGTTAGATGAACTTTCTTTTAACAAGTTATTTATTAGAAGAGATTTATAAAATTCATTCGAAAAATTAATCTTTGATAATTATACACTGAAAAAATTTTTACCTTTTTTTTTTTTTTCCAACATACCAAAACTTTAGAAGTTTTAATTAAATTTTGAATGAAAACTTTCTTCAACTAGAATTTTTGAATAGGTCTTTTACATTATTTATTGTGAGATAAGAATATTCTTTTAATTTAGCGATTTTTTATTATGTTTTTATTCTAATTGCATGAGATTTCATTCTGAGTTGGTGATTTTATGTTCATTCTCTTCATGTGGTTGAAAAAATTCATGTGAAGCGTGGCTCGATGGGTATAAATAGCGACGAAAATTTCATCTTATGTCATTCGACAAATTGAATTCGTACAGTTCAGACGTGTATTCATTCGCTCTTGCTTTTATCTAAGTGTGTAGTTTAGTTTGAGAAGATTGGTGTTTTAAGAATTAATTTTTTTCGTTGATTTTTTATGGATGTTATCATGCCTTTTGAAGAAGCCGCTTCAATGAGAAGTCTTTTAGCTTGGAAGAAGATGTTCCAGTGCAAAACCTGCGAAAAATTATTCACAACTATTTCTAACCTGAATCAGCATATCAAGATTCACTTGGGTGATAAGTCACATATTTGCGATGTATGTCAAAAGACTTTTGGCCGAAAGTCTAATTTGATTAGACATTATAAAATGCATGCTAATGTTAAATCATTAGAACAAGACAGACATTCTCAACTTCCTGTGACGAAGGATGATTTTTCTCAAAGTTCTATGAATATTGACATGTCATCTTATGAAGATGTATCTTTGAAGACTGTGACCTCCGAAGATGCGAAGAAGATTTGTACTATGTGTAATAAGAGTTTTTCAAACTCTTTCATCTTAGAGCAACATAAGAAGATTCATTTAGAAGAGAAGTTATTTAACTGTGATGTGTGCCAGAAGACATTTGGAATGAAGTGTGACTTACAGAGACATTTGAAAACTGATGAACAGTTTGCATTTGAATGTAATATCTGTGGGCATGTTTTCACGCGAGAGGATAATTTGATGCGTCATCTTAGATCACATGAAGACCTGCGATTTTCTTGTCGTGAATGTACTAAGACGTTTGGACGACAGTTTGAATTGAAAGACCACATACGTACTCAACACTCACGCGCACCTCTTGTGAGTGTAAAGCGGAAAATAACTTCATCATATGTGAAGTCCAAAAACTCAAACAAAACCAGTGTGATGCACTTAATGTGTTTCAAACTGTTATGCTTTATCCTGATGAGAGAGATGAAAGTGATATAGCAGTGTTTCACAGGAACTTTACAGAGGAAATTCATGAGTGTTTGATGAATCAAATTCAAGAAAAAGGATCTATTAAATGGTATATGGTGATGAAAATATCTCTTGAACGCATGGTTGATAATCAGGAGATGGAGGAGATTCAATCTTATTTTCGCTGTCAATGCTTTACCGAACTCACAGAAGATACTATTACAGAACATATGAAAGAAGGATTTTCCAAAATAACTAACTCCTTTGAAGAATTTATTCAAAGAGGATCTGGATGGAAACTTCAAAAGATTCATCATTTAGAACTTAAGATTGCTAAATATCACCCCCTTGCCGCAAGTTCATATATAGCTTTACCTAAGAAATTATATGATAAAAAAGCAGTACTTAATATCAAAAATGAAGATAACAAGTGTTTGGTGTGGTGTCTTTTAGCATTCAAACTGAATATACCTCGAGAGAAGAAGCCCGAAAGAGTTTCTCATTATATTCCTTTTGAAAGTGATATTAAACTAGGGAATGTTGAGTGTCCTGTTCCCCTTCAGAAGATATCTATTATTGAACAATTGAACAATTTACAGATTAATGTATTTGGATATGAAGAAGATGAAGTATGTCCTCTGTATATTTCTGAAAAGTAGAATCTGGATGTTATTAACTTGTTATTAGTCGGTGATGGGGAAAAGCAACATTATTGTTTAATCAGAAGTTTTTCGAGACTTTTAGGTGATCTGACAAAGTATGGTCATGCTAGTTTTTATTGTTATCGATGTCTTCATCGTTTTTCAACACAAGATCATCTGAATAAACATGATGAATATTGTCGTCAACATACAGCACAGACTATAAAGATGCCCAGTGAAAATGATAACATACTCAAGTTTTCTGGTATTCATCTGCAAGCGCCGGTACCCTTTGTTATCTACGCTGATTTTGAGAGTCTGCTTATTCCTGTTGCTTCAGTCACTCCTTCACCTAAATCATCTTTTATTGAAAAAACAGCTTATCATTTCCCATGCGGGTATGCCTATGTTGTCGTGGGGCCAGAGATGGTGAATGCCACAAAAAAATTAAGTGCTATAGATGGGAAAATGCAGTAGAAAAATTTTTGCAAGACATCATTCAAGAAAAAAATGAACTTGCAGAAAAATTAACTCATATCTTACCGATTCAAATGACTGCACAAGATGAAGAAGACTTCAAAAATGCGAAAGAATGCTACTTATGCCACCAACCCTTGAATAATGACAGAGTCAAAGATCATAACCATTTAAATGGACAGTACAGAGGGGCACTTCATTCATCCTGTAATCTTCAATATCGTCTTCGAAAAATGATTCCAGTCGTCTTCCACAATCTGAAGAATTATGACGCTCACCTTATTATGCAGGGTCTGGGAAAAATTAAAGATCATCAATTCAATGTCATTGCCAACAATATGGAAAAATACATTTTTTTTCACTCACCAAGCAACATAATAAATGTCGAGTAGCACTTCAATTCATCGACAGTTACCAATTTTTGTCGGCATCTCTTGAAAAGCTGGTGGCCAATTTAAGAGTGGGAGACTTCAAGATCTTAAAATATAATATGACCAACATCGAACTGCTGCTGCGCAAAGGTGTGTATCCCTATCGATATTTCTCTTCCATGGAAAAATTCAAGGAAACCTCATTACCTCCACGTGAAGCCTTTTTCAGCGATTTAACGCAGCAGCATATATCAGAAGAAGATTATGCACATTCTCAAGCTGTTTGGGACACGTTCCATCTTCAAACACTGGGGGACTATCACGATTTATACGTGAAGTCAGACGTCCTTCAGTTATCGGACGTGTTCCAAAATTTTCGCAAGCTGTGTGTGCAGTTTTATGGGTTGGATTGTGCCCATTTTATGACTGCACCTAGTCTTGCATGGCAAGCATCTTTGAAGATGTGCGAAACACCTCTCGAATTGCCGACAGATATCAACATGCTTTTGTTTATAGAACAAGGCATTCGAGGGGGAATCAGCATGATTAGTCATAGATATGCCCGAGCCAACATACCTAATACACCTGAATTTAATAAAGATGAGGATCCCAGTTACATTATGTACTGGGATGCTAACAATCTCTACGGCTGGGCTATGTCCCAATTTCTACCCTTTGGCAGATTTGAATGGTACACGACAGAACATGTTACGGAAGAATGGATTTTATCGTTAGCTGACGATTCTGAAATTGGATATATTTTCGAAGTGGATCTTAAATATCCTGAGAAACTTCATAAATTACATAACGAATACCCTGTCGCACCTGAAAGAGTGACTGTGAGTCAGGAAATGTTGTCTTCCTATGCACGTAGATTACAAGGTAATACAAAGTTCGTTGGAGCCTCTAAACTTATACCCAATTTGAATGACAAACGAAATTATGTAGTTCATTATCGTAATCTGAAATTTTATTTGCAACTTGGATTGGAACTTTCATGTGTTCATAAAGCTCTGCAATTCAAGCAGGCACCTTGGCTTCAGAAATACATTCATTTTAATACTGAGAAAAGAAAAGAAGCTAAATCTTCTTTCGAAAAAGACTTTTTTAAACTAATGAATAACTCTGTGTTTGGAAAAACTATGAAAAATCTACGAAAACGTTGAAATATTGTGCTTGTTAATAACGAAAAAAGAGCCAAGAAATTAGTGGCTTCACCCACTTTTAAATCTTTTAAAACATATGATGAAGATTTAACTGCTGTTGAAAGGATGAAAACTAGCATACTCATGAATCGACCGATTTATGTTGGTTTTGCTATTTTAGAGCTCTCTAAAATACTAATGTACAATTTTCATTATAATTTTATTAAAAAAACATATAAAGATGATACTGCAAAGCTGTTATTCACCGACACGGACTCGTTGTGTTATCATATTAAAACGCAAAATATTTATGATGATTTGAAACAGCATTCAAGCCTTTTTGATTTCTCAGACTATCCAAAACATCATTCACTGTACTCAGATGTTAACAAGAAAGCAATCGGCAAGTTCAAGGATGAACTTAATGGTGATTTAGCCCTTGAGTTTGTCGGGTTGAAGTCCAAAATGTACTCCCTGAAATCCTTCAAAGAAGAGAAGAAACGAGCGAAGGGTGTATCGACTCATGTTGTTCGCCAGAAAATTAAGCATGAAGATTATTTGCGGTGCCTTCAACAAGAAAAAACTAGTATTGAAAAGCAGAGAAGAATCGCTCAAGATGCACATCGTCTGTATACATTAATAGAGAACAAAACATGTTTATCACCATTTGACGACAAAAGATATCTGTTAGAAGATGGTATCACCAGTTTAGCCTATGGACATTGTGAAATTAGTCAAGATTGTACTGGTTGAAGAAAATTGT
This sequence comes from Maratus speculifer, assembly GCA_964019185.1. Taxonomy (NCBI): domain Eukaryota; kingdom Metazoa; phylum Arthropoda; class Arachnida; order Araneae; family Salticidae; genus Maratus; species Maratus speculifer. The sequence goes on from OZ025289.1 coordinate 376,693,309, forward strand.
TAATATATTGTAAAATTATCAAGAAAAATGTTGTTATGTTAATACATCTTGCCTGTAAATATGCTTTTATCTGTAAATTGTTTTAATTTAATAAAAAAAATGTTGATTTTACTTATGTGTAATTATTTAAAACTTCTTCACAATATCTTTTCACATATTGTTTTATACGCAGTGCACACATATGCAAACATACTCATACATGTATGCACTTATATAATACATGTGTTAATACTTTTATTCACTTACAATTGATTTTTAAATACGTTTTAAAACTTTAAGAATTTTTTTAAAGCATTTTTAAGATTTTATATTTAGGGTAACATCCCCAGTAATTGGCACATTAAGAATTTGTCGTTAAACTTACTTAAATTTTCATTACAAAGAAATAAGCTATTTACTTGGAAATATTTTTAAATCAAAGAATGCATATCTGTGCATCTATTTTGCCCACTAAAAGCAAAAAAAAATTGAAAAAGTATTTTTATAAAAATATATTTATAAAAAGTTGCTGAAATCACCAGTAATTGGCACCTAGAGCACCAATGTATGACACCTTGTGATCCAGTAATTGGCATATGTTTATATTTAAAAAATAATTACATTTTGCATTGGGTTTAATCGCTTTAAATTAATTTACTGTAGATGAAGGTGCCATATTTCAGGTTTTTGAGAGTAAGAAATCAGCATATTAATCTGAAATGTGAACACTTTAAAACAATACAATATACTTATGTAATTACCCAGTAATTGTCTTGCTGTCCCCAGTAATTGTCATATGAAGCTTTAATGGATTCCAATTACTGATAAAGTTTATATTTTCAAATAAAAACAAATAATAAACAAAATTAGTCTATAATTTTAAAAGTACTTCCAAAATAAATGGTTTAATCTCAAATTCCTTGCGAATTACTTGTAATTGGAATAGGTGTCAATTACTCGGAACTAGCAAAATTGAAGCACCATTAATTGCCAACTATCATTAATTCGGAAATCCAAATATTTGCGTCGAAAATACTTTTACACAATTAAAGTAACCTGTTTTAACTAAACAAAACTGTTGTCAATTAAAATTTAAAATATATTATAAATCAGATAATAATGAATTGAAAAGCATGCCTTCCTTAAGCCAAAGAACAAGAATTTGCAACAAAATGGCTAATTTGATACAAGCCAGATTTGTTTCTCTTTCCTAGGCTCTATTGTCATCTTGTAAAATAAATCAAAGTTATAATCTTTAACGTAAATGAGCATATAACTGATATATAGTCTTGAATTTTTAAAAGACTGGATATAAATCTTTTTTTAGGACATGTTTGTAAAATGTGCCAATCACTGGTGCATGCCAATTACTGGGGGTGTTACCCTATATATTTTAATTTCTTAAAACATTTTTAAAATTTGTTGAAACTTTTTAAAATTTACTTAAACATTTTTAAATGTGTTGACACTTTTTTTAAAATTCATTTAAACTTTTCAAAATACGTTAAAACTTTTTTAAATTTACTAAACTTTTTTAAAATTAATTAATAGATAGTCATATAAAGATCCATACACATAAATAGCTAACTATTTGCATGTAAACAGAAAATCATATTTAAACACATTTATAATATACACCCTAAACATTTATGTACATTTATATATAAAGTGGAATTAATGTAAATAAAAAACCTTTTGAAACCCTTCTAACAAATATCGTTGAAAACAAGAAAATGAGATAAAAATGTGTCTTTGATGACGAGACATGAAAAATTGTGAAGTCAACATATTGGGTGTTTGATCATATAAACATCGCTTGTGGGGGTTGAATGCTGTGAAATGATTGCTCATTAGCCTCGTGATTGATTGCTCATTGCTCCTCCGGCCGCGGAATCGGTATTTTTATACTACTTGTGTCTTTCGAAATTATTAGGTTTTGTAGGGTTTCTGGTGGCAAAGAGTACCATGATACGATTTGAATATTTCCAACCGAGCGAGAAATTGCCCAGACCGGGAATTGAACCCAGATATTTAGCTTACAAGGCCAATGCTTTACTTGTTAAACTAACTGGGCAAAAGCCGGCTGGGATTTTTCGCTCAAATAATCTTATTGGTCTTAACATCTGGTCTGTCATTTAGACAGCTCGGCAGAATAAACCGCAAGTAATCGAACTCGAACTCCGTATAACAATGGATACGTAGATGTACTATTATTTTAACACAATCAAACTGATTGATAAATTTATCATGCGATTTGAATATTTCGAACTGAGCGAAAAATTGCCCAGGCCGGGAATGGGAAAATCTTAGCCGGTTATCGCCTAGTTAGCTTAACAGGTAAAGCATTGGCTAAGCCAAGTATCTGGGTTCGATTCTGGCAACAGTCTAAAATAACAGAGAATCATTCAGGATGCGATACGAGGAAGATGGTTGGTCGAGCTCCCGAAATCTAACCGAATATGATGTCGCGGCGCAGTGATGACAAGAGTTGTCCCAAACCCCCCTTAACATAAAACTGTAAATACTAATTTGTATCCTATAGTCTAGAATTATTAAATATTGTGCGCTATCTCCCCTGGACTCCATTATTTACATAAATAAAGCAATTGAAAGACTTAAAATTTCAGATTGCCATTTTTCTGGCATGTCACACTGTGATGTGTGCAAAGTAAAGTATCTTCTTTTATCCTGTATAAATATATTTTGCTACTTTTTTTTATTTCTAAGTAATATTTATATCTTATAAAACAAATAAATGAGGACGATAATAAATTCTGTGTTTTAGTTACAATTTTTCGTAATCAGAATGTGATTGTCACTGAAAAGGAATATCATTTTCCTAGACTGCATTTTAGTTCTTTATCAGATATAAATGTGGAGACTGATTCTTCTTATTTTTGACATAGTTCAAATCAAAAGTAGTAAAATCATATTTACCAGCAAGGTCTTTTAGCTACTTCATTGAAAATAATATTATTAACGTCTTTGTAAAAGTTGAGTAAATTTTTATTATGTCATTTTCCTTGACTTCCATAAATTAACAAATAAAATTGAATATTACATAAAATTTGTGTTTCAATATTGAAAACATGTTCCTTTAACAAAATCAAAATTGTTAGACCTAAAAATTAAAAAATAATAACAATAACAACAACAACAACAATAATAATAAATATGCAACAAATATTTTAGATTGAAAATGTCATTAGCTTGGATTACATATGGCAAGAAATGATACTTAATGACGTAAAAAGTTATTTATTATGTAAGCTCTTCAAAATTTAGCCATTTTACACCGAAAATCCTTTATTCTCTAATTGAAAATAAATTTACCTCTTGAAATTTTGATTTGTTTTCAATAGATACTTTCAATATCTCAGATAATCAAAATCTGACATTTTGTGATATTCTCCTGTAAAAATACTAATGTGGTGGGCTAAGAAGATCTCTAGAAAAGAAAGTATAATGTATCTATATTATAAAGGCGTTATCTGTGCGTAACGCATACGTCATTTTACGAATGACAACACTTTCCTCTGCAATTCGATTTTGCAATTTTTATATTTCTAAAAATCGCACATTTTCAATTTTTACACCTTTGTATAGAGAAAAATATGTACTTTTAAATGCAATTTATTTGAAAGCTGTATCTCAATTTATTCTTAACATATTAATTTTTTTATAGTTTTTAGTACACATTTTGTAATTGTGGCATCAGAAATACGCCATTTTCCCTTAAAATTGATAGAAATTGAAATGTGCGCATGTAAATTTTGAGAAGATGAAAATTATGACGGATTTAGATTTCACGTGAAATTCTAAGATTGTGTAACTTTAAATACATATTTTTATTTCCATACACATTTATATCAAACATAAAAGCCTCAGTTAGTAATTTCATCTTAATAACTGATCTTTATTACATTTTACTTTATTATTATATTTTTGCATAAGCGATTAAAGTTTAATTTTAATAATTTGAACAACTGAGTTTTACTGAAGTTGTATTTTTTTTTCTTAACTTTAGCTTGAAATAATATTTGATTGAGAGTTAGACTGACCATAGATAAGATGCATTTTTGACTGTGCTTAATTTTGTAGGTTTATTATAAATCAATGAAACAGTCCCTTCTTAAACATTTACTTTCGTCGAAATTCAACGGGTTCCACCTTGTATAATTAAATTGTAAAGAGTATATTGTTATATGGAGCAGAAGGCCGGAGAATTCTGGAGTCAGAAAGAAAGAAATTAGTGGCAGTTGAAATGGATGCTCTGAGAGCATATACCTCAAGATATCGAGAATAGACAAAATAAGAAATGAAATAAAGGATGATAAAAAGGGAGAAATATTAGATAATCTTAAAAAAAAATCAATGAATCTGGTGGGGTCCTTTTAAACGAACAGTGGAAACTGTCCAAAAAAGCATTTAAATATTTAAAAAAAGGGGGGGAGGAAGTGTTAAAAAAAGTTATGGGGGGTAGAGGCTTGAAGAAAGAATAGACCCTTGACCAGCGCCGTGTGAAAGGGGGGCGAAGGGGGCGGTCGCACGAGCGCGGAAATTTAGGGGGCACCAAATTTGTACTACCAACGTCGTTTTTGGTTAGTAACATGAAAAAGTTGGGAGAGGGAGGGGGCGCCAAATTCTGACTTTGTCCGGGCGCAATTTTCTCTTCTCATGTCCCTGCCCTTGACCGGAAGAAATGGAATAGACATTTGTAGATTTTTGAATGGTGGCATCTGACACCATAAACCAAGTTTATACATGCAAATAATCTTCTCCATGATATATTTGTAGAATTTGCATATATTCCAAACTATTTTAACTAACCTTAGTATTTTAGAGGTACAAAGATTATTATTATTTCTCGAAAGTACTTTAGCTGAGAAACAAAATAGTTATCTAATTTTTTTCTGATTATGTTTCCAATAAAATAAGATTAAATCAATAACCGTCAGTTCGTTTCTGTGTAAATAATTTACAGTCGTGTTGCCTTCACCCAGAAAAACATAATAATCTCAAAATTTTAATTATGTCAACATTTTAAATTGGATGATTTTGTACAGACATTTTTGATATTTTTGTGCTGCATTGGCCCGATCAATTTTAACTAAATTCTGTATTTTAGAAATGCATAAGTTATTATAACTGTGAGGAACTATGTCAGATTAGAAAAAAAAAATGTAATAAACCATCAATTTTTCGGACTAAATATCCTATGAATTAAACAAAGGAAAGTTCATTTTTCTGTAAGTAATTCAAAAGTCCTGTTATCTTCTTCTTGAGAGACGTAATAATGCCCGATTTTTTAATTATGCTAAATGTTTCTTCTTCAAAAGCAACTTCTTTTGAGAAGCGTCACTGCATTTCAAAAGGGGAAAAAAATAATGAAAGGAACATTTTGGGAAGGAAAGGCAGCATATTTTAATTGCTAAGAATCAGAAATTCTTTCCTATTTCAATATTTTTTTACCGAGAAGAAACAAAGAATGAAAAAAAAAAGTATCTTTAATGTATTTTTTTCTTCTTTTTTTCATTTCTCTGCGACATTGGAACAAAGAAGAATTCTAGCCGAGGAAATTCGCAGAACACCCTCTTGAATCAAGAACATAAAGTTAGAAGGAAACAAATGATTTTTAATCGCTCTCTTATTACTTTCCCTTTGATCTTTCACTCCCTACCAGCTCCCTGCCTCATCCTAAAATCAACCCCGGGGGTATAAGGCACACATTTCTCCAACCACAAGTGCAAATTGAATTAAGCGACCTCGCACATTTATCCCACATGTATTTTTTTTTCCTTTCTCTTTCGGTTACAGTTGTACCTCTGTCCTTTCCCTCCGACAAAAGGCGCATAATTTGCGGCATACAAGCCTCCTTGCCTCCGGCTCGAGGAATAATTAAATCGTGCGTCAGGTGTAGAGAAAATTTTCGCACCTCTTTCTATTGTCTCGCTCATTAGGAACTCGCGTCGCTTAATGTCCTCTGTGCGCGGCAAAATCTTTCTTTGATGTTGTCCGCCCCAGCCAATTACGAAGCCGCGCCAGTTCCCGCCTTTCCTCTCTTTTTCGATGCACTTTTGTTTCCGGAGATTTCGGATTATTGTTTTTTTCCCTCTTTCTTTAATATAACTCCCTCGTTGCTCTGGGCAATGCACATTATTTGAGTTCTAGCTGTCTTTTTATTTTTATTTTCTTGTAATATCAGATATTGAGGTATTTTTGCTTTGCTTGTTGTGAAACTTTTTTTCGCTTCTATTGCTTTCATGAATGATTAAACAAAGCTGATAGAACTTTTTTTAAAATATAATATAGATTATAAAAAATAGCAATAACGACAATGATTGAACATTGTGTTTTCATATTATATTCATATATTTTTTAACATCCAAGGCAGACATGTATATCTAAACTTCCGAGGCTCGTTGCATGATTTTATTCTGGGAACTTCTTACATACTTTTAGAAAGTATCCTTATGAGAGTAAAAACGTTACATCATATTTATATTTTCATCTTGTATTCTTTATCAGTGTCGCCAAGTTGTAAACTTTTTAATTCAAACCCTTTACGGGTATTTCAGAATAGTAATCTTCAGTTTATTTAATGATAGACATTCAATAGTTAAATACAGAGAAGATTGATAGCAAAAAACTATTCTGGATTTTTTTTAAAGCCCACAATCTTGCACTATTGCCTTGGTATAAGAGATAATAAGCTTCAGAAAATATTAAAGGTATATACAAATATTCTACAGACATACATACAATAAACCCAACTGGAGTGAAAAATTAGCCAGACACAAAAATCGAACCCTGGACCACAGCATTCTAGGCTGTTGCTCTACCACTGGAGTCAATCCCGACTATATCCGGGTCAGCAATTTTTCTCAAATAAACCACGTTGGGAAAAGTCATCAGCCATTTATTAGACAGCTTTGGATCAGTGGCGCAGTCAGAATTTGGTTCTTGGGGGAGTTTTGAATTTCTGATAAAGGTGCTTGCTGGTAAATTGAATCGTCGGTTAATAAAATCAGTACTAATTAGAATATCCACTGTATAATACTTAAACTGAAAGAGCATCTGTGTGGCAGGAAATCATCATTCTTTTAGCATAATACGTCTCAGACTAGGGATTTAGTTCAATTAACCAATTTTTTACTTAACTAATCCATGTAATATACACTTTCACAGTTTTAAGTAGAATTTTCGCCATTTAATTGAATCAGTTTACTAAATAAAATATGATTCAATAAAGCGGCGGATTCTGAAATACGCCAAAACGTTTAAATATTGTTTGGTTTTGATTTATATAAGCTGCAATTATAGCGATTTTTCTTAGCTCTCGGAGGGGTTTTAACCCCCCCCCCCCCTTGGCTGCGCCACTGCCTTGTATAGATATAATAGATGGCTGATGACTTTCCCTAATTTGGTTTATTAGGGGGGAAATGCAGACTCAGGTATCGGTCGGAGAGGCTCAGTGGTATAGAGCAATAGCCTAGTACGCTGTGGTCCCGTGTTCGATTACTGATTTTTCATTCCAGTTGTTTTTATTGTATGTGTGCCTGTAGGATATTTGTATGAACTTTTAAAAGTTGAATGCAGGCGTTATTTATGCGTGTATGTGTGTTTTAATCAGAAAGTATATTATATCTGTTCTGTTATGCAGTCAGTTCTAAGCCATTTTAAATTACAATGCCAAGAGATTGCGGGTGCAAAAATAACCAATCGAAAGACTAAAAAAGGAAGATATTGTATCTGAAAAAACCTAATGAATTAAAAGTTTCGTGGTATCCCCTCCCCCCCCCCCCGCAAGTAGTTCGTTGGGTATTTTTATGTTAAAACTAATACCTTATTACTGATTACATGACTTATATAGACATATTGATTTACATGACATTGCAAAATAATGTGCATGTTTGTTAGGAACTAAAAAAGAAATATCGAAAAATATTACAATTCTACGATAATTATAAGTTAAAAAGGAAATCAAAATAAATTAATAGCTTTGAAAATGACACTATTTTTCGTCTTAGGTCAGTGGAAAAAAAACAAGTTGGAAATTGCACGTGAACGTAGCAAATGAGGTGCGTTCGTACGATAACGAAGTTTTAAAAATATTCATATCTTACTGATATAGGAGAGCGTATACTTCGGATACAGTATAGTAGTCGAAATCTTTGTGTTTCTGTAAATATGCAGAAAGTAATTTTTATTACAACTCAGAAACGTATATCTTATTCATAAAATATGAAATAGTTGAATATAATTAAAACACGCCCCAAACAATGTTTCCCCATATAGCATTATGTAGTGGAATACTTTTGTGTGGCCCTGTAATTTAATAATAAAAATTCTTTGCATCACAGATTGTACAGAATGCATATTTTAGTATATATTTCATAGATTCATGCTAATTCTATTATGTTCGAATGAGTGTAACATCATAAAAATGCATTTGAATCTTTTTTCCCATTGACCGTAATGTAATGGAATACCTTTGATTGTCCCTGTAATTGATCTATGCATCCGATTTTCATAACATTTGAAATGACTCGACAAAATTACGCAATAATTATATGTTTTAAATTTCAAACGATTAAAATGCATTTGAAACTTTTCCCCCCCATTGACCGCAATGTAACGGAATACTTTTGATTGTCCCTGTAATTGATCTATACATCCGACTGTCATAGCATTTAAAATGACTCGATAAAATTACGCAATAAATATATGTTTTTAATTTCAAACGATTAAAATGCATCTGAAACCTTTTTTCCCCATTGACCGTAATGCAACGGAATCCTTTTGATTGTCCCTGTAATTGATCTATCCATCCGATTTTCATAAAATTTGAAATGACTCGACAAAATTATGTTATAATTATGTATTTTAAATTTCAAACGATTCGGTTGGGTAGTTTTTGCGTTGTTATATGCGGACAGACAGACGGACAGACAGACAGACAGACGGACAGACAGACGGACAGACAGACGGACAGACGGACGGACTGAGCGACAACAATAGGTGCTACGTATTTACATAATTACGAACGCACCTAAAAACGGTCAAGTGCGAGTATCACTCGTGCTCAGAGGTATCCGTACAAATACGCATATGTAATATTAACCCTTTAGCGACAAGCCACTGTAAATACGTACCGTTTAAAATTAAAAGAATCCTTCATTATTCTTATCAGTTATTTTCTATTGTAATGTTTATCTTATTTAACTAGAAGACAGCCCGTCAAAATGACGTGTTTGCATTTTTAAAAGGATGATAAAAAATTACAACTGTGGTCAATCAGCCACTTTAGGCTTAAACAATTTTTAAAAATACAGCGATTAAACATGGAGAAAAAAATCTATTTAAAAAAAAAAGAAAATTTTAACAGAAATTTGCATTTAAAACTATAACAAAACTGTCTGGAGGATGATGGGGTTATAATGAACAAATCGTAAATACATAAATTTTAAAAGAATAAAGTAAGGCAAAAAAATCAATTATAAAAGATTATATTCTGAAACTGCAGCCAAAAAATATCGAGAAATACTGAAAGAAAATAATAAAAATATCTAAAATGTATAAAAGAATTTCCTATTGTGGCCCATTTTTTAGCTAATACTTAAAAGAAAACACTCTATAAGATCGAAAGCAAATGTCAAGAATAAAGAGTAAACAATGAACGTGTTCGGGAGATACACGCGCGCAAGCTCAAGAGTTTTTACCGAGTACTATTCCGCTATAAAGTCCACTCCACGTACCTGACTCCTGAGCGTGCGCGCTCAGCACGCATAGATCCCGAACGCGCCCGATCATTCCTGAGTGGTGATGTTACAAAGGAGTCATTCTAAAGATTCAACACGGAATTTGTCATTCTTGAATGGCAACAGTATTGATTTGCTTACATTGTTTGTTTGATTTGTTTTTTCCGTAATTGCTGGTTGTTTGTTTTTAGAACTTAAACATTATAATTAAAAAGTTTTTGTAGGTTTTAAATAAAGTGAGTAATGAATAAATCTTTCACATGTATATTTTCATAAGTTGAACAATTAGAATATTTGTGAACAGCTCGGAATAGTTAAGCCTAACGTGGACGCAGTTGCAATAAGTTTATTTTTCTCGTGGATGGGTTGTCCCCGGAATCGTCGTACACGGAGGGGTTTTATATATATAATTGAAGCATTTTCGCGTTTCAAGCATACAGAAAATTTTCTGTTTTGCAAAATCGGTAGTTAAAAATAAAAAATTAAGCTAAGTGCTCTAATCGCGAAGGAGTTAGCTGTATTATTAAAAGAAAATCGCTGCTGAAAGAATAATAAGACTTTGTAAAAAACTATACAATACAGGGTTAGTTATACACTGCTCAAAACAATTAAACGATATTTGAAGTTTTATATAAAATAAAGATATAAACGAAGTTTTTTTGCCGAAAATAGAAGAAGAGAATCACAAATGCAAATTTTTCTGGTTTTCAAACTGTGGAGTATACAAATTTTGAGTTCGACGTCAAAAACGTCGCTTCAGCGGCAGCGAATGAAATTTGATTTTCGACTGGATAAAAGAGAATGAAGACAAGGATGATCGGCATTCAGTGATTGCTTTGTTTCGATGAGTACGATGTCTCAGCGAAGTCATTTGACAGATTTAGAAGCTTGGAGAATTGTTGGTAGGTTAGAAGGGGACCAAACTCAAGCCGAAGTAGCGCAAGCCATTGGAGTGTCACAAAGTGTCATTTCCAGGATCTGGAACCATTTTTTGGAGAATAAATGTGCAGGCCGAAGACCAGGGCAACAACGCCCAATGAAGATCGGTATTTAGCGTTAACAGCTCGGAGACACCGAAACATGAACGCTACTCTTCTCCAACAACACCTTTGCTCGGCTACAGGCACCACGATTTCAACTCAGACTGTCCGAAACCGGCTCCATGCTGTAGGTCTGTATGCTCGCCGACCGATGGTATGTGTTAGATTAACATCAAGGCATCGTCACGACCGCAGGGAGTGGGCAACCGAGCATGTCAACTGGAGGAGAAATGAATGGAGCAATATTCTGTTTTCTGACGAGTCCCGTTTTTCTGTGCATCCGGATAATAGGCGTATTTTCATCTGGAGGGACCGTGGCAGTAGGACTAATCCTGCGTTCGTGCACGAAAGTGTCAGATTTGGCGGTGGAGTAGTGTTGATGTATGATGGCATCTCCATTGACGGGTGCACTGACCTCTACATCATTCGAGATGGAGCTCTGACTGGTCGCCGATGTAGGGATGAGATCCTCAGACCTATTGTAGTCCCTTACGCTGCAGCAATCGGAGATAACTTCATTTTAATGGACGATAACTGCAGGCCACATCGTGCAAACTTGGTGGAGGATTTCCTTTTCGAGGAAGGAATCGTTCGAATGGAATGGCCAGCGTGTTCTCCAGACATGAATCCAATCGAGCACGTTTGGGACGCTCTAGGAAGATGAGTTTCTGGCCGCCAACAACCCCCACAAACTCTCTAAGAACTGGAAAGGGCTCTTCTGGAAGAGTGGGGCAGAATACCCCAACTCGTCATTAATAGCCTCATTGAGTCCATGCCTCAAAGGTGTTCAACGTTGCTGGCCGCCCGTGGAAACCATACCCCCTACTGAAAATGATTTTCTTTGAAGAAAACACCTTTTCTTATTCTTTTTTTCTCATATGCACAAATTATGTTTTTTTCCTTTTGCACACAAATTCGCAATAAAATGCACTTTTTTCTGCCAAACATGTGTAATTTATTCTCATATAACCTACTATGTCTGTCGACCATGTATCAATCAGCTAAAAAATTTCCCAGATACAAAATCCACCTAAAACTGCAATATCCTTTAATTGTTTTGAGCAGTGTAGCTTTATATACTATAACAGTATGAATGGGTATACTATAAATGTTTAAAGAGATATCTAGCCTAAATAATAATAAATTTTGCTATTCATTTTAATGCCAGAAATTTTGTAACATACTGGCCGTTATATCCAATGTAAGGAACGTTTTGCATAAATAAGGCAAAGAATACTTTCAAAAAATCCATGGTACTAAAATAGATAATTATTTTCTTAATTTCTTATGCCTACGAATCCAAATTTATGTGATTAATTATTATTAAATTAGTATGATTGCAATAGTATGGTGTTTATTGCTTATATACTGCTACTAGGTATTACATTATACAAATATATTATTTTAAGTTGTTATCTTGACTTTAAAAAGCTGGTGGTATCCAGAGTACGTCGCCCTCGTCATTATTTATGTCCAAACCGCCCCTGTCTTTAAGGGTTAATATCTCGAGTAATTAACGATGAATTTTTTCTAAAATTATTATCAGCAATGATTTTATACTTCTGCGACTATAGGTACCTCCAACATTCCTCAACATCTTTGCTCAATGCCCACAAATCGTAATTTGTGTGTAACAGAAAAGTGTGCTTTCCGCAAAAACTTTGCGACCTAGAGTAATGACTATAGTTTTCCTGCAAAGTTTATAGTAACATATTTAACCTCTAATATTTTTCATAATTTTAGTTTCAATAGATTTGGAATTAGATGAGGTACGTATTTTTACACTATATTTTCAACAATATTTCTGAAAATGTAATATCTAGAATTAAAAGAAATATATTTTTAAGTTCAGCGTAACAAACGTTTTCACAAGATACCCCACATAATATACAAAGAAAAGATTTTTTTTTTTCTTCAAGTAATTTAATTACCCCCCCCCCCCTACTCAAATATTTTTTTATCCCACCTACTCCCCTCCTGAATATATTTGTAAATATTTGATAATCTGTAAATATGTTAATATGTGGGTCAATAGTCTTTATTACTTCCCCCAATTTGAGCTGTCCACGTTTCATAGTTTATGAGTAAAATGGCTCTGACAGACGGACAGACAAACAGAAAAGTGATCTTTTAATGGTTCCGTTTTCACTTTATAAGTACGGAATCCTTAAAAATTTAAAATGTTATTCTGTATTCGTTACTTTGGGGTATATACCTTGTCGAACTCGAGGATTTTGAATTTAAAGCTTGTTAATTGGTTTCTTTCTTTAAGTTAGTAAATATGTTATTGCGTAATGAGCTCTGTGTGATAGCTTTGTCAATCTGTCATAAAGATAAACATCGCAAATTCACAAAAGTCAATTTACAATCCGTTATATTCAAATAAAAACTGAAATTTTACGTTTAATATACTATATAATATATGTTCGAGTTTGATAAGAATTTAGTCGCAAATATCTTAGAAAAATTCCCAAATATTTAGAAATATTTCAGAAAGATAAATTTTTTAAACTTTATTGAAAAAAATGTATTTATGAAGCTTATTAAAGGTATGGATCTTTTAAAAGAATTTTGAATATTACAGTCAATTGCACACGAGTCGAAGTCATTGAAGAAATGATGTCCAGAATATTAAAAATAAACTTGAAATTACATATATACCATTGATAAACATATTGATAATATAACGAGAAATTTCGATAATTTTTTTTATGTTTTGCCTCTTCGTAATTCATGAAAATACAGATGCATGAAATTCAATTCAATTAGCAGATTTTATTCACAGACTAGATATATAATCAAAAATAGGTGAGAAACTTCTTCTAAATTATTTCTTAACACAATTAACACAATTTTATTAAAATTCAAAAAGACATGAAGATTAACATTTTTGTTTATTATAAATGAGCCAAATAAAAAGAGATTCTGAAGTTCTAAAATTTTTACTCGTTATACCCGAGATAGGTCGATACAGTTGAAGATTTTTACGATGCATTTTTAGCTTTTTAAAATCCATTTATATTAGAGCCGGATTCTTCTTATATCCGAGCTCGCTATATACTAATGTAGCTGCATTTTGTTATAAAATTAAAACAATTTTAAGTACAACTTCTAATTTTGTCTGCGCATTGTAAAATTGAAATTGTTCGCCGGCTAATTTTTATAGAACGTTCCTTCCGTCAACAATGAAATAAACCCAAAGGGAAATTCCTCACAGTTCATCTCAAAAGAACTCTCTGTCTCAATTCCAAACCAAACATTTGAATATATAAACGTTTTAAGCACAATCATCCAACTGTTGTATTCAATGGTGCCAACTTTTGAAAAATATTGGGTGGTCTCAAAAATACTTTTGTAAAACAGTGCGACCAGTCCGTTTTTATTTGAAGGGTTGACAGATTGTGAAAGATGAGAATTTTAAGTCAAGTTATCATGTTTTAATAAAATTGTAATTTTATTAAATTATGTTCTCATGCGTTTTTCCTTATAAAGACACTTATATTTATTGTATTTTTATGCCATCATGAACATGACTCCAGATTGAATTAGAAAAATTTAAACGTGGAAACAAAACATCTCAGTCATTTGGGATTTAAAAGTGTTAGTTGGAGAATTAAAACACATGGTCATTGCAAAATAAATTTTATCCTAAGTAGAAAAAGGAATAATAAAATAATAATGAAATAAATAACTAGAACAATGAAAATTGGGTGTTCTACGACTCAAAATTATTGGATGGGCTCGATCCCCACGGGCCTATATAAGTTGGCGCCACTAGTTGTATCCTTAAGAGAGGAAAGAAAAAGACAGTTTTACAAGCAAAACATTTCAATTTTAAATGCGGTGAAAATGGCAATTCAAAATAAAATATAAGATAAATATAAAAATAAATATAGTTTTAGCACGCTTTTATAAGTATTCAGTGTTTATCTAAAAATCACGTCTAGTTTCATAATTGCAATTCATGTTGTTTCAAAACATTCCCGTTATAATACTTGAATTTGGCTCGGTAGTTACTTTTTACAATACTTTTGTTTGACTTGCTTGATAGAAAGAACAAGCTAATGAATTGACTTAAAAATATAAATTTTTAATTAATTTCATTAGGCAAAAAGAAATATGTATTATTTAAATTATAAAATAAAATTAGTCAATGCCAAAACGGGCTCAAAGTGTGATAATCCAAAAATAGCTGCAATGTATCATGTTATCTTACTATAATAATAATTAACAATAAAATTATCCCTTAATTATTGCGCTTATGCATTATCTCATTATGGAAATTGAATATATAATACTTTTTATAAATAAATCCAAAGTAACTCAGACTTTACCACAACAAAAATTCAGTTCAAACGTCAACTGTTTTTTTTAATAGGTATTCTTTTTTTCATGTTGGTTATACTACAGATACTATAATAATAGTTTCACTGAATTTTTGTTTTGGTAAAGTCTGAGTTACTTTGGATTTATTTATAAAAGTATTATATATTATTTAAATTATTTATTCAGGATTTCTAAACTATTTTTAACGTATAATCATAATTTAATTAATATTAATGTGTTAATGGTTCATTAAATCTTGAAAATCTGTAACTATTGTCATGTTATCGTTAATACACAACTATATCCAGAATTTCTAGAAATCTGCCACACAAGGAAACGAATGAAAAAATAATTACAAAATCCCATGCTTACATTCATAAACTAAGTTAAATACAAGCGTATAGTAACTAAAAATACAAAATACCCGATGGCCGATTTGTATCTGTAACAATTCTTGCGATGGTGGCTTATAACATTCCTGCCTAATTTTAGTGTAATCGAAAACACCGTATAGCACTTTCGTGTTGACTCATACATGCACACATATATGGGTCGTAAATCACAAAAACGTTTTCTGAAGCCCTAAAAACATAAGGCCATTATACCAAATACACATATAAAATCTCTGCAAAAATAGCAAAACCGATTTCAGGCTACCTTAAAACGTAAACATATACCAAAAAGTTATTGTCGGTTCTTCCTTTATTATTATTATTATTATTATTATTATTTGATCAACGATTAACAATAGTTTACTGATTGGTTTTGAAAGCAAGGATCTACCTCAAGATTTATTAGAAAATATTCATAGAGTAAAAACTTGAAAAATATTTGTTTCAGTTAAAAACTCTTTTTCTAATGACAGTATGTGAATAATGATGTCCACATTTTTTTTACAATAATCAAAAACCACCAGTAATCGTTATTATTTTTATCTGTAAGAGTCTACAAATCTGCCTATATTTGCATAACGTCTCCTACTTTTCCTCCCATCAAACCCAAATTGAACCCGATGAAAAATTTTCCCCAGTTCATCCCCAAATGGACTCCCATTCTCAGTTCCAACCGAACAAAATTCACTTTAAAATTATCACTTTACCTACAGCGGGCGAAATTTCGTACAAACGTAACGGAACAGAAACGATATTACCCCCTTAAGCCATAAATCAAATCCATCCCTTTTCCCATCCGTTCCCTCCCACCCCCCTCCTCCGGACATTCCGAGAGAAAAGGAAGCTCTGGATGAGAAATCGTGGGATGAGGAGGGGGCATTGAGAAAACAGAACTCAATGGGAACAGATCATTGTTCTACCTGCACCCCCCGAACGAAATTTTAGACACGTCGGGAACGATTCGTATTCTCTGGAAAGGTAGAATTGTAATTATAATGCTCCTCTCATGATCTGACTGGATGTGTACGCGTGTCCATCTGTTTTCCGGCCCGCAAATTGAATTATGCAACACTGGCACACGCTATCAATCCCGGAGCTCATTCTAACCCCTTTTCAATCTGCTGAGATTGAAGCGGCCCCATTCTTCGCCCGCCGCATTTTGGGGTTTCTCTCGAGATTGATTTCTCTGGATGCGTCTGTGTTTGAGTATGTATCGGCTGAAGAATGCGTTGATCGCCCTGCTCCGCTGGACAGCAATGCAACTCCTAATGACCGTTTCGCCCATTCGTCTGTCTCGCCTTGTATTAATTTCGGGTCCGTAACAAAAGCAATGTGAATCGAGTGATATGCTCATCTGGAGATGGTTCTCTAATCCTCTCGCTATCTATATTAAAGGAAAAATTCAGTTTTTATTTTCACACATATATATATATTTAAGATGGAGAACTTTTTTAAGAGGCCTGGTATAAGGATATTATTTTGATAAATTGATTTGTTGCTCCCGAGGATTTTTTCTGTTAATTTTATTTACATTTATATTTATTTTTATATTTTTTGGACATCCAAAGGGTAACTTCTGTTGCCCAATAAAAACGAGTCGTTGGAGGGAGGGAGGGCACTGTAATACTTACTCATCATGGATATGCATAATATAAAATATGAAAATAAAACATGTGTAAACTATTTATAAAATGCATCACAATTCCAAAATAAAATTTAAACGCATGTTTAAAGACAGGCAGACAGAGGAACGACATTTTTTGTTTTAATTCTATTTTTCTAAAATTTCCTATACTACATATGATGGGTAAGTAAAAGCCCAAATTATAATACAATAAAATCTTTTATTAGAATATTGAAATACATGTCATATTTTAAATTTTATTCTACCACATGTGTTTTTCTTATTCAAGCTCTTATACCGACATCAAACTTTTTTTTTTTTTCCAAATCGAAGAATGATGTTAACTTTTTATAATAACCAACATATTTTGGTAGTAACATCACTCTAGAAATTATGGCCATCAAACGAAGCTTTCAAGTTACAAAATAATAATAATAATAAAATTAAAATAGACTGTATGAGATTTTGGTGATCTGTTCATGTTGAGATGTTCTCTAATATTCTAACTCGATATAAAAGGAAAATTTTAGTTTTTATTTTCATTTTCTTAAGGTAGAGAATTTTATTAAATAGGTCTCACACAAAGATTATTCTGAAAAATTGATTTGTTGCTCCAGAAAATTTATTCTATTAATTTTATTTATATTTATGTTATTTGCGTATCTGAAAGCAAATTTTCGATGACCAAGAAAAGAGAAAACACAAATTGCAATGCAATAAAATATTTTTATTGTATATTGAAGTACATGTTGTGTTTTTTAAATTATTTCATTTTATCACAATTGATTTTCCCCTTTAGACATTTATATGGATACATGATACTTCTATTTCCAAATCGAAAGATGGTGATTCTTTGATGATCCGGATGATGAGTCTTTGATTATAATCCAAATATTTTGGCAATATCATCATCATCATCTTGAAACTTGTGACCATCAAAAAATGTTGCGGGTTGGTTGCACTATAAATAAAGACAAATGTTTATTTATCTAATAAAATATAACATAACCACAAATAAATTAAAAAAATAACTTCTTTCCAATTACTCATGGTTTTGAAAAGCGTTCCTTTTCTATAGAGTGCTCAAAAATAATACATTTTCGTAATTTAAAGAAGCATTTATAAAAATTAAACTGCTTTTGCTGCCACTGATATTTGGAAAAGCTTTTCCGAGTCGTTTTATAGTATTTTAATCAGTTTTCTCATACGAACTCTAAATCTGTCAGTTCTCAAAAAAACATTTTCATGTTCAACAACGTATTGTACAGACAAACGAAATAAATTAACAATATAAACGCTCAAACTAAAATAAAAAATGCAATAAAACTGAGAGAATATCTTTATTCAGACTGGCGTACGATTCATTGCATTGTCGGTGACACTTTCAAAATCTTTTATGATAGAAATATTTTCGCAAAATTTAAAAACAAGAGCTTGGAAAATAATGTCACCTGACCATGAATAATGCAAATCAGTGCAAACAAAACATTATTATAGCATTTTCTATTATAGTTTGTTTCTTTATAAGTGATTACAGGGCTCCCAAATGGTCCGCGAACTGAACATCAGTATTTTTAACAGAAAATTTCATGATACATTTCTACAGAATTTGCGCTAGAATTACCTTCCAAAGGTGGTTTCTTGGCAATTTGCAAGAAAAATCTTAAAGGAAAATTTCTCTAAGAAAATTCTGATGTTCAGTTGGCGGACCATTTGGGAGCCCTGTGATTATCATACATATTTTATAACATAAACGTTAACATTAAAATTATTTTGTTACTCTTGCATACATAAATTCAGTTGGGAAGGGATAATTGAGAATTGACAGCTTCCTAAAAACTAAAACTTCGGTTTGAGAAAACTGATTAATACACTGATTAATTGAGGTTTCTAAAGATAAAAAACACTTTCCGATATCGTGGGAAATTTGAAAGAGGTTATTGTCTATTTACGTTCGAGGTGTTAAATGTTCGTACATTAAAGAACATTTCTTTTTCCCTTTTTTTTCTTTGTTACAGTGTGGTGGATCATAAAATTTCTCAAAAATTAATCACTTACTGCGATATTCACTCTAATCTGCCAGTTACATTTTCTCATCCATCACAAGCAGAGATTCAAGATCGGAGTCATGCCCCATACCCTTCCCTTTAAAGGAAGCAAATGCAAAAATAATTTTTTTAATAAATATAAGGTTTTTTCTTTTTTTATTATTAAATTTTACTCAACATTTCAAATATTTCTGACACACAGAGAGTAATTAAAATGAAAGTGCATGATTTTATTCTTTAACCCTTTCCGGCACACTGTGCCCAGTCCGGAATACCTAATTTTAATTCCAAACTTGCAAACGGCACTAATAATATTTTAATAAAATTTTGCTTTTACAATGAAAGCTTAAATTAAGGGATTCTTACTTTCTAAAAAAAGTTGTTTGTAAATTCCGCTCACAGTCGATATTTTCTCATTTTACTAACAGAATTTGCCTGTGGGTTAAGCGCCAAAAAATCGATAAAAGTTTTTCGCTGCATATTTTCGACATTGGGCTCGGGATCCGAAAAAAAGAGTCCGAACTCATTTCTAATTCATGTTCTGTTTCTTTCTCAGTTTTCTGGTCTATAAACAACGCTTGTTAAAAAAGCACTTTTACAGGCGTTCCGTTGCCGATTCTTCTAGAACTTTTTTTTTACCCTTTCGTATACTCACACCCATCATTAATCTTCCCCAGCACACTAAAATTATGAGGACAAAAATTTATATCAAAGAAATGTGTATCAATTTAAGGTTATTTATTAACATCAATATAAAATTCCTCATTAGGACAAGAAAAGAAAATCTCTATAAATAAAAGGAATTCTGAGGATAATTAATTGAATAATTATTTAATTAATTGAGGCACAGAAAAAATCGTCTGCTAAGAAAATCTTTTTTCATTTTGAACTTCTATAAATAAAAGGACAGATAGGCTCTCAAACAGTGAATCGTCGAATATAATTGAAGAACAAATGGAAGAACAAATGGAAGAACAAATGGAAGAACAGATGGAAGAACAGAAAGAAGAACAGATGGAAGAACAAATGGAAGACCTCTTCATTAACAATAAAAAAAGATATGCAAACGAAACCCCAGACAAATGGAAGAACAAATGGAAGAACAAATGGAAGAACAAATGGAAGAACAGATGGAAGAACAGAAAGAAGAACAGATGGAAGAACAAATGGAAGACCTCTTCATTAACAATAAAAAAAGATATGCAAACGAAACCCCAGAACACCGAGAGAACTGGCATTCAGATAGTCTTCGGGCTACTGAGGGCGGGCAACCGTCTAGTGTAATTAAAAAAAAAAACAAAAAAAAACACTAAAATTCTTAGATTTTCCTTAATTTCTTTTTTACTAACATTTAAAAAGATATCTGATTTTGTTTTTTTTTAAATTCTTTATAATACATTAAAATAATATATTTATAAAAGAAAAAATTAGTGTATAGGAAATAATAAAAGAATAATAATAATATATAGAAAATAATATATTTATAATATAATATTTTCTACATAAGTAGAATTTTCGGATAGGAATACTCATAAATCGTCCAATGATAATTTATAATACTACACTTTATATATATAATATCACTTTCATCTTCAGTTAAATTAGTTCTTTACTTATAGGTGTATTAATTTAATTTACGTTGTTTGTACAATACTATATACATGATTCATACCTAAATTCCAAGAGAGTTTTTATTATAGGGGGAACTGGGGTACATTGATACATGGGGCACATTGATACACCCCCTCTACCGCTCACAGGGTCATTACAGGAAATTTCACAACAGCTCCAAAAGATGATGCTAGTGTATTCAACTACATACAGAAAATCTTGGAATGATTCAGTAGTTTGATGAAATGGGACGGGTGATTTATTGTTTTTGTTGTTCAAAAGTAAATATGAGTTGTACAATTGAAATGCTATTATATAACTGTTCCAGTATTTTCAACCAAAATGAATACTCTCCCTGGTAAGTACAGCTACTCTTTATCAGTTCTTCATTATTTATTGTTAGATATATTGTGAAGTGTTGGATTTGAGACTCATTTTATTCAAAATCGCTGTATGGGGCACATTGATACAGTCTATGACGGGGCACATTGATACAGCCTAAATCCTTTAATAGTTCATATTTTCATTATCTTTTATTATTTTTTTTTACCATACACGCCTTAATCCAACCTTTTTTTTCACGAAAAATTTCTAATATTAGTTTTTATTGAAGTGAAATAGCTCTAATTTCTTTATATTAGAACATTTTATAGTATTTTTGAAAACAGAAGACGTAGGAACTTACCCAGCATCTAGTGCTAGTAGAACTAATAAAAGAAAAGGACGCCATTCTGGCAAATCTCGAATTTATATCGATTCTCCAGAGAAAAAAGTATTTTCGACATGCGAAATGTTAAGTAAGAGAAACAAACTGCAGAACAGAAAATGATACTTATATTATAAACAGAATTTTTAATATAATTATCCTTTATTTTCGGTTTATGAACCTATTTATAAACAGAAAAACTGGTAATTTTTTCATCTTTCATAAGAAAGAAGATAATGCTGGGGTTGAAATGCTAGATATGACAAAGTTACCACAGCCAACAATCAGACAAGAAACAGACAGAACATCAGGTCATAATATATTTAATTTTGATTGCTTTAATATTGCTTAAAAATAAATTGTGGGTGATTTGAATTTTTATAAATAAATATAAAATGGTTTTCTAATTCCTTTTCTATGAAAAATATGCATTGGTATTATTTTGTCGTCATTTTTCTCAAACGTATCAATCTGCCCCGGGGATGGGGCACATTGATACAAATGACTTTTTTTGATTTTTTTAAAATTGCATGCAAAAATACTATATAAAACAATGATTGTACATTTTTATAACATACTACACAAGTTTTGCTGTCACCTCATGGAAAAAAAACTTGAATTTTCTACTTTCTTGACACCAAAAAAAATCTTAGAAAAAAACTGTATCAATGTACCCCAGTTCCCCCTACGCTATTTTGATGTTTCTAAATCTGAAAATCATCTTTGTGGTACAAATAGAAATTTGAAATTTTATTGGTTAAGTCTTTGTCTTGATTTGAAATTCAGCTTTTTTATATGTTTATTAAGGTATTTAGGATTGGGTAAACAAATGGAAATGGGCCAGTTTGGAAAAGTTGCAATATATCCCTTTCGGATATCATGTACATATCTTTGTACATGTCTTTCCAATTTTAAAACGATTTGTTAAGTTAAAATGTACATTTTCCAAATTATTAAAAACTTGATCTAGAAAGGTATTTGAATGCAATAAATTTATGTTCAAAATGAATTGCTAACCTATACCTTACAAATATATATACTACATATGTATACAGGGTGTCCACTCTCAATGGTAGCCAATAGCTAATTCCAAAACCGTTAGTCATAGACATAAATTTCCAATTACAAAACTGTTTTAAATGAAGTAAAAAAATATTTCAAAAGCAATTTGGATCTCAGTGTAACCATTCTTAAAAAAAAAGAAAAAAAATGAAATTTAAATTTTTATGCGGTCTCCCTGTTCTACAAGTTATGTTTAGTAAACTTAGTAAGACAAAAAAAAAAGTCTCTTTCATATACCACTAGAATTGACAGAGTTAAGAAATTTTAAAAAATACATGACTTATACCACTTTCCTCCATTAAAAACAAATGAGTTCGACCATGATTTGAGGAATCATATTACCAAGTTATTATCGTATTGGAAGAACTTATTTCATGTGCATCTGCGTTTTGAAAAACAAAGTATTACGATTTTGTCAACTTTTATTAAATTTAAGACTGGCTGAAATAATTATATTTTAACATTATTTTTCGTTTTTTAAGAATTTGAAACACTTTCTTTTCATAATGTCATTTAATAAAAATTATGTTACTTTTATAAGTTTTTATTTAACTTCAACGATCATATGTAATTTTTTCCAGTTCAAAATTTGTATTTGAATTTAATTCCCTTTAAATGTCCGATCACGATTAAATTTTACATACAAACGTAAATACGGTGACAATGTAATATTATTATGTTTTTCGATTATTATCATTTATACTTTTTACAGGATAACACAAAAAATTTCGGGAAGATTACCGCCAAGAAGTTTAAGAAAAATGTTTTAGATTAAATAACACAAAACGGCAATGTTTTTTTTTTTTTTTTTTTTTTTTTTAAGCTTTGGTTATGGCTGAAACTAATTTTAATCATCATATCGGGATTTTTAATAAATTGTCATAGTTAAAAAAAGATAAAGATCTGATTCTATAAAATAGAGGAGGTGATTGCGTTTTTTAACTTTTGATGTATTTTTTAGCACTGAATATAGAAATTACTTTAATTTTTAAGTCATCACGTCAGAATATTTTTGTAAATCATAAATGTGAAACTTAAAATACAGCGAAAATTTAATACAATAAAAAAGATGTAAGACATTTTTCATTAAATTTTATTTAATTCAATAATATGCAATTTTTTCGGTTTATACTAAGATTCTTACTGCTAAACAGCTGAGGGATTCGATGATTTAGAAAAGAAGATTCAGTTTTAACTTTGAAATTTACAATTTGCAAAAAATCCTGTCGCGATGTTTAAAAATGATCATTTTCGGTTTCAGCTGTAAAAAAGAGATAAAAAGTAATTATCAAAAGTTAAAAATACATCTTTTTTATAACATCAAATTTTCACTATTTTTATTTTCTTTTTAAACTGTAAAATTTAGGAATTGCAAAAAATATTTACAGGACAATAAAAAATTGAAGTCAATTCCTGATTCAGTGGAAAAGAATACATAAGATTCAGTTATCAAAAGCTAAAAAACATGTCGTAACCCAACTTTTGCAGTCTAGTGTTATCTAACAACATTTTAAAATAAGTATAATTTTGCAGGTAGTTAATTTTAATTATTTTATTTATCAAAAATTCTATTTTTTTTTCTTTATAATGTATATTACAAATTGTACATCATTTAATTATTCACAAAACAGTGAGGTAAACTACATTTCTATTTTTTACTTTCTTCAATTTTTACAAGAAGAAAGTATTGGATTAGTCAAAATTTTTGAATTCTGGCTCCGACGGATATATAATTCTAAGGGCCAGAGATTCGAAAAAAACATGTTTTTACAAAAGGCCCTTCTGTATGTGATATAAATATTGTGGGTGCTCTCTCTCAACAACTGTTGTACGGAATTTCACAAAACGTAAATTACACTTTTAGATTCAGTTAGAACTTGATATAAACTGAATGTGGTTAGTTTTTGGTGTATATCGCCCAACAGGGTGTGCTGCTATGCTGATTTTTACAATATTTCTACAATAGCTATATCTCAGAAACTAATGTACAGATTTTCATAAAACTTAGATTTCGTTAATCCTTGATATAATATACACAACCCTATAGTCTTTCTTTCTTTTTCTTCTCGAGGACTAGACATAATGTTAATTTAAATATTACCCATTTCACATTGGACTGCAAAAAAAAAAAATAATAATGATTCCAAAATACTTTTTTTTTTTTTTTTTTTTTTTTTTTTTTTTTTTTTGAAAAAAATGAAGTTTTTAGAAGTATCTAAAATTATACACTCTGAACATTTTATCAATGAGCTTAAATATATTAGTAAGCTTTATTTCTAGGAAATAATATTTGAATAATAAGTCCAAAAAAATGAAAATTTTAAAAATAATGAATACAATATCTCAAGTTTTATAATGATCTAACTAAGAGGTGGTGATTTAAAAAGAATATTATTTTTAAATGAAAACTTTATAATATAGCTGCATTATATAAGCCTTCTATATAAAAAGCCGATATAGCCCCATAAATTTCCTAAAATATAAATTTTAATAATATTTTAAAATGCATGTTGAATTTGTTAATAAGTTAAATTTATATAAGTAAGTATTATTTTGAGGAATATAATGTTACAGTGATCGATCCACTCGAAATGAAAAAGTTAAAAATATTTAAAACAATATTTTAAGTTTTTATAACAAAGAATGTTCTTACAAAGAAGTAACTTAAAATAACATTATCTTAGGACAGAAGCCATATACTCTGTATAATAAGCAGAAAAACCCCACAATTTTCATAAAATGTAAATTTTAATGATATTTTAAAATCCCTTTAAGTTTTATTAAAAATGAGTTACATTTGTAAGTTTTATTTTGAGGAATATATTATTTGAATAATAGGTTCATTCAAAATGAAAACTTTAAAAATGATGAATACAATATTTCAAGTTTTTACAATGCGCTAAGCGGTGGTGATTTAAAAGGAATATTATTTTAATGTACTTTATAATCAGCTTTATAATAAAGCTGTGTAATTTAAGCTCTCTATATAAAAAGCCGATATAGCACCATAAATTTCAAAAAATACAAATTTTCATGATATTTTAAAATTCCTTATTAGTTTTATTAAAGAGTTACATTTGTAAGCAAGTTTTACTTTGAGGAATATAATGTTACACATATAGGTCCACTCGAAATGAAAATGTTAAAAGTATTTAAAACAATATTTCAAGTTTTCATAACAAAGAAAGCTCTTACAAAAAGGTAACTTTAAATAACATTATTTTAGGATAAAAGCTGATATGCTCTCTATAATAATCAGAGAAACCATACAATTTTCACAAAATGTAAATTTTAATGATATTTTAAAATCCACGTTAAGTTTCATTAATAATGAGCTACATTTGTAACTTTTATTTTGAGGAATGTAATATTTCAATAGTAGACCCACTCAAAATGAAAATGCTAAAAATATTTAAACAATATTTTAAGTTTCCATGATAAAGAACGTTCTCATAATCAAACAACTTAAAAGAACACTATTTTAATATAAAATCTGATATAATCGGTATAATAAGCAGAGAGTGATGTCCACACAATTTTAATTAAATGTAAATTCTAATGATATTTTTAAATCCACGTTAAGTTTTATGATTAATGAGCTATGTTTGTAAGTTTTATTTTGATGAATATAATATTTCAGTAATAGACCTACTCAAAATAAAAATGCTAAAAGTATTTAAAACAATATTTTAAGTATATTTATACTTATAAGTATACTTATAATCAGGCAACTTAAAAAAACATTATTTTAAGATAAAATCTGATGCACTCTGTATAATAAGCAGAGAGTAATGTCCACATAATTTTCATAAAATGTTGATTTTAATGATATTTTAAAATCCAAGTTAAGTTTCATTAATAATGAGCTACATTTGTAAGTTTTATTTTGGGGAATATAATATTTGAATAATCGATCCATTCAAAATGAAAACTTTAAAAATAATGAATACAATAAAGTTAAAATTATTTTCAACGTTAGAACACCAGAATATTCGAATTCCAAGCATACCTGTTTCGGTAGCATATAGCATACCTTCCTCAGTGCTAAAGATAGTGGAGATTTGCTCGTATATATATAGGGAGGATGGGCATTCAAATAATAAGTTTCTTGACCAATAGGAAAACAGAAAATCCTAGGCAACAGCCAATAGGAAAACTGGGAACAGCTAATAGGAAAAATGGGTGGAAAATGGAAAAGATATTGCGAGAATTGCATTAAAAGATTAAGAAAAATTAGTTTTAATGTAATATTTCCAACAGTCTGATAATGGTGGAATAGCAAAATCACAATTAACAAGATTAGCAAGATTTTTATGGATATGGAAAGCTTCAAAGAAGTTAAGTTCTTGTATAGAAGTAGGTTTAGTTAGTATCTTAACCGAATTGAAGTCAAAAGCAAGACTCGTCTCCCAGCAATGTTTTGAGATTGAGGATTTCATTTCGTTCGCAAAACATTGCTGGGAGACGAGTCATGTTTTTGACTTCAATTCGGTTAAGATACTAACTAAACCTACTTCTATACAAGAACTTAACTTCCTTGAAGCTTTCCATATCCATAAAAATCTTGCTAATCTTGTTAATTGTGATTTTGCTATTCCACCATTATCAGACTGTTGGAAATATTACATTAAAACTAATTTTTCTTAATCTTTTAATGCAATTCTCGCAATATCTTTTCCATTTTCCACCCATTTTTCCTATTAGCTGTTCCCAGTTTTCCTATTGGCTGTTGCCTAGGATCCTCTGTTTTCCTATTGGCTGTTGCCTAGGATCCTCTGTTTTCCTATTGGTCAAGGAACTTATCACTTGAATCCCCATCCTCCCTATATATATATATGAGCAAATCTCCACTATCTTTAGCACTGAGGAAGGTATGCTATATGCTAAGAAACCGGTATGCTTGGAATTCGAATATTCTGGTGTTCTAACGTTGAAAATAATTTTAACTTTATCATATTGCACCAGGCAACAACCTATTAATGAATACAATATCTCAAATTTTCACAATGCTCTAACTACGTGGTGGTGATCTAAAAATATTATTTTAAAGTTCTTTATAATCAGCTTTATAATAAATTTTCATAATATAAGCTTTCTGTATAAAAGGCCGATATAGCCTTTATAAATTTCACAAAATACAAATTTTCATGATATTTTAAAATTCACAATTAGTTTTAAAAAGTTAAAT
The DNA here is from genome assembly GCA_964019185.1 of Maratus speculifer. Taxonomy (NCBI): domain Eukaryota; kingdom Metazoa; phylum Arthropoda; class Arachnida; order Araneae; family Salticidae; genus Maratus; species Maratus speculifer. The sequence continues at coordinate 376,721,046 of OZ025289.1, forward strand.
TTGTAAGAATTTTTTTTTTTTTTTTTTTTTTTTTTTTTTTTTTTTTTGAGGAGTATAATGTTACACAGATAGATCTACTCGAAATGAAAATGTTAAAAATATTTAAAACAATATTTCAAGTTTTCATAACAAAGAATGCTCTTATAAAGAGGTAACTTAAAATAACATTATTTTAGGATAGAAGCTGATATACTCTGTATAGTAAGAAGAGAAACCATACAATTTTCATAAACAGTAAAGTTTAATAATATTTTAAAATCCAAGTTAAGTTTCATTAATAATGAGCTACATTTGTAAGTTTTATTTTGAAGAATATAATATTTGAATAATTGATCCATTCAAAATGAAAACTTTAAAAATAATGAGTACAATATATCAAGTTTTCATATTGCTCTAACTAAGGGGTTATGGTTTTAAAAGAATATTATTTTAAAGTGCTTTATAATCAGCTTTATAATAAATCTGCATAATATAAGCTTTCTGTATAAAAAGCCGATATAGCCCCATAAATTTCATAACATATAAATTTTCATGAAATTTTAAAATCCACAATGAGCTTTATTAAAAACTAGCTGACCCGCCCGGCGTTGCCCGGGTCCGTACTAACAATATTAAACGAACTTGAAATTTGTATGATTTTATCATTAACTGGAAGCATGGAGAAATGCATTGTCTGAAATACGTCGCAGCTGACTTTGTGAAAAATCGGTTTTAAAAACAACAACTAATATTAAGCTCTAAAAATACTTAAAATGAGCAATGAGAAATACGGGAGGGAACATGTATTCAACGATTGCGTTAGTTTCGTGTTACACTGTAAAAAATTTCTGTAAAATTCCAGTAGATGTACCGTAAATTTCACGGTTCTTCTACCATTTTCACTCTTTACGGTATGAATACCGTATTTCTAAGGTATATTAAGTGTGAAAAACAGTTTTTTGTACTGTTTCGATTAAAAACGGTATTTACACAGTAAAATTATTATTTTTCCGTAAAAACTCGGTATTTATATCGTAAAATAATTATTTTTCAATAAGGAAAACGACATTGTAAAAATTTTCGTAGCATTTCAATAGATGTACCTAAATTTTACGGTACGTCTACTGTTATCATTCTTTACTGTATGAGTACCGTATTTCTAAGATATATTAGGCATTAAAAAAACCATTTTCTGTGCTATTTCGATTATAAACAGTATTTATACCATAAAATGACCAATTTCTGTGCTATTTCAATTATAAACGGTATTTATACCATAAAATGATTGTTTTTCAGTAAAAAGGCGATATTTATACTGAAAAAAATTACATTTCAGTAAGGGAAAATATGGTATCCTCGCCTCGGTGTACGGAATTTTCTCAAGCGATGTTCTTGTTGTTGCTAGGTAAATGCGCGCAGGTCTGAGGAGATGGGGGGGGTGGGGGGGAAGTGTAGCCGTTAACTTGTTTTGGAGTCCAAAAATCTCAAAGGGTCACAACTCCTGCAATACACACTGTTTATTATAATTTTTATGGATACCATAATGTAACAATAAAAAAAGAGAAAGGACTGTATTTACTTTTGTTAAATAGTATTAAAGAAGAATAGATAATTATTAGAATATATAATTACTAGCAGCCTTCGCCCGCTACGCTGGTCGGTTTTTCTAAATAAACTTTGAATCAAACGAAATTTTTAAATCATATTAATTTTCACTTTTATATCATTTTTTAGACTGTCTGTAATCGGTAAAAAATCAGTCATCTAAAGACACTGCCAAATTAGGTAAATGTGAAGTATCTCACGAACTACTGGATTTAAAAAAAATTGCTTAGTACCATTCGATTCCGCATGAAAAAATACATTTAAATATGTTATCAGTTGATAAATAAGTATAAGAAACGATTTTTAAGGAATTTTTTAAAAGTTCGTTCTTTTTTTTTACCCCCCTTAGGGGTGGAATTTTCGAAAATCCCTTCTTAAGCGGAACTCGATGCTATTAGAAGTATTTTTACCCCAATTTTCAAAATTTTTGGTTCGGAAGATTTTTTTGTGCTGTGATTAATACGAAATCCAGACTTTCTTTTATATATATATAGATAAGGATTGAAATTTTCAGGTTTCTGCGCCGAGGAAGTCGCCAAATTAGGAAAATTTGAAGTATCTCCCGAACTAATGGATTTAAAAGATTTTGTTGGTACCCTTCGATTCAGCATGAAAAAATACACTAAAATATGTTATCAGTTGAAAAATAACTACAAAAGACGATTTTTAAGGAATTTTTTTAAAGTTCGTTCTTTTTTTTACCACCCTTAGGGGTGGAATTTTCCAAAGTCCCTTCTTAGCGGCACTCGGTGTTATAAGAAGTATTTTTACCCCAATTTTCAAGATTTTTGGTTCGTCAGAACTTTTTGTGCTGTGATTAATACGAAATCCAGACTTTCTTTTATATATATAGATTATCTTTAACTACAAGAAAATAAATAATGTAATTTATGAAAGATGACTAAAGTAGTCTACAAAGTAGACGAGGCTTTATTAAAGATTCACATGCATTTTATGTGTCTTGCTTGTCTGTGTAAGGGGGGGGACTGATTCTGGGCCCGTCACGGTTCTCGTAGGCCTGAATAGGTGTTGTATTTCTAGTGTGAACTTTTAATCTATCATACTGAATGATGTCAAATACAACCTTAATTTTTATTGGAGAATCATACAATTCATAGAAGTGAAATTCTAAGATTTTAAACTAGTTTAATTAATCACTTATTCATAGTCATGCAATTGGAATTGTAATATTATGTACGATTGAATATATATACCAGTGATATTCTTATATGTTAAAAGGGTTTGTTCACCTTTGTGTATGCTCTTTGTGTTTCATTCAGTTGGATCCTCATATCGGACGTGCAGGACAAAGAAGCATGTAACATTTTAACTATTTTTAAGTGAAAGTAACTATTATGCATGTATTTTTATTACATTTTTAACTTGCATTAGTTCTTAATAAACTTCTTCTTTACTGTTATATATTTGTCTTATTAATTTCTTTTGGGTTTAAAAATTATGACATTAATAATTAATATTTTTTTAGGTATGACAAATAACAAGTTTTTCAGCTAAAAATTATTTGAAATTAAAAGTTCTTTCAAAAAGAATCTAATAATACAATGTGAAAAATTTCCGTGGTGAAATTTCAAAGTGGAGTCTATTCATGAAGTAAAATAAAGAGAAGTACCGAAATATGGTACTGCTTATTTTTTGAAAACTCCAAGCTGGGCAACACGAAGCGTTTTACCTTTTTCTTTTTCCTTATTCAGCGACACACTAGTAACACGCATGTTCACGTTCTCTACAATTCTAATGTATCGAACGTCGAACGTCGTTTTATCGAACTCAGACCCCAATCTCGATGAGCTCAGGAATTTCGTAATTAACAATTCTGTTGATCTAATCCTTAAAAAGGTGGTGAAGTTCAAAAACTTTAAAAATCGCAAATCAAAATTTTAGAACCTATCTCACTGGATGCTCTTTCGCCATACGGCTCAGTATTGAATTCAGACACTTTTCTCCGGGAGGGACTTCTGTGGCTCCGGGGGGTGGGCGAATGAAACCTTTTTTCCCCAATGAAAACACAAGACCTCTATTTTTCCGGGGGGGGGACATTTCATTGCACTGGGGGGGGGGGGTTCCCTCTGGGGCACCCCATTAATTCAACACTGATATGGCAAGACTGTTATTTTTGTTAAAAGAAAGGTCTCTCATTCGGTAACTCAATCTCTCCCCTCCAAATTTTGGAAAATTAAACACTAAAAACCATTTAGACCGTTTAAGTTAATTCACAGTCTCATCCATATGTCTTCAAACCTTGGACAATCCCCCCTCCCCCGATCTCTCTTCAGTCCGGCTTGGATAAATTATTCAGACTAGATGTTGAAAGATATTTTCAGGTTACTTCAGTGGTCATCAGTGGAATTTTGATGCAAACACTACCACTGATGTTTTTAAAAGAAATAGTCGATGCCTCCTACCCGATTCAGTATGATCCATCGGATGGATCGACCTTGCTCAGTTAAAGATGTCTGTTAAATAATGATTCCCTATTCTCTGATTTTGCACTCACTTTACCATATTTCAAGTAAATTATAGAAACGCGGTTAATTTACAAAAATTCCATTCGACCAGTAAGGGGCTAAGTGCAAATATTACGTTATTTACTTTTTGGTAATTTTGTACACTTTCCCTCCCTTTAAATATCTTACGTTACTTCCATCAAACTCCCTGGCCCGGTAATGATATCGTTATCAAAGTGTAAAAATTTTTTTTAGAATTTAGTTCTTTTGTTTTGATTAACATACAAAACGGGTTAAATTTATTTTTCGCAAACTTTATTGATTCAATTGAAGATAATTTAATAAAATATCGCTTTATTCAAATAAAAATAGTTAACAAAATAAAAAAAGATAATGTACTATTTTGAACAAAATACCACGTTACAGAGAAAAAGAGATAATTATAATTGGGTCAAAAATGATATCGATATCAAAAGGCAAACCCCCCCTTCCCCTAGAGATATCTTACGATATCATGTGTCAGACCCTCGCTCCCCCCTAAAAGAATAATGTTATATATGCACAGCACCTAATAAAAAAAGTTAATATATCATTCTTGTTTCTAGTAAAACCATCGTAAATATTGACTGAGCAAAACATTTTCTTTGAAAATGTCTGATTATAGGCAAGATAATACAGAGCGTGAAAGTTTGCTTTCGGCCGAAGTAATGGTGTCAGATTTTCGAGGCAAAAGCCTTCCTTACGGGTAGCAGCATAAGTTTCGTATTTACCAACCAACCAACAAACCTAATGGCGTCAGTTTGTTGATTTCGGGCAATGGGGAACTTGAGATCCAGTTATTTATATTTAAGTAAGTTAATCGGCTGTATTTCTTGTTTTCCTTTAACTTACATAATTAGATAACTAATTTGAACTATACATGTTTTAAATTGTTTTTTCTTAAAAGTATGTTATTCATTTCTTTGGCTAAGTTATATAAAAATTGGAAAATAAATTACTTTGTTTTTGAAATGTGCGTGTTGGATTAAATTGCGTTAAAAATAGCAAACTGACATCTATAAAATTTTGAATATTTTCTGTTCAATATTTCAACTATTTCCTTTTAAATTTAATCATTTTTACTAGAATATTTGCGTAATATTAGTAATTTACATTTATCTTATTCAAAAGAAGGAATTAGACTTATTTCATTCCTCCTTTTGCTAGACTAACCCACGCCCCTCCACTATTGTTTTTATGTTAAACTGCTTATATAAACAATAGTGCTGCTTTTAAGTTTAGTTAAAATTATGGATAATGTATAATATTAGGTTTTCTAAAGATGGGAACTGTTACAGCTACAGGTAAACAAGTCATTAATATACAGCAAATATTAAAATAATAGTAAGCAAATTTATTTTTTAATAAACAATTTTTTTATACAAATCTAAGTTTATGCTGAAAAGCAACTTTTTTCAATTGAAGATTTGGTTGTCATTTCTCCATCTCAGTGGCTTAGCTAGGATAGGTGATACTCAGAGCGGATGTAAATTGTGTTACCGCCAGCCACCATGGTGTCACCCCCCCCCCCCCCCACACACACACACCGATCCGTTATATTTTTTCTATCTCAATTGTACGCTATTATAACAAATGGCCATATCATTTCTCATTTACCTTTTGCCCAGCATTGAGAAAAAAAACAGAGGGGCGAATTTTTACTTAACCCATAATCCGCTTAAATCAATGTGGCGTCTGTATGTCGAAGAAAATTCTTTCTTTTAAAGTTTGCTTTTGTTATCCACTCGTTGGATAGATTAGATTTTTGTTCTCTGGTGCAAATATCTTATTTAAACACACCAGTCTGCATAAAATTTCAACTTCTTTTAGAAAAGAAAATTAACTCTATTTCGTCGTACGCTAGAAATTTAATTTTATTTCAGAAATCTTTTTCCCAATGGTGTAAGATTATACATATTTATTTTCAAATAAATATTGGGTGACACCCGGGTTGGACCGCCCCCCCTGCCCCCCACTAACTACGCCACTGCCTCCATCTAGTATTGTGATTGATGTTTAGAATAATACGTAATGAGGAAAAATTTCTGTCCCATTCTATCCCATTCTTCATTACTAACTAATATTGTAATAAATATTAGTACTATTTATTACTAATATTAGAACTAGTACTAACTAATATATCCCGTACTTGAATAACATTAATTAATTAAAGTTTGAAAACATAGTATATTAACACACGAAATAAATCATAAAAACCTGATTTAAATAAAAAGAATCTGATTTAAACAAAGATATACATATATATTTTTTAAACTATGATTGTTTTGCTCCTTAGTTGCTATTTAAAAGCATACATATTCATGCATATTCCATTCATAATACTAATTTTGAAAATAGTGAGAAAATGGTGTTTATATTAAGACTTTTTTGGTTTTAAATGTTTATAAAAAAAGACTTGTGCATTGATTGCTCTTAACCCGGGAGAACACGCCCTTACCCAGTGTTCGAATGGTTTTAAGTTTGTCACCAATAAAATCAAAATATAACAACTACTTTATTTAGACGGAAACAATTCATACAAATTTTGTGATAAAATAAGTTGAAGATTACTTTTAAAAAATTAGTGGTTACAATTGTAAAAACCATACGCACTCAGGGTCTTTTAGGCCCTGCGCGCGTCCTTCCGAGTTAAAATTAGAGTCATCGTCCTGTTTAATTTTATAGAACACAGTAAAAAGAGGGGGGAGGGGAGGAAATTAAGTCAATGTAAATCAATAAACCAGATGATATGGCCCTTTTAAAATTCAGCTGGCATATTTGCATATCTGATTAAAAAAATTCACTGGCAACTCATATCTATGTGTTATTACAGTATTTATGTTTTCACTAGTGAGAAAGTGGGTTATTTATTAAATTTTGAGTCAATTAAATGTCATTAAAACTAGTGTTTGATTAAATAGTCGATTCGGTATTTTGTGATTCCGCATGTTATACGATTATAAGTGTCATTAAACTAATTAAAAATGTGTAGCCTATAATTCAAATACTTCGCTGAATAAATGCGAATTACGGCGTTTCTTGATCCCCCCCCCTCCTCTCTAGAAAAAGAAAAGCACCCAGTTAAAGTCAAATTTCTGGAGTGATACTTTTTAGCTCACAGGCTATCATAGCCTGAGAGCTTATGTGCCCGTCCGTTCTCTATGTTCGTTCGTGCGTAACGCGATAACTCGTGATAAAAATATCCGATTCACTTGAAATTTTGTATGTAGGTATATCCTGACAAGGCGCTTCCCTGATTAATTTTTGGAATTCATTCGATATGTATAAGAGGGGGAACAAGGGGCTCATGCCCCTCCCCTTAGTTGATATAAATGGGATTTTCATGCAAAATTAAGTGTTCGTTCAAAATTTAGATTAGGATCATTCTGATGAGGCGATTCCGTGACTGTTATTAGGTGTTCATTGAATAAGTATAAATAGGGGGAAACAGGGGTTCTAATGCCCCCCTTCCCTTAATTTATATAAATGAGTTTTTCAACCAGAATTTTCAGTTTTCGTTCAAGTCTCTGAATAGTTTTGGAAGTTTAATGGTTAAGTATAAAAGAGGGGGATAACTCCTTTTAAATTATATAAATGCTAAATGGGTTTTTATTAAGAATTATCTCATTTGCTCTGAATTTCGGATATAGATTTTTTATATGATAAAGCATGTCTTTGATAGTATAGGAGGTTCAATGATTAAGTATAAAAAAAGAGGAAAGGGGAGAGCTGTTTCCCCTTCTTAATTTTTTTTCGAACGGAATTAACCCTTGAAAATATAAGGCTTTAATGTACAATTAGTATTTGTAGCCTGTGAGCTCAATGCCATCAGTTTAACTGGGCAGTATTCTTTATTTTAATTTGTCTTTTTTGCACACAGAGTTTATTGAATCGGATTTAAGTCTTTGTGTTAAAAATTTACTTTCTGGTGAACTTTTTTAATTTGGATGGTTAAATTAATGATGAAATGTCTGATTTTGTGAAAGAGCCTATTATTCAATGATTTTTTTTTTAAAAATAGGCCCCAAATTTCGCTTTGATTGTGCCTGATTACGTAAGTTTACATTCAAAATTTACAGTTCTACATATTTAGATTTTAGACCATTGGTGTAAAAATCTAGGCACCAGCGGGGGGCAATCACTCACCACGGAGTAAAATTTAATAGCATTCTAGCAAGAAATTTATACAAATTATTAGATGATACAAATCGAAAAAAAATTAGTAGTGAGAGCATAGGAGCAACTGGCGCAAAGACTTTTGCACCCCTGTCTTAAAACAAAGAGGTGTACCTACCAATCCATATTTTATCACATGTTCTCAATATTAGAAGTTTTACGGGAAGTGTAAATTATAATTATTATCTATTTGAGATCTTCGAAATCAGCCTGCGTAATTTTTGTGATAAAATATTAATAACAGTAAAAATCATTGATTTACAGTATAACTATTTAGTTTCTTACACGTCAAAACCTTGTGTGATTTCTTTGTTTTTCAAATTGATTACTTAGAGAATTATAAGAATATAGTTATTATATTTTCGGGTTTTTTTTAAACATTTACTTTTTGATATTGAGTAATTTTAATATGACGGAAAAGCTAGGGGTCTTCCTCTGGTATTTTATTTATTTATTTATTTTCGTAGTCATTATCGTCCAAACTCTTCAAAAATTTTTGGAATAAAAAATGTTTTCACAGTTTTTGACAAGCAATCCAGAAAAAATATTGATATATATTAATAAAATGGCTGGTATAAAGACTTTTTTTCATTTGGTACATTTAAATCGTTAAGAAATAATGTATGTTTATTTTCAATAACAGAAAATTTGGAATGGAGAAGGAATATGGCTACCCAATTTCATTTTTGAAGTATAATGGAGGAGTAGACTTGGAACTAACCCTTGGAACTTTGATATCCAGTACCAAAAAAAAAAATTTTTCGATTGTCTGCGGCAGATACTACAGAGGCAGAAAATAATCCATAGGTAAAATGTTTTGCAATTGCAGCGTTAATTAAACATTTACTTTTAACGATTTTACGCGTTTTATTCAGTTCTGTTAATAACTAACTCACATTTTTGCATTCAGTAATAAAGTGTTAAATATAACTTAAAACAAAAGAAATGTTTGATGAAAAAATAATCTACAAAGAAGAAAAGAAAATCTGTAAAACCCGTCCCCATTCTTTACCTTTCTGCTATAAGGCTTGCAATATGAATAGTGATTGCAAAAAATAGTGGATATGACTGAGTATCAGCATTTTTTATTGCACAGATCATAGTTTCTTATTTTAATTTTTGAAAAACAAATAAAATCAAACACAAAGTCGATATTTGATTTTTTTTTAAATCAAAGGCTTGATACATTTCTTGTAATATTTCAAACCCGTAATGGTAATAATAATATAATGACTATTAGTTATTACTAATAGCATAATTTTATTTGTAGGTACATTTAACTCACTCATAATCTAACTAAAATAGCGTCTCAGTATTGTTAAACGCATGCTTTTTACTTATTTCTAGTTAGAATTTTTTTAAAACTTTTTAACCTCTCTTCCATTCTCCAAATAAACAGAGTTTTTTAATTGACTTCTTTTTCATACCCTGCCCTTCATTATAATTACAGATTCACTGTCGCGAGATGCCACACGCGGCTAATTTTATGCTGCGACCTGTAACTTTCGGTGCTTAAGGGGGTGCGGGAAACAAAAATATTCAAATTTTATTAAACAGTTTTATTACATTAAAAATTCTGCTTAAAATTACGTTTAAAACCTTGTTTCTATTTTAACTGTAACAAGAAATATTATTTTTTTCTTTTTGGTTTCTTTTTAAAATCTAGTTTTCAAAGCAATCGTTCTCATAAAAATGACTTTCTGTGAAAATGCTTTTTTTCTTCATGAGTTTTTTCACCATTTCTTGTATTTAAATTACTTTAATCCAATAGCGGTTAAAAAAAATCTTGTTTAAATTTGGAACAAATCTTTTTCAATTGTTTTATATTAATTTTGCTTCAGCAAATTTTAAAAAATATATATTTAATTTTAAAAATATGATTTTAAAAAATTACATTTTTTTTTTCAATTTTTTACTTTAAATATTTTTTAATTTTATTCAAATTAATGCTTTTAAAATTCCTAAATCAGAATTAAAGCTTATATATTTCTGTTTATATAAATGAAAAAAAATTCTACAAATAATATTTCGAGTTATAACGATTTTAAATTACCCCACTTTTTAATAACTATTAAATAATAATAAAAAAAAACATTATGAGAAATTATGTCACGTGCTTTTGTTTCAAAATGATATGGTAAACAATCAGAAAAAATTTCAAAATTTTCACTGAATAAATAACAATTACTTGATAATGTGTGCATTGTTGAGAGAATGTATTAAATTAAGGATTTCATTTCCGACAATTCCATTTTTGTTTAAACACATAGCCTACACTAGGCTCGGTAAGAAATTTTCAATCTAAATATTAATTCTATGGTATTGTTATTTACAGACCTCTTGCCCCCCCCCCCCCTTTTAATATTTTTAAATGATTTTTTTTTTCACACAGGGTGCAGTACGTAAATTTTATTGTGCATTTCTACTTTTTCAATTGTTTGTTACAGTTTTAGTTAGCTTTCATTAGAAAAAGTAAAAAGCTATCTATATTGCAACCGTCCGGAGAAAAGCACTTCCGGAAAATTTTGGTATATTTTCATCGATCATGACCTCCCAGACCCCAAAACCACCCTCCGTTCAAATGTTGACATATATATATGTGACGATTTCAGGAGAACTCGAATTATTTTCACTGGTTAAACAGAAACACGCAGTCATGGCAAGCGAGGGAAAAAACAAAAATAATAAATAAATGTAGAAGATCCAATAATTAGTCATGGGCTAATGTAAATTCATTTATTAAATTCGTGATAATGAGGAAGGAAAAGCTCCTTGTTGCAAAAATTCCATTATTTCAGCGAGCTGTCCTCATCGAAGAAGCAACCCAAGAAATCTTCAGAATCTTTCTTTCATCTCGAGACTTCCCCCTTTTAAACTGAAAAGAAAGTTCTGGAACATTCGGTAACCTCAAACCATCATTCTTTCATGTAAACAGAATTCTTGTCCAGTTACGAGGCTATTTTAAACAGACGATAAATTTATTTTAAAAAAAATATTATTTAACCAATTTATAATTGACTCCGAATTTTAAATATCTTAGGCAGACGATTTTTATACATGATTAATTTTAAGAGAAAAAGAAAAGAAATGAATTTATTAATATGCACATTATCGTTGACGGCGGAAAAATAAATAAATAGATAAAATAAAATAATGATATTTTTTGAAAGGTATGGTTTTGGAATAAATTTAATAAGACTTTCTTAAAAAGGGTTGATAAAAACATAGAAGAAATCAGTTTTATTTGGAATATTAAGAAATAAAGTTTTAATTAAGAATATTTTTAATTTAGAGCCATCTTTTTAAATTTACGCATACTGGAATAATGTTTTTTAAGGCAAATTAAGAATTTATATCGTCTGCACACAGATTAACAGATTAGATCTAGAAATAAGATTTTAATTTAATAATTTGAAGTAAGTACGGAATATTATTATAAGAAAATTAAGATAGTATAAAGGTTAGTTTTGGCGAAAAAAAAAAATTTAAATTTGTAATATTATCCCCCCTCCCCAAGACTTTGTATGAAATTGATAGTTAAATAAAACTACAAGTTCAGACAACAGAAATATAATAATTTAGAAAAGTTAAATTTTGGAATAAAACTGTCAAACTCAGGAAGCCAAGAGATGGAAGAAAAGAAAATTAACGCAATATAAAAAATATTAGCGATTAAAATAAAATAGTTAAGAGAAAATAATTCTGAATTAAATTTAGGTTGGAGCATTTCCCTGAAAGAAATACAATAATGTTACAACATCACTTACCATTTGTAAGTGCATAGGAGATAATACATATAATAACAGTAAATAAGTTATGAATATTAATAAGCAAGAGATAAAAATATAATAAAAACAATAAAAGTTCGTTCTCATGGAAGTTTTAAATAACTACAATGACTTAATGCATAGTTTATTTTAAATAAGTCCTTTAAATGAAAAAAGTCTTTCAAGAATATATAAAAGAGTCTTTTTCAATGTCCAGTGAATACAGTCTCTTTAATTAAATATCTCCAAATCTAGTTTAAGCTTTGTTTTTTATGTTATGTTGGATCCAACATCTTTCAATAATATATAAATTTTTCAATAATAAATAGCATCACTCTCAATATCAATAATAAATAATATAGAAAAATTTAAATAATAACAATGTCAACAATAATAAGTAATAGTATAATAAGACTCCATATCCTAATATTTTTCAATAAGAGTATAATTAATACTAAACTTCATCATAGAAATCATAATAATAATAATAATAGTAAAACAAGAGTATAATCAAAAGAAAATATCACTATTTGTTTATTATTGATAGGGAAAATATTGGTTGAGGATAAAAATAATTACATAGCAACTAAATAATTTTCTTATCTTCTAATAGCATAAGAAAGTATTTTTTGCTAGCCGAAAGCATAAATAAAAAAAATCATAATAATTCCAAAATCCAAATAAAATTAAATCTAACTACTTAGAAAATGGACTCTCAACCAGTATTTCCTTACAATAATTCCTCTCTGATACTCTTTTACAAAATTGTCAAATTTGGTTATAAGTTTTCAATGCCAAATGTAGAATAATGTTTTATCCACACATGGTTTATAAACTTTAATAATAAAATACAATAGGAATAAAAGGTGTCATTCTTAATTGAGAAATGGAAATAAAAAAAGTGTGCTTTTTTGAAAAACTTTTAATCTGTAGTTTTCACAATCACTGAAAATCACATATTATGTTATAGGTTTGAGTAGAATCATTAGATTTTATAACTATTATCATATAATATCTGCTGAATAAATAGAGTAATACTAATGTCAAATAAATGAGTAAATATAGTTAGACTTAAACACCCTTAAAATTAATTTATCAACATCAATTTGAAAGCCTTTACAATCAAAGTGTTCACCTTATGCCTGCATAAGGAGCCCAATTTAATCCCAAAAACTCCCAAAAACAAGTAATATTCTTGTAGCGCTCCAAGAACATACCCGCTGATGTTGAAAATTATGGTTTTTTTATGGTAAATTTAATCTATTGTCTTGACTTTAGTTTGATCTAGTGATTGTATCTGAGGTTTTGTTTGTTTTTTGGATTGCTCATGAAACAGTTTAAAATCTTCGGGTGAAAAATAGGGTCTTAATTTAGAAACATGCACAATAACGGAATTCTGTCCTGTCTCATAATTAAATTTATCTATTTCATAAGTTACATCAGAAAGTTTATTTATAATTTTATATGGTCCAGAGAAAGTAGGTTCTAATTTTCGAGTGTTAGGGTATTTAAATTCTTCATAAATTACAGAGTCTTGTATTTTTAATGGGCATTCAACAAAATTTCGATCATAGTCTTTTACTTTTAAGGCGAAATTCATGAGTTCGCGCTTTCGCAATTTTGAGGGCTTTGTCTACTGATGTTGTATACATTTTAATTGCCTCACACAAAACCATTACCCACCATTTAAAAAAAAATCTGAATCAAAATTATCGCGAAAATTATAACTATATTTAGCTGCTAACTTTAACCAGAAATTTTATCTAAAACAGAAATTGTAAATATCATAGATATACCTTAAATTGGGATCAACTTTTAATTCTATTATTTTATAGATCATAAACAGATTCAAAATTTTAACTATAGGTAATTTCTTACTTAAAATCACAAAATTTACTGACAAAATTAATCATATTTATCAGTCAAAATTCTAACAACAGCCTTGCACAGTTCCATCTTTCTTACTGAATTTAAATAAATTATAAGAATCCGGGAACCAAAGCTCACTGTAACCAGAAATTCTAACAAATAAAATGAAAAACATAAATGTTAACTTAATTTTCAGCTCAAATGTCTAGTTGTAGTAACATTTTCATAATAATACTGCATTCTGAGAATAGTTCTTGATAACAAACAATATCAATAAATTAGAAAATGTACCTTTTAAAAAATAACTTGAGCTTCTGAGTTCTTTTATACTTCATTATTATTACGAACTTATCTTTAAACGTGCATAAAAATATCATAATAATCTTAATAAGTAACAGTAAATATCTTAAGAACATCATACTCCTCAATTAAATTTTTAAGAACAAACATGTTTTCACTCCAAAAAGTAATAATAATAATAAGACTCATAACTAGATAAAAAGATAAATAAATAAGGCTCACAGAAAAATAAACAAACAAATAAATAAACCTTACAAACAAAGAACTATCTACACAAATACAGTAAAAAGGATACACATAATAATTAAATACATCTAAAACTAACTCACTGATAAGGAGAAATTTTCAAGCTGATCCTAGGGGAGACAGGAATAACGAAAATTATGAAAGTAGGTAGTAATCTGCGTTCAGTTGTCTCTAAAAGTTTTTTTTTTTTTTTTTTTTTTTTTTTTTTTTTTTCTTGTCATTATGACCATGATTATCTTGAGTCATCAGTTACACATAAACAGCAAAAAGGTGGAATATCAGGCCTCAGAAATTCACGAGATATTTAGAAGAAATCTTTCAAACCACTCGGACAGAAAGCTGTTTAACATTAAAATCTCCTCTGTTACATTCACTCGAGGAATCAAAAGATAATGGCAATTCTTGCTTAATAACACTTTCAACCATGGCGGGAAAAATTTTCGGCGATTCATATTTTTGTCATCACTTCGTTTCAGTAGATTCATTAGATTCATTTACATAGCATTTTACTTCTTCAGTAGATTCATTTCAAAATCGGAAACAGGCACTAGCACAGGCATTACTTATCCTGTCGACTTTTCGATTAGTTGTGACGATTTCAGGAGAACTCGAATTATTTCCACTGGTTAAACAGAAACACGCAGTCATGGCAAGCGAGGGAAAAAACAAAAATAATAAATAAATGTAGAAGATCCAATAATTAGTCATGGGCTGCTGTAAATTCATTTATTAAATTCGTGATAATGAGGAAGGAAAAGCTCATTGTTGCAAAAATTCCATTATTTCAGCGAGCTGTCCTCATCGAAGAAGCAACCCAAGAAATCTTCAGAATCTTTCTTTCATCTCGAGACTTCCCCCTTTTAAACTGAAAAGAAAGTTCTGGAACATTCGGTAACCTCAAACCATCATTCTTTCATGTAAACAGAATTCTTGTCCAGTTACGAGGCTATTTTAAACAGACGATAAATTTATTTTAAAAAAAATATTATTTAACCAATTTATAATTGACTCCGAATTTTAAATATCTTAGGCAGACGATTTTTATACATGATTAATTTTAAGAGAAAAAGAAAAGAAATGAATTTATTAATATGCACATTATCGTTGACGGCGGAAAAATAAATAAATAGATAAAATAAAATAATGATATTTTTTGAAAGGTATGGTTTTGGAATAAATTTAATAAGACTTTCTTAAAAAGGGTTGATAAAAACATAGAAGAAATCAGTTTTATTTGGAATATTAAGAAATAAAGTTTTAATTAAGAATATTTTTAATTTAGAGCCATCTTTTTAAATTTACGCATACTGGAATAATGTTTTTTAAGGCAAATTAAGAATTTATATCGTCTGCACACAGATTAACAGATTAGATCTAGAAATAAGATTTTAATTTAATAATTTGAAGTAAGTACGGAATATTATTATAAGAAAATTAAGATAGTATAAAGGTTAGTTTTGGCGAAAAAAAAATTTAAATTTGTAATATATATATATATATATATACAGGGTGTATCTAAACTATTGGGCAAAACTTTAAGAGGTGATAGTACACATCAAGACAAACAATATTGAATAGGAAACTAAGGGACCCAAACGTCTTCCGAAGGAGATAGGTGCCATTAAAGTTTAGGAACTAAAATTTCAAATAAGCATAAAAAACGGAAAAATGTGTCGATTGATTTGCGGTTTTCACTAAAAACTACTCTTTGTGTCAATATTTTCTTTAGAATAAGTTGTAAAGATAAATTTCCAAAAATGCCAATAGATGGCGCTTTAGACTTTGGAGTAACAAACAATTATTTTTTGCCGTTATTTTTGCATCTCATTAAATGTTTTCGGAAGCTTAGACTTAAACTTAAATTTTGAGCTCAAAATCTGAATAGTTGTGAATGCTTAAGTAGCGCAAACTGAACTGTGTTTAGAGGTTCAAATTTCAAATGATTATAAAAAACGGAAAAATATGTCGATTCGTTTGTGGTTTTTGCTAAAACTACTCTTTAAATCAGTCTTTTCTTTAAAAAAAATTATAAAGATAAATTTCAAAAAATGCCGATAGAGGGTGATTTAGACTTTTGAGCAACGAACAAGTATTTTTTGCGGTTATTTTTTGCATCGCATTAAATTTTTTTAAAAGCTTAGACATAAACTTGAATTTTGAGCACAAAATCTGAATCACTGCCCGTAAGACATGGTGATGTCACGGTGACGTCGTAGTGAAGTCACATTGTGACTTTGTGACCGTCGATGTGACGTCACGTGACGTCGATGTGAAGTCACAGTGACTCAAATGTGAAGTCGTTATGGCCGTTTTAGAGCTCGTTTGTGACGTCACATTGTGACCACTTTGTGACGTCACGATGTGACCAAAATGTGAAAAATGTGTCATTTGTGACAAAATTGTCATTAAAACTGTGACTATTCTGTGACGATAGTGACAAGGTTGTGAAGACAGTTTGCGATTATATTTTGATTTGTGACAAATTTTGTCACTAACTTTGTGACGGTAGCAGCATTGTCAATGTTGCGAAGTCATACTGGGACACAATTATAAAGTTATGAACAATGTTATTTAGTGTAAAATCACTTACATCAATAATTTTATTATACTTTGGCGATACATCTCAATTAAAACTTGGGAGCTGCTATAAAAAGAATGTTCGAAGAGAAAGTTACTGGATCAAAATGTAATGCCATGCAGACTATAATCTTTGATACATTTTTTTTCTGTTGCAATAAATAAAAATATTTAAGACAATTGAATATTCGATCTATCACAATTATTTCAAATTTAGCAATTTTTTATTCTAATAAGCATTAAAATTATCAAAGAAACACTTCCTTAAAGATGCAACACTAGTCACAGAAAAAGAGCCGGATGATAATATAAAGTCCGTGGCAGCGTTCTTTTCAAATATCTCGCTCAAATTTTAATATTTTTGCATGTTTTTTGCATAGGAAGCTGAGGACGATCTACTACGGGCCTAGTTTTTACTTTTTCGATTTTACTTGCATATATTTTATATTTTGATAGTTTCAATATCAGTACCGGTTTAAATCGGTTTTGAAATTTAAATATTTTTTTTTTTAAACTGAAACCAAAATCAAAAAAGTAAAAACTAGGCCGCTTATAGATCGTCTTCAGCTATGCTATGCAAAAAAATCATGTAAAAATATTAAAATGTGAGCGAGATATTTGAAAAGAACGCTGCCACGGACTTTATATTATCATCCGGGTCTTTTTCTATGACTAGTGTTGCACCTTAAAGGAAGTGTTTCTTTGATAATTTTAATGCTTATTAGAAAAACAAATTGCTAAATTTGAAATAATTTTAATAGATCGAATATTCAGTTGTCTTAAATATTCTCATTTATTGCCACAGAAAAAAAAAAAATATGTAACAAAGATTAAAGTTTGCATGGCATTTTGATTCGGTAACTTTCTTTTGGTACATACTTTTTATAGCAGCTCCCAAGTTTTAATTGAAATGTATTGCCAAAGTATAATAAAATTATAGATGTGATTTTACACTACATAACAATGTTCATAACTGTATATTTGTGTCCCAGTGTGACTTCACAACATTAGTAATGCTGTTACCGTCACAAAGTAAGTGACAAATTTGTCACAAATAAAAAAATAATCACAAACTGTCTTCATATACTGTCTTCTATGAATATTAAAATATTATTAAAACATGCAAAGAGTAATTATGGAAAAAATTAAAGCTAAATATTTATTAGTATATTAATAAACAAAAAACATTAAGGGGCTATCCATTACTGCAAGGCTATCCATCACAGACACATCTATCTAATAAAAATTCCGACGATAAACATAAATTAGAACAACAAATACGTTAATCATATTTATTAATATTTTATTTATAGTACTAGAGAGTATTTATAATACCCACTTTAATCACGATGTTCACTTATACTACATATAATGGATATTCTGAAATTTACCTCTGTAAAATTATTCAGGAAAGGAAATAATAAAAGTTTCTGAAATGAAAAGTTAATAATAAAATACAGTTATTACTCTTTAGCTTCATACCGCTCAAGTATTTGCGTCATTTGTTTTAAATTCAATCATGTTTAAATTCTTATCGATTGCGTAACTTCCAAATTTTCATCCAAACTTCTAGTTCTTTCTGAAAACATTCCAATAAGAATATTTACAACTGAAACGTTTTCACCCACGATCACTATCCATTCAGAAATTTTATAACATTTCACAAGTTGAAAAATACATTAAACAATCATTAACATAATTGTTTTTTTTAATATCAAACATCTACGATTTCTTTTAATAGTTCTTCTCGTTCTCTTATAAATTCCTCTTCTGAGCAGATACAATTTTTTTAAATAAAATTATGAAATGTTTCAGAAGATTACTTAATACAAAAATTAAAAAAGGATGTTTGTAAATAATTTTATTCCATAAAAAAGCTTCTTTATTACAAAATATAATTATCTTTAAATGTTTAATAATTATATTATCGATTTATTATAATTTACTATCATATGATTTTATGTTTATGGAAACACATTATTTTAACCAGATATTTTAAAAAAGGAAACAACGCAGATTAGAATGCAATTAAAATCACTACCTGTAACAACCTAATCCAAATTATTAAAAATCAAGTTCTTTATGACAACAAAATAAATAATGAATGCATTAGACTTTATTAAGTTAATGAAGCATTGATGTTTTATAGCATGTTTTTGACAATGTAATTAAAATCGTTCTCAGAACAATAATAATAAAAAAGCAACCATTAAAAATAATATTTTCCATACCTTTTTTCCATCGAAGTCATTCGTTCTAGTTATTCTTGCTGCACTAACTAAATCCGATAATAATTAAAGTGGCAAAGACCAAATTATTTTAACAGTCAAAGCCCCATTAATTTTCTCGGACTTATATTTTGCCGCTTGGAAGGCCTGTAGTGGACATTCTTCTTTAAATTGTTAAATCCGTGTCAATATGCAACTACTCACAACTGCCATAAATTCCAGCCAACTAACTTCTTGCGTCTATCATCAATTTAAAATATTTCTGTTTACGTTTATTTATTCTTTCGTTTGCAAACGATTTTCATTTCCTATGCGCATGACCGTTTAGTTTTTTCTTTTTCTGCGCAACAGCTTCGGAAGTTAAATACGAATAGTTTTATGAGAATGTCTTTTTTTAAGTGTATTTTTACTTTTTATTTTTATTAGTTTCAAAACAATTCAAGTTAAAGCAAATTGTTAAATAATAATAATAAAATTCATAATTAGATATTATTGGATAAAACATTGTTTAGGTTTTAATAAAGTAAAAATAATAGCTTTAATGGTAATATAATTTTTTTTTACTCATTACCATTACTTGTATCAAACGCAAACATACATAGTATCTTCTTAAAAAAAAAGGAGCGGGAGAGGAGGGGAGTTATAGAAATAAAAAGAATAATAAATAAATAATAACTAATAATAAAATTAATAATAAATTCTAAGAAGGTCACATTTCAGTCACAATGTGACGTCACTGAGGAGTGGCATTTTGGTCACAGATGTGACGTCACATTTCAGTCACAATGTGACGTCACTGAGGGGTGGCATTTTGGTCACAGATGTGACGTGACCACAGTGACTCACAGTGACGTCACTGTGACGTCACTGTGAACATGCATGCTATGTGGGTGGGAGTGGTTAAGTAGCGCAAACTGAACTGAGTTGAAGTGGAGGGCAAGTTCAAATTTCAAATGATTATAAAAAAAAAAAAAGAAAAAAATGGTTGATTCGTTAGCGGTTTTCCTTTAGAGAAAACCGCAAGCAATTTTCTTCAGTAGTTCCGTGAGTATTTTTTTAAAAATAAATTTTAAAAAATTTCGTTAGAGGGCGCTTTGAACTTAAGAGTAACCAACAGCTATGTTTGACCGTTATTTTTTGTATCTAATTAAATACTTGAAAAAGCTTAGACTTAAATTTTGAGCTCGAATTCTGAATCATTGGGAGGGGTTAAGAAGCGCAAACTGAACTGTGTTCAGGAGTTGAAATTTACCCCCCCCCCACCTCAAACACAGTTCATTTTTGCGCTACCTAATTACTCTCAACGATTCAGAATTTGAGCTCAAAATTTAAGATTTTGCATTTAATTAGATACAAAAATAAGCGGTTAAAAATAGCTGTTGGTTACTCTTAAGTTTAAAGCGCCTTCTAACAAAATTTTTTGAAAGTTATTTTAAAAATTTATTTTCAAATAAACATTTACATATTACATACACATTGACATAAAGAATAGTTTTAGCGAAAACCGCAAACGGATCGACCAATTTTTCCTTTTTTTATAATCATTTGAAAATTGAACCTGCCCCTCCCCTTGAACTCAGTTCAGTTTGCGCTACTTAACCACTCCCAGTGATTCACATTTTGTGCTCAAAATTCAAGTTTATGTCTAAGCTTCTAAAAAAAATTAATGAGATGCAAAAAATAACCGTAAAAAATTGTTGTTCGTTACTCCAAAGTCTAAAGCGCCCTCTATCGACATTTTTTAAAATTTATCTTTCGAATTTATTTTCGAGGAAATACTGATTTAAAGAGTAGTTTTAGCGAAAACCGCAAACGAATCGACCAATTTTTCCGTTTTTTATAATCATTTGATATTCGACCTCTAAACATAGTTCAGTTTGCGCTACTTAACCACTCCCAACTATTCATATTTTGAGCTCAAAATTTAAGTTTAAGTCTAAGCTTCCGAAAACATTTAATGAGATGCGAAAAATAACGGCAAAAAATAATTGTTCGTTACTCCAAAGTCTAAAGCGCCCCCTATCGGCCTTTTTTGAAATTTATCTTTACAATTTATTTTGATGAAAATACTGACATAAAGAATAGTTTTAGTGAAAACCGCAAATCAATCGACAAATTTTTCCGTTTTTTATGTTTATTTGAAATTTTGGACCCTAAACTTTAATGGCGCCTATCTCCTTCGGAAGACATTTGGAACCCTTAGTTTCCCGTTCATTATTGTTTGTCTTGATATATATATATATGATTTTTGTCACGCTGTAACTATCGTATTTATGAACCGATTTGAATGAAACTTTGTATGTACATAGTACATAGAAATGGCTCGACCGAGTTCGTTGGGCAGCATCAGATGCCATCTTGTTTCAAAATGGTGTCCATTTAAGTTTATCAAAAATCTTTTAAATGTATAATGATGTACAAAGAAAAATTTAGAAATTGAGGAAATATTCTTTCTAAAGTGTTTGATATTAATAATGAATTACGGAATACTTTTTGATTTGTTTTTACCTTAAAAAGCTCGTGAGATATAGCAGTTTGGATTTTTAATGTGGATGACATTTTTTTTAATCAATTTGCCAGCGACAGCCCTTGTATATATTAATCGATTTCGATGTGAGTATGCGCTTGTACATGAATTAAGATTTCGACCAAGCTCATTGGATTGTTTTATCCATTATATTGTTTTAAAATGGCACATACTTCATGATATCGTAGAATTTGGAGACCCTATAAAACGCTTAAAATAAAATCAGCTTCAATAAAAGATGACTAATTTATAAAAATTCCCAATAATATTCAGTATTGCCAAAAACGAGTATTCAATCTTATATAATCGGACTCCACTAATTTGAGCTTCGTATGTTTGAATAACATAACTTAATTTAAAATAAATAAATAAATAAATAAGGTATATGAAAGAAACCTTTTCCTCCCGGCACTGCCGGAAGGACTTTTTTATGTGCAGATGCTTCTACTTTGAAAGCAGTTCTGAAAATAAAACTATTTTCGCCTTAAGAAATGGTTACAAAAGTTGAAAAAGTACAAACACACAACAACATATATCAATTTAAAATTTCGCATCAAAAAAAAAAAAAAAAAAAAAAAAAAAAAGTAAAAATAAAAATACTAAAATACAAGTTAGATAATTCTAAGAAATTTTCCCGTGAATTTAACATTAAATATTGGCATTTAGCCACGGGACTGGTGTAGGTTCTTAAGAGTCATGGGAAGTACCACACTAGTCATGGGAAGAAACGAACACACTAATGTAAATTCTATGGGAGCGTTATTTTATAATATTTAACATGGGTATAAATATTGTTTAGTGATTTCTGTGTAGGATAACTGAGGGCGATGCACCTGCGGTAGTTTTTTAATTTTTAGATCTTAGTTTTAGACTTTTTTTTTTTTTTAGTTTTGCTTCATTTACAGAACTGGTTTGGAAATTGAAACTATCCAAATAGGGTAACACCCCCAGTAATTGGCACATTTTATAAACATGTCCTAAAAAATGATTTATATCCAGTCTTTTAAAAATTCAAGACCATATATCAGTTATATGCTCATTTACGTTAAAGATTATAATTTTGATTTAATTTTCAAGATGACAATAGAGCCTAGGAATGAGAAACAAATCTGGCTTGTATCAAATTAGCCACTTTGTTGCAAATTCTTGTTCTTTGGCTTAAGGAAGGCATACTTTTCAATTCATTATTATCTGATTTATAACATATTTTAAATTTTAATTGACAACAGTTTTGTTTAGTTAAAAAGGGGTACTTTAATTATGTAAAAGTATTTTCGACACAGATATTTGGATTTCTGTATGAATGGTAGTTGCCAATTAATGGTGCTTCAATTTTGCTAGTTCCGAGTAATTGGCACCTATTCCAATTACAAGGAATTCGCAAGGAATTTGAGATTAAACCATTTATTTTGGAAGTACTTTTAAAATTATAGACTAATTTTGTTTATCATTTGTTTTTATTTGAAAATATAAATTTTATCAGTAATTGGAATCCATTAAAGCTTCATATGACAATTACTGGGGACAGCATGACAATTACTGGGTATTAATGTAAGTATATTGGATTGTTTTAAAGTGTTCACATTTCAGATTAATATGCTGATTTCTTACTCTCAAAAACCTGAAATATGGCATCTTCATCTACAGTAAATTAATTTAAAGCGATTAAACCCAATGCAAAATGTAAAGTTTTTTTTAATATAAACATATGCCAATTACTGGATCACAAGGTGTCATACATTGGTGTTCTAGGTGCCAATTACTGGTGATTTCAGCAACTTTTTATAAATATATTTTTATAAAAATACTTTTTCAAATATTTTTGCTGTTAGTGGGCAAAATAGATGCACAGATATGCATTCTTTGATTTAAAAATATTTCCATGTAAATAGTTTATTTCTTTGTAATGAAAATTAAAGTAAGTTTAACGACAAATTCTTAATGTGCCAATTACTGGAGATATTACCCTATATATAAAAAATCTATAACTAAAATAGGAAAATGAAAAGTAGCCCAGTAGATCATCTATTGTATATATATATATATATATATATATTAAAATCAAAGCGAGAAAATTGAAAATAACGCTCCCATAGGATTAATATTAGCATTCTTGTTCCTTCTTGTGAATATTGAAATAACCTCTTAAGGTGATTTTGTGAAACCATTTCTACAAATTACTTTTGTATTTTTTTCGATAATATATTTTAATGCTTATACCCATGTTGAATGAATCTTTTTCTTTAAGGTACTTGATGTTGGACAACCCTGTGTGTGGTACAAACTACAAATAATCAATTGGCGGATAATCAAAATGCAGCAAGAGGGCAAAACTATTGGAATTTTTATATAAATGTAAATGACACACTGTGTAGAAGAAAATAAATTGTATACATAAATATTATAACAATGCATCATGATATAGTGTATTAATGTAATTTAATCGTTGTAATAAATATCTTTTTATATTTTAATTGCTTGTTTTAAATATGTCTGAATCATAATGAAATTCATTTATTTTGTAAATGTTCTAAAATATTTATATTTGTAATTTTAATATGATTCTCAAACCCTCTCCTTAACAATGCAAAGTTTTTATACAATTTTAAACTTACTTTTAAGCATGAATGTATAAATTTAGTCTTGACTATTTAAATATTTGGAAGGAAAATATATTTTTCATTTTTTATTAACTTTTTTTCGCGTTATAGGCAATTTTGCCCACGACAACTAGTTTTTACTTTTCTTGATCTGTAGGGAGAATTAAAGTTTGTTATTAAGATTATAAGCTATAAATTACATATCAATATAGAATAATATAATAGCACATTTCCATAAAAAAAATTAAAAAGTGGTGATTTGCTAGACAGATACATTCTTAAACTTTTAAATGAATGTAAGAAATTTTAGATTTGTATGTTGAGAAAATAAAAATAAAAATCCCAATTTCCAAGTAAGGAACAAGAATATTAATGTATATGTATAATTTTGACCACTTTTATTAATTTTACTTTATTTTTTGAAAGTGTATGTGATTTCTATTCTCTTCACGCCCTTCTGATCCTTTAGTTTTTATAATTATGTCTGTGAAACAACAAAAGAAGTGTGAAATAATTTTTCGGCAGTCAGTACTCTTGAATTATTTGTTAATATTTAATAAAATTTAATAAATTGTTACTATTTAATAAAAATAATATAAGATCAATTAATTATTTTCAGTTTTAATAATTTATAGAAATGTAAGAAAGTAATTTAATATTAGCATTTTATTTTATCAGAGATCCTCTCACATTATCATACCGGTCACAAATATAAACACTTTTTTGTGATTTTTATTTTTAATTCTCTAAGTGCATACTACTTTTACAGCATCTTTATACCTCTATTTTAAAATAATAATTTTCGCTCTATATTTATTAAATCTGAAATGTGACAGCAGTAACTATTTTAAAATAGTGGTATAAAAAATAAATGTAGAAAATGTGTAGTAATTGGCAGCTATGTAAGTATAATTCAAATTCATTGTTTTTAGTTACATTTTACCATAATTTTATTTTTGAACAATTGTACGTAATGACAAAAAACAAAAAGAAAAAAATATTTCTTAAGAAATACAAAAAATTTAATATTTATGAAAAATAATATATATATATATATATATATGTATGTATTGTTTTTTAC
This sequence comes from Maratus speculifer, assembly GCA_964019185.1. Classification (NCBI taxonomy): domain Eukaryota; kingdom Metazoa; phylum Arthropoda; class Arachnida; order Araneae; family Salticidae; genus Maratus; species Maratus speculifer. The sequence goes on from OZ025289.1 coordinate 376,746,505, forward strand.
CAGCGTGCATATCATTGCACAATTTGATGATCTACAAATGGTTTTATTAAAATTTTTATCAAAATATTTAAATGTATCCTCACATATCTAATATTTCTCGCCAAAATAAGTTTTTATAATAAAAGTGAGACTTGTGCTTACCATGTATATTCGTCGATTCTGATTACAGAATAACACATAAGAATATCCCATGTTTGACAGGATAATATAAAACAAAAAAGGACTGTAAAGAGAAACTTGTTTGTTTTAAAATATGCAATGGGTATGACAAGAGTTTAAATGACTATGTTTTAGAAATGATGCTTGGCAAGTGTTATCCATTATAAGCAATATAAATTTCTAGACAATATCTGAAATATATCATCCCCTAACATATTATGTCTTGTGGAAGCGGCTACCTCTGCTTGAGACAATCTTGAGACAAGACCTACATTAGCCTCAAGAGACCTACATTAGCTTCATTCTCACCTCAAGAGAGTAGAAGTAGCAATTTTCCCACAAGACGATGCGTTCGTGATGATAGATTCCAGACATCGTTTTGAAATCTATATTGCTCGCAATGGAAGACACTTTCCAGAAGTCATTCCTGAAAAATAGTCATTTTAAACTCTCGTCACATCTATTCTATATTTTTAACAAATAAGTTTCTCATTAGAGTCGTTTTTGTTTTTTTTAACCTGTCAAATGTGGGTGGGTTTTTTTTATCATCCTGTATTTTTACGGTATATATACCGTATATTTCATTTACGGTATATATGTTGTATAAATATTTTTTACGGTACATATGTCGTACATTTAATTTACGGTATCTGTGCTGTAAAAATATTTTTTACAGTACATATACCTTACATTTAATTTACGGTATATATGCTGTAACGATATTTTTTTAAGGTACATGTACTTTAAATACTTTACGGTACATATACCGTCCAGTTAAATTACGGTACCTATACTTTAAATATTTTACGGTACATATACCACAAAATATTTAAATTTATGTTCAGTTAAATTACGGTACATGTACTTTAAGTATTTTACGGTATATATACCGTCCAGTAAAATTACGGTAAAAGGAAGTGTCACAAAGTTGACGGTATAACCACCGTGATTCGAGACCAAATTTTTTTACAGTGTAAAGTGTTGATATTTACCCGTAAAAATCACTGTTAAATCACGTAACTAATTATTTTTTTCAGATAGAAATCCCAAATGAGATATTTTGAATATCAAACTAATTATATCACTCTTAAATCCGACTATACCGTGAATGAAATCGATACGCGATGATAAAAGATTGGTATATAGTATCATAATTTCAGAGCCATTTAACAAAGGTGTATATTTTTAATCAAAGCATGCGTAATATTGACTCTGTGGACAAATGCCTAACCGTAAACTTTTGTACCGTAACCATAATCTGTCTGTAACCTAACTGCGACTTAACAGGACCCTACCGTAACTTAAATATAACATAAATGTAACCTATTCTTATTCTAACCATCACATAAATGCAATTTAACTTTAAACTAACTTTAAATTAACCGTGATCTAACTGTAACCTAACGTGAAATTAAATAAAATCAAAAACTTACCGTAATGTAATTGCAACCTAATCGCAACCCAAATGTTACCTAACTATTCATGGAGTTCATGTCCATGGAAATTATTTTGTCTTGTTCGTATTTGGTTATGATTCATTAGAATATTTTCGTCGGGCTCAGATTTGGTTCGATTCAGGTTTCAGGTATTTTTTGAAATTCGATTTAAATGTTCGGGTCAGATTCATGTCCATGGAAATTATTTTGCCTTGCTCGGATCCAGTTATGTTTCTGTGAAATAATTTTGTCGGGAACAGATTTGGTTCAATTCAGATTTCGGCATTTTCTTCAAATGGAATTTTTGGGTTCAGGTCTTCCTGCGTATCCACGGAAATTATTCTGTCTAATTCGAATAAAGACATGCTTCACTGGAATATTTTTGTCAAGTTCAGACTTGGTTTAATTTAGATTTTGGCTTTTTCTTCAAATGTAATTTTTGGATTCGGGTTTTCTTGCGTGTTCAAGGACATTATTCTGCCTTGTTCGAATAAATACATGCTTCACAATATTTTTATCAAGTTCATTTCAGATTTCGAGATTTTTTCAAAAAAAAAATTTTAGGTCCAGATTCGGTTCATGCGCATGGAAATTTTGTCTTATTCGGATCCTGTTACGGTTCTTTGGAATATTTTTGTCATGTTCAGATTTGGTTCGATTCAAATTTCAGGTATTTTTTCAAATAGAATTTTTAGGTTCGAATCTCGTTCATGTCCACGGAAATTATTTTATCATACTCGAGTCCGGTTATGATTCTTTCTAATATTTTGATCGGATTCAGATGTGGTTTGAGTCAAATTTCAGGTTTTTTCAAATCGGATTTTTTAGGTTCGAGTCGAGTTTATGTCCATGGAAATTATTTCGTCTCGCTCGGATCGGGTTATAGTTCTTTGGAATACTTTTATCGGGTTCCGATTTGGTTCAATTCGGATTTCGGGTTTTTTTTTCAAATGGAACTTTTGGGTTCGGGTCTTCTTGCGTGTTCACGAAAATTATTCTGTCTTGTTCGAATAAGGAGATACTTCACTGGAATATTTTTGCCAAGTTCAGATTTGGTTCAGTTCAGGTTTCGTGATTTTTTCAAAGAGATTTTTCGGGTTCGGATTGGGTTCATGTCCATGGAAATGTTTTGTCTTGTTCGGATTCGGTTGCGGTTCTTTGAAATAGTTTTGTCAGATTCAGATTTGGTTCGATTCAAATTTCAGATATTTTTACGAATGGAAGTTTTAGGTTCATATCGGGTTTATATCCACGGAATTTATTTAGTTTTACTCTAATCCGGTTATGGTCCTTTAGAATATTTTGGCCGGATTTAGATGTGGTTAGGGTCAAATTTCAGAATTTTTCAAATGGAATTTTTTAGGTTTGGGTCGGGTTTATGACCACGGAAAGTATTTTGTCTTGCTGGGATCGGGTTATAGTTCTCTGGAATATTTTTATCGGTTTCAGATTTTGTTCGGGTCATATTTAGAGTTTTTTTAAAGACAATATTTAGGTTCGGGTCAGGTTTCATGCCCACTAAAATTATGTTTCCTTGTTTGGATCTGGTTATGCTTCATTTGAACATTTTTATGGGATTGAGATTTGGTTCGGGTCAGTTATCAAATCCATAGTTTTTATTTTTCAAACAGAATTTTTAGGTTCGGGTCGGGTTTATACTCACGGAAATTTTGTCAATCACAATGGTCTTTTTTTTTTTTTTCTTTTGGTTGGGATCGGGTTATGTGTTAATTAGTCTAAACATTAAGGTTATAAACAGTTTTGCTACTATTCTTTTTATGGCTATTTCTGATACATAATTTACTTTGCTATTTGGTAAATTTTTATGGTGTATGAATCGTTTGCGGATTCGAACAATTTTGCGCCAAACAGCTATATTTTATTTTTGTTTTAAAACCAAATTAAAGCCATAATTTAATTTTAAATTGAATAGAATACATTTAAATTTTATCAATGATAAAAAAATAAACTCCTAGAAAAGTGTTGTGTGATTTTTTTTACTGCAACACAGCTAATGACTCATACATTCTAATGTTCGAAATGCCAAAGATCTGCGTACAACCACACAGTAAAAAGAAATTGAGTGGAAGTATAATGTCTTAGGCTGACGCCAAAAATATAACCCTAAAATCCGCTACATTAAGTCCAAATAAGCACCTACAAAACCATGTGCTTTGACACGCCGATCAATTCAAACTGGTTTAAACCCGTATTTTTTTGTGTTATTGTGCCCTTATTTTATTGTGCCCTTTTAAACTGTTATTGAATAGATGACTAAATTTCGTTTAAAAAATAACGTTTTGTGCCATTATTGACTGTAATACACGATCGGAATGCATAAAAGATATAAATATATCAATCCTAGGCAAGAATTGTGTGATTATTTTTATCATATGACTTTCAAATATCAATATAGAAGTATCATTTAAGATTTTGCTTGAAAAGTTAACATTCTTTCGTTAATGTCTTAAAATCGTCTGCACTCTGAAGTCTAGATTTTAGACTAATATTTGTTATTTAAGTTTTCGCGCATTATTTTAAAAGAATGTTTTCATAAATATTTTTTATATATTGACATAGAATTATTAATATGTTGTTAAATCATAAACATTTTTATCGACGTTATAAAGTATTAAAAAGCTCTGAAAAAAAAAAAAAGAAAACTTTTAGTAATACAATTTTTAGTTCAAATCAAATGTTTTCAATATTTTATTTAATTTTATTTTGACATTTAATTATTTCGAATTTATCAATTTTAATTATTTTAAAAGCAAACATTTTTTTAAAATGAATAATATAATAGAAAAAAGACCATTTTAAAAAATTACTATTTCTTCGTAAAATATGCTTCAGCTGTAATTCATTTCTTTCAATTCGTCTTATTAATACAGAATCCCTTCCACATGCTTTTGTTCTGGACATTAAAATTTGAGCGATAAATGGTTTATATTGCAACGCTTTTTTCGGTTTACTTTACCACCACCTATCTTTTTCCTCCATGGTTTACAACCGTTGTGACAAAAAATCATCATTTAAACTGACAGTTTGCCAGTCTATGAATTTTAAAGGTCTGTTCCAGCTTTTTTAATTATTCAGGCGAAAATTTTATGCAACCAACCAACCATAACTAAATAAAGGGGGAAAAAAGAAGAAAAAAGGCGATTTTTTTATGAGAGTGATCTTTGGAATTTAATTAATTACTCAGTTAATAAATAGAATTTCGAAATTCTGAAGCTCAGGTGCATCAGGAGAGATTTGGGGCTACTCTCAAAAAAATTTTGAGCCTCGTACATGCTGTAGATTTTGCTAGCCATCGCAGACACACACACACACACACGCAGACAGAGCGTTTTGTTCTTTTATTAATACTAGCTGACCCGCCCGGCGTTGCCCGGGTCCGTAATAATAATCTTAAACGAACTTGAAATTTTTATGATTTTATCTTTAACTCGAAATATGTGTAAATACACTATTAAAAACTTGACCCTTTTGCTGCATCATCACTCCACCGCTTTTATAGAAAATAATTACTTCAGTCTATAATGGAGCATTCTCATGGGTCAAAAATTGGTTTTAAAAAAGTAATATTTAGCTGCAAAAGTACCCAAAATGATTGCAATGGGAAACGCAGGAGGGAATATGTGTCCAACGATTGCGTGATTTTCGTGTTAAATTGTTGACATTTATCCTTAAAATTACTGTTAAGTGACTTAACTAAATACTTTTTTCACATATATATCCCAAGGGAAATATTTTTAATTTCAAACTAATTATATCACTCTTAAATCCGACTATACCGTGAATGAAATCGATTCTCGATGATTAGCTAAAAGGTTAGTATATAGTATTATAATCTCAAAGCCATTCTACAAAAATAGGTGCATATTTTTTATCAAACATGCGTAATGTTCATTCTGTGAACAAAATCCTAACCGTAACCTAATTGTATTGTAATCATAACTTGTCTGTAACCTAGCTGTATCATAACAGTAACCTAACTGTAACTTAAATATACCATAAATGTAACCTGGCCGTCACCTTATCATAACCTACCCATAATCTAACCACAACCTAACCGCAACTTAACCTTAACCTAACTGTAACTTAACCATGACCTAACTGTAACCTATCAGGAAAATAAATATAACATAAGGCTCACCGGAACGTAGTTGCAACCTAACTGTTACCTAACCGTAACCAAGTTCTAATTTAACACTAACTGTAACCAAATATCTTAACTATCTCGCGCTAAGTACTTAGTTTCACTTTCCACCGCTACGGAGCGCATTATGTTTTGTAGAACATCCGAATTTTAGGTTCGGATTGAATTCATGTTCAATGAAATTATTTTTTCTTCTTCGGATACGGTTATGGTGGTTTGGAATATTTTTGTTCTGTTTCCATTCGGTTCAATTCAGATTTCGTGGGGTTTTTTTTTCCCCTTCAAATGAGATTTTTAAGTTCGGTTCGGGTTGTACTTCCATGGAAATTATTTTACCTAGTTCCAATGACGTTATACTTCACTGAAATATTTTTGTTAGGTTCAGATTAGGTTTGGTTCAAATTTCGGATTTTTTTTTTTTTTTTTTTCTTTTTTTTTTTTTTTTTTTTTACAAATTTTCTGGTTCGGATTGGGTTTATGCCCATGGAATTATATTGTCTTGTTCGTATCTGGTTATAGTTATTTGGAATATTTTCGTCGGATTCAGATATGGTTCGATCCAGATTTCAGGTATTTTTTCAAATTGATTTTTAAGGTTCTGGTCGGATTCATATCCAGAGAAACTATTTTGTCTTGCTCGGGTCCGGTTTTGGGTCTTTGCAATATTTTTTCGGGTTCAGATGTCATTCAATTCAGATTTCGGTTTTTTAATGGAATTTTTAGGTTCAGGTTGGGTTGCGCATCAAGGGAAATTATTCTGCATTGTTTGAATAAGGATATGCTTCTCTGGAATATTTTTGTCAGATTCAGATTTAGTTCAGTTTTTTAGGTTCGGATTGGCTTCATGTTCTTGGAAATTTTTTGTCTTGTTCAGATCCGGGTATGGTTCTGTGGAATATATTTGTCAGGTTCATATTTGGTTCGATTCTAATTTCAGGTTTTTTTTCAAATGGAATTTTAGGTTCGGATCGGGTTCATGTCTACCGAATTTATTTTCTCTTATTCGAATCCGGTTATGGTTCTTTCGAATATTTTTACCGGATTCAGATGTAGTTTGCATAGAATTTCAGGGTTTTTTTTCAAATGGAATTTTTTAGGTTCGAATCAGGTTTATGTTCACGGAAATTATTTTGTCTTACTCTTATCGGGTTATAGTTCTTTGAAATATTTTTATCGATTTCAGGTTTCGTTTTGGTCATTTTTCGGGTTATTTCAAAGAAAATTTTTAGATTCGGGTCGGGTTGCATATACACGAACATTATTTTTCCTTGATCGGATTGGGGTATGCTTCATTTGAATATTTTTGTGGGATTCAGATTTGATTCGGGTCAAATATCAAATCCATAGTTTTTTTTTCAAATGGAATTTTTAGGTTCGGGTCGGATTTATGCTCATGGAATTTTTGTCTTACTTGGATCGGAGTATAGTCTGTTTTTTTCTGGTTGGGATTGGGTTATGTGTTAATACGCCTAAACATTATGTTTTGCTACTATTCTTTTAGTGACTATTTTTGATATATAATTTATTTTGCTATTTGATAATTTATTACTGTGTATGAATCGTCTGCTGATTCGAACAATTGTACGTCAAACAGCCATTTAATTTTTGTTTTAAAAACAAATTAAAGTCTTAATAAAATTCTAACTTAAATAATATGCATTCAAATTTAATCAATGATTTAAAAAACTGCTAAAAAAGCCTCATATATACATATACATATATTTACTGCATTATAGCTAACCACACATACATTCTAATGAACAAAGTACCAACGATCTGACGTAATAGCTGTGTTCAAAAATCCTAAGTTAAACTGACGTTTTGCCAGTCTTTAAATTTTAAAGGACTTTGGGGGAAAAAAACAGTCACTTTTGAAATGTGAGAATCTCAAATTGGTTTCTTTCATAGAGTAAAAAGAAATTAATAGAATGTAAGTATTATCTCTGGAGGTGATGCTAAAAATGTAACCCTACAAAGTCCAATTAAGTACCAACAAAAGTACGTGCTTTGACACGCCTATCAATTGAAACAGGTTTAACCCGTATTTTTTTACTCTTGTTTCTTAAAAATAACTAATCTATCGCTTCACCGGTAAACATTTATTAATTATTTTATCATATATGTTTTAAATATCAATATGGAAAATTATTTTAACGTTTTCCTTAAAAATATAACATTCTTTTGTTAATACATTAAAATCGTCTGCAGTCAGAAATCTATATTTTAGATTAATATTTATTAAGTTTTCATACATGATTTTAAAAGAATTAATTTGATATTTAAATATTGCTAATTTTCCAATTTTCTTCATTTTAAAAGCGAACATTTATTTTAATAAATAATAATAGAACAAAGACCATTTTAAAAATTTGCTATTTCCTCTTAAAATATGCTTCAATTGTAATTCATTTCTTTCAATTCGTCTTATAATACAAAATCCCTTCCACGTCTTTTTGTTTGGCACATTAAAATTTGAGCGATAAATGGTTTCATATTGCAAAACTTTTTTGAGGCTTACTTCACTTCCACTTATCTCATTCCTCAATGGGTTTCTTTAATTCTGTCTCAGCTTTCTTATCACTTCTGCGAAAATTTTTACACAACCAACCAACCGTAAACAAACGAAAGAGAAAAACATTGGAAAAAGATGATTTTTTATGAGAGTGACCTCTCGATTTTAATTAATTACTCAGTTAATAATTGGAATTTCGAAATTCTGAAGCTCAGGTGCATCAGGATAGATTTAGGGCTATTCTCAAAAAAATTTTGAGCTTCGTACATGCTGTAGATTTTGCTAGCCATCGCAGACACACACACAGACACACAGACAGAGCGTTTTGTTCTTTTATTAGTATAGATAGATTTAAATTTATAAGGTTTTTTTTGTCCACTCGAAATGAAAATGTTAAAAATATTTAAAACAATATTTCAAGTCTTCATAACAAAGAATGCTCTTGCAAAGAGGTAACTTAAAATAACATTATTTTAGGATAAAAGCTGATGTACTCTGTATAATAATCAGAGAAACCATACAATTTTCACAAAATGTAAATTTTAATGATATTTTAAAATCAACGTTAAGTTTCATTAATAATAAGCTAGATTTGTAACTTTTATTTTAAGGAATATAATATTTCAATAAACCCACTCAAAATGGAAATGCTAAAAATATTTATACAATGTTTCCATGATAAAGAATGTTCTCATAATCAGGCAACTTAAAAGAACAACATTTTAATATACAATCTAATGTAATCGTTATAATAAGCAGAGAGTGATGTCCACAAAATTTTTATTAAATGTGAATTTTAATGATATTTCAAAACCTACATTAAGTTTTATTAATAATGAGCTACATTTGTAAGTTTTATTTTGAGGAATATAATATTTCATTTACAGGCCCACTCAAAATTAAAGTGCTGAAAATATTTAAAACAATATTTTAAGTTTTCATAATAAATAATGCTCTTATGGTCAGACAACTTAAAAGAACAATATTTTAAGATAAAGTATGATGCACTCTGTATAATAGGCAGAGATTGATTTCTACATAATTGCAACTAAAGGTAAATTTTAATGATACTTTAAAAAAATCCAAATTAAATTTTATTAATGAGTTAAATTTGTAAATTTTATTTTGATGAATATAATATTTTAGTAAGGAGTCTACTGAAAATGAAAATATTAAAAATATCTGAATCAGTATCTCAAATTTCATATTAAAGAATGCTTCTGCAAAGAGGTAATTTAAAATAACATTATTTTAAGATAAAAGCTGACATAATCTGTATAATAAGCAGAGAGTGATGTCCACATAATTTTCATTAAATGGTAATTTTATTGATATTTTAAAATAAATGTTAAGTTAATTTATGAGTTTAAATTTGTTAATAATTTTTATTTTGAATATAATGCATTTTTTTAAATAAAAGTTGACACACTCTGTATAATAACCAGAGAGGGATATGCAAATATTTTCCATGAAATGTAAATTTTAATGACATTTTAAAATCCCGTTAAGCTTTGCTAAAGAATATATTGATTCATGATATTTGTAAGTAAGATTGATTTTTAGGAATATAATATTTCATTAACATTCTCTTTAAAAATGAAAACGTTAAGAACCTTCTTGATTTCTACACAGTTTTCATTAAACAGGAATTTCATTGATATTTTAATGTAAACGTTAAATTCATTTATGAGTTTAAACTTGTAAATAAGTTTTATTTTGAGGAATATAATATATTTTTTAAAAATAAAAGTTGACACACTCTATATAATGAACAGAGAGCAATATTCAAATATTTTCCATAAAATGTAAATTTTAATGATATTTTAAAATCCCATTAAGTTTTATTAATGATTATATTGACTGATGATATTTATAAGATTGATTTTTAGGAATATAATATTTCGTTAACATTCCCGCGGAAAATTAAAATGTTAAGAACGTTTCTGATGTCCAAATAATGTTCATAAAATGTAAATTTTAATGATATTATGAAATCCATGTAATTTTATTAATGGATTTAAATCTGTAAATGAATTTTAATTTAAGAAATATAATATTTCGCTAATATTCCCGCTGGAGATGAATGAATTGATTTAGTAATAAAATTGATCTGTTCTTCTGTACAATACAGTCTGATACTTTTTTATTTATTTATTGAACAACATATATCTGACTTGTGTGCTCGACATGAAAGCCTGCTTATAAGTCATCGTCAATATACAGGGGCAAGATAGCACAACGAAATTTTACAACACAAGATAAATACAACTAGTCTCATACTGAATTTTTTAAGACTAGATAGAACGTACTTAGCGAAGTTTAGAACACCAGTACAATTCATGGTAGTAACTCAAGTATACATTGTTAAAAATTTGAAACTTTTTCTTCATTGTCACTCCACCGCTTTTATAGAATCTCTCTATTTTGACAATGAGAATGCTCCATAATATAGTAAAGTAATCGTTTTCTATAAAAGCGGTGGAGTGATGATGCAGCAAAAGTTTAAAATTTTTAACAGTGTACAGCGAAATAATACTGGGCTCTTTCTGATTGTTAAGAGAATCCTATTTACTATACAATATTTAGTAAATTACTGCTGGTTTTAATTAGGCGGAATATTGTTACGAACTAGAAACCTAATATGCATGAAAATATTCGAAGTAGTCTAAAAATTGGAAAGGAAGTAATTTTATTTGACAAACAACTAAACTCAAAAAAGACTAGAGAAGGAGGATGTTATTTTTGTGTCGACCGATTATCTACTCTAGGGATATAGGCCCTGGGAGGTGCTTTTCGTGGGGATCTTTCTAAGGGAACCTAAGCCATACTACGCAAAGTTCAAAGAAAGCCACGAAATCTCCGAACGATTTGGCCGACGGCTGCGATTGGATTCGAACCCAGAACCTGCAGTCTACCATTTAAGAGGTCAGAATCTCTCGGTCATTGGTGGGGCGAGGATGTTAAAGTGGATCAAATTTACTTCGGAGAAATTGAGTATGAATCGGAATTCATGAGCAAAAACAATTAAATTCATTAAAAAAATTTCTCCATATAATATATAATGAGTATTAGAAATGACTTATTTGATACTAAAGTAAAACTATTTATTTATTTATATTTTTGAAATATAGTTTATTTATTGATATTAAATACATTTAATTTCATATCAATGCAGAAAATATATGCAATAAATATGCAAAAATATAATATAATAAAATTAAACATTTTAAACAAAATCGTATTTATTTCATTTCAATGCTTTATAAATCTGTAATTTGTGGTTTACTTCTGAGTTTAAAGGTATTAAAATGTTATTACAGTGAATTTTACTTTATTTCGCGCAATGCAATACTTCAATAATAATAATAATAATAATAATAATAATAATAATAATAATAATAATAATAATAATAATAATAATAATAATAATAATAATAATAATAATAATAATAATAATAATAATAATTGGAAACGCGTATCCAATTTTGTCAGTGGATGTATTCATCCGAAGAAGTAATTTGAAAAATAAATTATTTTAATTAAACACTGACTCTTTCTTTCTGTATAATATACGAGTAATGAAGTCCATAAAACTTTCACAGAGTGAAATGTTAATGATATTTTAAAACCATCTCCACCAGTATTGCTACAAGCAGGTATTATTACAAACACATTCCTAAAGACAGCTGTAGAAAACTGCGTTATTTTCATCCACACTCCTTCTTTCTTGCCGTATTTCTCCAAAATCAAAATCGGAAGTGCTTCACAGGCCACAAAAGTTATGAATTATGCATTAGGAAAAGCGATTCTGCAACCCTAATGAATCTAGCCTATGGGACACGGTGATTTTATGGTCCCAATTGTTATTTTCTTTGACAACAAAGCAACAATTGATGCCACGAAAGATATTTAAATTTGCTGAAATGGTGTCGGCTTGATTCGAGCTATATCTCCACCGCTCAAATGATCTTCTAGATGCTTCCCATGTAGAATAAGAAGGATACAACGATTTCGGGAATATGTAAATATGTCTTTGATATGAAATATTAATAAAGGTATAATATTTGTCGTAAATTTTCAAGATGTTTAATCTGTAATTTGGCATCCGTTATTGAGAGTATTTATTGAAATGGTTGTTATAGATTTTAGTTCAAACGTAAACATTTCAAATACTTATTTTTAATATGATTAATGATAAACGGATACTATTTAAAGAGAAAGAGTGGCAACAAATAGTTTGGTTTGAATTAAGAGTGAATCTAGCAATAATGTTCAGTAGAGAATTGTGGTGCTTAATATTACTTGATATAAATATTTACGGTTATTATCAATTGTTGTTATAAATACTGGTGAGATTTTCTTTTGAAGAAACAACGAATAAACTGCACGTTGGGTCATTCGGCATAATTTCGACAAGTATGCGCTGGCAGACAATTATCGAATAGCCCCTATTTTGTATGTGGAAAATTATGTAGACAAGAACTTAAAAGGCATTTTGTTGGAATAAGTAAATATACGTTTGGTATAGAAAATGTTAATAAAAGTATATTTGTCGTAAACTTTCAAGTTATTTAATCTGTATTTTGACATCAGTTATTGAGATCATAGTTATTGAAAAGGTTACTGATTTCGATCAAAATTAAACTTTTCAAATACTTATTTTTAATTTGATAAACACTTGAAGAGCGATGGTTTATTTTTGGACCACCTAATTTTAATTTCTAAATGACACATTGGCACTAGAATTTTAGAACAACAATTTTCCTATTATTAAGAACGTGAAGGAACGCTTTTAAAAGGAAGTACCCGTGAAAATATAATTAATAAAATCGCAACTTTTGTAGTCTACTCTAAATAGTTCTAACTTATCATAGCTTTAGATATCATCTTTTCGTAAACTTAAGCAAAATAACAGTGGCATTTTAACCTAAAATGGTTTTTAGCTCACCCAATAATTTTCAAAACTTGGCGCCACTGGAAACAGCAGATGACAGAAGCAGTAAAACTCTATTAGAAACCAAATAGATTAAACGATCCTTATATATATATATATATATATATATATATATATATATATATATATATATATATATATATATATATATATATATATATATATATATATATATATATATATAAACTAAATCTGCAACGCTTTAATAAATTAAGGATCCTGGCCTGGCGTCCAACCCTGTTTTGTTGACCATTAGTCTCCTGAGGTATATGTTCTTGTCAGGTTAGGCAGACTAACTCGTACCGCTGAGTGTTTGGTTCCCAAGTAAGCTTAGTATTCATTTTATCATTATGAAAGCCTGGGGGAATCTTGTTTAGTGCAAAGTCCAAAATTGAACTTTAGACCTGTAACGTAGTATTCTGGGATACTCTTTTACAAAATGCACTATGTGGGCGAAAATTTCAGTGTATTTTTTATTTTTGGAATTTTATCGAATGACTAGAGAGACACTTGACAAAATTTTCTACAATTTCAGAAATCTAGAGAAGAAAATTTCACCGTATATTTTTCACGAAAGGTTTGGACAATAGTGCATTTAGGGAATAAAAACAATAAATTGAATTTAAAAAAATATTTCCTGTTCACTCTATGAAATAAAATGATTCAAATGATCAATAGGTGTAGCACAGCCCGTCCCCTACCCTCTTTAAGACTTTTTTTTAATAGAAGTTGCAGCTATAAATCATTCCGAGTAATTTTTTAGGGGATGATTGTTAATATTGTTATTTTTATTAAATCTATTGTTGGTCCCCTTATATCATTCGTGACCTTCGAAGAAAAATACTATAGCAAACATATTCTTTATATTCCTAAATTACCAGAAAAAGTTTTTCAGCACTTATTTAGATATTCGACAAAACGGTTGAAATCAAACGCTTCCTGTGAATTTTGGCCATATGGTGACTTATGTATCACTTAGATCTAGTTATACTTTAATCTTTCACATCACGATTTTTTCTAATTTTATGAGAAAAAATTATTTAAAATCTACATATTGGTCTAAAAACAGCAATAAATAAATAAATAAATTTCAAATTTTCAGCTAAAATTTGATATTTTATGGTGTATACCTTATTTACACAATTAGGATTTTTAAATATTGTATTGCTATATTTTGCAATTAAATGAGCGTATGATTAATTTTATGTGCTTGGCACTCTACAACTTTCTTTATATTAATATTTTTAAGTATTCAGTTAGCATAATAAAAGTAAATTTTGCCATCAAAATTTTTTATTGTTTCCAAAGAACAAATTTTTATTTTGTTTTTATTTATTTATTTATTTATTTATTCATTTCAAATGCATTTCATCTAACTTGGACAAAATAAGCGCTATTCTAGTCTTAGGACTATTCTTGATTAGTTGGTGGCCAAATTCATGGCACATAATGAGAATTACAGTGTTTTTAGGTAAGTGCCAGTTGTGGCACATAGTGCAATGAAGGGTTAAAGCTATATACTGAATGTGATAAATTACAATTATGACGTAAAAATTAAATATGAAAAGGTAAACTTATAACGTAAAAATTAAATGTGAAAAGATTAAATTTTAAAAGATTAAAATGAAATTGGTATTCGAAAATAAAAAAATCATCATAATATATTTTTTTTTTTTTCAATCAATAAAAAAATCTGTTTTCACTTATTTTTACACCGATAATAATGAAAGAGGTACCTGAAAATTAAAATACGATTTAGGATTATTATTTTATTTGGATTATTTAGGATTTTACTTTGGAAAAATTATAAAGGGACAATTCATTTCAAGTGGTCCAGCACTAGTCGCTCGACCATTTTTAAAAAATCTGAAATTTTTTGTACAACAACACTAACATGATGGAAGTTCAAAATGACCGTTATTTTAATTTTATTACTTTTTGTTTGTGGATGGCGGCCATCTTTGTTTCATCGTGTGCAGCGATTTTCTTAGATACTAGAATACACAAAATTGTAAATATCTCGTCTTTTATTTTCCCAATTGAAATGGGATTTGCAGCATTTTGTTCAGAATAAAATAGGCTAAATGTACGGTAGTAGAATAATTTTGAAAAATAATTTTTTATAAATTTAATTTTAGCACAAAATTTAAGATTTTTTCCTAAATCTATCCGTTTGCAAGAGGAAATTTCTCATGCAAGGAAAACTTTCAACCTTACACATTTTTTTCTACCAATAGGTTAAAAGTGCGTGTACTTATACACCAAGTCCCAGATCTGAGAGTTGATTTCTCTTTGCGAAAAAAAATCCGAAATACATCAAATATTTCAAAAATCGCACTTTTTAGGCTTTGATATCTCTGGTAGGGCACGAGATAAAAATCTGAAATTCTGGCTTTTGATAGTATTGTGTAGTAGTGTTACGTACAAAAAATTTCAGGAAGGAGATTTCACTACAAGCTGATATATGACATGGACAATATGTGAAAACAGTACTGCCAAACTATTGTAACCAACTATGTAATTGTTCATACCTCCAAAATTTTAAATTGATGATTTATGGCACAAAGTTAAATGTTAATTACAAATATCTTCTTTAAATGCTTCTGTGTGATTTAAATGATTCAGAATGTATGATAATCCATTACACTATTTATCCAGATGAACAAACCTACTAGAAATGCTATTGCAACAATTTTACTCGGAACACATTTCAGAAAAAGTAAATTACAGACAATGGGTTGCAACTGATCGAGTTGACACGGTTTCACTTATTAAACCTAGAGGATTTCATTCAAGTTAACAAGGGATGACAAGACTTGGATGGCTTCAAATAAAATTTTGAGAAAGAACAGCCTGATGGACTGACAACAGTAACTGGTCGAACTCATAACATCTCTCGTAAATAGTGTTAAGCTCTTTGTTGAGCATATATAGTATCTTTGTAAATTAAACATTTATTATTAAACTGTTTTCAACAAACGATATTTTTTGTGTAAATATTGTAATAAAAGATACTAACCTTATTTCTCCTAATGTACTCGTAATAGCATTTCTTAACATTTTTTAATCACCGTATCTCAGCTTATAGTCAAATCTCTTTCTTGAAATTTTTTGTGCATAATACTACCATAAAATACTATCAAAAGCCAGAATTCCAGATTTTTATCTCGTGCCACACAAGAGATATCAAACTTCAATGTGAGGAAATAGCTGCACACGATGAAACAAAGATGGCCACTATGCTCAAACGAAAAATATTAAAATAAAAATAATAGTCATTTTGAACTTCTTTTATATCAGGGTTTTTGTACAAAAAAACTTCAGATTTTTTAAAAATGGTCAATCAACCAAAATATTTTCGGGGCCATTGGAATGGACCAATAGCATTTTTAGTAGGTTTTGTTCATCTGGACAAATAGTTCATTGGCTTAGCATACAATCTGAATTATTTAAATCACGATTTAAACAGAATTTGAAGATGATCTTTGTAACTTTGCATCATCATTTATTAGGTTAACATTTTGTAGGTATGAACAAACACATAGTAGGTTACAATAGTTTAGAAGTATTAGTAGTATCAGTTTTTACAAATTGACCATGCCATATCTCAGCTTGTAGTCAAATCTCCTTCTTGAAATTTTTTGTGCATAACACTACTATAAAATATTATCAAAGACCAGAATTTCAGATTTTTATCTCGTGCTCCACCAGAGATATCAAAGCCTAGAAAGTGTGATTTTTGAAATTTTTGACGAATTTCGGAATTTTTTTCGCAAAGAGAAATGAACTCCCAGATCAGGCACTTGGTGTATGAGTACATGTACTTTTGACCTATTTGTAGGAAAAATTGTGTAAGGTTGACAGTTTTCCTTTCATGAAAAATTTCTTCTTGCAAACGGATAGATTTAGACAAAAATCTTAAATTTTGTGCTAAAATTTCACTTATAAAAATTTATTTTTCAAAATTATTCCAGCACCGTACATTTAGCCTATTTTATTCTGTACAAAATGCTGCAAACCCCATTTCAATTGGGAAAATAAAAGACGAGATATTTACAATTTTGTGCATCCTAGTATCTGCGAAAATCGCTGAACACGATGAAACAAAGATGGCCGCCATGCACAAACAAAAAATAGTAAAATTAAAATAATAGTCATTTTGAACTTCCGTCATGTTAGGGTTGTTGTACAAAAAATTTCAGATTTTTTAAAAATGGTCGAGTGACCAAAAAAATATTTTCTGGACCACTAGAAATGAATTGACCCTAAAGCAACATTATCAAGTCTTTAATAAATCAATATTCAACCAAAATAATCTTGATCTTATCCAAATTTAGTTTTATTAGTTTATTTGTTTAATTATTTATTAAGCAATCTTAGATGGATAAAAAACGCAAAACGCGCTACAAATGTCATTTTAAAAATATTGCCAATGCATTCTTATATCTTATATCATGTGATGGAACATCAAAGTAATACATAAAAATCAAAATAAACTAGGCTGCAAAGAAAACAGTTTTTATTATACCATTTAAACTTATTTATATTATATAATTATGCATGAAGTATACATTAATTATAGAAACATTACACTTTATACAACAAGACTTACAAATAACATTATATTATCTCTTCAGAGCTATGACTTCAAAGCTCACATTCTTACCAGAAGAATAAGTATATTTCCTTGCCACCCAGTTTTCACTTTTGAAACGTGAAAATATTATTGGTAATTTGAACATTTTCAATAAATTGGAACAAAGTCGGTTAGAATCTCAAGCTAGTAACTGAACTATTGAACCTTTCCAATGGAAATTACTATTTTTGACTTCGAGCAGACTAATGCATAGGTAAAAGATCCTATGGTCAGATCTTTGAGAACACTGCTCGGAAGATAAAGTTTTCGAAATCATTTGAATATGAAAGCTTGGGGAACTTTTAAATGACCAAAATCGAAATTCACCAGGGTATTTCTACTGAATAACTCTAAATTTCCTTGTCCCAGGTTTCCTAAATGATTTTACATAGTGATGATGATAGCCGTACAGAAAATTTTCAAAGATTGAAATGAAATGGGTATTCGAAAATCAAAATATCACCATACAATAACTATTTTATTTTCAATAAAAAAAATTCCTTTCACTAATTTTTGCACCAATAAGAAATAAAGGGGTATCTGAAAATTAAATCATGATTTAGGATTATTATTTTATTTTCAATCACCTAAAGGGGTAAAAAATCTCTTTCACTAAACTTTGTGCCAAAATCTAAAAAAATTTAAGGGTTAATAAACAAAAATACGGAAAAAGCAGTCCGCATAATAAAATTCCTATTAAATGTTATACGAGTATAAAGAAAGTTCTTTTGATACATTCTAATAAAAAATATCGTTAAAAGTATTTTCAAGAGATATTACATTTCTAATAACATACATAAAGAAATTAAATTACTTAGAATTTCAGATTATCATTTTTCTGACATGTCACATAGCGATGTGTGCAAAGTAAAGGGCCTTTTTCATATTGTATGAATATCTTTTTCTGTTTCTTTTTTTATTTCTAATTAATATTTATACCTTATAAATCAAATATATGAGGAAAATAACAAATTCTATATTTTATAAATAATTTTCCATAATTAAATATGATTTTCATTAAAATAAATGTCATTTTTCTGGCCTGCTCATTTTAACTTTTATCAGGTAATAAATATGGCGCTGCAAGTAACTCTTCTTATTTCTGAGATAGTTCAAGACAGAAGTAGTAAAATCATAGATACCAGCAAAGATTTCTTAAAATATTTCTTTGAAAATAATGCGATTAATTTCCTTGTAAATATTAAGTAAACTTTTATTATGTAATTTTCCTGGTTTCCATAAATTAACAAAAAAAAAAAAAAAAAAAAAAAAAAAGAACCTGAACATAAATTTGAGCTACTATATTGAAAACATGTTCTTTAACCCTTTCCGGCACGGCCAAAATCTATAGTAAAATGAGGAATTATCGACTGACACCAGAATTCACAAACAAATTTTTTAAATATTTTGAATTCCTTAATTTAAGCTTTAATTGTAAAAGCAAAATTTTACTAAAATATTTTTGGTGCCGATTGCAAGTTTGGAACTAAAATTAGGTATCCTAGGACCGGGCACAGTGTGCCGGAAAGGGTTAAACAAAGTAAAATGTTAGACCTAAAAAAACCAATAAAAAAAATAAATAAAAACAAAAATGTAAAAATGTCTTAGAATGAAATTGTCATTATCCTGGCTGTCATTATTTCCAGGCTGTCAGCAATTTTACATGAAAAATCCTTTATTCTCTAATAGAAAATAAATTTGCCTCTTGAAATTTTGAATTGTTTTCAATGGATACTTTCAATATACCAGATAAATAAAATACGACAATTTATGATATCCACCCTTAAATTCATTCGTCAATAGTTTCAAGTATAATTTAAAATCATATTCAAAGTAACTGAGTTATTTGCTTCATTTGTAATATCCATAAGTATATAATGTATCTTTAATCGCAGTAGTCACTAAATTTTCGATTGATACCATTTAGGTAGCATCGAAAAGTCACTTTTTGGTTGATTATTTTAAATTGATACAATTAAACCATTGTTTGAAATCGATTAATCGAGTGAAGCTTTAGATTGGTTCATTAATTTTTCCATGTTTTTCAATATTGCATTCTAAACAAAATCAAGTGTGATAAAGACTTATAAACGCTTAAAATGACACAAAAATTGCTTTAATTATAAGAGATATTCAGTAATTTGATTGCGAATTTGATTACTAGCAGGAGGAATTTCCAAGATTGAAGAAAACAATAGGAGAAGGTATTTTGTGTAATTTATTCAAAACTTTAAAAAGCAATAACGACAACATTTTCAAACTAGGCGTTGGAGGATTGTTAGGAGAATTTATTGTGCAGAGTTAGATTAGTCATAGATATGAGGATAATCAGATGTTACTCGCTTAACCCTAATTCCTTTTCATTTGTTCATTTTTAACAATTTCTTACATAGTTGAAAAGAGTTTATGATTTCAGTTTGTCTGTCATCTGTCCGTGCTCTAGCGTAAATATACTCGCATTGTCATAATTATCATGCAGTTGGTATATTTTATTGAAATTTACTGTGGAATTTTCGATATTCAAAATGAAGTGTGTAGCATTTACAGCTCGTTTACAGGGACACTCAAAAGAATTACGTTACATTACAGGCTATGCGGCGAAGATCGTTTTCTGTATATTTAAACTATGCTGCATTGTTTCAAGCATATTTAAATTGATATATATCACTCAAGTTCAAAATTAGATGCTTACAATAAAATATGGTGTACATAGAAATAATTGTTCATTTATAGGGATGCACAAAAGTACTCGGTTACGGCACTTATCTGAGTACAATAATTGCTGAAAGGACGTTTTTCATTTGCAGTAAGTGTTTAAATTTAACTTTTGCATATTACTTGGCTTGTATAAATTATACGTACCATTTATAGGTCTGAACATATGATATGGGATATATTTCCGTTTATTTGTAGAATATTCCGTTTATTCCTGAAGGGCAATTTTCACCTATGTTATGTGTTTCCTAACTGAACTAAGTTTTAGCATACTATATTGTATATTGTATATATACAAACCTATATATTACATACAAGGCTCAAGAAGAGAATTCGGATATTTTCCCGACTACTGATGATAATTTTTTTAATTGCATTTAAATGTGTGATGCGTTTTCCGAAATGTTTATTTAGACAAGATCTTTTACCTTATTAAACTGCGAAATTCTCTTATAGTATTATGAATCTGTTGGAAAGTGTTTCATTAAATATATATGCTTGTCGGATGATTTATCTTTCTTTATTATTTTTGAGTGTGCGAGCGGCTGTTTGTGTGTGTGCGCGTGTGTGTGTGTGTGTGGGGGGGGGGGGGTTAATGGCAAAGTGTAGATTTCTGTACTTTTTCTCAAATTGCAAATGCTGATTCATAAATGCAAATGCAGATTCATGAAATCAGTATCACCACTAGCATGCTAAAGGCTGGTCTGAAAATCACTACATTATCGATATTTATAAAATGAATAAAGGAATTCACATCGTTACTTATAAAATTATCCTATCCTATTTATTCATTTATTTTATTGAACAATATACATCATATTTGTGTGTTTGACATGAAAGCCTGTTTATAAGTCATCCTTACTATACAGAGACAAGATAACGCAAGGAAAGTTTATAACAACACGAGAGAAATACGACCGGGAGCTCCACACAAAGAGTGAGTGCAATGGAGCCAGGGGGAATCGAACCCACAACCATCTACACTCGCAAGCGATTAGCGCGTGGTGCCTTTCCCACTCGGTCACGGAGACCCCCATCCTATCATATACAAAACACCTATACATATATATATTTTTTTTTTCTAATTCTTCTTGAGATAGGTGTTTCAACCCACACAACACACGTTATCTATAAGACGTCGACTTATAGTATGAATACGTCTATAATCTCCATAATGTTATTTAGATGTGCATATCAGTAAATAAACAGACGTCGATCTGACATTCCAATTTAGATTTCTATAAGACGTCTGCGACCTGCAACAGACGATCTGTGGCTTTTACTCTTTTAACATCTAAAGGAAATCCTTTACTCCATGTCCTTAGGAAATACTCAAGACTGCATCCAATGGATTTGCGAATAACACGCATTATGCATCTCTTATGGAAAAAATACTCTTGCTTGGAGGTCTTATAGATGTAGTCTTGTAGACTATCTGGATATAATCAACGTCTGGAGGAACTCAGAGAGATCACACATGTTATTTCTAATAGACGTAAAAAGAGAGTATCGTGGATATTTTAAGATAACCTATAGATGTTTAACCGTCTTGTATTTACAGCTTCTAGATGACTTATAGATGAATGTGTGCTATGTGGGAAACGAAGGGTTAAAACTCTAATTTATAACCCTATACACATTATAAAAATGGCCAGTAATTTACCAATTTTTGTAACTAAGGATTACATTACCATATTAGGAAGCATTCTTATTGGTCAGGTTCAAAATTACGATTAATTAATTATTATCTATGAATATGGTTGAATAACAGGACAGTTTGTTGCAAATTTTTAACTCTACATATGCATATATATATCCTTAAACAAATAAATAAACAAAACTTTTTGATTCTGCTATTTGGCTAAAAAATATTACAATTTCGATATTTTGAAATATGTAAGTATACTGTTAAAAAAAAAATAATAAAAAAAAAATCAAAAGGTTATTAAAAATTTTTTAGTAAATTTGTATACCACAGAATTTTTTAGTAACCATTACAAACTTTTTTTTTTTGCAAGCGAAACAAGCATTTCTTTTGTAAACTAAACAAAAGAATTTTTTGCATAACTAACTTTAAAAATTATATTATGAGCCACCAAGTAAATTTTAGTAATAGCACCAAAATTATTTTTAATAACCATTAAGTGGGCCCGAAGGGCAGAAGCAGGGCCGTGCTTAGGACTTTGGCGGCCCTGGACGAAATATATTTTGACGGCCCTTTTTTCTGAAATTTTTTAAACAGTTATGAAATGTTATAAACTGTACAAAATGTATCACAAAAGTGAAATTTGTATGAATTTTTTAACACAAAAAGTTGTAAAAAAAACAGGTCGTAAAAATTATTACTAAAAAAATCAAATTTTCCTTGCTCATCAGTATTTAAAATAATAATTTTTATTTACCTTTTTCTCCTATGACAAATATCAGTTCATCTGAATTTAGAGGTTTCAACATCATAAATATTACATAATCATATCATATCTATATTATAGAGCAGTAAATTTTGTTTATTTGTAGGGGCTAATCTCTGTAACTACCGAACCGATTCCAAAAGTACTTGTGCCAAAATGATGATATTTGCCCCCATTCGAACATAGGCTATATATTAGGTTAGTGTTACTACCTTTTAGGGGATGCAGGAGCAAAAAATGTTCTAGTAATGAGACTTTTGTGTTATTGAAGGACCTAGAGATATAAAATTTGATATGTTAATTATTTATAAGATATAAATGATCTCTAAGATCTAATGATCTGATTTCCTAAAAAATACAAAATTTAAAAAGTATGCAAATGCGCGAAAAGCGTTTTAAAATGCGATAATCTCGGGAAGTAACGGATGTACCTAAAAATAATTATGTCAAAATGATGCTGACAGACCTCCTCCAACCTTGCTCCAACTGTGACAGACCTTGCTCCAACATAGGCTAGATCTTATGCCAGTGTCATTACCCCAAAAGGGGTGAAGGAGTAAAATATGTTCTAAAAATGCGATTTTTGTGTTACTGAAGGACCTAGAAATATAAAATTTGTCATGTTAATTACTTATAAGATATAATTGATTTCTAAGAACAGTTCCTAAGATATATAAAAATTGTTATAGATACAAATGCACGAAAAGTGATCTAAACACTTCCTAAATTGAGATTTTTAATCAATGGCGGGAATTAACGAACCGATTTAAAAAATAATGTCAAAATGACATCAGTCCTTGCTCCATATTAGTACACGATGGCACTACATTATATCCTAAAAAGTGGAAGGGAGCTAATGCAGTTGCAGCGATTTCCCAAAATAATTGAAAATGAAATGAAAAAAAATACTTATTTTTTTCTTTTTGTTTGAGATAAATTTGAAATTTTGTTTTTTATAATCCTTATCTTTTTAGATAAATCTGTAATTTTTTCTTCTGTCATATAATGAAATAACCATTCTTGTTAGTCCTATGTTAGTCATCATTGACATCACAGCACTGATGGAATTACAACCCCCTCCTCATCCGAAAATCAAATGAAAAAAATGTGCTTTTTTCTGTTTGAGATAAATTTCTATTTTTTAACTTATTCAGCTTCTACACGATCTCTTCTCTTTATTTCGAGTCTCTTTAGTTATTGCACAGTCACACCACATTATACTCAAAGAAGTGAGTACAACCGCACCCTAAATAGTCAAAAATGAAAAAAAAAAAAAAATAGAGTTTTTTTACTTTTTTGCTATAAATTTGTAACTTTGTTTTCTGCAATATTATAACGAACTAATGATTCTGGTTAGTTCCATATCAGCGCATAGTTACACCGCATAGTTACACAGTATACTCAACGTGGTGACACGGGCTGATGAGGTTAAAGGCCCCCTTTTGAAATAATCGAAAATGAAATGAAAAAGGTGCTGATTTTTCCGCGGATTAACCATTCTGGTATATTTCATATTATTTTTTATTGACACCACATACCCAAAGAAGGTGAAGGAGAATTTATTTTTAGTGGTGAGGGATCAATTTTATAGATTTTAAGCTACAATGATTTTCTTTTAAATAAAAGTATATACTACCTCTGAGAATAAAGTTCGGTGAATGAATTCAGAACGACTAATCTGGCAACCTGGGGAAACAGAACTCCGCACCTGCATAGAGGCAAGTGTTGACCATCTTCCCTCACCGTTGTTCAGTTGAGCGTCGTTTATGTTCTGTGTAAGACGTGCTTTACTAAGTGCTTATTCAGTGTTTTGGTCCTTAACTGAGAACAGAAAATGAAGGAATAAAAGATCAGTTTAAAGTTTGGTTTTAAGCCTTGCAAGACACTGAAAGAAATTCATGAGGGATGGTGCAAATTGAACATCCACCATACTCTCCAGATCACAATCCTCCAGACTTCTTCCTATTTTCACGACTCAAGCTCTCCTTGAAAGAGATTTGTCTTAGTACTGACATCCAACGAAACGTGACGAAACTTTTGAGCTCCATCCTAAAAGAAGACTTCTTGCGAATTTTCCAGGACATGTATAGGAAATCTCAGCAGTGCATATTAATGGGAGATGACTATTTTGAAGGATGGTACAGTAACTTTCGTTAATATTTCATCTATATTAATGTTACAGAACTATTTACCGAACTTTATTGTCAGAGGTAGTATATAAAAAACCCATTAACATTTTTCAACTTATTTCGGCGTGAGGCAGACTCGGGATAAAACCCTTGCCCCCACCCCACCCCCGCCCCTGCCGCCAAAAATAATTCTCCATTTGAAAAAAAAATCTAAAATTTATAGCAAATTTTATGAAAAGTTACAGCAGAGCGGTGAAGGAGGGGGAAACCCTTCCCGGCACTAATTATTTATGGTACGGTTTGGTTTAATTCTGATTTCATTTCAAGTCAATTTCTGGCTAAGTGTAAATTCCTGGAAACTCAGTTTGGCTCAAACAGACTTTAAAAAAAAATAGTTCAGTATGTTATTTCCGTTTAAAAACTCTACCTTTAGTAAGAAATAAACATTGTTGTTTATATGTGTGCTGTTTTTTAGAAGGAACCGGTGCATTTTTTCCAAGACCGTTTGGTAAAATTCAGGTTTTTATCACGACCATTTGACGAAATTCGCTTCTTTTTCGAGGCCGTTGGACCAAATTCGCGTTTTACCATTGCCATTCGAAGAATTTCGCTTTTCTTGCGCGGCCCTTTCGCGGAATGTTTTTTTTTTTTTTTTTTTTTTCAATCCTTTGCCAAAATTTATTTTATTTATTTTTTTTTTTCATAGTCCTGTAACAAGATTCGCGTTTTCTCTGTGGCCGTTTGACAAAATTTGCATTTTTTTGCAATCTTTTGTGGAATTTGCGTTTTCTGCTATTTTTTTAAAACGAATTTCGTATTTTTTCCCGCAACGTTTTGAAGAGATTTACATTTTTTTTTTTTTTTTTTTTGCGACATTTTTGACAAAATTAATAAGCGTTTTTTTGCACAATCCTTTGCTGAAATATGCGTTTTTCTTGCGACTTTAAGGCAAAATTAGCCTTTTTTTCGGGATCCTTGGTGGAAATTTGCGATTTTTTTGCATTTTTTAAATAAATTCTCCCTTTTTTTTTCCGTCTGCATGTACGTCTGTATACAATGGCTAGCAGAACCTACACAGCACGTACGAGATTGAAATAGTTTGTGAGGCTAAGTCTAAAGTCAAATCTAACACTTTTGAACTCGGAATTTAAAAACTCTTATAATTATTCGATTTGTTAATTAAAAATTAAACTCACTCTCACTTAAAACTTATCTCGGTCGTTGCAAGAAATGAAAAGCTATGGCACATGGTCTGAAGGTTCATTCATGCATCGTGGAAAATGACAAACTGGAAAAGAAAATTTACGAGGAATTTTGTAATATGTATTAACTTACATCGTCCAAACCGTTTTGGAAATTTAAAAACGGAAGACATGTTCATAAAGATCATACTCTTACATCTGAAATGCTGCAATAAAAAAAATGAATAAATAAATAAAAATAAAAACAGCAGTTAGATTCTTGATGTGGTTTATTTATTTATTTATTTATTTTTTAAAGGTCGTTTTACTGAAAATCGTTTTTCTCTCTTATTGCAATGCATCACCAGGATGTAGTTTTAGAGTTATCCTATCGACAAACCAAAAATATGTGCTTAAAATCTGAAATTTACTTCTAATAGATAATGTATTTGGTTTTAAAAAACAAGAATTTTAATCATTTCTAATGTACCAGCAAAAACAGAGACGCTATTTTTTTTATACTAAAGGTAACTGAACGTCCATATTTTAATACAATCTTTTTAGAGCATTTCAATAGATCGATTTAACACCTACAAAAATCTTGAAACGTTCTGATGGTAGAAATATTTTTTACAAAATAAAATGGGTAGTAATTTAGACGAAATCTGTAAAAAAAATTGAATGCTTCGCCTCTCTACAGCACAGTTTTAGAATTTTCGAAAAACCAAAAGTATACTCTTACAGATGAAACTTTCTAATCATTGGTGCAACTAGTTTTAAAATATATGAATTTTAACGTTTTGAAATACATTGGCGAATGCAGGTCACTTTGCGCCTAATACGATATTTCCTGCGCTAAAAATGACTAAACGTCCACATTTTAACAAAATATTTTTTGAACCCCTCATTGTATCAGATTTACGTAACTTACAAAAACTATGAAACGTTCGGACGGATAGAGATATTCTTTACAAAATGAAAATGAAATATGAGATATTTCGACAAAATCAGGAAAAATCTGAGTGTTTCGTCGCAGTTTCACTCGCTTTCGATGCGAAAGAACTCCACCAATCAAATTGTAGAAAATAAAACGCAAAATAGAGGCCACTTTCAATTTATTGTTTTTTTACTTAAAAATATAAATTTAGATAGAAGTCTTAAGATATAAAATCCTACAAATTTGAGGTTAATTTAAAGGTCATTCATCACGGGCAGGTCAGCTAGTATCTTTATAAAAACTGTTGAAATGTAAAAACAACATAAAATTTTTTGCGGCCCCCCCAAATTTTGGCGGCCCTGGGCAAATGTCCGGCTCGCCCCCCCTTAAGCACGGCCCTGAAAAACTATGAAACGTTCGGACGGATAGAGATATTCTTTACAAAATGAAAATGAAATATGAGATATTTCGACAAAATCAGTAAAAATCTGAGTGTTTCGTCGCAGTTTCACTCGCTTTCGATGCGAAAGAACTCCACCAATCAAATTGTAGAAAATAAAACGCAAAATAGAGGCCACTTTCAATTTATTGTTTTTTTACTTAAAAATATAAATTTAGATAGAAGTCTTAAGATATAAAATCCTACAAATTTGAGGTTAATTTAAAGGTCATTCATCACGGGCAGGTCAGCTAGTATCTTTATAAAAACTGTTGAAATGAAAAAACAACATAAAATTTTTTGCGGCCCCCCCAAATTTTGGCGGCCCTGGGCAAATGTCCGGCTCGCCCCCCCTTAAGCACGGCCCTGGGCAGAAGTTTCCTTCGAGTTGCATCCAGACTTCTGAAGCGGAAGATTTTCGGCAAAACCGCAATAGATGGCAGCACCAAACATTGCTACTGCTCCGACAGTATATTCATAATCCCTTTATTAACGAGTACTTACACTACATATATTCAAGGCGTATTTAGCAGCGGCCAGTATCGAGCCCGGGACCTTTTAGCCTGGAGTCCGTTACTATAACCACTATGCTATCAAGGCCACACCAAAAGAGTTTTAGTAATAGCTATTAAAAATATGAAATTATTAACTCTATTCGTTGCTAACTTTTTTCTAGTAATTCTTACAGATTTTCTTGTAGTCGACTAAGATTACTAAACATTTTTTAGAAATTACAAGAATCACTAAAGTTTTTTTAGTAGATCGACACTTTTTTTTTTTTTTGTTACAGTGTAGTTCGTATTTCTTATATGTGCATGTATAGTCTTGTTTCAAATTATAATTAGTATTCTATATACACTATTAAATATCTTCTGTAAATTGTCCAAAGGTCCTCCGGATCCAAAAATCCAATCATCCAACCGGTTTCATAAAAAAACGGGTATTTATCCATGATGTGAAGTTTTCTCTTTGCTCATAATGAATTACAGTTATGTGGCTGCCATATAAAAAAGTTATTAAATGAATGAATATTTTTTAGTAAATTTTTAACAGCGGGTTTTAAGTAATTTAACAGTTATTTAATCTACTCTACAGTCAATAATTTTTACTTAGAAATCCAAATTTTATCGAAGTTACATACATCACTCTCAAAAAAGAAACAAGAAGGAAAGAAAAGAAAAGAAAAGAAATGAAAGTAGTAATTTGGTGTATTTGCATTGAATTAATTAAAGTAACACTAACTATAGCAATCACGTAATAAAAATAAAAAAAATAATTTATAATTAAACACTATTAAACATCTTCTGTAATTTGTCCAAAGGTCCTCCGGATCCAAAAATCCAATTATCCAACCAATTTTATAAAAAATGGTTATTTGTCCATGATGTGAAGTTTTCTCTTTGCCCATAATGAATTACGGTTATGTGGCTGCCATATAAAAAAGTTATTAAATGAATGAATAATTTTCGCTAAATTTTTAACAGCGAATTTTAAGTAACTTAACAGTTATTTAATCCACTCTACAGTCAATAGTTTTTACCTAGAAATCCAAATTTTATCGAAATTACATGCAACACTAAAGAAAAGAAGAAAGAAGACAGAAAGAAAAGAAAAGAAATAAAACTAGTAGTTTGGTGTATTTGCAATGAATTAATTAAAGTAACCCTTACCATAGCAATTACGTAATAAAAATAAAAATAAAAAAAGAAAATGCCTATGACTGAAAAAATAAACGCAAAGAATACTAATGTACTTATCCTTTCCCACCAAGTAATCCTGTTTTCTCTTTTTTTTCCCATATTCTTTTCCCCCTCAAATCATCAGGATCGGATGAATTCGATATTTCTTCCTATCCTTTTACAGGGTCGGGCAGACAAAAAGGATCTGCGCTGCATTACAATAACTGAGTCATTATTTTGAAGAATCCCTAATAGAAATACAAAACATTTGAGCATCAAATAGCATTCATTCACAGTCATAAATATAAATGTAAGCTTTCAATAATTGCTACTTTTAACATATCTAAAAAGTTGTCAATATTGAGTGCTATAGAACTAATAAATCTGCATATCGGGAGCCTCAATGATAGCTCTACAAGTCATTGTCTTTTAGTCTATTTTTACATAATATTCAACATCCTACAATACCAAGTCTATTTTTTAAATGCGTTCGTAATTATGTAGATACGTAGCACCTATAGTTGTCGTTCAGTCCGTCCGTCTGTCCGTCCGTCTGTCCGTCCGTCCGTCTGTCTGTCCGTCTGTCTGGCCGTCCGCATATAACAACGCAATCGTTTGAAACGCACCGAATCGTTTGAAACTAAAAAAAATATTTTTTGCGTAATTTTGTCGAGTCATTTCAAATTTTATAAAAATCGGATGCATAGTTCAATTATAGAGACAATCAAGAGCATTCCGTTACATTATGGTCAATGAGGAAAAGTAATTTCAAGGTCATTTTAATGATGTCACACTGTTTCGAATATAATAAAGTTGATATGAATCTATGAAGTATGTACTAAAATATAAATTTTGTACAGCTTGTGGTGCAAAGAACATTTACTATTAATTTACAGGTCCACACAAAAGTATTCCAATACATAATGGTGTGGGGAAAACATTGTTTGGGGCGCGTTTTAATTTCACATTTTATGAAATTGATATACGTTGCTGAGGTTTACTTAAAGTTACTTCCTGTATAATAAAAAGTAGATAATATTTAGTGCTGTGATTATGTTTAGTGCTGCAGTAGCTTCAATCATAAGATGGTGAAATTATGCTCAAACATTCAGAGCTCCGTTTGAATTATAGCTCCAAATAGAAATTTGCACGGCCGATTTCCATTAACGGCATTCGGGCCTTACTTTTCTGGAGTATTGGGCCGGGCCTAACTTATTTTTCCCTACGAAGCCGTGACTAATTTCACTCTTCCTAGTCTTCACGGATCAAAATAATTATTTCCGATTGAATCATCCCATACGAAAATACTTTTTCGATGTGGTCAAGTCTGTTCAAAAAGCAGAAAAATTTGGCTTGGTCCAAAAATTTTTGCAAAAAAGGCATATACTTTTAAGTCGTCATTGTTTTATAATTAAACATTAGAATTTACTCTTTTTGAAGAATCGTAGATTTCTAGGCTTATTTAAAGGAAGTTAAACACATGCGAAAAAAGCTGTCTATGACGTTATTTTATTTTTTATTGAAAACTGGAAATTTGGATCACTCGGACTGGGCCGGGTCGGGCCGAAATTTTAACTTTTTGGGCCTTGTTTTTTAGCTATTATATCGGATCTAGTCGGGCAGGGCTCATGCCGAAATTTAACATTAACAACGGTCGGGCCAATATTTTTTTCGCTCGGGCCGTGCCAGGGCAATTTTTTTTTCTGCAGATCGGGTCGGGCTCGGGCCCGGAAATTTCGGCCTGTGGAGACCTCTAGCTCCAAATGTCGGAACAAGATTTTATCATGATTACAGATATTAGAGCACCAAAAGTAGTTTAAACCTACCATAGAACTTTTAACGTGTACC
Organism: Maratus speculifer; assembly: GCA_964019185.1. NCBI lineage: Eukaryota > Metazoa > Arthropoda > Arachnida > Araneae > Salticidae > Maratus > Maratus speculifer. Next base: position 376,777,703 of record OZ025289.1, read on the forward strand.
GTATATTTAATTTAGAAATATAATGTTTTTACAATTTATATTTCCGAAAATGGCTGATGGTCTTTCTATAATACACTGCTCAAAACAATTAAAGGATATTTGAAGTTTTATATAAAATAAAGATATAAACGAAATTTTTTTTGCCGAAAATAGAAGAAGAGAATCACAAATGCAAATTTTTCTGGTTTTCAAACTGTGGAGTATGCAAATTTTGAGTTCGATGTCAAAAACGTCGCTTCAGCAGCAGCGAATGAAATTTGACTTTCAACTGGATAAAAGAGAATGAAGATAAGGATGATCGGCATTCAGTGATTGCTTTGTTTCGATGAGTACGATGTCTCAGCGAAGTCATTTGACAGATTCAGAAGCTTGGAGAATTGTTGGTAGGTTAGAAGGGGGCCAAACTCAAGCCGAAGTAGCGCAAGCCATTGGAGTGTCACAAAGTGTCATTTCCAGGATCTGGAACCGTTTTTTGGAGAGTGCATGTGCAGGCTAAAGACCAGGGCAAGGTCGTAGACGGGCAACAACGCCCAATGAAGATCGGTATTTAGCGTTAACAGCTCGGAGACACCGAAACATGAACGCTACTCTTCTCCAACAACACCTTCGCTCGGCTATAGGCACCACTATTTCAACTAAGACTGTCCGAAACCGGCTCCATGCTGTATGTCTGTATGCTCGCCGACCGATGGTATGTGTTAGATTAACATCAAGGCATCGTCGCGACCGCAGGGAGTGGGCAACCGAGCATGTCAACTGGAGGAGAAATGAATAGAGCAATATTCTGTTTTCTGACGAGTCCCGTTTTTCTGTGCATCCGGATAATAGGCGTATTTTCATCTGGAGGGACCGTGGCAGTAGGAATAATCCTGCGTTCGTGCACGAAATTGTCAGATTTGGCGGTGGAGGAGTGTTGGTGTATGGTGGCATCTCCATTGACGGGCGCACTGACCTCTACATCATTCGAGATGGAGCTCTGACTGGTCGCCGATATAGGGATGAGATCCTCAGACCCATTGTAGTCCCTTACGCTGCAGCAATCGGAGGTAACTTCATTTTAATGGACGATAACTGCAGGCCACATCGTGCAAACCTGGTGGAGGATTTCCTTTTCGAGGAAGAAATCGTTCGAATGGAATTGCCAGCGTGTTCTCCATTCATGAATCCAATCGAGCACGTTTGGGACGCTCTAGGAAGACGAATTTCTGGCCGCCAACAGCCCCCACAAACTCTCCAAGAACTGGAAAATGCTCTTCTGGAAGAGTGGGGCAGAATCCCCAACTCGTCATTTATAGCCTCATTGAGTCCATTCCTAAAAGGTGTTCAACGTTGCTGGCCGCCCGTGGAAACCATACCCCCTACTAAAAAGGATTTTCTTTGAAGAAAACGCCTTTTCTTATTCTTTTTTTCTCATATGCACAAATTGTGTTTTTTTCCTTTTGTACACAAATGCGCAATAAAATGCATTTTTTTCTGCCAAACATGTGTAATTTATTCTCATATAACCTACTATGTCTGTCGACCATGTATCAATCAGCTAAAAAGTTTTCCAGATACAAAATCCACCTAAAACTGCAATATCCTTTAATTGGTTTGAGCAGTGTATTTAGATGTAAGATCTTATCTAAATGCACTTTAATCTACTCGATAGCAACAGCATACTAAAATTACACCACGAAACAGGCATATTTGGGAACTTTTAAAACTATTGGATAATCACTCAATCAACATCGATTACACTTCCTATTGCCTAAATAGCAAACTTATTTAGCACTATCAAGTACGTTTTGTCATAGTATTTCAACCATTTAACTGATAAATATTTTTGAAAAAAAAAAGAGCTTTTAAATTATATTTATTTTTTGCGTTTTTTACAAAGTTTTTAATCCTCCATCGCCGGTTTTAAAATTTTTTGCCTAACTCAATCAGAAAAATTTCTCGGATTAAATTATGCTAAATTTACAATAAAAATTTACTGGTGAGAATTATAAATCATGATTGACAAAAACAAGTTGCCCGTAGACGTACAGGTAAATCAGGGAAGCGGCTAATGTTATCAACATTCAATTTTAGATCGTAATGTTACTAATATCGTTCAGATTTGATGCAAACCTATGCTGCAGCCCAGATTATGAAAGATTAACTGTACATTTATTCCCTCAGCCAAACTTTCTGCTTAATCTAATATAACCGGGATTATTTAAGGGGGTTTTCTTTTAGAGGTTATAAAATATATTTGCAGAGAAACTTCATAAAAAAATTGGGAAAATTAAATAAGTATCAAATCAAATAGATAAACACAGTTTTTTTTTTTTTTTTTTTTTTTTTTTTTCAAATTTTCTGAAATTTACAAGTTAATCGTTTGCAACAATTATCACGGAATGGACAGACAGACTATCTGACTAACAAAAAAAAAAAAAAAAAAAAAAGCAAAAGCTTTTCGAGCCTCCTCAGTGAACCTCCAATGATGTTTCGGTAATAAAATGATGTAATTTTGGAAATTTTAATGTTTTTGCGAATTTTCAATCCAAGTACAAAATAGGTGCATTAATTTATCTAATAAGACTAATTTATACTTTATAAAGGAAATTCTGCTGAACAGTAATTCCAAAGAAATATTAAAACTTTTATTCAAAATGTAGAGTATTTTCAAAATCAACCTTATCCAATTCTGAAACTGGAAGAAAAGAATACTATTTAATCGTATTTAATTGCTTGCTTCCTGATACAATGATACATTCGTAAAGGAAGTTTCGTGCTCAATTTCAATACTATGTTAATGACCCTGTGTATAATTCTAAATGGAGCATGGGAATAAAATATGCGCAAGGTTAGGTTAATAATATTAATAATAAGCATGCATGATCTTTTAACTTCTAGAAATCTGTACCGATAAGTATCTTTTAAACATCTAGATATTATCTGTGATAAATTGATTGTATTGTGATTGAAAGTAATGGACTTAATTGACCTTTTCTCACACTTTAAATCATTATCGCAATGAACAAAGACGATTATGCTATTAGCAGAATTCAATGAATACACCAAACCACTCGTGGGGAGTGTAATAGTCTACTTTTAATCGCCCGTTTATTATTCATGAAATAATGTGAATAGCATTAAAGAACAATGTATTAGTCGGGTTTTGTTACCATTCTTCTGCAAGCAAAATGATAAGCTTTTTAATTAATATAAGTTATTCCGACTTTAAAGTAAAACTGGTATATATTTTTTAACTGAATTAATACTTCAATTACTAATATTAAAAAGAAAGACGAACGTCTCACATCAGATTCTCAAACATCATATAGCAGTTCAGTTATAATTATTACAATCACGATATTTTTTGGAAGTATCGAAAATATATGACATTTTGATACATATCTGATATTTTTTATGTAATATCCAATATTTTAAAAATAGTTAACTTACTGAGGATTCCAAATATGTTCAAGTTTAAGATAACTTAGAAGCTAACACATTGCACTTAGCATGAAAACTTAGTAAAACAATGGTCTAAATATCTTTTCCCTTTTTTCTCACAAAAAACAAACTATACAGTTTAAAAATGTCAAGGTACTGTATTTTAAATGTGAAGCTTTTAAATATAATATTCATGGTTAATATTCGGATGATAAGTCAAATTTGGCTTGCTATAAGGTCGTAACCAGTGGAAGGGGCTACCAGACTTTGATCCACCTCCGAAATTTTTGTGGGCATGACTATAAGTATGTCATTAACTATCAGACAATATGGACAAAATTCGACAATCAATACAATCGTGATTCAAAAATCAAAATTCTACACTGGCATATCTTTCTAGTTTGGTTCAGTTTGTAGGGTAACAATTAATGCAACTTCTAAGAAATCTTTAAAGTTCATATGAATATTTTAGAATGGAACTCTGTAAAAGCAAAATATTAACACTGTTAAAATAAATTGATTACAACAGCTTGATACAAATCGTCGGAATTGTTTAAAGAAAATTCTCTAAAAATGCCATGAAACTGAGTTTAAATATCATATAGTAGTTCGTATACTACTGGGAAGAGGAAATAAGACATTTGAAAGAATACATAAATGGTGTTAAACATTAACTTGGTTGATGTTAACTTTGATACATCACCGAAAAAGTATCTTAATGAGATTATAACTTCAAAGTTTGAAGTTAGAATGGGGAGAGCTCTGAGAGATTATAATTTTATTTGAAAAAAAAAAAAAAAAAGGATTTAAAGTTTCTTTTGTAATTATATAAAATTGAAATATTTGAATTCACAATAAAATTTAATTGAACTTTTAACATTCTCCTCTATTCAGTTAATAAAAATCAAGAATAAAATAAATAAATACTAAAATTTCATGATTTTAAATTCCCAATTCAAATTATTTTTCTGGATACGGCCTTGGCTTGCTACTAATTATATTATACATTTAATTTAAGACTCGGATAGTATTTTATTCCATATATAAATCATTATTTTATTTATAATAAACTAGATCCTCCAATAATACTCAAACTATACTGCAATATATATTTATAGCCTTTGTCAGCTACAAATCCAGGTACATCAACTAAAATCTATACGTGGCTTATTTTCACTCATATTTCTTCTCCAAACTATTGATTAATCTTTTGTTTATTCTCCTGCGGGACCAACACTCATAACGAGCCCGCACGATAACGACCCTCTGCTAACAGTATTTCTTTGTGTTCTTATGTCCACGAAACTGACCACTGGTCAGTTAATCAACACCCTTGGTCTCAAAGGACCTCTAGTGTTGACCCTTGTCCGCAGGGTCAGTCCTCGCCAATGTCAAATATCAAGAGGCGTATTGAAAGAGTAATAGAGTGAAGGTAAAGGTACTTTATATATATCCTTAGAGACATGGGTAAAAGTACAACTTAGTACAGGACACAAATAACTTTTGTTTAACTATAAAGCTCTCGGAAAACTGATGACCGCAGCATTAAAATAGAAATCTAATTTATAAGTTGATTATAGGATAAACTTTAAGGCAAAAATCTATTCTCATTTTTTTTTCTGTTACAGAAAAGAACATATCGATTTAATCATATTTGTAAGAAAAATATTGACTGAATAAAAATAATAAAATATGCTAAAAATAGTCATGTGGTACAATTATAAATAAAACACCATTTAACTTGCTATCATTAATTGAGTTAAGGCTGTTCTTAAATCCAAAAACGCAACTTTAAAACATATCATTTGTATTAAGACAAATGAAACTGACACATGTTAATATTCAGACATTATGCTATTGAAAGATGTTTTCCAATTTTTTGTAAACGCAAAAGACCTTTACAAAAATATTGTCAAATTTGGCGTTCTGAGCCAAATTTAAGAATGAAAGCAGAAAAACCAGTGAGCGAAGGAAAAAAAATGTCTTGTTAGGTGATAAAAATCTCTTATAACTCGGTAGGTAATTTTTAGCAAAGTGTGTAAAAAACATTTTGATTCCATGTCGCTTCCATGGTCAGGTCAATCAATTTTATACCTTTATTTTTAAAAATTGTGTCAGAAAATTACGCGCTTGTTGAGCAGTGAACTTGATAACAATCTTAACTCAACAATGATTTATCATATAAAAAGGTTATTTAAAAAAGTTAATTAAAAATCATACGCATACGCAAACGACTGTTGTTCAGCCATAAACTAATCTAATGGCACCTTGACCTGAATGAGATTAAAATGTGAAAACACTGTGATCAAAATGCAACTCTTGAAAACTTGGACATGGAAACGAGTCATTTCAATATTCGAATTAAAATTAATGAAGTTTCACCAGTGTTCGGACCTTTTAGATGTAGTAAAAATCATACAAAAATCATTTATATCACAGCAAGAATTCCAAGAATTTCGCTATTTTTATGGAGAACAACATCTTGTGTATCATTTAGGGTCGTAGCTAAGCGGGCGCTATGGGCGGCTCATCCGCCCCTAAAATATTTTGAGCCCCCCTGGAAAAGAGTCCAAGGTCACTAAATGAATTTCTGTTCCGAAAATTCGAATGAAATTCTGTTAAAAAATCTAATTTAGTTTTGAGACCCTTTCACAATTTTGCAGGGTTACTAAATTGTAACTAAAATAAGTGCTTCGACACTCCTCCATCCTATTTGTAAATATGAAGTTAACATAATGTTTAATTTTGCACCAGTTATACACTCAAAATTTTCATCATCATCTTCTTAGCATAAAATGAAGTTATTACAACAGTTTAATAACAAACATAGTACCTACAATGTGAATATCCACTAATTTATATTTCTGCATCAGAGAAAAAGAAAAAAAAATATGAGCCCCCTACATTCTCTTGAGCCCCCCCCCCCCTTTATTGTTCACTTCTAGCTACGGCCCTGATATCATTGTTGATAAATCTTGCAGAATTCAGGTAAGTTCGAAAGCAGAACAAGATTACATAGAAAGTGTTGAAAGAATTTAATAAATTTTGATACTCTTAACCGATATGAATAACCGATACAGACATATAAAAATATTCTGTTTAGACCATATATATCTTTAAACTTTTGACCGACTCTGAACAATGTATTTAAAAATTAAAATTGAATTATATTAACCGAACTGTCGATTCTTTATCTGTATAATTTAATCAAAGAAAAAATAATTGTCAGCGCCAACAGCTAGAAACTGTTTGACGCATTGCCTTACTCTTAACATTAAAATTGTGGTGCTCTCAAGTATGATTTTTAAAGCAAATTGTATAACAGAACAGTTTTTCCATTTTCCGGTCAATGAATTGTATATCTTGATAAGTAACTGTTTTCTCAGGACGGCAGTTTCTGCTTTTCCTGCTCTGTCGCGTATAGGAACTCTGCTCAAAATGCAAACTTTGACAGAATTTACTAAAAGAACTCTCTTCAGCAAAAACCAGAAAAAAAATCGTTTACATAATCTTCTAATAAAAGAAGTTGCCGATTTGATACGTTTGTCAACAAAAATGAATCAATGTGTCTGAAAGTATTAATGTCCAATTTTATTATCATTCTTTAAGAAGAATCTTTATTATTATAAATCATAATAGTTAAATTATTCTGAATCTATTTAATTTTTAAGCTCAAATTTGAAATTTGACAAATTATGTCATTCGTGCTAGTAGCGAAGTTTTAAGGCAAACAATTTTTATTTGCTATGGTCTATAATATACATTATTTCTATCTTTCATCTAAACTTCGAACACTGCTTTTGTTAATTAATTTTTTAAAAAAACATACAAATAAAATCTTGAAATCACTAATAGCAACAATGGTTTTCTTTTAATGTTTTACTACAAATTATAGTATTTTAACCATACAAATTTACTGCTAGAACGGGTCAATTTGAATCTAATATTTTGCCTGATGCAGCGGTTCACAAACTTTATTGGTACGCGACCCACCTTTAAGTGAAAAAAAAAAAAAAAAAATTGCGACCTACCTAAATAATGTATATCAGTATGGAAATTGTTGCATGATTACTATAAGCTATCGGCTATCCTATCTTACGAAAAACGCAAATTTTCATACGAAGTATACGCTTTCAACGAAAACAATTCTTAATCCCAATGCGTGTAGATGGAATAATAATTAACACAACACACAAACTTCAAAAATAATTAAAAAACATTTAATTACTATCCAAATACAACTTTATAAACAGTGCGTTTTTTGGCACTGGTTTTACCGATGAAAGCATCTTTTTCAGCATTTAAACTTGTTATTTTCATCCTTAATTAACTTTCAACATAAAGTTTTTTCTCTCTCTTTATATATATATATATATTATATATATATATATATATTCAAAAACAGTCAAGTACAAAAAACATGTTCGCACGAGTATGTTGTGTTGGACTCCATCAAGAATTTCAACGATCATTTAGATGTTTCTGGATATTCTGCTCGTATATTTCTTCATATATGGAAATTAGGGAATTTCCCTTGAAATATTATTTGCTTGTGAAGTTGTTATATTTTTTAAACAGGTGAAATACAAAATATAGCTTTCTGACAAACTTCAATTGTTTCCGTGACCCACTAAAATATAAGCCGCGACCCACCACTGGGTCGCGACCCATAGTTTGAAAACCGCTTGCCTAGTGTATTTGAATCAGTACTCTGGTTGAAAGACACAAAATGGCTGATTAGCTGTCGACTTGGCATCAGAAATGAATTACTTGTCTCTGTCAACACTGCGTACGAGATTCAAAAATCTATTCCAAGTCGGAAATGTATCATCAAACCTTGGGGACATGAATTATGTATCAAAAAGGAGAATGGAAAAGAGCAACGCTGAATTAATGCGGGCGAGAGCAGATTAATTACACCGCACGTCAAAGAAGACCTATTAAGTACGACCACAAAAGTTCCTTTGATTTGAAGAAACAAGGAAATGACTTAGGAGAGATTTATTTCAAATATTTGAACGGAAATGAAATGGGATCATTAACAGTTTTAAAAAGTAATTTAGGATTTCGATTTGGGTGTTGGATTCCGTTTCCATTGGCGGGTTATCACTTGAATTACTGTTTGCCAAAACGATTCAGAAAGTATTTTCAAAAATTAATAGATGATGAAAGAGAATTTGAGATTATTATAAAAGTTTAGTTACTTATGAGATATATGACGACGAGAGGCATCGGCAGCTTCGTTTGATTATTGGAGGATAATTTTGAAGTTAAAGATTTTTGTGCCACTGGAGATCCAATTAATGTAATATTGTGTTTAGAGATAGAATGTGTTTATGAATCATCATTTTGATTAATAGTTGGAAAATTAACTAAAACGGTAGACGCCATTTTAATTGGAACTTTTAAATTAAATCATCAGAAGCGTGTATTTTTACAAATCATATATTCAGAAAGTTTCCAATTTGTTATTATGATATACAGATTGTTTGAATTTGTAGATTTCTAAAACTTAATACATGAGAGATTTGCCAATGGAGTATTTATCAACAGAGAATATTTTGGATGAAAATGTTACGGCGATAAACATTTTAAGTGGTCAATGAATTCGAAAGTCAAAATGTTAATAAATGTAAATCCGTTCTGAAAATCATAAACAACATAAAGTAATTCACAAAACTGCAAAAATCAAAACTGTAATGTAATCGAAATCAATTCTTTTTTTAAATCAAATTTTTGTCAATAAAAAAAAAAGGAAATATGGAGACCATTTTAAAGGGAATTCAGTTTTACTGTATTTCAATAACATGTTTTATTTTCATATTGAACTCAAATGTTATTGGATACAAACAGGGTGCAGCAGATATTTGAGAGTAGTAGGAAAACGACAGTACGGGCTCAGCCGGAGGCACGGAGGCACCGTGCCTCCGGCTGTGCCTCCTGCGGTGCCTCCGGCTGTCCCTCTTGCGGCTGTCCCACCGCCACCATCCCTCCTGGTCCCTCCTGCACCCACCATGCCACCGCCACCCTCCTGCGCCCACCGTGCGTCCCCCTCCACAAACGCCCCCTAGTGGAAAAAAAGAACATTCTATTATAACAGGATAGGTGAACAACCTTCCCTAATTAAAAATATTATGAATCACATCTCAACTCGGAATCATACTATATGATGAAGATTAAATTTATATTTGAATTTTGAACAACCATAATTTTAATGAGTATTATTAATTAAGCGAAACACTGGAAAAATCTCAGTTTTTAACCATTTTATTTAGATTTCTTCAACTACAAGATGAGATTATCAATTTAACTCAAGAAAGTTAAACATATATTTGAATTTTGCTTCATAGACATCTTAATGAGTAGTATTAATTAAGTAAAAAAAATAGAAAATATCAAGTTTTATGGAAAAAGACTGATCTCTTACGATTTTTATCAACTTAAGAGAGAAAACTTAAACATACATTTCAGTTTTTCAACAGCTATAACCTTAATGAGCATTCATAATTAAGTAAAAAAACAATGGAAAATATCGATTTATTTAGAAAAAGACTAATTTCTTACGATTTTTATCAACTGCAACATCAGTGTATCGACTTACAAGTTGAAAGTTAAACATGCATTCTAGTTTTTCAACAGCTATAATCTTAATGAGTATCGTTAAGTAAAAAACAATGGAAAATATCAAGTTTTTATAGAAAAAGACTGATTTCTTACGATTTTTTCAACTCAAACTTCAGAATATCAATTTGATAGAAAGAAATTTAAGCATGCATTCCAGTTTTGGACAACCATTTCCTCCATGAACATTATTAATTAAGCAAAACAACGGAAAATATTAAATTTTTAACTGATTTCTTCACATTTTTTTATTTTTTTTTAATATAAAATCAGAATACACAACTTAAAATAGAAATTTAAACATATTTTTTTAGTTTTTGAACAGTCGTTACCTCAAAGAATTTCGATAATTGAACAATTAACAAAGGAAACTAATGACTTTTTAACGAAAAAAAGACGAATTAAACGGATTTGGTTAACTTTTACTCTAAATGGAAATTTCATCGTACATTTATATACTAACTAAGTAGAATTTTAATGCATAAACGAACACATTTCAACAAATCTCAACACACACACACAAATTTGAAAACAACACCTGCTTCTTGTGACGTCATATTGAAACCAAAACTCATTCCTTTGAAGTCCCTCACCATGCCTTTTCACCTCCATCTCCCCCAATTTTTTACTTCAGGTAGGGAAATGGACAAAGCAATGACCTCGCATTCTTGTATATTTAGATGTCTGGGAGAAAAAAAGAGACATTTTATGCACTCCAATTTCATAACAGTTACCGCAATATCCCAAATTTTAAATTTTGGAAGACATAATCAGTATAATTAATTAAGCAAAATAATAGAAATATTATTTTTTAAGGGGTAAAGGTGAATTTAAGCGAATTTGATTAGTTTTACAATAGTCTTTTGAATCGCAACTTGGAAATTGGAAATATGGATTTCTAACAGAAGAATTAAACGTATATTTTAATTTTAACAACAAAAACTTAACAAGTATCATTAATTAAACAAAAATAAATATCAATTTTAAAGAAAAGACGAATTTGAATAATTTTACACTAGTATTTTCAAAAGCAACATTTAAATATCAATACTTATTCACATATTTCATTTATTCACTGTATTCAGTACTATATTTAATAAATTTGGATACACTTTAAGAATTTTCTAATCTATAATTAAATATTAGCTGTATATTTAATGTTACCCATGTTTTCAACATTAGTTCATAATCGTGAATTTTGTATTTTAAATACCATGTATTCAGGTTCAGTTTATTTTCACTTGAAATCATACAGAATTTTTTAACAGAGTTTGTTTTTGAAATCATTGAAGCAACTGTATTTAATATTTTTAACACCAATTTTCTAACATTTTCTAACATTGTCCGATTATACATTCTTCAGAAGTACATTTCTAAATGCTACAATCACTTTACATATCGAAAAGATATTATTGAAGCAACTGTATTTAATATTTTTAATACCAATTTTCTAAGATTTTTCAACATTTTCCGGTTATACACTTCTCAAAAGTTATTATTACGTATTCTAAACAATAGAAAATATTAATTTTAAGAATAAAAAGACGAATTTAAACAAATTTTATTAGTTTTACACTATTTTTTCTCATCTCCAACACGGATATATCAATTTTAACAGAAGAATTAAACTTATATTTTAGTTTTTAACAACAAAAATGTAATAAGTATCATTAATTAAACAAAAATAAATATCAATTTTCAAGAAAAGACAATTTTTTACACAAATTTTCAACTTTGAAATACATTTGTTTACATATATTGTTACAGTATGTTACTAAACTTAAACTTTTTAAAAAGTTTGAATGTCTTTACAAAGGGTTCATACTTATATTTTTCACGTCTTGACTGCATTCGAAATCTTACAACAAAAGTATACTTTTATTATTATTATTATTATTATTATTATTATTATTATTATTATTATTATTATTATTTTTATTATTCTAGAAAACCTAAAAAATCATTTCTTGCTGCTTTAGACACTTGACATATTAAAACTACTCTGAGATATTCTACCCATATAATTAATCAAATTAGGGCATGATTCATCTTACATTTCAAAATTTCTGAATTTTTACAATACTTATTTTCATCAAACTTTATTCTTGATCCTATATATTTTAATAGCACAGAATTTTAACATATGTTTTTACCTACTTATCAGAAAATTATTAAAATACCCAACAACATTTTCCAAATATGAATATTATCTTTACAGTTTAATAATGCAAAACATACACGAATACAAAGTTTAATTTTACAAACATTTCATATTTCAAACCAATCTATTCGAAATTTTCACACCATAAGAGCAAACATTAGACGAACTTTTTAACATCAATATTGCTTAGATCTTTTCATCATAACTTTTAACTATGATAATTATCCATTTTTAGGTTGATTGTCGAAAAACTGTAACTGAAATTACATAAACTTAATGTAAAAAAACATTTTCTCACACAATTTCTTGAAATTCAACAATGAATTGACTATTACTCCAATAATTATCTACATCAATCTCGACTCTCGATAGTATATAGATATTTCATCATTACATACTTACAACTCTTTTCAAACGTTTATCAGAAAATCAAGTTAATCAAAGTCTAGTAGTTATCACACCTGTTCCTCAGAAATATTACTATAATATGAAACAGTAAAGAAAATTAATAGATATTTAATATTTAATAACCTCATACGTGAAATTACTGCCGAATGAGAATACTAATAATCAATAAAATCAACTGTTGGACAAAAAAATAGTACAGATTACCGAAAATTCAAATCATTTTTTCTACAAAAATGACAAAAATTAACAAATGAATGACAAGTTAGAGAAATAACTAAAAAAATAATGAACATATTTACAAATTTATTAAAATCACACCTTTTTCTGGATTACAAACCACAATTTCTTGAAAAAAATTAACACCGAATTTGTAAGATTTTAATCCTAGTATTATATACACTCAATAAATATTCAAAATTAACAAAAAAATAATTTTTTAGTCTCATCAATAAGCAGAAATTCTATATTAAAAGAATATTTTCATAGTAGTACTTATAAAAATGAGAGTTTACAAACTGATTTTCATAATTTTATCACATTTAAACTTAATTTTTATACATAAAACATTATTTAATCAAATTTTATACTTTCTATTTCAGTAAAATTCAATACTTTTTTAGTTTTTAAACCAATACCACAATATTTATTTACATCAAACTTGATTCTTTACCTTTTATATTTCCACATTACACAAGTGATTTAAATACTAACTTGGAACGGGAGTTGAAGTCAATTGATTCAATTCGATTTTCATCGTATACGCATTGCCCCTACACGAAATTTCTTACTTCTATAATCATCTAATGTATTAAAACTAATCTACTCATATTTTTAATCAATTCATCAGATGTTTCATCTCGCACTTCTGAATTATCATCCACCAAGTTGCTTAAAATATAAATACTATCTTTATAGTTTTAATGTAGTATACATGACTAATCTTGAGTTTCCATCTATACTATTAATCAAATTATCATGTGTTTCATCTTACAGTTCAACAATTTCTGAATTATCATCCATCTAGTTGTTTAAAATATTAATAAAATGTTTATAGTTTTTGATTATACATAGTATGTATGAATACAATCTTCAATTTTTAACAGTTCATATTTCAAATAACCTATTTTCGAAACCAAACTATGTGAATTTTACCACAATGCTTATCATCATACAGAGATTTGCGTTTCATACTTTTTCTAAAAATTATCAGATATGTACTCCTCAGAGGAATTTCTATCATATGAATAAATGAAAAAAAATTAATTTATATTAAACGTACAACGAAATTTGATTGCAATATATATGTATTTAATAAAAATACATAAATAAGCGATTATTTATACATTAAACCTTTACTAAATATATATTTCTTGCGTTATACAGATGCTTCAACAAGATGAACCAAAACAGCAGCAAACTTCAGAAATTAATGATCTGAATGATTCATCCCTAGCACATGTAGCGATAATAAATAATACATATGTAAGTACTTATATGAAAAATACTAGAATTCGTATATGTAACGTAATTAGAGTAATATAAAATGATTTGTCTTACTGCTTACACTTTAAAAAATACCTTTTTACCTATATTGTTGAAGATAATCCTAATTGTTTGCATTTGTTTCTATTACAGATGTGTTTTATTTGCTACAAGCACTTCTTATGTAAATGGAATTTGACAGAACAAACAAAAATCCATACAGGTGAAAAACCTTACATTTGGGAAGATTACCAAATGCAGTTTTCAAGAAGATGTGAATCAAAAATGTACACATCATCATATAAAGCATCGTCAGTTATATGTAAACTTAGTGAAGATATTCAAAAATTAGTCAGATGTTTGAAGAATTTAGAAATAAAGGAAGATATTTAGACTATTTATCCATCATATTTTCATAAGTTACCACAATATCTCAAACTTAAAATTTGGAAGACATACACACAGCTGAAAAGAAATTTTGTTACCTGTGATTTCTCTAATCAGCGTGAATGTATAGATATTATTTTGCAATGTATTCTTTAAATGTTCACATAAATATTCTTTTATATACTTTTATCGTTGTGTTTATTTTTCTAAAACCTATTACATTAATGGAATACATAACATTTTAAGTGAAAGAACACTTTCACAACTTAAAAAATGTATAAGAACATACAAAATAAGCAGATGTATGAAAAAATATACAAGTTTACAGAATAATTTCAAAGTTTTCTAGAAATACAAACAAAAAATATTTACAATATAAAAAAATTACAAAAGTGAAAAGAAAAAACACAAATGTAAAACAAAAAAATCACAAAGTGAAAAACTCAAAACAAAGTTTTTGAAAAAAGAAAATTTACAACAAAAACTTTTTTTACAAAAACCAAAACTTCAAAAAATATTTTTACAAAAAAATTTTTTCAAAAAAATTTTTTACAATTTTTTTTTTTTTTTTCAAAAACATTTTTTACAAATTTTTTTTTTCAAAATAAGTTTTTACAAAAGTAAAAAATAAAAAATCACAACGTTAAAAAAATGAAAAATTTTAATTAAAAAAAGTGTAAAAAAAATTGCAAAAAAAGTTGCAAAAATTTCAAAAAAAGTTATGAAAAAAGTACCAAAAATTTTGTTCTTTGTAATACAGTATGCAATGGCGAAACCATTGTATTTGCTATTACAAAGAACAAAATTTTTGGTACTTTTTTCATAACTTTTTTTGAAATTTTTGCAACTTTTTTTGCAATTTTTTTACATTTTTTTTTAACTAAAATTTTTCATTTTTTTAACGCTGTGGTTTTTTATTTTTTACTTTTGTAAAAACTTATTTTGAAAAAAAAATTTTGTAAAAAATGTTTTTGAAAAAAAAAATTTTTTTGTAAAAAATGTTTTTGAAAAAAAATTTTTTGTAAAAATATTTTTTGAAGTTTTGGTTTTTGTAAAAAAAGTTTTTGTTGTAAATTTTCTTTTTTCAAAAACTTTGTTTTGAGTTTTTCACTTTGTGATATTTTTGTTTTACGTTTGTGTTTTTCCTTTTCACTTTTGTAATTTTTTTATATTGTAAATATTTTTTGTTTGTATTTCTAGAAAACTTTGAAATTATTCTGTAAACTTGTATATTTTTTCATACATCTGCTTATTTTGTATGTTCTTATACATTTTTTAAGTTGTGAAAGTGTTGTTTCACTTAAAATGTTATGTATTCCATTAATGTAATAGGTTTTAGAGAAATAAACACAACGATAAATGTATATAAAAGAATATTTATGTGAACATTTAAAGAATACATTGCAAAATAATATCTATACATTCACGCTGATTAGAGAAATCACGGGTAACAAAATTTCTTTTCAGCTGTGTGTATGTCTTCCAAATTTTAAGTTTGAGATATTGTGGTAACTTATGAAAATATGATGGATAAATAGTCTAAATATCTTCCTTTATGTCTAAATTCTTCAAACATCTGACTAATTTTTGAATATCTTCACTAAGTTTACATATAACTGACGATGCTTTATATGATGATGTGTGCATTTTTGATTCACATCTTCACTGTCAGAAAAATTCGTCAATATACACTAAGTTATCGTTATTTTTTCACAAATAATTTCTGTTCTCCCAGAAAACGTATTTGTTCTGTGAGTTCATTCCGAGCGTCGAAAAATGAGGAAAAGTTTCCGTTTATATCCAGCACGCATGCGCATTGGGTCTGTTAGTAATAAGTTCGAATTTATTTTTAAAATGAAAAACAAAAATATTCTGTTGATTAAAATGTCTAATTTAGTTTAAAAAGACAAAAATGTTTTCGAATTTAAAAATAAATAACAATTACTTTCTTTATTCGTTCAAAAATTCTCACAAATAGAACATCCATGTTTTTTCTCTAACATTCTACGTAATATATTTAAAATTCCCATTTTTATACTATATTAATACTAAACGTAAAAAAGACCCAGCCACAGTTTCATTAAAGATGAAATCTTTCCGAGATTAACTGCATAATTAAAAGCTTTTTAACGAAATACACCAACCCACACCCATTTGAAATGAAGGGTTCTATTTTAACGCACAATCATCATGAGCAGCCGTAGCGCCGTGGATTAGCGTTGGTCTTGTAATCCTGGGGTCCTTGGTTCGATCCCCGCCTCTTCCGCATTGATTTTTTCCAAACTTTTTTCAAGTGACAGATATTTTTCTTCTTTTGACAGAGAAAAAAATAAACAGAAAATCGTCAATATACAGACAATTTCTGGCAGCAGTTCTGCCAGTGCATTTTCTGTGAAAAGACGAAAGTTTTTTTGAGAGTGTTCTTGAAAACTGCATTTGGTAATCTTCCCAAATGTAAGGTTTTTCACCTGTATGGATTTTTGTTTGTAATGTCAAATTCCATTTACATAAGAAGTGCTTGTAGCAAATAAAACACATCTGTAATAGAAACAAATGCAAACAATTAGGATTATCTTCAACAATATAGGTAAAAAGGTATTTTTTAAAGTGTAGGCAGTAAGACAAATCATTTTATATTACTCTAATTACGTTACATATACGAATTCTAGTATTTTTCATATAAGTACTTACATACGTATTATTCATTATCGCTACATGTGCTAGGGATGAATCATTCAGATCATTAATTTCTGAAGTTTGCTGCTGTTTTGGTTCATCTTGTTGAAGCATCTGTATAACGCAAGAAATATATATTTAGTAAAGGTTTAATGTATAAATAATCGCTTATTTATTTATTTTTATTAAATACATATATATTGCAATCAAATTTCGTTGTACGTTTAATATAAATTAATTTTTTTTCACTTATTCATATGATAGAAATTCCTCTGAGGAGTACATATCTGATAATTTTTAGAAAAAGTATGAAACGCAAATCTCTGTATGATGATAAGCATTGTGGTAAAATTCACATAGTTTGGTTTCGAAAATAGGTTATTTGAAATATGAACTGTTAAAAATTGAAGATTGTATTCATACATACTATGTATAATCAAAAACTATAAACATTTTATTAATATTTTAAACAACTAGATGGATGATAATTCAGAAATTGTTGAACTGTAAGATGAAACACATGATAATTTGATTAATAGTATAGATGGAAACTCAAGATTAGTCATGTATACTACATTAAAACTATAAAGATAGTATTTATATTTTAAGCAACTTGGTGGATGATAATTCAGAAGTGCGAGATGAAACATCTGATGAATTGATTAAAAATATGAATAGATTAGTTTTAATACATTAGATGATTATAGAAGTAAGAAATTTCGTGTAGGGGCAATGCGTATACGATGAAAATCGAATTGAATCAATTGACTTCAACTCCCGTTCCAAGTTAGTATTTAACTCACTTGTGTAATGTGGAAATATAAAAGGTAAAGATTCAAGTTTGATGTAAATAAATATTGTGGTATTGGTTTAAAAACTAAAAAAGTATTGAATTTTACTGAATTAGAAAGTATAAAATTTGATTAAATAATGTTTTATGCATAAAAATTAAGTTTAAATGTGATAAAATTATGAAAATCAGTTTGTAAACTCTCATTTTTATAAGTACTACTATGAAAATATTCTTTTAATATAGAATTTCTGCTTATTGATGAGAATAAAAAATTATTTTTTTGTTAATTTTGAATATTTATTGAGTGTATGTAATACTAGGATTAAAATCTTACAAATTCGGTGTTAATTTTTTTCAAGAAATTGTGGTTTGTAATCCAGAAAAAGGTGTGATTTTAATAAATTTGTAAATATGTTCATTATTTTTTTAGTTATTTCTCTAACTTGTCATTCATTTGTTAATTTTTGTCATTTTTGTAGAAAAAATGATTTGAATTTTCGGTAATCTGTACTATTTTTTTGTCCAACAGTTGATTTTATTGATTATTAGTATTCTCATTCGGCAGTAATTTCACGTATGAGGTTATTAAATATTAAATATCTTTTAATTTTCTTTACTGTTTCATATTATAGTAATATTTCTGAGGAACAGGTGTGATAACTACTAGACTTTGATTAACTTGATTTTCTGATAAACGTTTGAAAAGAGTTGTAAGTATGTAATGATGAAATATCTATATACTATCGAGAGTCGAGATTGATGTAGATAATTATTGGAGTAATAGTCAATTCATTGTTGAATTTCAAGAAATTGTGTGAGAAAATGTTTTTCTACATTAAGTTTATGTAATTTCAGTTACAGTTTTTCGACAATCAACCTAAAAATGGATAATTATCATAGTTAAAAGTTATGATGAAAAGATCTAAGCAATATTAATGTTAAAAAGTT
This sequence comes from Maratus speculifer, assembly GCA_964019185.1. Classification (NCBI taxonomy): domain Eukaryota; kingdom Metazoa; phylum Arthropoda; class Arachnida; order Araneae; family Salticidae; genus Maratus; species Maratus speculifer. The sequence continues at coordinate 376,796,602 of OZ025289.1, forward strand.
CGTCTAATGTTTGCTCTTATGGTGTGAAAATTTCGAATAGATTGGTTTGAAATATGAAATGTTTTAAAATTAAACTTTGTATTCGTGTATGTTTTGCATTATTAAACTGTAAAGATAATATTCATATTTGGAAAATGTTGTTGGGTATTTTAATAATTTTCTGATAAGTAGATAAAAACAGATGTTAAAATTCTGTGCTATTAAAATATATAGGATCAAGAATAAAGTTTGATGAAAATAAGTATTGTAAAAATTCAGAAATTTTGAAGTGTAAGATGAATCATGCCCTAATTTGATTAATTATATGGGTAGAATATCTCAGAGTAGTTTTAATATGTCAAGTGTCTAAAGCAGCAAGAATTGATTTTTTAGGTTTTCTAGAATAATAATAATAATAATAATAATAATAATAATAATAATAATAATAATAATAATAATAAAAGTATACTTTTGCTGTAAGATTTCGAATGCAGTCAAGGCGTGAAAAATATAAGAATGAACCCTTTGTAAAGACATTCAAACTTTTTAAAAAGTTTAAGTTTAGTAACATACTGTAACAATATATGTAAACAAATGTATTTCAAAGTTCAAAATTTGTGTAAAAAATTGTCTTTTCTTGAAAATTGATATTTATTTTTGTTTAATTAATGATACTTATTACATTTTTGTTGTTAAAAACTAAAATATAAGTTTAATTCTTCTGTTAAAATTGATATATCCGTGTTGGAGATGAGAAAAAATAGTGTAAAACTAATAAAATTTGTTTAAATTCGTCTTTTTATTCTTAAAATTAATATTTTCTATTGTTTAGAATACGTAATAATAACTTTTGAGAAGTGTATAACCGGAAAATGTTAAAAAATCTTAGAAAATTGGTATTAAAAATATTAAATACAGTTGCTTCAATAATATCTTTTCGATATGTAAAGTGATTGTAGCGTTTAGAAATGTACTTCTGAAGAATGTATAATCGGACAATGTTAGAAAATGTTAGAAAATTGGTGTTAAAAATATTAAATACAGTTGCTTCAATGATTTCAAAAACAAACTCTGTTAAAAAATTCTGTATGATTTCAAGTGAAAATAAACTGAACCTGAATACATGGTATTTAAAATACAAAATTCACGATTATGAACTAATGTTGAAAACATGGGTAACATTAAATATACAGCTAATATTTAATTATAGATTAGAAAATTCTTAAAGTGTATCCAAATTTATTAAATATAGTATTGAATACAGTGAATAAATGAAATATGTGAATAAGTATTGATATTTAAATGTTGCTTTTGAAAATATTAGTGTAAAATTATTCAAATTCGTCTTTTCTTTAAAATTGATATTTATTTTTGTTTAATTAATGATACTTGTTAAGTTTTTGTTGTTAAAATTAAAATATACGTTTAATTCTTCTGTTAGAAATCCATATTTCCAATTTCCAAGTTGCGATTCAAAAGACTATTGTAAAACTAATCAAATTCGCTTAAATTCACCTTTACCCCTTAAAAAATAATATTTCTATTATTTTGCTTAATTAATTATACTGATTATGTCTTCCAAAATTTAAATTTTGGGATATTGCGGTAACTGTTATGAAATTGGAGTGCATAAAATGTCTCTTTTTTTCTCCCAGACTTCTAAATATACAAGAATGCGAGGTCATTGCTTTGTCCATTTCCCTACCTGAAGTAAAAAATTGGGGGAGATGGAGGTGAAAAGGCATGGTGAGGGACTTCAAAGGAATGAGTTTTGGTTTCAATATGACGTCACAAGAAGCAGGTGTTGTTTTCAAATTTGTGTGTGTGTGTTGAGATTCGTTGAAATGTGTTCGTTTATGCATTAAAATTCTACTTAGTTAGTATATAAAAGTACGATGAAATTTCCATTTAGAGTAAAAGTTAACCAAATCCGTTTAATTCGTCTTTTTTTCGTTAAAAAATCATTAGTTTCCTTTGTTAATTGTTCAATTATCGAAATTCTTTGAGGTAACGACTGTTCAAAAACTAAAAAAATATGTTTAAATTTCTATTTTAAGTTGTGTATTCTGATTTTATATTAAAAAAAATAAAAAAAATGTGAAGAAATCAGTTAAAAATTTAATATTTTCCGTTGTTTTGCTTAATTAATAATGTTCATGGAGGAAATGGTTGTCCAAAACTGGAATGCATGCTTAAATTTCTTTCTATCAAATTGATATTCTGAAGTTTGAGTTGAAAAAATCGTAAGAAATCAGTCTTTTTCTATAAAAACTTGATATTTTCCATTGTTTTTTTACTTAATTAACGATACTCATTAAGATTATAGCTGTTGAAAAACTAGAATGCATGTTTAACTTTCAACTTGTAAGTCGATACACTGATGTTGCTTTTGATAAAAATCGTAAGAAATCAGTCTTTTTCTATAAAAATCGATATTTTCCATTGTTTTTTACTTAATTATGAATGCTCATTAAGGTTATAGCTGTTGAAAAACTGAAATGTATGTTTAAGTTTTCTCTCTTAAGTTGATAAAAATCGTAAGAGATCAGTCTTTTTCCATAAAACTTGATATTTTCTATTGTTTTTACTTAATTAATACTACTCATTAAGATGTCTATGAAGCAAAATTCAAATATATGTTTAACTTTCTTGAGTTAAATTGATAATCTCATCTTGTAGTTGAAGAAATCTAAATAAAATGGTTAAAAACTGAGATTTTTCCAGTGTTTCGCTTAATTAATAATACTCATTAAAATTATGGTTGTTCAAAATTCAAATATAAATTTAATCTTCATCATATAGTATGATTCCGAGTTGAGATGTGATTGATAATATTTTTAATTAGGGAAGGTTGTTCACCTATCCTGTTATAATAGAATGTTCTTTTTTCCACTAGGGGGCGTTTGTGGAGGGGGATGCACGGTGGGCGCAGGAGGGTGGCGGTGGCATGGTGGGTGCAGGAGGGACCAGGAGGGATGGTGGCGGTGGGACAGCCGCAGGAGGGACAGCCGCACGAGGGACAGCCGCAGGGACAGCCGGGGGTACCGCAGGAGGCACAGCCGGAGGCACGGTGCCTCCGTGCCTCCGGCTGAGCCCGTACTGTCGTTTTCCTACTACTTTTGAGAATATATATTATAAGTGAAATAATATTCTGTAAATCACGATTACAAATCTTTTTCTGTTATTTGTGAACACGTCAGAACATACACTGTTAAAAATCTGAAACTGTTGCTGTATCGTCATTCCACCACTGTTATAGAAAATGATTATTTCACTGTATTATGGAGCATTCTCATTTGTCAAAATAGAGATATCCTATAAAAGTGGTGAGGTGACGATGCAGCAAAAGTTCCAAATTTTTAAAAATGTAAATTAACTGAGTAAATGAAAGAAGCATGCTGTCCTTGTGCCATTTTCTGAAAAATCCTTGGTTTTAGAGATGCAGCATTCTTGAAACTCCGCCGGTCATTAGTTATTAGTTCCGCCGGTCAGTAAGGAGCAAACGGAAAACTGCCAGGTTTGATGCGGCAATTCTTTCATACAGGAAGTATTGTCGGTGATATGACACCATCAACAGTGTTGAATTCAGACACTTTTCTCCGGGAGGAACTTCAGTAGCTCCGGGGGGGGAGGGAAACATGACAGAGTTCCGGGAGGGAAATTGCACGTTTCGACTCTGAAAACCCCAAATCTTAAATTTTCCGGGGGGAGGGACATTTCCTTGCTCCGGGAGGAATATCCCCCCAGGCCACCCCCTGAATTCAACACTGATTATTGAAAGTTTTATACCATTGATCTCCAGCAGTGTCCTTTTTATATATATTCATTCCAAAAAAAGGTAATAAAAGTTCGCACCTACCTCTCAGGAGCTGGTTGCCGTGTATCCAGATAGGTAACTGCAGAATTAAATGACTCAACAACACAAGGGAGACACAGTGACACTGATTTCACTATCTTAAATAAATTTAATCACACTGCACACTTCTAAAAATAAACTTAAACAAAAATTAGATTAATTGAAACATATTTAAAAAACATATTTGTGAAGCTGTTTCGCTTTCACAATTTAGATGATTGAAATATTTTAGCCAGCCGTAACAATTGGCTTGGCATGATAAAAGCTGCTCACAACAGCGCAACAACGAAAAAAGTCTAAGATATAAAAAATTGAGTTCGATACATAATAGAAAAATGATGATTATGCTGTTTTATTGTCTCTGGGCTATAATATGATGTCCGGCGTGCAGATAATACTTCCTGCATGGTGCTGTCACCTGTTGCCTGATTTGAGACGTAATCTAAACGGATTATCGCATCTTCACTGTTTAACAGTCATATTTTGAACATGACACACAGATTTAAATATGATAAATAAACACGATGAGAAAAAAACAGATGAATTGCGTTGCATGCCTCACTTGAAATTAAAATATAATTTATTCTAGTCATAACGATTTCACACAAAACAGGAATTTCCATTTGTCTAACTTGAAATTCTGTACGGGAAATCCAACACCCCTACTTTTTGTGTGAAATTGATGATTCGGATAACTGCAATTCTTTATGCAAGTGTTCGAAATGAGGCTTTGGAAGGGGCTTTGTCATAATGTCCGCTAACATCAACTTCGACGGACAGTACGTTAATTTAACTACGCCAGTTTCGCGTAAATGCTTGATGTGGTGATATTTCACTTCTATGTGTTTCGTACGCGATTGAGATTTTTCATTTTCTGTCAGCTTGATCGCTGATATATTGTCCTCGTAAACAGTTATCGGTAGTTGTTGTTCCAATTCTAGATCTGTAAGTAAGTTTAGCAACCACTTAAGCTCCTGAGCGGCGTTAAAAATGGATATATATTCTGATTCCGCAGTTGAAAGCGCTACACATGATTGTTTTCGAGAAAGCCAGGTTAAAATATTTTTACCAAGTCTAAAAATGTTTTCGGTGGTGGACTTTCTGTCCATCCTATCGTTTGCGAAGTCCGCATTGCTGTATATAGTCAATATTGGTGGTTTAGAGTTGTCTATGATAAATTTTTGATCTTTAGTGGTCAGAAGATATCTTATCAGTTTCTCTATGGCTTCCCAGTCAACTTCTCTCGGTGACTCGTTCCTCCTCCCCAGAATATTTACTATGGAAGCAATGTCGGGTCTGGTTAGAGTAGCAATGTACAGTAACCCCCCTACTGCCTTTCTGTATCTCGTGTTATCCTCCATAGGTTTCCCGTTTGGGTCTAAGCTGAAATACTTTGTGTTCATTGGGGTGTATGTCGGCTTACTGTTGATCAAATTAAATTTTTCTGCAATTTCTATTATTTTATGTGTTTGATCTAGCTCCAAACTACCGTTTTCGGTTTCTCTTATATTTATTCCCAAATACTGCGTCACTTTTCCCAAGTTTTTAATTTCATATTCGCGGGAAAGTTCGGTGTAAACTTCGTGTGTAATTTCCTCATCCCCTGCTACAAGAATGTCGTCGACATACACTATTATAAACGCGATCCTTTTGTTTTTGATTCTCTTATACATGCACTGGTCCGATACGCATTGTTCAAATTCCAATTTTTTTAGTGATTTACTTATTTTTAGATTCCAAGCTCTAGCGGCTTGTTTGAGACCGTAAATAGCCTAGTTAAGCAAGCATACTTTGTCTTCCTGACCTTTCTCTACGTATCCCTCCGTCTGGGACATATAGACCTCTTCCTCTAAGTCGCCATGCAGGAAAGCGGTTTTTATGTCAAGGTGAGTAATTCTTAAATTTTTGTATACTGCGGCGTTTAGGAACGCTCTCAATGTTGTGTGTGATACGACCGGTGCGTAGGTCTCATCGTAATCATTTCCGTATTTTTGTGAGAACCCTTTGGCTACTAGCCTAGCCTTAAATCTTTCTATGGTTCCGTCCACGTTTCGTTTCGCTTTAAACGTCCATTTATTGCCTATTACGAGTTTCCCGGAAGGAGGTTTGACTAATTTCCATGTTTTGTTTTGCTTTAAAGATTCAATCTCTTCTTTAGCGGCCTCAATCCATTTATTTTTAATTTGGGCATCTTCAATGTTTTGTAATTCATCCCACGTCTTGGGTTCTTGTACGCGACACATGTTCGCACTTATCCCAAACCTATCGGGCGGTACACCTCTATTGCTTCTCTGAGATCTGCGAGGCTCGTTAGAATTGTTTTCCGGAATCTTAATTTTGTTTTCATCATCATCGCTTAAATCCACTCTAACTGTTTCGGTGGGAGTTTGTTCATCGTTTAGGTTTTCGCTAATATTGCTCGTTCCGTTCTCAATGAATTTCACTGTTCGCGATATTAGAACATTATTTCCGCCGGTAAATATCCTGTAACCCTTGCTACGATTGTTGTAACCTAACAAAATTCCTTCTATCGCCTTTTCATCAAATTTGGATCGTTTCTGTTTATCCACATACGCATATGCTTTGCATCCGAACGTTCTAATATTCGATAAGTTTGGTTTCCTACCGTTCCACAATTCGAAAGGGGTCCTACAATTTTCGTTTGCCTTTGTGGGTAAGCGGTTAATTAGGTAGTTCGCGGTTAGTACGGATTCACCCCAAAAATGTTTTGGCAAATTCGCATCCGATAGCATCGTACGTGCCATTTCAACTATAGTCCGATTTTTGCGCTCCGCCACACCATTTTGCTGGCTGGAATATGGGACGCTTAATTGGCGTTCTATCCCGTTTTCTATCAGAAAAATTTCAAAATTGTCTCCAAGATATTCTTGGATCTGATTGCCTTAATCATTTTCCCGAATTTATTTTTAGTTAGTGCTATGTATTCCGTTAGTTTTGTTATAGCTTCAGATTTGTGCGATATCAAATAGATCATTGTGAATCGGCTATAGTCGTCAGTAAAAATTATAAAATACCTTTTTCCACTGAGTGTTTGTGTGTTCATAGGCCCGCATATGTCTGTGTGTATTAGGTTTAACACCTCTTTGGATCTGTTTGTGGCTATTTTGGGGTAAGGCGCACTCGCCAGTTTGCCCTGTATACATTTGGTGCAAATGGTTTCGTGCTTGCAGTCGTTTATTTCTATGCCCTCGACAAGCACATTTTTGATAAGTGATCTGATTGCATCATAATTTTTATGGCCTAACCTGTTATGCCACATGGATATGCAATTTTTATTGCTGCAATTAGTTTGTGTTTGGGTTCGAGTGCTATATCCATAGTCGTCTTTGGGTCCTAACTCGTACAAATTATCATTTAATTTGGCGGTCAAGATAATATTATCATCCTTGACAAACATGCATGATTGTTTTTCAAAAATTACTTTAATATTATTTTCTGTAGCCTTTTTAACCGATAGTAAATTGCTTTGCAGCTCGGGGCAGTATAAAACATCCTTAAGTGTGATGCTGTGTTGTGCGTCCGTTTTTAAATTTACGTCGCCCACGCCTTGAGAATTTAATCTTTTCCCGTTGGCTATAGTTATATTCCCGAAATTTCCTGGTGTGAATGTTATAAAATTTTCTCTCACGGATGACACATGTCTCGTGCATCCTGAATCAACAATATAAGTGTAGGGGTCTGTTGTCTGTGTTCTATTGACTAGTGTTGTGTCGGTTTCAGACTCGTTTTCCACTGGGGGAGGAGAAACATTAGAATTATTCGTTCTGCTTTCAAAGCAGTAGTTGGAAGTGTCATGTTTATCGTCACTTTTATTTTTATAGTTATTGTTGTGACTTTAGAAGTTCTGGCCATTATTATAGTTTTTGGATCTGTATTATCGTTTTTATAATTATTTGTCTTCTGTTTATTTTTCAACAGAAAACAATCGCGCATTACATGGTTGTCGTGATGGCAATGCTAATAGTACTTTTTGTACTTGTTCGTCTTATTTGTCGCTTTGTATGCGACATTTGAATTTTTGTTATGCGTTCTATGCGTGTACTCATCGATGAGTTTATTTTTAACAAGCTCAAGGTTTAATGTAGCTTCATCTCTCGCCTCAAGGCTTGTAATAAGAGGCGAATAGGATGGGGGCAGTGAGCAAAGCATGATGGCAACGATATGCGATTCATTGATATTCTCTCCTATTGCGTAGAGATTCGACTTAATAGTTAATATGTTGTTGATATGCTCAATTAAATTGCCCCCTTCGCCTAATTTTTGCGAATATAGCTGCCTGAGCAGAAATAATTTTGAACTTAAGTTATTTCGCTGGTGAGTGTTTTTAAGTTTGTCCCAAATTTGCTTGGGTGTTTGTAAATCTTTTACGTAAACAATTTGGGAGTCATCTATACAAAGGTTGATGATGGCCTTAGCCTTGTTACTGTTTTTAGATACGCAGCATCTGCATCCGTGGGGGGGGGGGGTGTCTTCGAGCACATAGCTGAACAAGCCATCTTTTGTTAGTAAATTTTCCAATTTGAAGCTTCAGTTGTAATAATTTCCATTATTGAGCTTTTCAATATTTAAAAGATCTTTTGACACGGCCATAGTGGCTTTTATTATATACTAGTAGATCGAACCCGGGCTTCCCGGGTTACATAGCAAAGATAAAAAGCATTTTTTTAAATTTAAAACTTTAATGAATTTTCTACATGTAATATGCGTTTTAGATTGCTAACTGACTCCAAATAGCATTTTTAACCCTTTAACTCCTTGAAGGGGGTGAGATAAAATATATCCCACTTAATTTTAATTGCAAAACACCATATTGACGCCAGTAATTTGGAATAGCAATTTTATTTTTGTCAAATACGTGAAGAAACGCTTTTAAATATTTTGAAACATATATTTTTTTTTAATTCTGGATTTTTAGCATTTTAAGAATAGACGTGCTTTTTCCTTCAAAGGGTTAAGTATCTTACAGATTTTTTCATTCACGTTTCATTCATAAATTAATAACTGTGAAAAGTATTGGTATGAAGATTTGTATTTGATAACTTTACATAATTTGGTACTTCTAGGTTATTCCGTCGACCAAAAATTTTTCGCCAGATTATAAGATTAAATGCCAATAATGGATGATTGTGAATGTCACATTAAACACGATACACATTTTTAAAACGCCATCAAGTGGTTTTAAATTAACTTTTTAACTGTATTTTTATTCATGTGTTACTAATTTATCTGTTCTTTCGTTATGTAAAATGAAGATTCTGTCAACAAATGTAACTTGGCTATTAGTTTGGCGATTTTTATAATTTGGCGAAAATGGTCGATGGAATAACCTAGTAGTACCCATAATTTTTATCTTATACAATTAAAAAAAATTAACATTAATCTCAATATTATATTAAATCAATCTTTGAATTAAAATATTACATATCGGAAAAACATGGTTAGGCTAACATGGTTAGGTTAAAGAGTTAAATGAAAAATATTAATTATGGAATCAAATAAAGCAATGAATTTTTTCAAAAGTCACATTTCCGTATTAGACGCATACCGGAAATTATTAGCCAAAGATTTCGTTACGGCAGCAATTTTGTTTCTGGTCATTTCAGTGCTTCGAGCACGTAATTCAATCACATGTCTGTTAAATTTGTATTTATTTATTTTATTTTATTTTATTATTTATAAAGTAAATTTTAATTTTGCTATAGTATATTAGCCGAAAACAAATCCCAACTCTTTATATTTTTCTAAGGACAAATAGATTAATCTATCGTAATCGAGTTTCACTCGGTAGAGATAAATTTAAAAATAACTCGCACTTGTTTTTTTTTTTTTTTTTTTTTTTTTTTTTTTGGAACCATATCCAATCAGTAAATTGAAATACAATTTTCAAACAAATTCAAATACAATTTTTAAACAAATTCAAAATATTTTCATTTTTTTTCTTATTTGGCTTTGTAAAATTTTAAGTTGCTTGATTACATGTTGAATTTGTGATTTTTAATAATTTAATCTGCGTTTTTAACCATTCTTTTATTTTATTACTCAACCAATTTTAATTTTATAATGTAAAATTATAGTTTTCTATCAAATTGCATTTGAAAGTAGATTTCTTTTCCTATATGATGTAATAAAAATTGAAAATGTGCGATGTTTAGATTAAAAAATTGCAAAAAGTCATTTATCCTGAAATGTAGTCATTCGTAAAATAACGGCAGTAAAACACGGACACATTTGTTTGTTACAATATAGATTTTGCGCATATGAAAAATCGGTACTACTTGATTATCCCATCGACCATTTTCGTCAAATTAAAAAAATCTCCAAAATAATAGCCAAATTATATATGTTGACATATTTTTTATTTTTAATAAAGAAAAAACAAATTAATTAGTAAAACATGAATAAAAATACAAATAAAAAGTGGTATTAAACACCTCTTGATGACATTTTAAACATGTGTATCGTGTTTAATATCATTGAATATGACATTCACAAATCATCCATTTTTGGCATTCAATCTTATAATTTGGCGGTAGTTTTTTGGTCGATGGGATAACCAAGTAGTACCGAAAACTTTTACGCGCATGCTAAAATGTTAAAGGTAAAAAAAATGATTGCACGTACATTTTTTTTTTCAAAAAAGTTTGCTTCAAAGTTAACTCTATGAAAAATTTAAAATTCGTTTTATAAATTAAAATTCACAACACAAATTAAAAGAATAAACATTGCACTCCGTCACTTCAACGTGCAAAGAAAATGCTGTATTTTCCGTGAAATACGCAAACCTTGATTTTTACAAATCATGCCAAACCAAATTTTCAATTACATTTTAAACATTGGATATTGGCAAATTATGAAACTTCATTTCGTCTTTTATATTCTATTTCATATCAATTTTCTATATGAAAATGTACTTTTTTTTTCTTTTCTGAAAATACATTTAGAAAATAAAAATGGTTCTAAAAATAAAGTAAAAAATAAATAACATAAAAAAATATTTATTCCAAGAAGAAAGAAAAATTAAATAATTTTGTTTTGCATTTTCCTTCTGGTAAAATTGACAAGTAACAAAAAAAAAAAAAAAAAAAAAAAAAAAAATCTAAAAATGTCGTCTGCTTTTGAAAGTTTAACTGAAATTTATAAAAAAAAATACATTAAGCGAATAATGTTATTTTAATATAATTACAATTGAATGTCTCAAACAATTGGACAAAAATTTGGGGAACTGGACATTACTTTAAACCTGGAATTATTGCCAAGATCGTCTTTGTTTGTTTGCTATCTCGGCGAAAAAAATCTCTATTTCTTCTTTTTATTTATGGCTATTTTTCCTTTACTTTGCACAGAAATCCGTACTCAGGTTGCCACCTCTAGAAAAATTAAATTAAAAACTACAAAAAAATTAATATCTCAAAAACAAATTAAGATACAGTTTTCAAACAAATTGCATTTAAAAGTACATATTTTTCCCTACACAACGGTGTAAAGATTGAAAATGTGCGATGTCTAAGAGTTAAAAAATTTACAGTAATGAAAATTGCAAAAGTTAAATTTCATCAGAAAGTGTTGCCATTCTAAAAATGACGTATGCGTTACGCACAGATACGTTTGGCCTTTATAATATAGATATATATTTTTTTCTTTTTCTTAATAAACGTATCAGTTTTTTTTCAAAATATACTATGTCACTATGTTAGTATTGGAATTCTTTATATATATATATTACATTTCACAATTTTATAATTTATCAATTGTATTCAATTATAAACATTTATTTCTTTTTCTTTTCTTTTCATAAAGCAAAATATAAATAATGGGACACTATTGTGCTGGTTTTATTTTTCTAGCTCATCAGTCTCATAATCTGAAAGTTTTATACCATTGATCTCCAGCAGTGTGCTTTTTATATATATTCATTCCAAAAAAAGGCAATAAAAGTTCGCACCTACCTCTCAGGAGCTGGTTGCCGTGTATCCAGATAGGTAACTGCAGAATTAAATGACTCAAAAACACAAGGGAGACACAGTGACACTGATTTCACTATCTTGAATAAATTTAATCACACTGCACACTTCTAAAAATAAACTTAAACAAAAATTAGATTAACTGAAACATATTTAAAAAACATATTTGTGAAGCTGTTTCGCTTTCACAATTTAGATGATTGAAATATTTCAGCCAGCCGTAACAATTGGCTTGGCATGATAAAAGCTGCTCACAACAGCGCAACAACGAAAAAAGTCTAAGATATAAAAAATTGAGTTCGATACATAATAGAAAAATGATGATTATGCTGTTTTATTGTCTCTGGGCTATAATATGATGTCCGGCGTGCAGACAATACTTGCCTGCATGGTGCTGTCACCTGTTGCCTGATTTGAGAAGTAATCTAAACGGATTATCGCATCTTCACTGTTTCACAGTCATATTTTGAACTTGACACACAGATTTAAATATGATAAATAAACATGATGAGAAAAAAAAAACAGATGAATTGCGTTGCATGCCTCACTTGAAATTAAAATATAATTTATTCTAGTCATAACGATTTCACACAAAACAGGAATTTCCATTTGTCTAACTTGAAATTCTTTACGGGAAATCCAACAATTATCAAGATGCCGGAATGGTCATTTATGTCAATGAAAATCCTAGGAATTCGACAAGGGAATTCAATTGGGAGTTCCAAGTTAATGAAGTCCCATTCTATGTTTCATTCGTGAGAACATTCGTTAGCGGTCGAATTGAAAACGGTCGAAAATCCGACCTCTTTTCAATTTGACCGCTCGGTTGATGAAAAGAGGATAGTTGTGGTACGAGAGAGATAACCGCTCGACCAGAACCAAACTCCTCCTTAACTATCTGAAAGAAGTGGGTCCATAAATGCTGCTGCTTTCATTAGATGAGAAAAGTTTTCTCCAGATCCAAAAAAAGAGCACCAAAAGGTCGGTTTCGATGTAAAATCCAACCGCCATGTAAAGAAAATTTCGAGCCTAAAGTAATTATTCTGGAGCGTCATGAGCATCGAAAACAACTCGATGTTTCAGCATTTCTTTCTTCAACGTACCAGAAACAACGCCATTCTTTGTAGCGACTGTAGCGAGGTGTAAAAGCTCTGGATTATTTATGTAAGATGTGGGAGAACATCTCTTTACAACAAAACTTTGCAACACCCCATACAATCCATACAATCCAATAATGGATGGTCCAAAACTTTCATGACCATGTCATCCTCAGCTTGTTGCCTCCCAGATTCTCAAGTATTAATTAATCCTCTACGTATGAGACATGGTTAAAAATGCTTACAGTAGGCATCCACACATCATTAGCAGTTCTCAGAGCAGCCATCTGTATTCAGTGGTAAGTATTCCTAACACACATCTGATTATTATTTTCAGTTGGGTTTCGTCAACATGCAGATGCGTAAATTCATCAGCGTTTTGAAAAGCCATAAATGGCATTAGAATGGTGCATGCACGATGTAAATTGCCGGTATAAAACATTTGCAAAAATAATCATTTTTAAAGAACCAACGATAACTCAAAAAAAAAAAGAGAGAAAAACATTTATTTGAATTAGCAGTTTTTAATATGACCATTTTCGCAGACAATAACGCATTGCATGCGTGAAATTGTTTATTGCAAAGCCGAACGTAATTTTGCTGAAGGAATCTGTACAATTTCACGTTTTATGAATCGTTCAATTCTGACTATTTTTTTTATTATTATTTGATGTGTACACCTTAGATTTCAAATAATCTTAGAACCAGATATCCATTGGAGCGAAGTCTTGGGATCTTGATGGCCACAAAACTACAAAGTTAAGCTGGATGATTCTATCATCAAAGTGCTGTTGCAGCATTTATTAACAGATGAGGCGATATGTGAAGGAGCACCGTCTTGCATGCATACAATATCATTAACGATATTCCGCTGCCGAAATTCTGGAACAATGTAATTTTGCAACATTGTTGTATGCTGAGAACTCATGATGCAGCACGTTTACATACTGTGGAAGTGACCTCCTTGAAAAAGTACAGACCAAGAAAGAATGTGTTTACGATGCCGTACCACACAATCACTTTTGCTTCGTGTGAAAGCATTGGTGTTACATGGTGAGGATTTTCCTCAGCCCAGTGAACGCATTTCTTTCGGTTTATGTTCTTAGTTAAAATGACATGTTCCGCATCCGTCCAAAATATTCGCAATGGCCATCTGTTTCCATCATATCTGATAAGAAAATAGCTTTTAAAGTCCAAACGCTGTTGCTCATCTCCAAGTTGCAACAATTGGACGCACTGGAATCGATACCACAAAATAAAATTCAGAATCTTGAGGATATACCAAAAATACCAGCCCGAATTTTCGTTACATCCAAATATCATGCAACACTTCGTGCAGTATGCTATGGATCTACAGTAATCCTGCCATGCAATTTCGCGACATCCGCAACAATCTGTTTCTATTCCGGTTCAACAGGAACAGATTATCGTCCGGATCGTGATCGATAGCATGCACATCAAGTTTCTTCAATTTTTTTCACCAAATCAAGGACAGTTTGTACGGAACATTGGTCTCCTCGTAATTTATGATTTTAGCAATAAACTCGCACTGCTTTGGCTGCTTTTTTTCCCGTTTAGATAAAACAGCTTTATCAATCCACCTCGTTGTTTTATTGTATCATCTTGTTGGCCCGTACGAACAACTGATTGAAGAAACAACCTTCCAACACTGTTTATTAAAATTTTTCTTCACGCAATTTGCATAAGGTGTTTTGTGATTGGTGCTTCTACTATCTATTCCTGTGCATGTGAATTATGCATAGTGCGTCAGTTCATCTTATCTTTGAACTGTCACTGGTTCTTTACAATTCTCTTTTTTGCAAATGTTTTATGCCTTTGTGACAACCCTAATTATCACTTGATGTGCTTGATTTTTCGTAAGATGCGAAGGCCCAAATAAACACTGGATACACCATGAGGTATGAAAGCAGGACTTGCTCCTGAATTGGAGTTCTTTTAACTTGCGTCTGGCTGACTTCACTATCGTACTGGAGGAACACGTTTTCGAAATGCAAAGAACGAAGGAGTGACTGCAAGAAATGTTTTTCAGCAGCAGATTTTTTTTTTACTTGATTTGTTTTAAAATGCGTGTTTTGAGTTGAGGTTTGTGTACATACACTCAAGAGCCAAAACATTATGACTACCCCTACATTTTGCAATGAACTCGCCTGGATGACGTGGAAGGCACGTGATCTGGTGGAAGTGGTATTTAACTGCTGCGGGAGAGTCTGAAGAATCATTCTTTAACTTACTTTTATGTGTAATGGGAAAGGCTGCAGATCTAAGAGACTTTGATAGAGGGCAGATTGTAATGGCTCAAAGGCTCGGAACAAGTATTTCCGAAACTGCACGACTTGTGGGTTGTTCGCGATCTACAGTTGTTAGTATGTATGCAAAGTGGATGAATGACGGTGAAACCAGCAGTAGACGACATGGTGTTGGACGTCCACACGCTATCAAAAAAAAAAAAAAGATCGTCGGAGACTGTCTCGCATGGTGAAGAAAAACCAGAGCCAGACAGTGGCTCAGCTGACAGCCCAATACAATGCAGGGCCAAGTAGAATAGTATCGGAGCTGTTCAGCGGACACTGTTGGATATTAGGCTACGCAGCAAACGTCCAACTCGTGTGCCTTTGCTGACCAAGCGTCATCGCCAACTGCGCCTGTGCTGGGCCCTGGAACATCGCGACTAGTCTATGTATCAGTGGGAGAGAATTCCCTGGTCAGATGAATCACGGTTTGCAGTTCATCACGCCAATGGCCGTGTCAGGATACGCCGTCTTTCAGGCGAACAGTTGCTCCCTCAATGCACTGTAGGTCATACACAGGCCGGTGGTGGCGGT
Organism: Maratus speculifer; assembly: GCA_964019185.1. NCBI lineage: Eukaryota > Metazoa > Arthropoda > Arachnida > Araneae > Salticidae > Maratus > Maratus speculifer. Next base: position 376,812,359 of record OZ025289.1, read on the forward strand.
ATTATGCTTTGGGTGACGTTCTCTTGGGTGTCAATGGGATCCGTGGTTGTGGTAGAGCAGACCATGAATTCTACAGGGTATCTGAACATCATTGAGGACCAGTATCACCCTTACACGGCCTCTGTTTTTCCAGCCAGAAATGGAATGCTCCAACAGGATAACGCCCCGTGTCACACGGCTAAAATTGTGTTTGAGTGGTTCCAGGAACATGATACTGAATTCCAGTTAATGTCCTGGCCGCCTAACTCACCGGATCTTAATCCGATAGAACACATTTGGGATTTCATGGGACGGCAGCTCAGAGTTCATAGACCAACAATTCGCAATACCTCGGATTTGTGTGACCGTTGCTTAAACATCTGTTACAATCTGTCTTCGGCCATCTACCAAGGACTTGTGGTATCCATGCCAAGGCGGGTTGAAGCTGTGTTGCGCGCCAAAGAGGGGACTACTCGTTATTGACAGATGGTCATAATGTTTTGGCTCTTGAGTGTATATTAAAAAAAAAGTAATAATTTGTTTTAGATTGATGCATATTACATTACATATAGGTAGGGCTGTCCAACGCGACGCCCAAGGGCGATTTCCTGTTTTAAACATTTTAGAGGAAAAATACATTATAAAATGCTTTTTTTTTCAAATCATTAATATTTTATGAGAGATAATTTTTAAAGCCTGTATTTGGCATGTTGTTGGCTTGCCGTTGCAAATTAAAAAACAAAAACATACTTTAAAAATTTAATCATGCATTTTTTTTTCTTTTTTTTTAGTTATGGTTTATATAGTAATTATGATACTTAAATTTCTTAATAACTGTAAATGGCCCTTTTTAATACTTAAGAAGTAAGAAAAAAATAAACGTTATCTGTCCCACTCCCCTTTGAAGATACATGTGCATGAAAGTTTAGCTTTTTTTCATCTTTACAGTTGTCACATTGGCCCAATGGCTGTTTTATATCAAGGATAAGAGGGCTTATTTTTTTTATTGACTTTTGAAATTTTAGAGGGGATTTTTTCCCGTTTTTTCTATAATTTTGCTTAGAAAACTAGTCGTTGGGGGCCACCGTAATACTTACCCATCATGGATATGTATATGGAAATAAAACATGTGAAACTATTTATACAATGCATTGCAATTCATAAACAAAATTTAAATATTGTTAATATACAAAGTAATGCTATATTAAAAAACTGCTGATGTACCAATTTCGACAAATTATATAAAACGCCAAACTACTCAAGTAGTACCGAACTGCCTAAAAGAAACATCCATATAACTCCAAAAATAATAATTCTATTAACTAACAATTAACTGCGTCGGATTAAACGTCTCATTTCCAATTAAAATATACTCCTGAATTGAAATTTGAATGAAATACAGGGTCACGAAAAATCGAAGAATGTGGAAAACAAGATTACAAATATCTCGGCAACTAATTATTCGATTGGCTTCGTTCTATATGCAAAATGTGTGTTATTTTATTGCCTTTTACGCCCATTCCTTAGAACAAAAAAATTCGAAAATTTTTATGTACCTTTCATCAGAACGAATTTTTCGAGAGTCCGAAAAAAATAGTTCCGGATAATCGAGGTTGCTGATATTAAATAGGGTTCGTCCCATTCTTACATACTAACTACATACAAAATTTCAAGTCTCTATCTCAATTTGTTCGGGAGATAGAGCGTTTACAGACAGACTGACAGACAGACAGACAGACAGACAGACAGACGGACGGCAAAATTTTTTTTCTAAAAATATGTTTTTCGGAATCTCCACTGCCTAAAACGTGTAAATCCGTCAAAAAAAATTTTCGATTTTCAAAACGATTGCAAGACTTACCCTATACTACGTATGATGGGTAAGTAAAATGATAAACAGGGCAGAATTATTTCCATTTATGAAAGCACTTCCGGGCTATCGCTCTGAAACAATCTACATGGTTTGGTCACTATCATGCTTGTCTGTTTTTGTACTTTTCAGAAACTAATCCCTGCCTTCAAAATAAATCAAACCGTATTTTCACATCCTAGAAGAAACCTAGCAATGGCTTTGATTTTTATATTTATTTATTTGTTGTTATTGATATTATAGATGCGATTGAAATTTCTGACGCTTGACCCTACAAACATTGTTGATTTAGACTTCTTATATTTAAAAAAAAAAAAAATAAAAAAAAAATAAAAAAAAAATAAAAAAAAATGTATAATATTAAATTTAATGCGCGCAACTTCAAGCGCTGTACGATTAATTTGCATTACATTAAGAGTGCTTGTATACTAATATTATCGATAACATCGCCACGTGTTTTCAGTCACGTACATAATGGCACCCTTCATTGAGAGCCAAGAGCCAAGATGCACCCCTGGTTACTGAAAGGTTGGACAGGCCTGCATATAGGTATAGATTAGGATTGAATGCCACGATATTACACCGCTACTTTTAGTCATACGTGTATCGTTCCAAAGTCATTTATGGTTTTCAATGCTAAGAGGAAAAAAAGTGTTGCTGTTCGAAAATTTAGAATTTTTTTTTTCTTATAACCATAATCGTGACGGCTCTATTCTTTTAAGTTATCACGCTCTCAAGTGCATACTTTTAAATAACTAAATCTGTAATTTCTTTTCGATTGGCTGAGTAGTTAAGCCGCTAGGGATAGATATATCGAAGAAGTTTTTTTTTTCCTAGGAATTCTTTTTATTTCAGGAATTTGTTCTATGCGTACCCTGATACGTAATGTAATATTATGTGAATATTTTAATATTTGATACAATTTATAAATTATCCGCTAACAATTCTTACAATCAAAGAAGTTTTATTGCAGTTGGTAATTTTATTAAATATACTAATGCATTTTGATGCAATTAGAAGTATTTATTAAAATATTTTGAATCAGTTTATTTTACTTTAATCCGCAAACCGAAAATTCATTCTAGATACCAAATGCTAAATAACCTTTTAAGAATCAGATGAAAGCTTATAGCAAACGTAACGATGAATTTTGATAATCTGCATGAAGAAAGCAATTATATTTTTGTCTAAAGTGTTATACAGGATCAGCAATATTAATTATACTTTGTTAATATTTTTCAGCTTTTTCTAGTTTATAACTACAAGAAAGATCTACATGCCAGGTGCTTATTCATTAAAGCTGTTCCTAAATTCAAATGGTTGCTGTCTAACTGAATTCCGAATTCATTTTGATTATCGGGAATGCATAAAATTAATATTAAATATGGCCAGTATCCTAATTCAGAAACTAAGAAATTGGACAGCGTTATACGTTGTAAAGAGAAGCAGAAGAGAGACGGATCTGTCTAAAAATGATGTCGAATTTGGGGGTTTGAAAAAAATATCTGGATGCGACAGCACGATAAATTTCGTCATGAGGCAGTAATTGCTTTTAATACAACATGTATAATAAATGTATGGAAAAGTAACAATCAGTATAATATTCTAAATCACTTGAAAGGCCTGCCTGTAAATTTCATACTTTTAAGTTTAAAAAAGTTTTACGTTGATTAATAGATTTTTTTTAACTATTTAGAAAATAGTTTTTGGGAAATCTGAAATACATCTGAATCTTTTTATTCGTTGAATTCCGCAACTTATTTGATTCGTTTTCTGATTGGTCTTAGTTTATTGTCCAAAAATGGAATAGTTCAGTTTTTTATTTTATTCGTTTTCTGATTAGTCCAAGTTCAATGTACAAAAATGGAATATTTCTGCTGCCACAATGACAAAAAAAGTTATAAAAGCTTTAAAAAAAAAATTAGTAATTTGAAAAAAAAAATTGATAAAGATTTCAAATAAATTTCATTAAAAAGTGCATATTTTTCTCTACGCAACGGTGTAAAAATTTAAAATGTGCGATATTTAAAAGTTTAAAAATTTGCAGTTCGGAAAATTGTAAAACTGAAATTTCATTTAAAATTTGTTTATGATGGGTCCAGGAATATTAATCTTTAATAGATGTCGTATGTAATACGAGGCGTTCAGAAGTCAGTCTGATTAACTCCATCAAATAAAAATGCACATTTTATTTAAACAGTTGACGCTATCTATCTATCAATTACTGTTTTTTTACCATTGGTTTAAGAGTATTAATGTTTAATGAAAGGCGTACGTAATATATGATTCGTTATGATCATCCTAAAAATGATGTTTATTATTATTATTATTAATTTAAATATAGAATTTATTTATAAGTCTTTAAAATTTTAATCTTTGAAAATACCATTTTCCAAATAATCGTTGCATTCTTTTTTTTTTTTTTTTTTTTTTTGAGTAGTACTTTAAGGTTGTTCTACAATCTGAATTGCCTATTTCCTGGCACACTTTTGTATTCATTTTTGTTCGCAAACGTATCAAATAGACAAATGCTCTTCTCAAAAAAAAATTTTTAATCGAACTTTTTCTTTTCAGTTTTTCAGTAAAAGTGGAAGATTGTTCAGAGAATGCTGCCCAAATTGTCTTTTCGAAAAAAATTTCCGGACGTGACTGGATGGGAAAGAAAAACTGCTATCCTGCCACAATAAATGTTTACACTCAAGCTGTATTTTATTTAGCCAAAAACGAAAATTGTAACTGGTACGATTACAAATTTCTTCGGTAGTCATGCTTGCAAGCATCAAACTTTTAAGTTAAAAATAAGTCACAAATTTCTCGCCGTTAAGCAAGGAAAAATATTTATTTTTCACCTTGCAAATCGGCTTAATGAAAATACTACATTTCTCATTTTTTATTTTTTTCCAATTATTACATTTTCATACACATTTTTTTTAAGTCTTTTTTTTTTCTTTTTTTTTAATTTTGCAAAATTTATTCCATTGTTAAATCCGCTAAAATGTACATTTTTTCAAGATTTAAAAAATATATATTGCGTATATATTTTTATATCTTCGCAATATAATAATTTATATATTGCGTGGCTACTACACTAAATAAATTTTAAAAAATAAATAAATAAATAAGTATCGCATACAAATACAAATAAATTACAAAATTTATTTGTATTTTTAAGAAGCTTTGCATAATAACAGACTAATCAATCACTATTCTGCATGAAGTTTTTCTCTTTAAAACAACAGATATAAATATGTATGAAATATGAAAAACTTTTTCACTCTACTGCAAAACTGTCAATATTAAGCTAGGAGATAAAATTTTCTAACACGTAAATGCTTCCATACTAATACTTTTATGCAAACAAAAAGTTAATACGAAATTCACTTTTCAACTTTAACCATTCTAAGGTTTTTCTTTTTCTTTTTTCAGTCAACACACCCGGCGAGCGCCAAATGTCTCCATTCCTCAAAATTTCCCACGGGTTCTAACATCAACCAGCCTTTAAAGCCGCACATACATCTAACACTCAAGAGATTCCTATAAACCTTTATACTTTTTTCTAAAGGAAGAAAAAAAATACTTTAAAGAAAAAACATCGGCACAAATTTGAAATGCAAGTTGAAGAAATTTCGCGAAATATGTCCCCGGTAAAACAAAAACTCAGCGGCAAACATTTCCTCTTATCTGCATCGATATTAGATAAAAGTGCTGAAAGATCTCTCTGAATAAAAATATTAGGGCCGAAGAATAAATTTAGGCCAAACGCAGTTTTGAATATATTACCCTAAAAAAACGTTTGCCCTATTACCCATGGGAGAATAGAGTCGATGATCCTAATTGGGAGGACTGACAGATTGTCGATTTTCGGCGCTCGCGCACTTACCCTAGCATTTTCCGAAATATATATATATAGCGGAGATGCTATTTTCTTTTCCTTTTTTCTTTTTTTATTTCACGCGACCGCCAGGGACTTTGTTCAAGTTATTGGATGGATCAAATTTTGAGGCGATATTCTGACCTGTAGTGCCATCTGGATTCGGAAAGCTGAACTAAATAATTTCGAAAGGATTTTAGAAGAGGAGAAGTGGATCCTTTTTAGGGTTTCGTTCATCTGACGAAACCCTATTCGTTTCTGTCCTCTGTCTGTCACAGAGACCGTACATAAAGACTGCATAAGTCAGAGACTTCATATTTTGTGTATTTACAGCTGAATACTCAGGGCCTGACTAACGCAGGGGCTTGCGGGGCAATTGCCCTGGGCCCCCCGGCTTAAGGAGCCCCCCAAGAAGAGAAAAGTTTTTCGTTAAAAGAGTGCCAAATGATAAAAAATAGTGAAACATGACCAAAATTCTTTTTTTTTTTTCAGTTTTAAGGGACTTTTTTTCTCCTACCTCCTTCCTTTCCGTGCCCCACGCTCCCTTAGAGTACTAGTTACGTCATAAAAAAAATCCAATAGTTAAAATTTTCCATCTTTTGCTATTATGTATGTAGATGTGAATAGTACTTGGTACGAAATTTATGCATATATACAATAGGTTTGAATTTTAATTTTAGTCACTTGTGTATAATTCACAAGCAATTTTAAGATAGAAGCCCCCCCCCCTTAATAATGTTTGCCCCAGGGCCCCCCACTGCCTAAGTCGGGCCCTGTGAATACTTCATATCACAGTGCAAATCATAAAATTTTGTAAAAGTCTATTATTTTAAGTAAATTAATTTCTTCAGTATCCTTGTTCATTTTTGCGATTTAAATTTCCAAAGAGAACCTTTATTTAAGGGTGTTCTTAACTGATCCGCTCAACAAGCGAAAAACGTTTTGGCACATTTACAAATTCATTTTTTAACAGAAAGTTAAAAAATTTTAATGCCTGACTATGAAAGCGATTTCGAATTGAACTTATTTTTCCATTTTATGATAATTAAATTACTTATCGAGTTCTAAGCTATTTCGATGACGCAATCACCCGTTTTTCTCCTCCTTTTCGACCGGTTTTTCTGCTTTCATCGGGAAATATGCTCAAAAGTGTCAACTTTGAAGGATTGTTATGAAAAATCTATTGTGTTTTTTTAAAAATCAAAAGACTGAGTGCAATTAGACAGTTTCTGAATAACAACTCCAGCTATTTTCATGCATTTCCGAACAAAAATAAATTAATGCATGTGTCATAAAGTTGCCCTTTTTGATTTAAGAACACCCTTAAGGGTGTTTTTAACTCAATCAGCGCAACTTTGTCACATATGCTTTAATTTATTTTTAATCGGAAATGCATGAAAATAGCAGGTGTTGTTATTCAGAAACTGTCTAGTTGCTCGCAATTTTCTGTTCTTTTTTTTTAAACACAATAGATCTTTCATAACAAGACTTCAAAGTTGATGTTTTGAGCACATTTCACGACGAAAGCAGAGAAACCGGTCAAAAAGTAGGAGAAAAACGAGTGATCACGTGATCGAAATAGCTTAGAACTGGACAAGTAATTTAATTATCATAAAATGGAAAACTAAGTTCGATTCAAAATTGCTTCCATAGTCAGGCAATTCCGATTTTATATATTTCTGTTAAAAAATGAATTTGTAAATGTGTCAATATGTTTTGTGTTTGTTGAGCAGAACAGTTGAGAACACCCCTAATAGTTTTTCCATGTAGACAGTGTAGCTTGGACTGAAAGTATCACGCATGTAAACACATGGTTCTAAGTTCGAGTACCGGTGCACGAACTTGAAATTTTCATATTGAGATTGATTTAAAAAGAAAAAAAAAATCATATTTTTTCTAAACTTAGGGTTTTATATTTCTAGGGTCTCGTTCATTTGACATTCATACTATTTTTTATTATTAATTTTCTTTCTCTTTTAAAAAAATATTGTGATTTACTAATGATTCAGTGTTTTAAATTCCGTTTGATCAATTCTTTTTGTTTTTTGAAATTTAAAAATTTATTTATATCTCCGCTAGATTTTTTTGAAATTTCTGATTTTCAAAAAAAATTGGAATTTTGGATTTTTTTTTTATTATTATTTGATTTGAACATTTTTAGTTTGATTAAAAAAATAACTTCCTTTTATATTTATTTTGAAATTAAATTTATTGGTGTCACCATCTATGTAAGAATTTAATAATTATAAATTAACAATTTGGATTTATTAATTAAATGATAAGTTGTTTTAAAAGAAATATTAAACGAAACTCTGTATGCGATCTGCGATTACACTTAACCACTTGTCCCACTTGTTTTTAATCATGTAATAAATGATGCGTAATATACTTTTTAAATTTATACTAAGTTATTCCCAAAGAATAAAATGTAAATAAGTCGGAAATTGCATCGCAAATGTGACAATCGATATTGAACTGGATTTTTCCTGTAACTAATTTTATAAATTATCAGATCTCGGTGCAATAACCGTTGCAGTCTTGAGGCTACTTCACGCAAATGAAAAGACCTGTTCACAAATGCTAATGCTATGGAAGAAATATGCAAAGATATCTCGGTTGCATTTTAATATTTTTAAATGATTCTTTTTTGTACTGGATAGCTGGATATCTGTATGCAGGCCTTTTTTTTTTTTTTTTTTTTTTTTTTTACAAATATTTCTAGGAAGACGCTTTTTTTTCCCTTTTGGAACCGGTTTGGAAAGTGAAAGCACCTTCATCACAAAAATCTGCAACCCAAATAGAAAAAGTTAAAAATGGCCTGCATACAGATTGATCTCAGCAATCCAGTGCAAAAAGAATCATTTAAAAATATTAAAATGCAACCGAGATATCTTTATAAGTTTCTTCCATAGGATTAGCATTAGCGAACTGGTCTTTTCATTTGACTGAAGTAGCCCCTTAAGCAAAAATACATGAACACAAATTTATTACGATCCATAATATTGAATTTAGTAATATGGGGGTAATAGGACTCCATCTTAAATAGGACATAATTACTATTTCAAGCTAGAAATGGGATATCATTGAATTCAGTGTTGAATTTAGCGGGTGGCCCTTGGGGAGACATTGCCTAATGGAGCAATAAAATACCCCCCCCCCCCCTCTGAAAATTAAATATTTTGGATATTCAATGGTCGAAAAATTCCCTTCCTCCGGAATTCTATAATGACCCCCACCCCCAGAAGATATAAAAGTTCCTCCCGAAGAAAAGTGTCTGAATTTAACACGGATTGAATTAGTAATATACGATAGGATTTAATGGAATGAAGAAATTTTGTATAGTTTTTGCGCTGTTATATACGCACAGATGGACAGACGAACTGACCAGATTTCTATAGGAATATACATCTATATAATTAAGAACGCACCTAAAAAGGTTTTTAAATATTCTAATAAATAAAAATAAATAAAAATATTCTAAAACTGCACGGTTTGTGAAGCACTATCATTAAATTTTCCACATATTTTATCATATTATAAACTTTTTTTTTTTTTTTTTTTTTTAATGATTAGATGTTTATTTTTATTCTTGCAACCACTGAATAATTCGAGCCATTATTTTGGTAAGTTAAATGATGATATTCTTTAATTTCGAAGATTTGGCTACTAAAAGCACACTTCAATACTAGAATTCAACATTAAGAAGAATTATTACATTAATTACATTTGAATACATTAGAACTTAATATTAAGAATTTAATATAAAATATCAAGTATCTCCTTTTTGAATTCCTACTTCTTTAAACAGATCTTTTCCTTAATACACACAATACTGAAATCAAGGTCTTTAAAAAACTGATAATATCAAAGGACATGAACTACGTACCCCAATGCAATAAGTATCGCTTCATACAAATAAATAAATAAAAAATAAATACTAAAAAAATTGGGCAAATATTACAACAGTCACTGCAATTTTCTATTTCACATATCCTTTTCATTTTAGCAGGGCAATAAGAGCGATGAAAAAATTGAACCAATGTGCTAAAATTTTGGAAATATTTGTAGAAAATTTTCATGCTTTTAATTTAATGATTTAAATTTTTTTAATTGCTGAATTTTCATTTAACTTGCTTAAGGTACATAAAACGAACAGAGTAAAAAGTAAGTAAGTGTGATCGCAAATCACACAGAAGGTCTCGTTTAATGTTTCTTTCAAAATAACTTACCCTTATATTAATAAATCCAAATTGTTAATTTATAATTATTAAACTCTTACAATTATTAAATGGTAGAACTGACAAATTTAATTTAAAAATAATTATAAAAGGAAGTTATATATTTTAATCAAATTAAAAATGTTCAGATCAAATTATTTAAAAAAAAAAAAACTTCTATTTTTTTTTAAGTCCAAAATAAAAAAAATAACAATTTAATTCCTAAAAGAGAAAAAAGTTGTTTAAAATTAAATTTTAAACGCTGGATTATTAATAAACGTTTTTAAAAACGAAAGAAAATTGAATTCCAAAAAAATATTATGAATTTCAGACGAACGAAACCCTAAAATACGAAATTTTTTTCCATCTTAAGATGTAAATTTTCAAGTTGCAGCAGCATCGGAGTTTGAACTAAGGACCGTCAAATTACTAACAAGATGCTTTAGCTCCAAGCTATGATGCCTATATGAAAACGTGGAAATTGAGGTTCTCTTTTAAAATTTAAATCGTAAAAATAAACTGATGAGATTGAAAAAAATGATTTAATTAAAATCATACTTTTCAAAATTTTATGATTTGTAGAACGACAAGAAGTATTCAGCTGTAAGTATACAAAATTTTAAGTCTCTGACTTGTACAGTTTTTGTGTACGGATTCTGTGACGGGCAGGCAGACAAGGGACAGAGACGAATAGTGTTTCGTCAGATGAACGAAGCCCTAATAATAATAATAAAAGCACTTAAGCCTAAAATTGAACTAGGATCATTGTCATTATGCGCCAATGCTCTATCAAAATTAAAGGCGTGCGAAATTTTCTAAAGACATTTCAAAAATTGCATTATGAGTTTATTTAATTTCATCCATGCTGGTTTCTTGTTTGCTCCAGGGTTAGTGGCTCATTAAAATATTCCATCGCGTGCTACAGTTGCAGCCTTGCCAACAGATAAGAGTGAGAAGTGCTAGGCTTGGAATTGTCCAAATAGTTCAGTGGTGGAGCTTTGGAGCATGATGTCAATGACGCTGGATCAGTACCAGGCTTCTTCATTGGTCACTTTTTCACTCAGTTGGTTTTACGCCTCTTAATGAAGTTGAATAAAAATTCAGCAATTAGAAATTTTAAAATTAGTAAAATATTAGTTTATATGGACCAGATTTTGGGTTTAAAATTAGAAGAAAATAAATGTTTTCATCTACGCTTTTCTTTCCTATGGCTCAGTTGTAAAGCGTACAAAATGGCGATATTTGAAGATTATTTATATCTCTCTCCTTTCATCCAACTGTTTTTAATACCCCCAGGACCTTCCTTTATGCTATTTTTTTGGATGGAGTCTCCTTGGAGGTTGAAATTTAGTTTGATAAACTAATAACATTCTGCAACAATGAAATTGCCTCTGAAGGGAAAGCGTGAAATTCTGTATATCCACTGAAGATAAATATCATGTAAAAAATATTCTTGTTTTGGAAACAGAGTTCCGCAAAGTTTAGACTTTTCCGCAAAAACATGTATTTTTAAAGTATTATTTTAACCCTTTGAAGTGCAGTGATCAGGCATAATGAACACCGAAATTTAATCCCAAAACTGGACAATCCGCATAAAGATTACTTTAATAAAAATTTTCTTTTACGATGAAAATGCGAAAAAGCAAATTTGTATTTTCTAAAAAAATCGTTCGTAAATCTGCTACCAGTTATCTGATCATTTTATGAACAGATTTTCTCTGCCCCCCTCAAGGTATTAAAAATATATGACATGTTGCCTATAAATTTTTTGACAGAAATCGATTTCTGGGAGATTTAAATATTTGAATCTTGTGTGGTTAGAGGGCTGGTTATGAAAATATAATAAAAATATTTTTCAAAAATATCTTACAAATTGAATGTAGAATTTATTTTATAATGTATGAACTGTTCCTTCGCTATTCTGTATATGTTTCTATTACTTTATTAACTCATACCAAAATATAACATGGAATTATTTTAGGTCTAATTATTGTAAAATGTTCAATCGCCAATTCTCTACAGTTTGTGCTCGGTTATGTTTCACGCGGAAATACTCGATAATTTTGTAAACTTGGAAACAGAACTACACAGTAATTAATCAAAGAGACTGTGCTATAAAAGAAATTTCATTTAGAATACTTTTCACGTCGAAAATCCCTATGTGGTTCAGTTAAAATGCTTTTAAATGCTGAAATTAGATGCAATAAATAGATTTCTTCGTTTCGCTTTGGCGAAATTTTGGGTAAATTGATGACGTTAAAATGATGCTAGAGGGCTTTATAATCAACTTGTCTTTCGGTTGAATGATTACTACAAAAAGCTCTATTACAGAATTATTTTGGTTTTGTGATAAAATAGTTTAAAATAAGCAAATCATCGCGTATATCTTTTTTTTTTTTTTTTTTTTTTTTACAAAATTCCACTTTAGTTCGTGCATTTGAAAATTAAATCTTAAAGCTAAAATTACATAAATTCATATTAGGAAATGTATAACAGGAAAAAAAAATTCCAATATTACTTTGATAGTATTTTCGTGGAGCTTAAAAGTTATTAAAATTTATATGGCAATATGTGTAATTCAAAATAAATTCTCATATTATTTTGGATTTTACTAGTATTTCTGATATTAAAAGAATTAAATAAAATAATACTATAATTTTTCTTAAATTAATTCTACGTGTGTGATGCGAAAAATTAAAACATCTGCTTGATGTTAAGTATTTATTATTCGAGTTATAATAACAATCATGCACAGTTATGGGGGTAAAATGCAAATTCTACCCCCGAACTACCACACTATGCTATTTCACCATCAAATTTTCTTACAGCGATGCGAGAGATAATTTTCAATTGTAAATCGTGCCTACCTTCTAAAAAAGAAATAGAAGTTGCCTATATATTAAAAAACGGAAAACATATATTTTTTCAAACTGTATGATCTACTTCTGACACTTTACTCGAGTTCCTTAGATCAAAAAAGCCTGTCGCAATTTTTGCTAATTAGCTGGTATCATGGGAAAATAATTACTAAAATATTCTACTTATTAATGAAAATATCTCTCAACAGAAGAAAAATTAAATGTAAAATATATTTATTATTATATTGAAGTAAAGCTAATTTAATAATGTATTAACTGTTCCCTCGCTATTCTGTATCTGTTTCTAATTTATTATCTTATTTACTCATACCAAAGTACAATATGGAATTACTTTAGGTATATTATTGTACAATGTGCAACCGCCAATTCTCTACAATTTGCGCTCTATTATGTTTTACGCGCAAATACTCGATAATTTTGCAAACTTGGAAAGAGAATTAGACGGTGATTAATCAAAGAGACTGTGCTATGAAAGAAATTTCATTTAAAATACTTTTTATGTCGAAAATCCCTATGTGGTTCAGTTAGAATGCCTTTAAATGCTGAAATTAGATGTAATAAATAGATTCCTTCGTTTCGATTTGGCGAAATTTTGGATAAATTAATGGCGTTAAAATGGAACTCGAGGACTTTATAATCAACTTGTCTTTCGTCTGAACGATTACTACAAAAAGCTCTAATATAGAATTATTTTAGTTTTGTGATAAAAGAGTTTAAATGAGCAAGTCATCGCATGAATTTTTTTCTCTTTTTCTCTCTCTCTCTCTCTCTCTCTTTTTTTTTTTTTTTTTTTTTTTTTTTTTTTTACGAAATTCTATTTTAGTACATGCATTTGAAAATAAAATCTTAAGAGAGTAAAATACCTTTAAATCGTCAAATATTTCGATTTTTAAAAAAATCCATATTTTGATTCGTAATCATTTCTGAACAATATGAAAAAAAAAAAAAAAAAAAAAAAAAAAAAAAAAAACTGCATTAAGAGCACACACTAGTCACGCGGTAAAAGCCGAACGCTAATGTAAAGTCTATGGGGGCGTTCTTTTCGAATATCTCGCTGAAATTTCAATATTTTTACATGATTTTTTTGCACAAGATAGCTGAGGACGATCCACAACCGGCCTAGTTTTTACTTTTTCAGTTTTCGTTTCAGATTTTCTTTAAACAATTACCTAAACTTTCGAAAACGGTTTAAACCGGTTCTGAAAATGAAACTATCGTAATGTAAAAATATATAAGCAAAATCAAAAAAGTAAAAACTAGGCCGGTTGTGAATCGTTCTCAGCTATCTTGTGCAAAAAAATCATTTAAAAATATTAAAATTTCAGCGAGATATTAGAAAAGAACGCTGCCATAGACTTTACATTATCATCCGGGTCTTTTTGAGTACTTTTTCTGTGACTATTATGGGCTCTTAAGAATTCACATTAGTTTACTAATTATGACAGTTTTATTAAGACTACATATGTAATGTGAAATGTGATAGTAAAACTTTGAGTCGCGTTTATTCAAAACAATGAATTTGATATTGCGCGCAGTGTTACAAGAAAATTATGCATGACAATCAAAAGAAATTTTTACCACGCATTCATTTCTGTGTCATCTACAACTTAAAACCGAAAAAAAGTAAGATTATATTTTATTTTTTGTTTTGTACATTGAAAATATTCTTAAAAATGAAATTTTTTAATTTTTTAATTATTAAGTTAACTTCTTAATAGGGATGCACCGGATACTGATTTTGCCGGATATCGGATACCGGATATCCGATATCCGATTTGCCTGCCGGATTCGGATATCCGGTACTGAATATGTTTTTAGTTATGGTGAATGTTTGTTTATTTCTTTATGCAATGCCATCTCAAATAATAAATTGCAAACATGTTTCACACACCATTACAACTTTTAAGCATATTGAAATATAATTTACAGAAACTATATATCTTTGACTATCAGGGCTTAAAATTCAGGTTTTCCCAGGCAGAGAGAGTTTTCCTCATAACATTTGTAAATGCAGGGGTGTTAAACTATATAAAAAGGAAGAAATTAAAATAAAAAAAAAAACTATTTTTCACATGCCATTTAAATATTTAATTTATACCAGCATGACAAAATTCCATTAAAATAATTTAAATCAACAACTCAAGAAAATTATCCAAAATGTCTATTTTAATTAAAACAAACGAAAAGAATCAAGCCTTATATATATCATATCTATTTTTCAATTTTCATTCAGTGCTATGAACAATTAATAATTGAGTTGCTAAATGAATATTTTAATTTAGATTTTATTCGATTTTGTGTGGTTTAGAATCTTTTGTAAGTTACACTTTTTTATTTTTATTTTTATTTTATTTATTTATTTATTTATTTATTTATTTATTTTTGTAAAATCTGATAAGCATTCATTTTTAATTTACTTGCAAGAATAATACTTATTTAGATGATTGTATTGTCAATATCCTGCGGTGATTGCATACCACTTAGTGGAATTATCGTCAATACTGTAATTTCTGACATTTTAGCTAATTGAATTATGTTCATCTATGCAATGGAATTTTAAACCCATATGAAATTCTGAAAAGGGCATAATCAGTATTTTTCTTCTTTTCCATGAGAAATGGTTTATTTAAAAAGGTCATATCCTAATTTCTGTGAACTATGCACATAAACTATTTATTGTTTCTAAATGTGTTTCCTTAAAGTTTGCCATTTTTTTTCAATCATTTGGAAAGCGGTTGATGTTATCGGTTGAGAATGGACCTTGTGGTGTCTGCATTTTATTTTGTTTATTATTGGTCCAGGAAACCCATGACGTATGTAGTATGTGACTCTTATTACACGAGTCATGTTTTGATCATCATAAAAATAATGTTTTTACTGATTTTCATTAACTCAATGGGAAACATTTAAACATCTTGCTTTGGACAATGGATGTCCTCATTATCAAGCCCATTGATTACAATATGTGCGATGATTTCGAAAAATGAAAAAAAAAATCTAATGCTAAACCATTGACTGTAAAAAAAACGTGTTTTTTTTTTCCCCCCAATGTGCAACACAAGATCTAATCTCATTTTGTTTAATGCTGATTCCAGGCTAATTAGATAGAGCTCAGACTCTAGTGACCATTACTGTCCTTTTAAAAATTTCTTGTTTTGGCAAAAGAGACAAAATAAATTAGAAAAAGAAATTCACAAAATACGGAAATCGGCCATAGAAAAAATATCGCTGATTTTGTCCACCATGGCAAAAATAAATTTTTAAAAATAGTCAATCGGTCTGAAAAAATTTGAAGTTTGAGGGAACTTGGGCAGTGGGAAAATATAGCGAAATTCATCAGTCATTTACAGTAAAATATTGTGAAATTTGTTAGCCTGTCACAAGCAAATATTATGAAAATCATCAGCAGGTAACAGAGAAAAAACACAAATTTTTCAGCTGGACACAGGAAAATAATTATTAATTTCAGCAGAATGTCACTAAAACAAAAAGGGAAATTTTCCAATCAGTCGCAGAATAAAATAGCTAAATTTGTCACATTAAGTTGAGCGAAAAAAAATTGTGAAATTTGGCAATCGGTCTCGAGAAAAAAGTTGCAAAAGTTTGCGAGGTGAGCAAGCGAGAAAATTGTGAGAAAAATTACAAAGTTTTTCAATCAAATGCAAAAAACAAATCATGAATTTTGTATAATTGCCGTCAGAGAAAATTGTGAGATTTGCCAATTGACAGCGGAAAATATCACAAAAATAGTCAGTCAGTCCTGAGATTTGATCGCCATTTAACAAAAAAAAAAAAAAAAAAAAAAAAAAAAAAATTCAAAAAGGGAATTTTTTTTTTTTTTTTTTTTTTTTTTTTTTTTTGGAAACAGGAATGTCTTGGCCATAAGATTTTTTAAGGCATGAATCACAAATTTTAAGGCAATGGTTGAAGAGTTATTTCCAAACATGGGTTTACTTAATGATTTTTTTCATGTTTTAATTATTTAATACTGTTTTACCTTAAGCTACATTTAATTTTACTTTAAGTTAAATCACTTTCAAATTTATAAGCAAAAAAAAAAAAGCTTTTAATTTTAAATATTTATAATGAAATCATGAAAATAACTAGTTGGATGCACCAATCCCAAAACTCTCTTCTATTCCATATATCTGAATGTTTCAAAAAATATTTACAAATACAATCGAGTCTCTATATAACGAAATCCATCGTTCATTCAAAACAATTCGTTGAATAGAAAACGGTAAAAAATTTTGTACTTTATAAGAAAGCATTATGCTTATCCCAAAGGAGTTTTTATGCAGATGCAGTAGAAGATAACACCAGCATAGATGACGTTTAGTAACAATTGTTCATTCAAATGATCTCTCACAGCAAAAAATGTTCCAAATCGCACAAACAACAAACAAACTCTAAACTCTAAAAGTAATGAGAGTTAGTTTAGATAGATGAAAACCTGCCGAAAAAACAATCTTTTCTGCAACTGCCCCTTCACCCCTTCCTTATTGCTGACTTACTATCCAAACCAAGAAATAAACACCATTTTCAATACGATAATGGAATAGTTTTATCTTTTAGGATGCTTTGTGATTATTGCAAATCGTTCCAATAGCAAGCAAATGTTTCACTCTTTTCCAAGAACGCAAGCTCACCTTGGCTAAAACAAAGTCAAGTATAACCATGCAAAAATAATATTTTTTTTTTTTTTTTTTTTTTTGGGGGGGGGGGGGTTGAATGCCTTTTTTTAGACATAAGGAATAAGGTAGAGGATGCTATGTAGCTATGACTTATAAACGAGAAATCAATGAAAAAAATTTACTCAACAAACAATTTGAAGCGTTTTCAGAACATATAAAAGAACATTTTTGAAAAAAATCGTTAAATAGAGATATATATTTCGTTATATGTAGATTATTTTTAATGTAATCATGAAAAAAATTGACCGTTCCTACAAAAAATTCGTTAAATAGAAAAATTCGCTGGATAGAGTTTCGTTGTAGAGAGAGTCAACTGCATTAATACTACTTCAATATTGTTAGTTCAGTACTATACCAACTTTTATTTTCATCTAGAATTTTTGTTGCAGTCAGTTAATTAGATTAAGAATGAGTTAATCTCGGTCATGATATTTATTAAAATCAATATTCTTTTCTGTTCTGCTATACATCAGTTGTTTGCGAATAGCCAATTTTAGAAAGATACGAAGTTCGCATCGCTGCACGAACCGCCAATTCTCTGTAAGGATTATGAAAAATCAAAATTATTTTACAAAAATCATTATTACAATACCATCTTTAGGCAAACTATTTTCAAATTGAAGGAAGACCAGACAGTCATTCCCAGAAATGTATCCAAAGAAATTTGGTTCAACTCTATGCATAACTTCATACAATATTTGATGGTAGAACAATGAAAATGGCACAAAAATTGCAATTACAGCACCGCCTTACAGCGAAATGTTTCCATATTGAAGAAGAACCTGTTGGTCACAGTCAAAAATATGCACAAAATATTTGGATCATTCTATGCATAACTTCATACACTTTTTGATAGTATGATGACGACACTGGGACAGACAGATGTTTTGAATAAACATGTTTTTGGGGATATTTGATCCCTAAAACACGCAAATTCGTCAAAAAAAATTATTACAATAATTTCTTCTTTGAAAGATGGAAGAAATTAAAAATAGGTTTGTTTAGTTGTGTAACTTAAAAACCAATTAACTCATTGTTTAAATTAAAAGAAAGAAAGAAAATTAGTAAAATCACAGTTTAATAAACAACTTCAAATTTTATGAAGATAGAAAACCAACGTTTAGAAATGCATGTAAGGTAGCAAACAGCTGTGTTGAATCTATTACCATTCGTTCACGTAATAGGCATATAAGACTGTGCTTCCCTGTCGCTTTGCTCCGCTTAGCTTTTTCTAGCATGCTGAGTCTTATACTGATGAAGAATCTCGATAGTAGATTCAAAACGGCTATTTTCTATTCTTTTCATGCATTATTTGTGCATTTCTCAATGCTGGTTTTTTATCTTTATACATTTTTGCACAAAAGCTTCATTTGCTATTTTGACTTCAAATTTTGTTTTACAATCTGAAAGTAGATACAATTTTCTAAAAGATGTAAACGTAAACTTTTAAATTTGTTACAGAGTTTAAATATAAATAGTTGGAAAGCTGGCAATTCTTTAAACTTTTGAGAATTACCTTTTATTCATCGATAGAGAACTTATAATAATATTTCATCTTTTGCATTATAAACAAAAGTTTTTCGCATTGTTTGGGATCAAACGATTCCTGTTATTAATATATATTTGGTTTGTTGCATTCTGCCGGATATCCGATAGAGAAGTCGGATACCCGGTGATTGTGATTCGGATATCCGATGATATTTCGGATATTGAAAATTCAGCCGGATATGTCGGATATCGGATATTGGCAGGATATCCGTTGCATCCCTACTTCTTAATTTAGTCAATGTTTTTATAAATATTCTGGTTTTAATATAAATGTAACCCTATTATATACAGGGTGAGTCATAAATATCGATACAATAGGCTGTTTCCTTAAATATTGCCTCTAGACACATACTTCCAATTGCAAAAATTCATAAAAAAAGGGTGAAATTTCTGATAAGATAAGTTGCAACTCCATGGGGGGGTCTATTTGAAAAAATATGAAAATTAAATTTTTATACGGTCCCCGTAGAGCAAAATTCCCAATTAGGAAATTATTCCTAATCAATTCCTAAATTGAGCCAAAAGAATTTCATCTCCGTATCTGAAAATCTGACAGAGATATTAAAATCCAAAATTTTCCAAAATTCGTGACTTACACCACTTTACTATGCCTGTAAACGTAGAATGTTTAACTAATTTTCAAAGCAAATGAGGGATCGTCCACAAATTGTACGTATTATGTGTCGATTCAAGACCGTGCCTCTTATTTGAACATAATAAAGCAGCGTATTGATTTAAATCAGAACTTGTTTTCAAAATACAGTCGAGTCCCCCTATAACGAAACTTCATACATCGAATTTCTCTATATAACGAATTTTTTGTAGGAACGGTCCCCTTTTCGCATATTTACATTAAAAACAGTCTCCATATAGCGAAATATCAATCTCCATATAACGAATTTTTTCACAAATTGGTCTTAATTTATTCAGTTTTAAAAAAGATTCGAAATCATATGGAATCAATTTTCCATCACTTATTTTTAATTTATCGCTCAGTGCTGAGTTTTTTTTTTTTTTTTTTTTTTTTTTTTTTAATATTACTTATCTCCTTGTTCTTTAAATCCAACGAATTCATCCCACCTCTCACACACCTTTCAACATCTTTCTCAAAACAGAGTCAATTAGATTGTTACACATATAAGAAAGGAATCAATGAGAGGCACATAAGAAAGGCCTTTAAATGGAGGAAAATGTTAACTACAATTTTTCATTCCTTGTTAAAATTTGAGTATTTTCTTTTGAGAGCGCAATAATTTTAAAATCAAAACAACAAAAAATTACAAATTTTTTCGTCGGAAATTAATGCAAGTCTTCCTTATTTGATTTTCATTAAGCTTTCAAATAAATGTCTATTCTCTTTTTTTCGAAGCTGCTTAAATAATTAAGAAATAGAATGTTAGGTTAATATTTACTTTTAAACATTTCAAATTCTTAATTAAAAACATCAAAAATAATATTTGTTCAAAGTTTACGCATTAAATACTATTTTTAACATCATTTTCTATACATCGAATTTCTCTATATAACGAATTTTTTACTGGAACGATGGATTTCGTTATATAGAGACTCGACTGTATGTTGATCGTTAGCACTAGAGTTCTGCATGGATCAAAATATCTAGGTCCGGACCCAAACCGACTCATAGGGAAAATATTTCTGCCCGGCATGGAAAATGTTAAAATCATAATCAGGACCAGCTGGAAAACAGTTTAACCCTTTCATTCCCAATGAGTCCAAATGGCATCATGACATTTCTTATTTTTTTCTATATATTTAATTTGGAAATTTCAAATTCACACCAGAAAATTAAAATAGAAATAATTGTTTTATTTAATAACAAATATTCCATTATTTAAATAAACCGAAATTTATCATTGAGATTTTCTGGTATAAATTCAGATTTCCAGAGTTACTGAATTTCCAGAGCGTATTATATCATGGGAATGAAAGGGTTAAATCATAGACCGGCTCAACCGTGAATTTCTACATTGATTTTTACTTCTGTGTAGTTAAAAATTGTTTCGCAGGGTGGAGTTCTGACCAAAAATACTTATTATAGCTTTTCGTTTTTTATATTTATACTTTTTATTATTAAAGAAGCGCCAAAGGCTGTTATATATTTATTTTATCAATGAATCTTTGTTTATATCTAAATGTTTCATTTATATTTTAATATCGCTAATCCATATCCCGTGCGTTGGAGACTTTGAAAAAATTTATACATTAAAACCTTTAAAGACGGAATCACATAGGAAAGAAAAAATACGTAATAGACAAATGCCCTTCCTAGGAGGGTTAAATGGAGTTTATTTTTTCTCAGCTATTATTGTATTCATTTTGCATGGATCAGCACATTTTCTGTTTAAGACAAAATTCCGTCATAGGCAGATTTTTTTTTTTCTGATTTTATTGTGTTTAATTTTTTAGCATTTAAATATACTATTCTAAAAGAAAAAAAAAAGGGGGGTTTTGTGGTTTTTTTTTGTGTTTTTTTTTTTTTTTTTTTTTTTTTTTTTATAAAAGTGATTTTAAAATCTATGTGGTTTTTGTAAAAATTTTGATTGAACCAAAATTTACATATTTCATGCACGTATTAGGTCAATCAGAGACGGTGATTTTAATAAGGATTGTTCGAGACCGGAATTGAAAATTTCGTCCAGTGCAGACCTTATTAAGAAAAAAGAACAAACTGGAAACATGTCAATTTTAATTATTTTACATTAGTTTTGTTTTGGGCAAAATTGAAAAATTATTTACTTTTGAAATTAAGATTTTTTTTTTAAGTTATATTATTTTTCAATAAATATTTTTAATAGTTCTAAAATTAATATTGAAAAACAAAAACCCCGAAACAAAACTAAAATCAGGTTTTCATCTTTAATTAAATGGAAAGAAATTGAAATCCGATAAATAATGTTTGGAGTTGTAACGATTTTTAATCATCTCGTTTAAACCAGTACTAATCATATGAAAATTTTATAAATTCTATGATAAATTTTAGGATGTGATTTTCTTAGCAAATTATAGGGCTAACCATCATAAAAAAAGAAGAAAAATCAAAATTCAAACTCAAAAGATAGAATTTTTACACATTTCCTAGAACTGTTAAAGTAACATTGTCTTTTGAATTGTGCGCATTTCAATTTGTGTCTAATCCCTTAAAACCTGATGAATTATTCAAACGGCTATAACTTTGCGTGTTTTGAAGATATGAAGATGCAACTTTTTGTGTATTATTCAGGACTGAATAAGGAAAGTTTTCCTAACTGGAACTTTTATCCTACGGGGGCCGTATAAAAAGTTAATTTTCGTACTTTTTCAAATAGACCCCAATAGAGTTCCAACTTATCTTATCAGAAATTTCACCTTTTTTTATGAATTTTTGCAATTGGAAGTATGGGTCTAGGGGCAATATTTAAGGAGATAGCCTATTGTTTCGATATTTATGACTCACCCTGTATATCTTTTTTTTTTTTTTTTTTTTTTTTTGCAAAAATGTTTTTTTTTAAATGCATATTTTTATAGTTTGTCATTCCCGCTAGACGTGTTATTTTTTTCTTATTATCTTACATATTTTTCAACTTATCATTTCAATATTTATTTATGAATTTACAAGTATATATTTTTTAAGTATAAATATTAATATGAGCTTTATATTTAAATGAAGTTTGTTTATTATTTTTGACTTATTACACAAGTTTTCAAGCTTGGATCATAGTGATATGCTTTGCCTTTTTCAACATGTTCAAAGGTATCATACCCCTTTAAGGCTAAAAAATTACGAAAATTCATATGAAAAAAATGTGTAACAGAAAAGAAATTTTCAATAGCATTTTGATAGTATTTTCGTGAAGTTTAGAAATTATTAAAATTAATATGGCAATATGTATAGTTGGAATACAAAAAAATGCCACGTTAAAAAGCACCAAATACATTATATAAGCAGCAGACCAGTTTCGGTAGCATTTAGCGTACCGTCGTTAAGCACTGACGATGGTACGCTAAATGCTACCGAAACCGGTGTGCTGCTTATATAATATACTCTTAAAACGAAAGAGTAAATTTGACTTCTCAGGAAAGAGCTGTAATTTATTGAATCGTGAATGAGTTGTTTTTTAAATGCTTTACTCATCTTGATTTAGATTGCTTATTTAAATAACTCATCTTGATTTAAATTGTTTAAAAACAACTCACTCACTCGAGTGGTTTCAACTGTTTATGAGAAGCTGCCTTTCAAAACGTGAGATGAGCGAATTTCGGCTCAACTTGAATAATTTTTTTACTGACATTTTAAAAGAGTATATTTGGTGCTTTTTACGTTGCTTATTTTTGCATTCCATTGCATTGCACTAAGCTTTTTCTTAATATTAATGTGTATAATTCAAAATAAAATCTTTTATTATTTTGGATTCTACTAGTATTTCCCGCAAAAACATTAAATAAAAAAAATAAAGTAATTTTTTATAAATTAATTCTGAGTGTATGATGCGAAAAATTAAAACTTCTGCTCGATGTTAAGTACTTTTTTCATTAAAGTTATAATGACAAAACAATCATATTCAGTTATGGAAGTAAAAACTACCACACTGTGATATTTCAACATAAAATTTCCTTACAGGGATGTGAGAGGTGCCCCGCAAACTGCAAATCGTGTTTACTTTCTAAATTTAAAACAGAAGTTACCTACATATATTAAAAATTAGAAAACACATAAATTTTCAAGCAGTTTAATCACTTCTGCCATTTAACTCGAGTTCCTTACATCAAAAAACCTGGCATAGATATGAACGTTTTCGTAACATGTTGAGGGGTACGGTGACTGACACTGAATTTTTTCATTTAGGCCGCATCATTCACCGGTGGCTGACAGTGTAAAATATTATATAAAATAAAAAAGATTATACTGTTTAACGTAATTAATACGAAAACATAATCCTCTAATAAATAAAAGTTAAATAAATTTTAAATAAGTTTTCAGTAATTATTTAAAGCAATATTTTTTTTCAGCTTTATATCATATTTTAGACTTTCAGTCACCGATGACTAACGCGGCCTAAACGAAAAGTTCAGTGTCAGTCACCTTTGACTGACAAGGCACTCAACATATTAAATCTGTATATCATAGTAAAAAAAAAAATAATAAGTTATTACCAGGAAAAACATCAGGAACTGTTAATTAGTTATCAGAAAAAGTATACAGAAATTTAAAATAAAAACACTCGCATTATTTATAAGAAAATTCCACAATATTTTTTCGGGTACTGTTTAAAATTTTCTTTTTAATAGAAGTTTTTATAATCGATGATGGTCGTTCTAGACCACATCTTCACAGCCGTCGGCCAAATATTTAAAAAATATATTTTACGGGAGCAAATGGCATGCCGACTATATAAAACAAATTTAGTATATCAAAAAAGTAATGAATCAAAATTATGTGGAAACTTTTCATTAGGTTTTTAAAATATATTAATAATATACACTGCCCAAAACAGTTATAAAATTTTGTAAGTCTTACATAAAAAACGGTGCAAGCGAATTTTGTTTCCATTGTGCAGAATATGGAGGAAGAGAGAAACAAATGCAAGTTTTTCTCATTTTCAAACATCAGAGTATGGACATTTTGAGTTGAACGTCACAAACGACGATTTAGCACCAGTGAATGAAATGTGACTTTCAACTTACTGAAAAACAAATTCGACAATGATCGACATTCAGTTAGTGCTTTCATTCGATGAGTCTTATATTCTCAAGTGTTGTAAGTCGGTTAGAGAGAGGACAAACGCAAGCCGAAGCAGCAGAAGTCACTGCAGTTTCACAAAGTGCGATTTCCAGGAACTGTTTTTTGGAGACTGTAACTACGAACATAAGACATGGGCTAGGTCATAAATGTGCAAAAACGCCTAATGAAGATCCATATTTAACGCAAACGGCTCGGAGACACTGAAATACGAATGTTACTGTTCTTAAAAAGCACCTTTGCTAGGCTTCTAGCACCACAGTTTTGAATGAAACTGGCCAAACCGGCTCCACGCTGCATGTGTGAATGCTTGCAGACTAATGGTATGTGTTACGTTAACAGCAAGGTACCGTGGAATCCAAAGGGCAACAGAGCATTTGAACTGGAGAAGAAATGATTATTCTTTTCTTTGATGAGTCTCGGTTTTTTGCTCATCCTGATGGTAGACGTATTTTCATGGGCAGGGAACGTGGCACTAAGAACAATCCTGCGTTCGTGCAAGGAAGGGCCAGATTCTGGCATGTCCATTAATAGGCGCACCTATCTCCACATCATTCAAAATGGTGATTTTCAGACTTTCAGAGTCTGTTTCGCTGCGGCAATTGCATATGACTTCATGCTAATTGACGATAATTGCAGGCCACATCGTGCTCACTTTCTAGATGATTCCTTCGGTCAGCATGTTCTCTGAGCATGAACCCAATTGAGCAGGTTTGGGACATTCTAGGCAGACTTTTTGCTGGGAGCCTACCCCCTCCATAAACTCAACAAGACCTAGAGAGCGCTCTCCTGGAGAATTAGGGCAGAATACCCCAGCATTTCATTAATAGTCTCACTGTTATATTTTAAAAATTTAATGCATACATTTATTTAATTTTCAAAATGTATGTTAAGCAAAGGCATCCAAATCTAAAGCGAAACCTCAAGTTATTTTACGAAGTGATTTTTCAGTTCGCTTCATTTCGAAAATCTTGTTTATTTTATTTTATTATTTATTATTGTTACTATTTTTTATTTTTATTTTTATTTTTATTTTTATTTTTATTTTTATTTTTATTTTTATTTTTATTTTTATTTTTATTTTATTTTATTTTATTTATTTATTTATTTATTTATTTATTTATTGGAGGAGGGGTGGGGGTGGGAGAATGTACAACTGCTTAAATTTTTGAGGAAATAAAGAAAAAGAAGATTATTCAGGAGCTGTCAAAACTTCAGTTTTTTTAATACCTGTATTATCGTATAGGATATTTTGCTTTATTTAATTGGAGAATCTGAAATTAAATCAAACCAAATTTTCTATACGAAATTACTAGTATTTAGAAATTTGGAGACTTGCCAGCTCTGGTTATAGTATTAGAAGACAATAAAAAAATATTCTTCAGGGCCGTAAAAACATACCAAAAAGTATAAAGTAAATAAAAGAAAAAAGCACGCACATAACTCATCAATAAGCTTTTTGTCTTTCTCAATATTAAATAATTTTTTTTTTTTTCAAAAAAGAAAGAAATAAAGAAAATAATACTGTCGAGGAATAACTTCAACTTGAAAAGCAGACAGAATGCGTATGAGAAGTTTCTTCGTGATTTAATCCCCAAAAGATACTTTCGACAGTAAAATAACATCTAGCAGAAACATTCTAAAAGGAAATATCTAATTAAGTTAAATTGATGAAACCAAAATCACTTTAAAAATAACTTTAGAACAACCACCAGTCGAATTCACACATTAGTGCAGTTCTTTCTCTACGCGGGTAATGTGGGGTTAACTAAATTAAGCCAAGAAGAGAAAAAGCAGGCTTACATGTTTCCCCCATCCCCATCCCGCACAAACCCCCGACTTTTGCGTAAAAACGCCTTTGGGAGACTGAAAAATTCTCCCCTAAATCTCCATCCTACCCTCGGAGTTAATCCATGCAGATTAAATCGAGCGGCATGACTGCTTCAAATTTTCTGTTTGCGAGATTTTTTAAAACACTAGGAAAGGGGTCGAAAATTAGAAAGATGGTGAAAGTGATAGGATTTTGCTAGTGTCAAGCATTAAGACTGTTCAAAAATCCAAACTGGTTACTTTCTACACATTCATGGAGTTATTTCTAGTTTGAAATAAATGAAATATAAGGTAAATGCACGTATAATGGACTACGTATATTGAAATAAATATGATTGACTAACACCCTTAAATGTTGACCTTTTATAAACTGCTTAGAATATTTTTCTATTTTTCTGCTGGTGCATTTTTTTTTTTTTCTAGAGTGTCTTTATAAATGGATTTTTTGGCAAATTCTTAAAGATTTCATTAATAAATCAGTTTTTGTTTAAAATATTGTTTCATTAACCCTTTGAGCTTTGGACAAATTTCTTCAAAATTCCAAATGGCATATTGGCAGCAATATTTTGCAAAGAAAACAATCGGTTTACGATGTAGGGGAGATCGGGATAAGATGAAGAGCGGGGCAAGATGACAAATGTCTTAATTTTTCAGTTTTACACAAGGTGACAGTATCAGCAGGACACAAATGGCTCTCATACCTGCCGTTCGTTAAACAATAGTATACAGACGCTGAAATCGCCATTTTTGTGTTAGTTGTGAAGCTTTTATTGTTTACCGCTGCCATGTTATAACTTTTATGCACGGAAAAATAAGCCAAATGTGAATTAATCGCCTTCCTTCAAGTGAATGAAAACGAATATTTTTAAACGGGCAAGATGACGGGCTCGTCATCTTGCTACGTGTTTCAGTATTTATTAAACTATGTTGTCCGTTCTATTTAAATCTTGTAAACGCTTGATTATCTGTGTGTTAGTCATTTTTGACATGCGACAGCCATCAAAAATGTCTTCATAAGATAATCGTTTATAACTGAACATGAAATATATTTCATTTTATTCCAATTAACTTAATTATGGTTGCAAATTTAATGCCTTTACTTACAAAACTGGTTCATATATGTATAGTAATTTAACTGTTACTGAGCGAATATATGTATACATTTATATATATTTGTATACACTGTGTTTCAAAAAAATATATGCGCTCGGAAAACAAATTAGTCAGAGCTACAAAACTTGTCGTGCTAATGGAATTTGATGAATTAAGTAACTCGTTAACATTTTGGCACCAGTGACAAAGGTGGCTTTTGTAACACAGGCAGAATTTAAAAGAACCGGTACTCCAAATCATGGATAATTAGAACTAGATTACCATTGTTGACAGACGAGATTTTAAAGAAAGATGTTCTTGTTTGAGAAGTACTCGTTGACGCTATGAACAATTGTCTGACTTCGAAAAGTCATAACAGATTTAACATCACAGGTCTCACAGAAGAATGTTGGTCGAACAGACTTATCAGCCAGAATAATGTCCGAAGCGATATAGTAGTAGCTGCGCGGTGTTGGCAGCAATGAATCAGAGAAGGCACAGTCAGCCGCCGCAATGTCTGAGACAGGAGCCAAAAATGCATGAGAGAATCGAGAAATTATGGCGATAGCCATGTCTACACTAACATTTTGGCTATCATCTATTCAAAGCTATTTGCCAGTTGAGAGAGATTTTGTGGTATCAAAGCATACCATCCGTAGGCGACTTGGTGACTCTTCGCTAAGTTCTCAACGTCCGTTAAGGCAATTGCAACTAACACTTCAACACATGAAACGTCGTTTGCACTGGTGTCAATCTAGGGAGAGCTAGATAGTACCTGATTGAAGAAATAGGATTTTCAGCGTCGATTCCTGCCTTTTTTTTCCCCTCCATTGCTGATGACCGGCGCATAAGGTCCTTATCTTTATGATAGGTTTCTCTGGATAATCAAAATGTCAATTGCAATCTAATCACAATCAAACGTGCTTGGGATAAATATTACTAATGAACGTCATTTTGAAATCTTAAATCTATTTCTTGAATATTGTCTTGAAAAGTTTAAACTCTTGCTAATATAATTAACAAATATTCATCACGCATTACTTTTCACTTTTGATCGCACATCGTAAAATCTAAACTAAAAACTTTACAAACAACTTTGAAAATATTTTCTAAAAAACTTCTCAATTTTTGACAACAGCTGATTCTACTCCAATACTTCCTTGAAAGATTTTATCAATATTATTATTATCATTATTATTTAGACATGATTAACCTGTCATTCATACGGGCCTCATATGAGGACAAATAAGTATTGCCCTATAAAACAAAAACAATTTCAGCATTCATTTATGGAGATCTAGATTGTGGGAAATAATAGCAAGAATGCTGCATAATAATAAAATTATTTTAAAATGGGTTTTCATTTAACCTAAAAAAATCTTTTTTGAGAAAAATGAAAAACTAGTTGGATGTGCCAATCCCTAAACTTTCTTCTGTCTCATACGTATACATTTTAATATTTAAAAAAAAATAGTTGCTCATTTTAATGCTTTAATAATTTTAATTCAATATCATACCAATTTTGATTTTCATTTGAAATTTCTGCTTCAGTCAATTAATCGGAGTAAAAACGAATTTCCGTCTCTGCACGAGCCAATGGACAATAGAATGATAGGCATATTTTTTTTCAAATCAGGGAGAACCTACTTGCCATACCAGAAAATAATCATACACAAAAATTTTAGTTCAGTTCTAGGCCTAACTTCATACACCTTTAGGTGGTGCAATATTGAAAATGGCATGAAAATCGCTATTGCAACGCCCCCATCCGGCAGATTTCTTTCAAATTCAGGGAGGACCAAGTAGCCATAGCCATACACTTACACAAAGAATTTAATTGAATTCGATGCATAACTTCATACACTTTTTATCAGTACAATATTGAAAATGGAACAAAAATCGCGATTGCAGCGCCCCTTCCGGAGGAATATTTCAAAATTGAAGGAGGACCTGCTTGCCATAGCCAAAAACATTCACAAAAAATTTGGTTCAATTTTATGCATACCTTCATACACTTTTTGATGGTAAATAGGGACATACACACAGACACACGGACAGACAGACATTTTGTTAAAACATGTTTTTTGGAATCTCTGACCCCTAAAACGTGTAAATCCGTCGAAAAAAATTTCGATTACAATACTTTCTTCTATTGGAGATAGAAGAAAGTAATAATGAAAAATAATTTATGCAGGAGAAAATTAAATTTTATCTTAGTAATAAACCAATCTTGGATTAAATATTTTACATTGGATATATTCAGGGTTCTCGCTGGCTTTTGACCAACATTAGCAATTTGGCGAATGAAAAATAAAAAAAAAGTCGCCAAATGAAAAGAAATATTAGCAAAGTAGGATCCGCGCGAAATACTGAAAAATCTCTCTTTAACCCCTTACTGTATCTTCTTTTTACCAAAGTGTTCTAAGATATTCTTTTTTTTTTTTTTTTTTTTTTTTCTTTTCTTTTGTAATTGTTTATAAAATAGGAATTCGACTATCCAATACAGAAAATCTTTAAAAAAAAGTATATTCTAAATTATTCCTAAAAATGTAATTGTGTCAGACATTCTTTTAGCAGTCTAAATAAAAATTGAAAACAGCTATCTTTGATTTACCACTGTGGAAAAGTACGCTAAAAATTGCTATGAGATTTCGATTCTTAACCGATAGAAAAATATTAATCGATTAGTGCTACTTTACATGCAACTAATATATGGTAAATAGCTAATTTCGACACTGCATTCCAAAACTTTTCTCTATTTTTCCCCTGAGAGTAATTTTATTTTTGTTTTATTGGTGGGATGTACTCACATAGATATAATAATGATAACTTGCAATAGAGAAATAAATACCTATCGCATAATTCTTTCTGTGTCTAAAATGAACTGGTGTTGAATTAGTTTATAAATAAATCAATGTAAATGACACGGTGCGATTGAATATTCAAAGTAGCATTAATCGTTTAGCAACGCGGACAAGAATCTCGACTATACTGGCACACGTACGCATACAAAGAACAGAAATTGAGCACTCGTAATTTGGCGAATCCGATTGTTCTTTTACTCGCCAAATGAAGCATTTTGTCGCAATTTGGCGCAATGGCGAGCGACAGCGAGAACAACTGATATATTTGCCATGAAACCAAAAAAATATTTTTGGTTACATTTGTAATGAAATACCAATATTATAGAAATATTGGCTTTAAATTGGAAATATTGACAAAAATGGGACGAAATATTGCTTTTAATTTCAAAACTATCGTGACAATCTTATACAATAGACTCCCTCAAATCCGCAAAGCTTGGGACAGAGGTTTTGCGGATTTTAAAATTTTGCGGATTTCTGGTCATTGTTTTGTTTACATTTTTTAAACAGTAATTTAAATGTAATTAACAATGAAATCAAAAGTATAACGAATTCTTACAATATGCTAAAATATAAAAATAAGAAATAAACTAAAATAATAAAAACATGGATAGTTTTTAAAATGATAAAAATACTAAAAGCAAAGGTCAAGTTAATAATATACAATTAAATATTCATTATAGAGATAAAATGTGTTTTTCCTAAATTATTCAATGAAACTTGCCTCATAAAGGTACATTACCAAATCAAGATCATAAAATAATGAAGCTTTATTTCAGGTTTAGCCAGACCTAATAACTAAAAAAGCTGGATTAATACATAAATATATTTGGTAGGATTGAGATTACCAATGATATCAGCAATATCTTTCTTTTTTAAGAAATAAATTATTCTTTCTTCATGAAAAAGCATGAATTCAATAACCTTAACAAAAATTACAAATTAAAAAATATATGGAATTGATATAAAGCTAAAAAAGTCAAAATTTGCACTTACATCTGAACTGAATGTTTCTTTGTTTACATCCGTAAAATATGTGCGGATTTTAGAGAGTTGTGGATTTTAGGAGTGCAGATTTGAGGGAGTCTACTGTATTTATATTTTGATAATATTGGACCAGTATTGATCGACGTTTAGGGTAGTTTCAATCAAAAAATATTGTGGGTAAAATTGCAAGATAGAACAGTGTCAGATGCGGCCAAAAAATCCTATCCTATGCTATATTATTCATAGTTGTACGCTGAATATTAATTAACCAGAAAGGTTTTGAGAAAAGAAAAAATATACACTGGTGTGCAAAATTTAAGGACGAGTTCCAAAATGCCAATTTTCAAGGGATTTTCAAGCGATAATTTTCACGCGAATATTCAAAAGGAAGTAATATAATTCGAATAATTACTATCCCTGCATAACAACTAGTCCATATAACATCTCATTCGAGTCACACATGGTCACAAGAGTCACAGTTACTACGGCGAAACAAAAAATAGGAAATTCCATACGTCTCTTTTATGAGTCTCAAATGACTACTATATGTGACTCCACTGACAGGTCACTGCAATTGCTGCTGTTTGTCGAGTAACCGGGTGACTTTACAATGACTTTACTGAGACTCTCATGTGACTGTCATTTGAGACGCAATTTCAAAGTCATTGTGAATGTTGCATTATGATAAATCATCAATTATTGTCAGATTAAAATCACATGGTGACTTTCTATCACAAGACTTTGTCAAATGGTGACAGAGCCCTAATGCGAAGTAACCACTGTGAAAAATGGTGAAAAGTCATCATGTGACTTTAATGGGACATTATTTGGTAATTTATCTTAATGCAATGTTCACAATGACTTTGAAATTAAGTCACCCGATAAGAGGTCACATGAGAGTTTCAATGAAATGACATAGTAAAGTCACTTGGTGACTCGCCACAAAGCAACTGTCACAATGACCTGTCACTGGAATCACATATAGTAGTCATCGTAAAATCATAAAAGAGATGTATGGAATTTCCTATTTTTTGTTTCGCCGTAGTGACTGTGACTCTTGTGACCATGTGTGACCTGAATGAGATGTTATATGGACTAGCTGTTATGCAGGGATAGTAATTATTCGAACTATATTACTTCCTTTTGAATATTCGCGTGAAAATTATTGCTTGAAATCCCTTGAAAATTGGCATTTTGGAATTCGTCTTTAAATTTTGCACACCAGTGTATATGATTTGAACCTTCATCACAAGCTGACAAATTTCTCTTTCGCTTGTGCATCATAAAATTAAAACTAAAAGCATTTCAAAAAACTTTAAAAAATACTTTTCTGCCAAACTTCTAACTTTTCGAGACAGTTAATTTTAATCCAATGTCTGCATTAGGGATGGGCATTATTTATCGTATTAGGATAAATAACAGTGTTACTACGCTAGAACCTAATATTGCATTAATATGTTACTGAAAAGTCCCTGTTAAATAAATAACACATGGTTTTTAATGACAGCATCTTCCTTCACTTGTTTTAATCGAGATTTCATTTTTTGTACCTCTAAAATAATAATAATATTCATTAAAAACGTCCTTAATCGTTTCTTTTGAGACGTTTGCCGAAAAATGTTGAATGTCCGGGCTGGGTGCCCGGACAGCGCCCCCGCCCCCTTCCTGCTTACGCAGACCCATTCACAATTATTTAAAAAATTTGCGTCCCCCCCCTTATTAAAACATCTTTAAAAACCCTTATTAAAAAATCTCACAATTATACACTCTAAGATAAAAAAAACCTGTCTAAAACGGAATTTAAAACTGTTTTAAAAGCTTCCGTTTTAGAAGGTTTTACTATATAAAATAAGATATTGTATGTATCCAGCAAGTACAGCCCGGACAGCCCCCCCCCCCTGCTTGCGCAGACCCATTCACAATTATTTAAAAAAATTGCGTCCCCCCCTTATTAAAATACCCTTAAAAACCCTTATTTAAAAAAATCTCACAATTATACACTCTAAGATAAAGAACTGTCTAAAACGGAATTTAAAACTGTTTTATAGGCTTCCGTTTTAGAAGGTTTTACTATATAAAATAAGATATTGTTTGTATCCAGCAAGTACAGCCCGAACAGATCCCCCCTGCTTGCGCAGACCCATTCACAATTATTAAAAAAATTAGCGTCCCCCCCCCTTATTAAAAACACCCTTAAAAACCCTTATTAAAAAAAAATATCTCAATTATACACTCTAAGATAAAAAAAACTGTCTAAAACGGAATTTAAAACTGTTTTATAGGCTTCCGTTTAAGAAGGTTTTACTATATAAAATAAGATATTGTTTGCATCCAGCAAGTTCAGGTTAAAAATTCTGGGCACCCACAAGTTCAAAAAGCTGGTTACGCCTATGCAACCACAGAAGAAATAACTCTTTAATATTCGCTAATTCAATAACTTAGATTTTTCACCAGTTTTTCAATTCAGTTCAGTTATGTAGTTCTTTTCTGTTAGATTTTCCATCCGTTTTTGAAAAAATGCAGTTTTTTACATTACAAAAGAACATTTTATCGCTTCGTAACTGTTGTTTATTTTCAAACGTTTTGTCTAAGGATAATGTTGTTATCGTTAACGACTTTTGATTTAAAGTTTCGTTTCCTGTTTGGTTTTCATTCGCGGTTGTTGAAGAAAGAGGATAAATAAAAAATGATTTCATCTCTTTTTTATTAAATATCAGAAAGACTGAAGTTGAGATTTGTGGATTTGATTTCTAAAGGGCTCTTCTGGTTGGGGGGGGGGGGGGGGGTCACCCCCCAAACATACACCTTCAAATTTCGCTTATTTAGTTCTCTACCATTTTTAACATGACACCCCCCCCCCTTTCGGTGACTCATTTCTTCACTTCATTTCAATCTTTAAAAGGCTATAACTTGCTTCTATGGGAGCTAAAGCGGAGGAAAAAATTCTAGCATAGCTAACTTTTACTCGTCATTCTTTTTGCTATTTCAATTTTCCGGTTTTTCCCTATAGGACCATTTTTTTGGGGGGGGGGGGGGTTTCTCATTTTTTGATGTAATATGCCTATCGAAAGCTTATGCTTCATACATTACAAATCTAGCATAAAAAATTTTCTCCCGTTATTCTGGGTCACGTTACGGACCCATAACGGGTTGAAATTTAAATTTCTTAAGCTTCTTCGAGGTTTTTTGCCAAATCGGTATCAGAAAAAAATTGTGCCAACGTGATGTGTGTATGACATCTGCGCCATATAAATATTATTTAGTCTTTTTTTATTGCAATTTTTTAATGTAAAACAATATGCATTATTTTTCATGCACAATTGCGCATTAAATGAAAATTGTAATGCAATTTTTGTAGTAGTACTTTATAATAATGAATTAAAAAAACACATTATTTAAAAGTATTTCCTGCACAATAAAATGTTTCCTGACGATTACAAAAAAATATGTCCTGACAATTCAAAAAATAAAAACGTAATTGTCCAAGTTTTCCTTCTGTCGGCACTCCAAAAATGTCACTTTTTTTAGGGGGGGGGGGGAGGTGAAAATTTTGTGGAAATAAGTCTTATTTTTTATTTATGTATGGATCCATATAAAAAAGTATGAGCTAGTGAACTTTGGAACCATTTTAATACAACTCAGATTCCAAATATTAAAATAAATGAGAAAAATTATTAAAAAATTATTTTCAATTTAATCATTTTTATACTAAGTAAATGCAATTAAATTTCTTATAAATTGAATCTGGAATGTTTAGATAAGATTTTAATTTTTACAAAATATAAAATACAGTACAATATATTAGGTTTGCGGCTTTCTGAAAGACATAAAAATAGTAGGATAAAATTTAGATGAGTTCAAAGTATTAGAATATTTTATTTTGCGCAACAATATTACCTTATTAATATGAAGTAAATGGTAGTTAATTTTTTGTAGCACCCTCTTTTGCTTTCATAATAGCGTACAATCGATCTTGCATACTATACATATCTGCTATTAAGAAACTAGTAAAAAAAAACTGAGTCTGGAAAAAATTTCATTCTCTACCATCTGTCTTATCTCACAAGTTTCTTTGTCCTATCAGTTAATATTTGTTTTGTGTTTTGCAGCCGCTCTAGTAGTGGCAGCACGCATTGACTTGCTGTACGAAAATTCAGTAATGCATTTCATCTCAGATTTTAAAACATCAACAGTGCTGATTGAGAAAACGCGGTATACGGAAAATGGATTTTTTGAAAAATTCGTTTTCCTCTGTATGTTAAAGAAAGTTTTCTTAATATGTTTTCTTGTACTTTCTAATTTTCCTGCTTTTCGTATTTCCTATTGGATACATTATTTTATATTCAAAAATATATGTGCCTATATATATTTTCTTAAATGTTGTTGCCCCACCAGTGGCTGAGAGATTCTGCCCTCAAAACTGGTAGACGGCAGGCGCTGGATTAAAACAAAACCCAATCGCGGTCGTCAGCCCAATCATTCGGAGTTTTCCGTGGTTTTCTTCGAACTTTGGATTTCTTTGTGTAAATACGGGTTGGGTTTCCTTAGAAAGACCCCCCCCCTCCCTCTACGGAGGGCACCACCTTGGGGGCCCATATCCTATGTGTTGTCCGTTTGGGAGCATATTTAGCAATTGTTTATAAATTGTTTATTGTATCCTGTTACAAAAATAACAGGATGTTGGAACCTGTTACCAGCGCTACTGTGGGATGATGTAACCTGTTAACCAAAAATAACCATATTTCCCATCTCTAGTCTGCATACATTTTTTTTTTCACATTTAGTCGCTTTTTTTTCAAGAGTTGATATATAAAATATAGATATGATATTGATGCATCGATAATCATCTATACACAATTGTCGCTAAAAGGAGCTATTAATGTTAACTATATAAAAAATATTATTATGAATTGTAAATATTTTAAATGAAATAGCAAAATATTTCTTGAAAATCATGATACAATATTGGTAAAATATAAACAATAAGAACTATGAGAAATATTTCATGCCGATTCGATATTGGTCATAATTTGACCAATTTAAACAATTCTGACCTAATTTTGTTTCATTGCCAGAGTAGCAATCAATAATGCTTTGATAAATGATTAGAAGTTAAAATTCTTAAATATGTTTCTAAAAGTTTATCCAAGAAGAATCATAACTCTTAAAAATAATATTAACTAATCCAAACCTTCCTCTCTTGTTACTTTTCCTCTTTTGCATCATACAATCAAAACAAAAAACTTTACAACCAACTTTCAAAAATATTTTTCTTAAAAACTTCCAACTTTTCGAGACAACTGATTTTATTCCAGAAGTCTGGATAGAAAATCTTTATTTTACTTTTATTTTTTACATATTCAACCGCCCTTCCCTATTATTAATACAGAAAATCTGTAAAATTTTCCACAGTGTCCTGAACGTAGATTCATCGACTACAAATTCGTTAGCGAGGCGAGAGATATTTGAATGTTGGGTGAGAACGTAATAATGAAGTTCTCCTTTCTCCTTTTAAAACTTCAATTTCATCCATATGCAAGGGTTTGATCCCCGTTCTAACTC
The DNA here is from genome assembly GCA_964019185.1 of Maratus speculifer. Lineage (NCBI taxonomy): Eukaryota > Metazoa > Arthropoda > Arachnida > Araneae > Salticidae > Maratus > Maratus speculifer. The sequence goes on from OZ025289.1 coordinate 376,849,489, forward strand.
AGTTTAAAACTTCTTTCGGAAAATTGCTGTAAACCGGGCAATTTAAATAAGAGTCGGAGAGAGTTTGTAAAGACTTCGCCCCAGATAAGAGTGGTCTGATGGTAAAGCAGGGGATGTTCTACTTATTGAATGTTCAGTGCGCAGAAAGTCTTCGATCAAAGCTTCCCAAAGTATGGGCCATGACTCTCTAGTGGTTTATGATTTGAAATAAGGTGGGTCGCATGATATTTCAATATTTAATCGAGAAAAAATTGCATGCATAATGAAAATTTATTTTGAATAATTTTAAATAATAAGATGCATTTATCAGAATGTCCAGAAATTTTTTAATTTTGGCTTTCTTATGCACTTCTTAGTTGAAAAGGGATAAAAAAAAAAAAAGTTTAGGTCAAAAAAATAATTATTCCTTACTGCAAAGCACACTATAGACGTAAACAGTTTCTAATTTTATTCTTGGAATACTTCACAACACTGTGAAATTGCAAATTAGAATTTTAAGTTCAAAACTCACAGTTCCATAAAATGCTTATATTCCATCCTTACCCAAGAAAAATACTAGAAATAAAAAGGATTTGTTTCTATATATTTTATTGGTATTTTAATTATTGTTTTCTTCCGTACCATATATTTCTTATATTATTGTACATCAGTACCATCGAAAGTTGATTACACCTGTGAAAAAGTGCACATGATGATTTGATAAAATTCCACTGTATATGTTGCACACATTTTATAAAATGCTTTATAACAAAAATAGTATAGAAGCTCTGCGCTTTGATCCTAACCTTAAATATATTTAAAATTACCTTAGATTTCCTGGGTTAAGTTTAAAGGAGTGAGTGTTCCACAAACTGTTTATCTTATGACGCATTTAAATCCAAGTTTAACTTCCATAGGTAAAAGTTTCTCTAAAAAGAATTAAATTAATCTAATGATATGAGACCATTTACATGCTTCTTACAGTATATTCTAGCATGCCGAAAGAGAAAAATAATCTCACTGTCTTCAGTAGTGTATACCCTCGAGTTTATAGGATTTTATATTTTTAAACGAAAGTCTATACAAACAAACTAAAGGGACTAATTCTGACATTTAGATATAAGAAACTATTAATTCTGAGAAAAAGTTTCGGAGAACACTTAAATAATATACCACTGCCCTCTCCTCTTTTAAAACATGAACATGACAAAGCTAAAAGGTGTATTTCTGATGAAACATCCCTTAAAGCAAGGTGACGTCACTGCAACGTTGTTGTGAAGTCACATTGTGACTTTGTGACCATCGATTGTCGATGTGACGTCACGTGACGTCGATGTGAAGTCACGGTGACTAAAATGTGAAGTCGTTATGGCCGTTTTAGAGCTCTTTTGTGACGTTTCACAAAGTGGTCACAATGTGACAAATTTGTGAAAAATGTGTCATTTGTGACTTATTTGACATTGACATTGTGACGAAACTGTGACAAAAGCGACGATGTTTAAATTGCCAGAAACATGTTTTTTAAAGTAAATAACATATTTTGAAGGATATTTATAAATTTCTAAAGATTTTTAAGAAAGCCACATCTCAGTCACAATGTGACGTCACTGAGTGGTGACATTTTGGTCACAGATGTTATGTGACCAAAGTGATTCACAGTGACGTCACTGTGACCATGCATGCTATTAGGGGCAATTAATATATTTGGAAAGAGACAGACAATAAAAACATAAACTAACATAGATAATTTGTTCCGGAAGCACTTTTGTAATCCCAAAGAACGAAACTTGTAACTTCACGTCCATTACAAATACAGCCGAATGTGGTATGGTAGAGTGTTCATCCAATAAAATCTTCGTTAGCTGAATCAAAATACCAGTAGAAAATATCTTCGTTAGCTTAGACATTCATTGACCAAAATATTTGTCAACCGAGTTATCTCTGTAATTAGGATTTAAGTATTATATTTGAAAATAAAAAATTAAAAAGAGTATTTCCAATTTGTTAGAAAAAAAAATAATATCAGGAGCTCACAACCATAGTATACAAAGTCCATTTTGAAAAACATTAACATGGCCCATTTAAAAGGTGCATAAAATCTGTTTTATTCACTACTACAATGAACCAAGTCTGTAAACAGATGCCATATATGACAAAGTATGTGAAAAAAAAAGCTTAATTCAGTGTGGAAGTAAATAACACATAGTTTATGCATTTTTTAATTAGACTATCTCATTTTTCTTTTCAAAATGGACTTAATCTGTTAATCTGCTACGGTTGTGAACTCCTCCTATATATCTAACATGAAAAACAAACACATGCCAGTTTGATTAAAAAATCATTTAATATCTCAAACTTATAAAATGCTTAATTATAAAAAAAATATTTTTTTATTGTTATCGCGGCATTCAGAACACTGGATAATCATCTCCGAAAGAACCCTCGGTACCTCAACATAAAACAATTTCCCCCTTTATTTCAACAGTCTCAGCCATTATTTTCCAACAAAAGCACTCGTTGTTACCCAATTTCAGAAAACGTAAAAACATTATTCTGGCCACGAAACTCCCGGCAGTTGACACTGCCATAAACTAAAACGAAGCTGATCGGATTTAAATAAGAAAAACGGAGGGGTGCGGTTGCAAAAGCGTTCTCGAGTACGGATTTTATAAATCAAGAAACATCTTGTGTGTCGTTCTGGGGGAATTCTGCGAATACTGTCTCCGCATTTAAATCACGCGTTAATGGGGTGCTTCAAGTGAAAACCCTTTTGTTTGCAAAAGTGAATAAGAGAAATTTTTACATATGATTTCTGCGTGATGTGCTTGGTTGAATTTACAAATTTCTTTGAAATGAATGAGATATAAGACGTAAGAATGTACTCTAGTGAGGCAAAAAATATACAGAATGATCCACAAGTCGAAAAAATAATTCAATAATTCGAAAAGTACAGACAGAAGTACATAAATACATAAGAATACAAGTTCAAATTTTTTGTTAAAAGAAAAAGAAAAATATAAATAATTGTCTGAGCGAAGCGAAGTCTTATACTCAGAGTACGTAACGATATTAAAAGTCAAAAAAATTCTTTCGTCAAGCAAATCTCAAATAGTACTTGTCGGATTTTGATTCTGTTTGTACCAGTAGGTACCTATGAAGGTAATCTGGCGAATGCACCACCTACGTAAAATTAGTTCCAAATAGTTTAAAAGTTATATTTAAAAAACTGATAAAAAAGCACAATTTATTTACATACCTCACAGAAACTTGGTGTGCGTCATTTTTCACAGGCTGGATATTTTCATAGACAGCCGAACCAGAACACATGGAGTAAATAGTAATTGTCCGAGCGAAGCGAAGTCTTACAGCTCATATTCAAAATATTAGAATAATTGAGAAAAAGTAATAAGAAAAAATTATTTGTCATTTATTTATTTTTTATACTAAGTATATGCAATTAAATTTCTTATAAATTAAATCTGGAATGTTTAGATAAGATTTTAACATTTATAAAATATAAAATACAGCACAATAAATTAGGTATACAGCTTCCTTAAACACACCAGAATATTAGAATAAAATTTAGATTGGTTCAAAATATTAGAATATTTTATTTTACGCAACAATATTACCTTATGAATATGAAGTAAATGGTAGTTAATATTTTGTGCATCCCCTTTAGCTTTCATAACAGCGTACAATCGATCTTGCATACTATATACAAGGTGTTTACAAACATTTCTATCAATATTAGCCCAAATAGACTTTATACGTGCCACTAACTCAGTTTTACTTGAAGGAGGATTTTCTTGAAGTTTTTTCTTCCTTATACACCATAAGTTTTCGATGGGATTAAGATCTAGTGAATTTGGTGGCCAAGGAAGTACCTTAATGTTGCGTTGGCGGAACCAATTCTTAGTTGACACCGAGGTATGCGGGGACGCTAAATCTTGTTGAAAGATGAAATCATCTTCAAATAAATCTTCTGATGATGGAATCATGTAATATTCTAAAATTTCTTGATATATCAGAGAGTTAACCTTTTCGTAGACGATGCATAACTTTCCAGGTCCCTCTGCACTCATACAACCCCAAACCATGACACTAGCAGCAAATTTTACGGAACGTTTAAGGCATTCTTTATCAAATGCTTCTTGCTTCATTCTCCAAACTCGAATACCTTGATTACTATATGAAACACAAAACATACTTTCATCACTAAATAATATATTTTTCCAATCTTCATTGCTCCATAAACGTCTTGATTTACACCAATTCAATCTTATACGCAGTCATGAGAGGTTTTGTTTTCGGTACACGAGATTCAAATTTAAATTTATGGAGACGTCTTAATGTTGTCGATGTAGAAACTTCAACTCCTTCTTCTTTCCATTTTTGGTGCAAGAATCGCACACTTTTAAAACGGTTTTTCTTAACTATACGCTTTAGTTTCCTGTCATCTCTAGCAGATGTTTTTGGTTTTCGGCCACCATTTCGGCGATTATTTTGAAACTTTCCAATTTTTGAATATTGTGTTAGTATTTTACTAACGCTCGATTGCGAACAATGTAAATAATTCGCTATAAAACATTGATTTTTACCGTGCCGATACAAATCAACCATACGAAGTTTAGTAGATTCAGGAATATCACTCACACGGCCCATTTTAAGACGAAAAAGAAACAAACTGCAAAAAAGAATACTGATTTTAAATAAAATAGTCTGAATTTAATCAATGATGCCACCAGTTAAGAATTGGTAATAATTAAAGGAGAATTAATGTGAAATATTCTAATATTTTGAACCACTTGAATAAATATTCTAATATTTTGACTTTTCAAAAATTTTTTTTTGCAATTAATCTTTTCAAAAATGATATTAAATTTGAGATAACAAGTAAGTTTAATCAACAATAAGTTCTTAATAAAAATATCGTTTGCATATTTTCATTAAAAGACATTAAATTACCAAACGATATTTTCAATTTCTAAAAAAAGGGTAATTATTCTAATATTTTGAATATGAGCTGTATACACATAGTACGTAACGATATTAAAAGTAAAAAATATTTTTTCATCAAGGAAATCTAAAAAAATACTTGACGGATTTTGATTCTGGTTGTACCAGAAGGTACCTATGAAAGTAACCTAGTGAATGCACTTACTACGAAAAATAAGTTCAAAATACTTTTAAAATTATATTTAAAAAACTGATTAAAACACACAATTTAACTACATACGTCACGAAAATTTAATGTGCGTCATTTTCACAAGCTGGATATTCTAATTAGATTTCCAAATTGAAGCACATGGAGTAAAGAAAATATGCAAACAATCTTCATTTAAGTGCAACAAAACATATTAAAACTTAAAAAACAAACTGAAAAAAAATCTTTTTTTTTCCGTTAATTGAAAATAAAGAGGTCATAATTCTTAGATGCGATACTTTTTATAATTGCGTTTTATAATCGGCATTAGTATCTTTTATATTTCGCGCGTACAAATTGGAAACAATTCTTTCGTGTTTAAATAAAATACGAGTTTACGTTAGATTAAAAGATTTTTACCTCTTGAGGGGCGCCATTTGCAGTCTGCAAACGGTTAATTTTAATACTTAAATTGCCAACTGGTACCAGTAATTTTTTAGTACAATTTAGATTTCATAATATACGTGACGAAACGGTTTAGATTATTTTCAATTAAATTTGTTCGTAAATGTCGGTGGGAATTAATTATTTGATCATTTTTGAAGCAGAAATGCCTTGCCCCTGAAAGGTTTAAGCAATGTATCGTGTTTAATGCGATTGAATGAGACATTCCCGATCATCCATACTGGCATTTAATCTTATAGTTTGGCGATACATTTTTGGTCGTCAGTATAATCAAGTAGTACCAAAAAAAGAAACAATAGTTGAAGCAATAAATAAAAGTTATAAGTAATAAATAATAAAAAATATACATAAAACAATAAATCGAAAATATTAACACTTAAAGCAATATTCAAAATCAAAGTTTTCACCAATTTGGTGACAGAAAAAATCGCGCCAACTTGGTACGTATATGAGATCTACGACATATTTATGTGTAAAAATAAGTATAAACGTTCGTCAGATATGAAATCTGACTTTCTGAAGCCCAAATTGGACCAAGATTTATAAAAATGCCGAAGTGAAGATATTAAAGGAAAAGTACCATGAAAACGGGACGGAAATATCATATACGTTTTTGGGGTACTACATGGTTATGCCGTCGACCAAAAAAAAATATCGCCAAATTATAAGATTAAATTCCAACAATAGATGACCTTGAATGTCCCATGCAATGAAATTAAACAAGATACACGTGTTTAAAACATCATAAAGAGATTTTTATTTCAACTTTTTATGAATGTTTTACTAATTTAATTGTTCTTCTGTTGTTTAAACTAAAAATTTAGTCAACATGTATAAGTTGGCTATTAGTTTGGCGATTTGTATCGTTTGGCGAAATTGGTCGACGGGATAACTAAGTATTACCGTATTTAGTTTGGCGCAAATTTGGCGAGGATCAATTTTTAATTATTTTCTATTATATTAAAAAGGAAGTAACAATAAATAAAACACGATTAAATACAAATTAATTTAATATAGGGAAAAAACAATTGCCGGGTTACCATGTCATGCAAAATAACGATTGCCAATTATGTGGAAGAGTTCCAAATCCTGTTCTGGCATTTTTGGTGAAATTTTATTTTTTTATTTTATTTTATATTATTTATTTATTTATTTATTTTTGCATTAAATGAATCGGTTCCTTTTTTTTAATTTTCTAGCAAAGTTGAAAAGTGTTTATGCATTCGGTTTGTCTGTCCGTCTGTCCACACTCTAACACCCGTAAATATGCTCGGATTTTTTATGCAATTGGTAAACCTTATTTAGGGTCCCCTAGGCATGTTTGGTATTATATATGAAGTATGTGAGATTAATAGTTTATTTACAGGGACACCCAAAAGTTTCCCATTACATTATGGTCTATAAGAAAAATCGATAACAGAGTATTTTTATGAAACTACAGTATTGCAAAGTATTGAAACTTATATAAATCGATGAATTTTATTACGATTACGTTTGAACAAGACATTCATATAATTTTTAATTCGTTTACAGGGACACACAAAAGAAATCGGTTACAATACTGTCTTTGAGCAATAATTGCTGGTCATGTGTTTTCAATTTCGGCATGTCCTTTGAAATTTAACTGTTTTTTAGGTGCATTCGTAATAATATAAATACGTAGTACCTATAATCGTCGTCTGAACCGTTCGTATCTCTATCCGCATAGAACAGCACGAAAATTATCGAACCGAATCGTTTTAAATTTTAAATATATATTTGTTTCTGAATTTTGTTGAGTTATTTTAAATTTTAGTAAAATTGGATAAATAGTTCGAAAAGAGAGACAGTCAAAAATATTCTGTTACATTATGGCCGATGGGATGAAATAATTCCAAGAACATTTTAATGATGTTACGCGCCCATCGAAACCTAATGTAATTGATATGAATTTATGAAAAGCACTAGAATATATATTTTGTAGAGCATGCCGCGCAAAGAATATTTATTATTCATTTGCAGGGCACCACAAAAGAATTAAATAACTAAAAGGTACGGGGGGAGGGACATTAATTTTTCAACTTTACTAATCTGGGGATTTTATCATTTTCTCAATTGTCACTAGCAAGCTTTTTAAATAATTACTTTTTGAGGTAAAACTCGAGTTCATGTTGGCGTATTTGAGCGAGCATGTCTAGCGTAAAAGTATGCGCAGATTTATAAGTCATTTGTGGTGACATTTTTACAGCTCAAAGCTTATGGAGACGAGATATTCAGATCTCGTTTGTGCCTTATACTATAGGCATTGTATATTCCTTTTATTTAATGTACGCTACAGTGAAATACTGCTTAACTTCACGAGAACAAGTTTGAAAAGAAAGAAAAACAGTGTACGTAGTGACCAGCAGCACAATCCATTTAAATCAGATTGAGTATATCTGGGACACATTCGAACGACGTAATGCATTTCTTTGTTGGCGTCTTCGGGAATTTTTTTATATCTTTTTTTTTTAAATAGAGAATTCCCTGAATTCCCATCGAGAACCTCATCGTATCCATAGAAAACAGATATGGATATTATATTATCAACTATTCTCTATTAACTATCTACACACCATCTAAACAAATTCTCTCATTCTACTCAACCATCATGATTTATGCAATTTTTTGTGCTGTTTATATTTTTTACGTCATTTCAAAGAGTTCAAATTCCAATTCAAGATGTTTTAGTGTTTTATTATTTGCATTACTTTTAATGCATTAGTTACTTTCAATTTTATACCCTTGCATGGCTGATTTGCATAGTTTGCTTTCCCATATTTTAACCGTGTATAGGAATTTTTACACAATATTTTGCTTTTCTACCATTTACTTTTCTCATTTTTGACATTTAAATTTGTGGCACTATATAATCAATTAAAAATAACGGTACTTCTGAAGTATATCTGAATGTTTTTGCCACGATGACCAAAAAAAAATATTAAAAACTAACATAAAATTAATAACTCAATAACAAATTGTGGTACAGGTTTCAAACAAGTTGCATTTAAAGGTAATTTTTTTTCTTTATACGACGGTGTGCAATGTTTAGAAATTTAAAAATTTACAGTACCGAAAATTATTAAACTGAAATTTCATTTAATATTTGTTTATGATTGGCTCAGGAATATTAACATATATCTAAATGTCCAGACATATTAATATAACTCTATTATTACGTAAACTACGTTTTGATAATTTTAAAAATGTTGTTGTTTTTTTTTTAAATATAGAAATCATTTATAAGCCTAAAGTCATAGTCTTTGAAAATAGTATTTTCCAAATAGTCGAAATTTCTAAATGTTTTCTGTGGTATTTATTTTTTAAAAATTTCTGTGGTATTTTTTCGTTCTTTCTTTTTTTATATTTTTTTCAAACTATTATTAAATATATGTTCTCAGCAATATCGCTCAGACTAATCCCTCTAAGGGAAATCCTAGTTGTAATAATATCAACGCCTAATTACCGCACATGCCTATTAGGCCGTAGCGTTGATCTCTCGCAGATGGAGGTTATAAAATAAACAAAAGCACTTAGAAAAATTCTTAAATATCCAAGAAAAATTAATTTCAAGCTCTGATACCTGAGAACAGATGCCTCTATAAACACCTGGCCTGCACTTTTCTGTTCTTTGAAAACAGCTTAAATTATGTATACTGTAGTCAAAATACTTTTCTTATATTTTTTTAAAGAAAATATTTAAGATGATTTAATATTCAAAGTATTATAAATATTATAATATCAAACAACAAAAGTAAATTTAAGTTCTGCATTTCATGAGCATGTTTACAAACGCAGGAAAATTTACAAATATAATTTCTAGCAACTACTTTGTGATGTTATGGAGCACATTTGTTATTAATGTTATGGTATGAAAGACGGAGGGGGCTTAAAAAGCTGATGGTGCTTGAACCCCAGACAACCTTAATCGGGCTCTGCATAACAATCATATTTGTCATCGATAATTTCCATCAATTATCTGTGACGGAAATTACAGTATTTTCCCATTCCAGTAATTTCCTGGAATTGGAAATTGTAATTCCAAGAACTACAGTTCCTGGAATTGTACTGTTCCGGAAACTTCTGGAACTGTAGTTCCTAATGCTGTAATGACTCCAATTCCAAAGCAATTTTCTGTTTCTATTTAGCAAATCGTGTGACAAGAATCACAATAGATATATTTTTCTATGCTCTGCATCTGCAGTGTACTTTGCCGATTCTGACAATTTTTCTCATCCGTTGCTTCTACCAAACTGAACATTTGTAATCCTAGTTGCGTTGTAATTGGTGCTGAACCGTTGTATAAACTGCTGACGCAAATGAAACAGTACATGTTGGTAGAAAATGCAATTAGTAATTTGTCAAAAATAATTTAATTGATAATTAATCTCATGGTATTTCTGTACATTTCTTTGAAAACCTAATCTTTCTGCTGTCTTGTATCTATACTAAAATATTGAAGAGTTATTTCTTCTGTGACTTTTATTTCAGTCTGTACTTATCGATTAATTTTACGTATGTTTTGCAGAATAACAGAAAACTTTTTTTAATATGTTGATAGGGATGTATTTCAAAGAGTTCCAGAGTCAGTTCATGTTGTTTCCTTTATATTTTTACTTTAATAACACTGGAATGCACGATTTCCAAAACAGAAAAATAAATTCGTATTTTATGTTTTATTAATTACTAAAACAGAAAATATAATCAAAAATGCTCCATCACATCATGCTTTTTAGTTATCCGCCGAAATTCTATTAAATTAGAGACTCCCTTATTGCCTTATTGGAAACGAATTGCTGCTCCTCTGGCCTAAAGATTGCGACATTTCGAAGCGCATGGTTTCAAGCCTGCGGAACTATTTTGAAGGTATTAATTCACGTTAGACATACGTTAGACAATTCTCATACTTCAGTTAAAGAATCTGGTGTTGGGAGACATGCTTCCACTTTTTTTTAAATTAATAAAAAAAAATTTAAATCAAATATTTCCAAATGGTGTTTAAAGGGATTTGAATCCATTATTCTTTAAAATCATTTCAATAAGAAAAGTGGAAATCTCTTCATACCAGATGAGCAGCAGCGGACCCTGGGCAGGAAAAGTTATTCTTCTTGATACTCCATTTCTACGCGAGTATAAAAAGCAGCGAATTGATGAAAATGAACACTCAAATTACAGTCTACGTGTTTAGAGTCAAAGAGGAAGCTTTGCCATATGTTCCAAATATCACCATAAGAAATCACTTCCGGTGTTCTCTAATCGCCATGACCGTGTGCAATTCCAGACTGGCGTGCTATATCTTCGTTATCATGATCTTCTCCTTAGCCTGACAATATTCGTTGTTCCATGCACGATATTAATCCATAGGTGTGCAGTGATAATTGGTATTTTGATACGTTTTATGCTGCTAAAATCGATTTAAGGGATAGAGCTCTACAATAGCGCTACTGTCCGTGTGCTTCTCATTTAAATGGGTGATTTCTTGAACTGAGATTTGCTGTCACTAGTAGTATAAGAAACATGTGAGTCTTATAAGTTCAAGTTCATTCAAAGCTGCCTATCCTTTATAGTTTAACCAATTACTACTTCGTTTTCCGCTATCGGTGCATTCACGCCCAATTTTTGACAATGCGGTGCAAGAAAGTCGCATTTTCAAACTCTTTTTGAAAATGAGTGATTTATGGGACAAATATTTGTCTTCAGTCGAAAGCGTCTAAATTGCAAGCTTATCCCTTTATGTAGCTTTTAAAAATTGTTTATAGAGACCTATATATTAAACTACATATATTATAGGGCAATGTCTGGACATGCGTAGGAATGAAATAGAAGCATCACCTTTTTGCACTCATACTGTCTGTCTTAAATTTAATGACATTTCAGTGCATAACTTTAAAGATATGCTTGTTATGCCATTTTCGCACATAATAAAAAAGGATAATGTAAGCCATAATGTAATGGAAAATTTTTGACTCTCCCTGTAAATAAATTAATCATGGTAGAAACTTCATTTTCAATAAGGTTCGTGCTAGGGAAAACCTAAATAACGTCCAAAAATTTCATGGCAATCCGAATATATTTACGAGAGTTAGAGCGCGGACAGACGGCCATCCGGCCAGACACACCGAATGCATAAGCACTTTTCAACTTTGTTGGAACGTGCTAAAAAAAGCTGTTACAATTATGCAAAAATCCCCCTTCCGGCGAAATATTTCCAAATTCAAGGAAGACCTGCTGCCCATAACCAAAAACATACAAAAAAATAGTTCAATTCTATGAATAACTTTAAACACTTTATGAGACAGTAATGAAAATAGCTTACACATTGCTATTAAGAGTTAGAAAATTGTGTGGCTTTATCTACTGCTGACATTGAGTATTTATGTCGCAGCAATTGTCTCATTTTCGAATGTAAACACGAAAAATTCAGTAGTTACTAAACTTTTCAAAAGATTTAGAACTATCTCAGGACTTACCAATAGTCACATATGAAGACAGCATCGCATATGTATTAAACTAAGTGAAAATAAAAAACACCAAGCTCTTATCAAACACATTGATATAAAATATCACGACGTAAAACATCTAAAAGAGAACGGTGTCATAACTTTAAAATATTGCCTGTCGAAAAAGATGATCGCGGATATCCTTATGAAACCACTGCCCAAGCCTATTTCGAAAATCTTAGAAGTCCACGCCAGTTGTTACCAGCATCAGATTCAATTGAAAAGTGAAGGTTTGGTAAATAATATATGTCGTATTTCATCTGAAATGTAAATATCATTTGTGAGATTATGCTCATATTTTTGTTAGGTACGTTGCAATTTATTTCCACTAGATGTCGTCATTATTCAATAAAAAAATAAACAACTTTCAAAGCAAAAGTGAACTCAATGGGAAATTAGTTTCAATGCTTCACAAAAAAGAAAATACTTTTGCGGAGCAAACATTTTTACTGTGAAATGATTTTATCAGTGAACTTAAAAACTATTCAAGAAAAATCCATACCATTTGGACGTTAGGGCTCTTTGGCCGTAATAACCTCATGTCTTTTTAATGATGTGTTTTTATCAAATGGGAATTTTTCTATTAAGAGAAGCATATTTCGAAGTATCATAAGCCAAAATAATTTTCTTTAACTAATACAACTTGTAGTGTGAATTTATCTAATCCAGTTTAATTTTACACATATTAATCTTCTCTATTTATGTTTATTAAAATTAGTAGCCAAGTTCAAAGATACTATGCGTTTGAATTCAATGGAGTCTCCTAAGAACTTTCATTCCACAAAACAAAAAATATAAAATAAATATTTCAGCTCCATCGTCCAAGTCAAGAAACAAAACGTAACATCTTGCTACTTAAAGGTAAGCAGTTTTTTTTTTTTTTTTTTTTTTTAACCTAACTTTAAAATACTTTATTTATTGAGCAATCGAGGGTATAAATTGAATTGTGAGGATTAAGATTTACGACCTCTTTCAACCCTCACTGTATAAGTAACTTTGACATTTGGGTATGTTGTAGATATACAACGCAGTGATATAAATGTTTGATTTATTTTATGACGGCCTAATACCAACACGTGGAATAGAGGAGCTTGTTGTATCTTGGGACAGTTTACATTTTCAATTTTTTACTTCAATTATTAAAATCAAATTTAAAATTTAAACGCAACATTTAAATACACCGACATATTTCTCTAAAATGTTTTTTAGAAATTCAGGCAGTTTGAAAATAAGAAATTGCCACTTATTTAAAGTGGAGAAGCCAAACTTCCCAAAGTGGAGCGTACTGTGTAATTCAGGCAACAGCATATATAGCTAAAAAATAATTTTGTACAATAACTAATACCATATTTTGTATTGTAACAATAACTAATTTTGTGCCGAAGAACAAAAATTTTATTTATTTTTATTTTTATTTTTTTTAAAGGAACTACAGAATGAAACTCAAGTTCAAGAATAATTTTTAAAAACAGCAAAATGCAAAAATGCTTATTACTTAACTTTATATAATATAAAGTTAACTTAGAAAATCAGCTGTGTCATTTGTTGTTCTAACCCATTTGTGGAAACTGAGTGTGAGAATTAACACTCAATGGCTGAGCAAATATCCAAGGAATCATCACTCATCAGTCCAAAGAGCAAATATGCTAATATTCCATATGCACTTTAAATTTTTTACTTAAAATTCATAATTGACAAGGACGTTAACTAATTTCAGATACTTAGAAAGGAATAGTTTTGCCCCCAGATACTTTTGTAAAAAAGTAATCTACTACATCGGTGGTATGATCATAATCAATACTGTCATCATCTTTAGTATTAAATAACACAAGTTTATCATTAACAGATTCTGAACAGTTATTTTGCTCTGAAAGTGGCCTTTTATTTCCTTTTTTTTTTTTTTTTTTTTTTTTTTTTTTTTTTTTTTTTTTTAGTTACAGCAATTTTTCTGCTTCGCAGTTTAAATTTAAGAAACTTGAAAAATTGCAAAACTTCCATTTCCTGCTACTGATATTGCTTTTAGGAGTTGCAGTTTTGAAAAATGTCCGACTCATTGCTGGGAATGCGACATTTTGAGAATGTGAAGATAAACTTGTTATGCAGACATCTCATAACACATTTGATGCGTTGACTGCTATAAATTTAGCTGTTTGATTAAACATTACAGTTGAATGAAGTGGTCTGTAGGGATATATTATGTCAAAAATTACGCTTTCATTTCCTGAATAAATGCCTGCATAAAGTACATCCATAATAAAGTTGAGTTGCTTTATATACTATATTTCACATGTTTTGGGGAAATTTCTGTAAAATAAGTAATAAAAATACTTTTATTTATTCATATTATTCTGAACCATGCATTTGTTGTATCATTGGATATGTCCCATGGTACAATGTATTTTACTTTCCCAAGGTACAGTCACCATACAGTTCAAATGAAAACAAAATGATGGTAAATCTAGAAACGCTATCATAATTTTCTCATAAACAAAACATTTTAAAATTTTCTCTTAAAAAAAAAATGCAGTTGGCTAGTTTTAAAAATATATGGGTATACAAAGAAATTAGAATGGAGGAAATATTTACTTTGGACTAATGAAACTGTCTTTTTCTCATTAAGTCGTTAATTCAATGCTTCTGATGCTGTCTATTACTATTATGAGAACTGTTGGTTATAGGTTACTATTAGCAATAAACAAAAGATCATTGTTGACAATAGTTTATTAGAAATTGTCGCTGTCCCGAGACACAAGCGTGCCAAGGTACAACACTCTCTCCTCTTGGCCCGAAAGGGGGGAGGGCATCTTTCTAATGAAACCTAACTCGCATTTACGCAAGGAAATCCAACATTCTAAAAAGACCAAGGTAAACTCTGAATGATTAGGCCGACGGCCGCGATTGGGTTCGAATTCAACAACTGCCATCTACCATGCTCGAGAAACGAACCTCTCTGCTACTGGTGAGGTCAGTGATATAAAGGATTAATTTATTTTACGTGAGGGTTTACAAGCAGCAAAAGAAAATTTAAAAAAAAAATTATTATTAAAAAACTTTAGTGCCTGTTTAATAGTAACGTTTCCACCCGCTATGACTATTATAGAATTTAGAATGTTTCTCAGGTTGAATAATACATTGAGTAATCATCTCGATTGATTTTTTTCCTTAACATTGCATTTCCATGATTTATTTTAATAGTACTTCTCCACTGTGTCTTATTTCTTATATTTTCATCTTCTGAGAAAATACAATTTTAAGAAATAAAATTATACAATGCAAATTGTTTCAGAAAATTACTTAATACAAAATTAAAAATTATGTTTTCAATCATTCTCTGAAAAGGCTTTTTTATTCAATAATTTAAACAATGAATGTCAGGTGAACAAAATCCTAATAATACAAAACGTTAAATTGGCAAAAAATACGAAATATATTTTAATTAAATGCATCTTAATGTGAAATTTTCACTTTTCAGTACCAGAGCACGAACTAAGAACCTTCTACTTACTAGCGAACTGCTTTACCTCCAACCTATGATGTCTACTCTATTTTAAAATTTAAATCGCAAAAATGAACGGATAGTATTGAGAAAATTAATTTATTTAAAATAATAATTTGTTTTCAAAATTTTATTATTTGTCGTGTGACACGAGATATTCAGCTGTAAGTATACAAAATTTTCAGTCTCTGATTTATACAGTTCTTGTATACGGAACTGACTCAGTGACTTGCAGTCGGATAAAGGACAAAGATGAATAGAGTTTCGTCAGATAAACAAAATCCTAAAAAGGAGTTATAAATATTAATTTCCAGCGTTGAGATATTTTAAATGTACGAACGCAAACACTCATAGATTAAACATTGCTGAAAGGAATCCCGAAACTTCTTGCCTAGCAGCATTAATTGGTTGTTTTGCAAAAAAATACTATTTTATGTAAAATTTTTGTGGCATTTACACCATCACAGGTACATTTTAAATATTTATCTGCAAATATATATTGCCTTCCCGTACAATAAATACTTTCTCCACTTGATAAGGGCACTGCCGTGCTCTCCGATCTTCCCAACTATGTTTTTATTGCTAAACTAGAAGACTCCGCCCGTTACGCTGGTCAGTTTCTCTAAAATATTTCTGAATCAAACGAAATATATTTAAATAAACAATCTTAATATCGAATCAAATACCCACAATTTTCATCTCATTTATATAGTCTTACATTCATTCAGTTCATTTTGGTGACAAAATACCTCTAAAATGACTAAATAACTGACAAATTACAAAAGTACTAAAGTATTTACAAATTTTTTAGTAGTTTTTTTTTTAAATCTTGAATTCGACTTGAATGGCTTCTACTTGAATTTGCTTTTGAGATATGGTGAAACATGTTATTATTTAAGACCATCCGATGATTTTCCTAAAGGAGATATATATATATATATATATATATATATATATATAGATAAGGATTCAAAATTTTAGGTTTTTGCGCCGAAGACATCGCCAAATTAGGAAAATGTGAAGTATCTCACCAAGTACTGGATTTAAAAGAATTTGCTTAGACCATTTAATTAAGCATGAAAAAATGCACTAAAATATGTTATCAGATGAAAAATAACTTCAAAAGCCGATTTTTAAGAAATTTTTTTTAAGTTCGTTCTTCTTTTTACCCCCTTTAGGGGTGGAATTTTCGAAAATTCCATATTAGCGGCACTCGATGTTATAAGAAGTATTTTTACCACAATTTTCAAGATTTTTGGTTCGGTAGTTTTTTTTTTTTTTTTTTTTTTTTTTTTTTTTTGTGATTAATACGAAATCCAGACTTTCTTTTATATACCGTAATTTCGGGTGTATAAGCCGCAGCTCAAACAATTCTTTTTCTACCCAGATTTTTTTTAAAAACAAATATAACTAGTCAGATCGTTGTAAATATTTGTCTTTAATCACTAAATAAGATTTCTGGGTCCAAAAAGAATTGTTTGATCTGCCGCTTATACACCCGAAATTACGGTATATAGATAAGGATTGAAAATTTCAGGTGTTTGCGCCGAAGACATCGCCAAATTAGGAAAATGTGAAGTATCTCACGAATTACTGGATTTAAAAGTATTTGCCTAGTACCATTTGATTCAGCATGAAAAAATACACTAAAATATGTAATCACTTGAAAAATAAGTACAAAAGCTGATTTTTAAGGAATTTTTTTAAAGTTCGCTCTTTTTTTTTAACCCCCTTAGGGGTGGAATTTTCGAAAATCCCATCTTAGCGGCACTCGGTGTTAAAAGAAGTATTTTTACCCCAATTTTCAAGATTTTTGGTTCGGTAGATTTTTTGTGCTGTGATTAATACGAAATCCAGACTTTCTTTTTTATATATAGATTATTCATTTAAATTAAGATCCGCCTCTGGTGACCAATTTGGTCTCCCTTAAATTTATGCTAAGCTTTGAAATATTTTACTTTTATTCATAATTTTATTTACTCGTGTAGCTTTACTAAATCTGCAGATTCTGATAGAGAAATGAACAAATCTATGCAATCAAGGCGACATTTAGGGGAAGATTCTGTTAATAGTTTGTTCTTGTTGGCGCGATTGGCGAAGAAATCCCAAAATCGCGCCGAAAAATCATTTTTCATTTGTTAATTTAATGAAAAAAGGTGTTTTGAAGAAGATGTGAAACGAATCCCTGTGTGTGATTGCAGATCACACTTACCCACTTTTTTTTTTTTTTTTTTTTTTTTTTTTTTTGTACTACTCTGCTATCCCGTCAACCAATTTCGCCAAACTAATAGCCCAATTATACGTATTGACATAATTTTTATTTTAAATAACGAAAAAACAAATAATTAGTAGAATATTAAGAAAAATATTAATAAAAAGTGGAAATAAAAATCATTTAATGACATTTTAAACACGTGAATCGTATTTAATGTCATTGAATGCGACATTCACGATCATCCATTATTAGAATTCAATTTGATAGTTTGGCGATAATTTTTTGGTCGACGGGATAACCTAGTAGTACCGTTTTTTTATTAGAATAAATGGTAAATTAATTGTAAATATTTTTTCATGATAATGATTTTTCCTTCACATTCAATTTATTTCTTTTTTAGTGACGGTAAAATAACTGCAGATGAAAAAGATATAATAGTAAGGCTAAAACACAGATTTAATGACTGCTTGACAAATAACTTGGCGGAAACTCGATAAGTACGCTAATTCTATCAACCTAAATATCCAGATAGAGTGTACACAAACAATTGCTTCCATTTGATTATTCCGTCGATCAATTTCGCCAAATTATACAAATGGATATAATTTTTATTTTAAATAACCAAAGAATTAATAAATTACTAAAATATTAATAGAAATAGAGAGAAAACATCGAATTAAAATTAGTTGACGACGTAACAATTATGCAAAACATATTTAATGTCAAAAGAATGTGACATTTACGATCATCCATTATTGACATTTAAGCTTATACTTTAGTGACAGTTGTTTGGTCGATGGGAGATCAAGTATTGCCAAATAATGTAAACAAATTATATAAACAGTAATATTGCCAATAATATTTAGGTGCAGATGTGATCTACGGATCACGTTGGCACGATTACAACAGAATTGCGATTTTATGCCTCACGTGGTAGTCCAGTAATAGTCGTTTATTTATCAGTAAACTATTTCATTATTTTTCTTTTCTATTTTAAAATTATACAAATTGTTTTATTCCATAATTACTAATTGACTTAATTTATTTATTAATATTATTCCAGATTACATTTTCTTGGCAACGGGAAAGAAAAATGGTTATTTTTTATCGGAAAATTTTTAATTGATTCTGTATGAAAAATAATGAAATTTTGAATTATTAAGAAAAATATTTGAATAAATCAATTAAAAATTAGCCTATGTTCACCGGAAATAGTGTAGCTTTCCAACGGTGAAAGAATTTTTCAAATCCGTCGAGTAGTTTCGGAGCCTATTCAATTCAAACAAACAAACAAAGAAACAAACAAATCTTTCCTCTTTATAATATTAGTATAGATAAAAGGAGGAATTAAACGGGTCTAGAAAAAAATACGTGCTGGAAGAAAGTTTTTTAAGCATAAAAACAAAGAAACTATTACAAAGTGTTTGTGAAATTATTTACTAATGGTGAGCTTAGTGAACTTTTACATCTTGTTACTTCTAGTTATTGAATTAAAAAAAAAAAGTCATGATGATATTTATTTAATAATTAAATTATGGTAGCATACTTTAGGCCACAAATATTTACTACTGTATATAGTGATAGCAAAACCAAAAAATTTATATTTTTACAATGAAGAGGCCAATTCAGTCAAGTGTTGTGCCCAAAAATGACGAGCGGAACTGATATTCGCCGGTTCGATATCAGCTTAAACTGGGTGAATGAATGTGTTATCCTTTGGAAACTTGTATGAAAAGGATAATTCGAATCACTTTCCCATCATTTTTCTTCTTTTGAGATACCCTTTTACATTAGTATGGCTAAGAACAAAATCCCCTCCTTCCTTAAAAACAATAAATTTCAATTTGAATGATTCCTGTGCTCTTCATCAATATTTTTTTCAAAAAATATTCTTAATTCTAAATCTTTTTAAATCTTTTATGTCATTTATTGTATCACAAGTGGGTTTTTACTTTGAATTTTTATTTTGGAATCAAATAATAAATTAAATAAAGCTAAAAAAAAAAAAAAAAAAAAAAAAAAACAGATAAAAGAAAAATTTTTGAAAAATAAAATAAAGAATCTACTACGGCGTTTTCTTGGAATTATTTACTTATGGTGAACTTGATAATATTTTCCCTTTCCTTCTTATTAGCTTCCGTTATTAAATTACGAAAAAAAAAAAAAGTTACGATAAGATGTTATCTAATGATTAAATGCTCGCAACATACTCCAGTACATAAGTGTTTAATGCTGCACATCGTCGATAGCAATACTAAGCAATTCATGTTTGCGGCCAGCCGCATACTTTTTCCTTTTATTTATCACAACAATTTCTTCCAGAGCAGCGGAATGAAAGAGCAGCGTATACTCTAGAGAACAGCCCGTCGCAATTGTCTTATCGCATTTAACCCATATCACGTCGGCTGAAACCCTTTTAACCGGGGTTATTTGCATTCAACAACGGGTGTTGGAAGAACGGGAAAGGGAGAAAAAATAAAGAATAAGACAGAAAAATTTTCACTACGCTGTGAAGTAATTGTATTAAGTCGAACGCCCAGGACGGTCGTATGAAAAGGGGGCGCAGAGAAAGGATTTTTCACCCCTTCCCCCTTTAGCATCAGTCTCTTTGGCATCCCCAGAGGACATTTTAACCTCTGTGATTAGGTTGATATGCAAATAGGCAGCAAGGAAGAGTCTCCCGTCCATATAAATGGTTTTTGAATACCAATCGGTATAGAGGGCCCCCCTGCTCCAGGAGGAAACTCCACTTGGGCCCTCGATCAAATGTAAAGGGAGCTCCAGATGTTCCGGATTTTGTTTTGCTCAGCATTTTTCTTATTCCAGTTGCATGGCAACCGATGGATGCTCTGATCTCCCAGGGTTGTTTAGTTAACATAGGAAAGAAAGAGTTCTACAAGTTTTTGTTTTATGCTGTTAAAGAGCTAAGTCGTCAACGAAGAACGGTGCGAGGAGAAAAAATGTCGGCATTCATATTTGTATATTAGATAACGTTTGAGAAAAAGGCGGATTTTCTAGAAAATCTGTAAGGTACTTTCCTTTTTGAAAAGTTTTTTTAAAGAAAGGTCTTCCCAGAAAACTTTGAAATCTCCATTTCACGGAGGCTTTTCGTAATAAATTTTTATGCAATTTTTTTTTCAACTGTACTTTACAATACGATGTTGCAAAAATTGCAGAAATTTTTCATATAAATTTTTACAACAATTATTTAGGGGAAAAATCAAAGTTTTAATAGTTCGAGGGAAAAATCTTTTCTATTATTTAAAAATAAATTGAACGTCAAAAATAAACAATCGGTTTCTTGCTATGAACTAATTATCAGTACCTTGCTTTGTTATATAACAAACAACCAAAAAAGAATATTACTCAACTTAAATTGTACTCTTTTTTTTTTTACTCCCTAACAAAATTTTCTATAATAAAGGAAATTAAGTATTATACTTCTAAAAATAATTTTTTTCGACGCTTTGATTAAAACCTATTGAATAAATAAAAGATAAAAATTTTACATGTCACAATATGACTTTAAAAAAGAAAACAAAAAATAAATAAAGACGTAAATCTTAATGCTAGAATAGTTCGTGTTTGAATAAATTTCATTTATACAATTTATAACAGTATTTAAGCTTAACAGATTAAAACAAAAATTATTACCGATTATCTTTCAAATAAAATATAAGTATATATATATATTTAATGAATATTACTGGGATACTAACTTTTGAATATTACACTATATAGGTTATCTCATAAAGCCTTTGATAGTTTCGGAAACTAATCTAAAAATAAGTATGTAGAAATTTAAACTTAGATTTGTTCAACTAATACATAAAACTCTTTTTCTTTTAAACAAATCAAGAATTTTCAATGTGTGCACTTTTCTTTGCATGGAAAAAATCTAGCCCAGGAATGATGCTCCAGGGTGCCAGTGAGCCATTTGTTGACACAATTTCCAACTAAAATAATAATATCCGAATAATATTCCTTACCTTATTTAACCACAAAGAATATTTGTCAGTAAATAAGGTGAAGAATACTGTTTGAAAGCAATAATAACAATAGATTTGCCAATCTTATGCTAACTGGTATACAGTTTTAGTAGAACGTTTGCACTGCCTGAAATCGGCTTTTTGCATCTAAAAAACTAGTCGTTAGAAGGCCTCATGGACATGCATAATATAAAATATGAAAATAAAACGCGTGTAAACTATTTATAGACTGCATCGCAATTCCAAAATAAAATGTAAACACATATTTAAATAGTTTTAATATACACAGTAATGCTCTATTAATGAATTGCTGCTGAGCCAATTTCGACAAATTATATAAAACGCCAAAATATTCAAGTAGTACCAGATTGCGCAAAAAAAACTTTATAACTCCAGAAATAATAATCATATTAACTAACAATTTACTGCATCGGATTAAGCGTCTCATTTCCAATTAAAATGTAGCTTTGAATTGAAATTTGAATGAAATACAGAGTCATTAAAATTCGAAGAATGTGGAAAACAGGGTTACACATATCTCGGCAACTAATAATCCGATCTTCTTCGTTCTTTATGCAAAATTTGCGTTTTTTTATTGCTTTTTACCTCGACTCCTTAAAATAAAAAAATTCAAAAATTTTTATGTACCTTTCATCAGAATGAATTTTTCGAGAGTCCGAAAAAAAATAATTCCGAATAATCGAGGTTATTGATATTAAATAAGCTTCGTCCCATTCTTACATACTAACTACATACAAAATTTCAAGTCTCTATCTCAAATTGTTCGGGAGATAGAGCGTTTACAGACAGACAGACAAACACACAGACGGACGGACGGCAAATTTTTTTTTCTAAAAATATGTTTTCAGGAATCTCCATTATCTGGAACGTGTAAATCCGTCATTTTTTCTTTTCTTCGATTTTCAAAATGATTGCAAGACTTACCCTATATTACGTATGATGAGTAAGTAATATAACAAGACATAGTACGGAACACCTAGGATACTATTGTAACAATTTATTTAAATCAGGATTTTTTTTTAAACATTTAGATGGATTTAGCTAACTTTTCATCTCTTCGGAGTCGATAAATTTAATAGCAAGCTTGCATGGGAACTGAACATCTAGCCGTAGATATGCTGTAAAGCACATGGCAGCCCATATGACCCCTAAAGTAAGGCTGGTCACTGTAGATTAAGTTCCCTGTGGATCTGGTAGCACCACAAAATTTAGTTTTAGAAGAAAATGTCACATAGACATTTGGATAGTCTTTTTATATTTCTGAAATTACGAAGTGGGCCGAATCCTTAATTTCCGGACATTACACCTCTCGATTTTTAATTTTTCCAATTCATCAACGTTGTAAAACATGGAAAATTAAAACAAAGTCTAAGATATGCATTTGCCTATGTTACGCATATGCATGCCATTTCGGGACGAATATGGTAATGAAACCGAATATTGCCGAGATTCCAGGAATTAAAAGTATAAAAAAAGTTATTGACCTTATATTTAAAAAAAATATATTTATTATCTAATAAATCTGTGAATTTTAAGTTTCTATTTTATGTACTTATTTTTGTGTTACTTTCTATATTGTATCAAGTTTTCTTTTCTTTTTCGACAATTTCAAACAACGTTGAAAAGAGTTTATGATTTCGGTTTAGCTGTACATCGTCTTTCCACGTTTTAACTCTCGTAAATATACTCGGATTGTCCTGAAATTGTTGGATGTTATTGATGCTTACACTAACACAATCCCTATTAGAATGAAATTTGTAGCATATTTAGTTTATTTAGAGGAACAGTCAAAAGTGTTCCATTACATTACGACCAATAGGAAAAAGTTTCAAATTAGTTTTTAAAAGTTGCACCCTTTCAAACAATAAAATTGATACGCATTTACGAAGTGCACAAAAAAAAGCATTCTGTAGAATATGCGAAGCAAAGAAACGTTATTATTCCTTTATAGGGCCACACAAAAGAATTCCGTTGCATAATGGTATAGGGGGAATGACGATTGCTCGCGTAATACTTTAAATACATTAAACTACTTCATATATAATGAAACTTATATAGCTCGCTGAGGCTTGCTATAAGTCATTTCATGTATAATACAATGTGTACATAGAATTTACAGTGACACACAAAAGATTTAAGATAGCATATTCTATCCGAATTACTGTATATTACAGATGATGGCAGGAAATGCATTTTTAATTCTGATATTTGGTTTTAAGCTACGCTTATATTTATGCAAACTAAATGGTGTGTATAAATGCTATAGTTGATATGCAGGGCTACACAAAAGAATTCGTAAATATTTCTAAGTATGAGCGTAAATTACTTAAAGGTGGTTTTTAAATGATTTATGTCTTTTCACGTGGAATTACATTTAGTTTACTAAGAAATGTTTTTGTAAAAGGAGATGGATTAATAAAGGTCATTTTTCGCCCATCAACACCTAGATGTGACATGCATTTTTTTCATTAGTATACCTCATAACAAATAAGAAAATAATAATATCTTGGATTAAAGTTTAATAATTGATGGAAAAATAAAATATATATTTAAGTAACTATGATGTATATTAATGAGCATAAACACTTTTGTCATTACTTTTATTCCAAGAAATTTATAGTAGGGGGAACTGGTGCACATTGATACACCCCCTCTACAGCTCAGGGGGTCATTGTAAGAAGTTCTACAACAGCTCTAAAAGGTGAAACTAGTGTACACAACTACATACAGAAGGTCTTAGCATGATTCAGTAGTTTGTTGAAATGGGACGGGTGATTTATTATTTTTGTTGGTCAAAAGTAAATTTCAGTTGTATAATTGAAATGATATTATTCAACTGTTCCAGCTTTATCAACCGAAAAGAATACTCTCCCTGGCAGGTAAAGCTACTCTTTATCAATTTCTCATTCTTCATTGTTAGGTAAATTATGAAGTGTTGGATTTGAAACTCATTTTATTCAAAATGGCTGTATGGGGCACACTGATACAGTCCATGCCGGGGCACATTGATACAACATAAATACTTTTCTAGTTCCTTTTTTCATTACCGTTTATTTATTTATTTTTTTTTTTTACCATACACTCCTTAATTAAACCATTTTTTGCCAAAAATTTCTAATATTAGTTTTTATTAAAGTGAAATAGCTCTAATTTTTTATATTAGAACATTTCATAGTATTTTTGCAAACAAAAGACGTAAGAATTTATCCAACATCTAGTAACGGTCGAACTAACAAAAGAAAAAACGGCAACCTGGCATATCTCTAATTTATACGATTTTTCCGAGAAAAAACTATTTTTGAGATGAGAAATGTTCAGTAAGAGAAACAAGCTGCAGAACAGCAAAGTATAATTATATTATAAACAAAATTTTTAATATAATTATACTTTATTTTCTGTTTATAAACCGATTTATAAACAGAAAACTTGGTATTTTTATCATATTTCCTAAGAAAGAAGATAATGCTGGAGTTGAAATACCAGATATGACAAAGTTACCACAGCCAACAATCAGACAAGGAATAGCCAGAACGTCAAGTCATTATTCCTTTAATTTTGATTGCCTTAATATTACTTACAAATAAATTGCGGGTGATTTGAATTTCTATAAATAAATATAGAATGATTTGCTAACTAATTTTCTATGAAAAATTTCCATTGGTGTTATTTTGTCTCCATTTTTCCCAAACGTATCAAAGTGCCCCATGAGGTGTATCAATCTGCCCCGGGGATGGGACACATTGATACAAATGACTTTTTTTTAAATTTTTTTATTTACACGAAAAATATTATATAAAACAACGATTGTACACTTTTATAACACACTACACAAGTTTTGCTGACACCACATCGAAAAATAACTTGAAATTTCTACTTTTTGGACACCAAAAAATTCTTCGAAAAAAACTGTATCAATGTACCCCAGTTCCTTCTAAATACAACACTAAATGCAAAATTGCGATAAATGGAGCTTATTAAGACTTTTATTTCAATATATGAAATGTCGGAAATAATCAATAATAGAAAATATAATTATACAGTTTCAAACACTTTTGGCAATATGTTTCAGATTTTTTTCCTCCTTGGTTGCTTCACCAGAATCACTACTGGACCATCCAATGGCTGAATCTTGTAATGTGTGAACATATTTAATACATGTTTTTTAAATTTTGGTTGAGTTATGGCACAAGTAAACCACAAACCATAATACGGAAACAACATGCGACTAGTACTTTTAGACACTTGCGCCTTCTTTACATTGACAGTGCCATTGTATGATGTTGCTTCTCTATTTTTTTTAATCCAAATATTATAGATATAGTTTTTAACACGTTTGTGTCAAACAATCAAAAGTTAGTTACGAGAGGTGTCCCATAGCATCCTCTGTTGGAAAATGTTGCTACATATTTAGGAATCTTGGCGTGTCATGTTCGATAATCATTTCTTGCAGAAGTTCCAAACAATCCCGTAAAAGTCTACCAGTTCTCTCAACATCATTTAGCTTTAGCAACTCTTTGATATTATGTGAATCTTTTTTCAATATATGTGTAAGTATGTTAGCGTAATTGTTCTTTGAATCCGCGAAGCAAGGACCGAAAACATCCAAAATATAATTTGAAGTTGTGACGAATACCGTATACGCTTAACGAAAGGTCTTCCTTAGTGATGGGCGATTCTCGAAAATTTCCTATTCGATAAAAATCGTAATCGTAAAAAAGCGCATTCGATAAACTCATCGATTAATTTCAAGAATCTACAATCGAAATGTTTTTACAATCGATTATTAAAATCTTTGTTATTACATGTTTAAAAAGCATAAATACATGGAAACTGAAAACAAATGAATTTAAAAAACAACAACAAACCAAAAGGATGTTATAATGGGGCCGCAATAGTAGAAAAGTCATGTAACGGCGTTCCTTGGTTTAAAAAAGTTGTAAAGTCGCGAGTAGCAAAATGGCCAAAGAAAAAATAATCAAAAGCACTCCTAGTGAAAGAACATGAACTAAAAGGATATTAAAAGTGATCAAAATCTTTTATTGATTTTTGTACATATATTGAGATACGATCTACAATTCTCCCATTATTAGAAGACTCTCTATTGTAATTCATTAAACGGACCACTCGGGGGGGGGGGGGGCAAAGTAGTGCAGGGGCAATGAAAATGCATAATATGAGTAAATGGTGAGGCGGGATGTGAGCGCGGGAAGTATATAAAATAAAATGGTAATTACAGAGCTTTCTAATGATATATCACGAAAGAGGAGTCAACAAAAGATATAAAAACACTACCCTTAGAATTCCAACTATTGCAACACCCGGAATACAGCCTGTCCTCACAGTTTGTGAATTTTTCATGCATTATAAATTATATATTGGAAGTCTCTATAAAAAAAATCAGATCTGAATTCACAAAAACGAAATGATTTCAAAAAAGTTTGAAAAGCGCTTCTGTAAGGAGGCCAAATTGAGGAAAAGAGAAGAAAGATTCATAATATGAAAGAGTGGTTTGAAAACTTCCGTTGATTTATCATATGACGGGTCCATAAAAAGCTTCATATTTACTGCTCACTATTCCACTATTTTTTTTCTTCCCTGAATACATCCGGAAATCACGCAGCCTCGCTTTTAAATGTTTATATTTAATAAAATATTTTTACCAAAAGGCTCCATCAAAAAATTGCATTTAAAATGAAATTTATTCTCAAAATAGTTACGATTTAAAAAATTCCCCCCTCATCGCTCCCCTCCCCCCTGCGGAAATTCAACTCCAGGGGGAACGTTCATAATGTGAAAGAGTGATTCGAAAAACATTCCAATAATCAATCACATGAAGGGTCCAAAAAAGTTTGGATTTACTCCTCACCCGCAGGTTTAATTTTTCTTAACAGAATACACCTGGAAATCACGCATCCTCCACTTTAAAATGTTTATAATTAGTCATTTTTATTAGAAGGTTCCATCAAGAAACCACTTCTAAAATGATAGTTATTCTCGAAATAGCTACGATTAAAAAAATTCACTCCCCGTCCTGAAATTAAACTGAAGGAAGAGAAAGGTCCATAATATGAAAGAGTATTCCGAAACCTTTCCTATGACATATCACATAACGGATCCAAAAAAAGTTTGAAATTTACTCCTCACCCGTGGCCGTAATGTTACTTTTTCTTCCCAGAATGCACCAGGAAATCACGCAGTCCCCATTTTAAACTTTTGTATTTATGAAATAATATTTACCGGAGCGCTCCTCTGAAAACCACATCTGAAATGATATTCATTGTCAAAATAGCTAATATAAAAAAAAAAAATCACCCCCTTATCGCTCTCCCTCCCCCTCCTGAAATTCAACTCCAGGAGAAGAAATATTCGTGAAATGAAAGAGAGGTTCGAAACCCTCCCCCCACTTTAAAATCTTTATATTTAATAAGTTATATTTACCGAAGAGTTCCATAAAAGAAACCTCCACATCTAAAATGATATTTACTGTCGAAATAGCAACGGTTTAAAAAATTCACCCTCTTATCTTAACATGACGGGTTAAAAAAAAAAAAAAGGTTTGAAATTTACATGTCACCCGTGGGTTCACTTATTTTTCCTAGACTACACCTAAAAATGATGCAGCCCGCACTTTAAAATCTTTATATTTAATAAATAATATTTACCGGAGAGTTCCATAAAAAAATCCACACCAAAAATAACATTTATTCTCGAAATAGCTAAGATTTAAAAAATTCGCCGCCTCATCGCTGCCCCCCGCCCCTTAAAATTCAACTCCAAAAGTAGTAAGATTCATAATATGAAAGAATGATTAAAAGAGCTTTCGTATATGCCTCTCATTTCCTCAAATTTCATCCCGATAAAGTCAGACATAATGAGAAAATCATTTCATCGCGATGAAAATTAACCTCGATTGAAATAGGTTTATCGAAGGACTTGTAACTTCCAGATGAAATTTAACCTTGATAAAAGCGGCACTCCGAGAATCTTGTGGTTTGCTGATGAATGCCTTTTTCGATAAGGATGATTTTCGTTCTCGCTGAGAATAGAGATAACGAGCTTTATCGAGGCGTTTTGTCGATGAAGCTTGCTTTGTGAAATGAAAGTTTTATCGAAAAACGAAGTACAGAAAGAAACATGAGAATATGACAATAACTTGTGAAATGAAGACCTAATTTTCAAAGTTACTGGTATTTTAGTCTTACCATGCTGTCACGTACGTGGTACCCCCCAATAAATATTTATTAAAAAAAAAAAAAAAATCAAAGAGGGGGCTGGAGAGGGTACGAACATATGTTTAAAACTGTAGCGATTTCTGTAATACTTATCAATTTAAGTGTGGGTTTTTTTTTTCATCGAATCATTCGGTAAATATTATTTATCAAATGTAAAAAAATTTAAATGTCTGCTGCAGGAAATTGGGGGCGGAAGGGTTGGACTGACGGGGGGCAGGGGATGGGGACAATTTTCATTTTTTAAACCCGTTATATTGTATATCATCTTGAAGATCTCGAATTACTCTTTCATATTATGATGCTTTCTTACCCCCCCCCTTCCGAATTTGGTTTCCACGGCGGGAGGGGGGGGGAGAGTTGGCATTTTTCGAAGCTTTTTGTGTTTTTATCATTTTAGATCGAATTTTTTAATTGAAAACGTCCTTAGGCGTATTGGAAATTTTTTTGAGATGGAAAAAACCATTGAACTAGCCACATTGTTACTGTAACCTAGGCACATTGTTTTAAAGTACCCTCTTTGAGGACCTCTTCCAAAGGTGAGGGGCTTGAACCCCTCCCCCCAACATACACTTTGAAATATTGCTCATTTTTTTCTCTACCAATTTTAACTTAAAAGTTTAAGCTATATGGCACAAGCGGGGCTATTGACCCCCCCCCCCCCTGTTGGTTATTCACCAACATAATTTTACTTATTTCTTCACTTCATTTCAATTTTTAAAAGGCTATAACTTTGCTTGTATGGGAGCTACAGCGGCGAGAAAAATTATAGCATAGCTAACTTTTCGTCGCCACTCTTTTTGCAGTTTTACGGTTTTCCCCATAGCACCGGGGTTTTTTTGGGGGGGGGGAGGGGGCCAGGGGGGGCATTTTTCATTTTTTGATGTAATATGTTTATTGAAAGCTTATGCTTCATACATTACCAATTTAGCATAAAAAAGTTTCTCCCGTCATTCTGGGTCACGTTACGGACTCATAATGTGTTGAAATTTAAATTTCTCAAACTTCTTCGAAGTTTTCGCTAAATCGGCATCTGGAAAACATCGTGCCAATGTGGTGCGTGTATGACATCTGTATCATATAAATATTGTTCACCACTGCTGGGACTCTGGCCTCCTCTCGCGTGTAGGCATTAATTTACCGCGGTTACTTGGTCCTTGTATTTCCTAATAAAATATTTCTTGACGATTAAAAAAATACACACGTAATTGTTCAAGTTTTGACTTCTGTCGGCAGTTCCAAAATGGTTTTTTTTTTCTTTTTTTTTTCTTTTTTTACGAATTTTGCAATAAATAATATTTATAATATACATGAAATTTAGAAAAGTAGGAAGTGTTTGTTTGGCATGTGACCACTTATTGATCTTATGCACCTCGATTTTATATATTTCCCCCCCCCCCCCATACTCCGTTACCTTGGGGAGGGGGGAGCAGTTTTCAAAATTTAACGTTCAGTTCGAAATTACGTTCGGTTGTTCGTTCAATTCGAGATTTTTTTTGTTGTTGTTTACAAGATTTTGCTGTGCGTGCACACTGCGTTTGGTATATGATGCCTTATACAGCGAGGACCCAGTTCGAGATTTCATATTACAAGATTACGTATAAGTTAGAGACACCAATGAAAGGACGGTTCACTAGCGAGTGAATCCGTCGTGTCTTTATTAACACCGACTCATTCACCTGTAGTAAGTAGACTCTTGATAAAATTGAATCCTGTATGGTATAAAAGCAATTGCAAACTGGAGTCATCGAGAAAAATTTTACACAATCGAAAGTTATCGAGATGTTCATACAATCGAGAAAATCGAGAAAAACTTCTCGTTATCGCCCATCACTAGTCTTCCTTTGTATAAGCAGAATGAATTTCTCTGAAAAGATTAGTTCGCACTCTTCTGGATATGAATGTACGTGCTATCGAAAATAATTATTACAGTATCATTGTCGTCATCCGGAATAAATAATCTTCCTGCTAAAGGCCTCGTATATTTTTCAATAATTTATGTTCTGGTGATGTGTTCCATTCAAAGGTGTTATCGGACAAAATATTTAATCAATGTCTCTATTGCATAGCTAAAGAAGATATATTTTTTTTTTCTTATAGTGAATAATGTGGACATGTGGACAGAACACCATTAGAGAGACCAGTTCTAAGTTTTAAAAGTAACACTGAAAAGCAAATACGAAATGACCTCTTTTTTGAGGAACGTTTTTTGAATTTTACTAGTTTAAAGGTATAGCTAAAATGATACATAGAGTAGCGATGAGAGTATAGTAATCGATTTTAGAAAAGTGTCCAAGTGTATCAAAATCAAGGTCTTCTGCTTTGTACATTTCTGATATTGTTTTAAATACTTTCAATATGTATTTTATGCATCGATGTATTCTCACTTACTGAGCGTAAATCTTTCAGAGAAAATTTACTGAAGACGATCAAGAAATATGAGTTTTACAGCATCGTTTTCCCGATGAAATATAGACTCTAGTTTCTAAGATTTAAATTTCAATAGCTTTTGCTGCAATAATGAGACAGTTCTTAACTTTACATATTATACAACAAGTGTTAGAGTACTCACAATGAGATATTGATAAATGTATAATAGGTTTCTTATTTGTGGTCTCGTCGGCAGTAATCGTTGGCCCATAATCTCTTACTTTTACATCAGAAGAAGAAATAGAAGTATTTAGAGATTGAAGATCACGAATTACATTACTATCTACATTTAGAGCATTACATAGAACCACTCTGTAGATCTCAGTTTTTCGAACATCTAAGTATCGATATAACTTTTTTGTTAGAACAGATACGAAAATTTTTCCGTCATTCTTTACAACAATAACACTGACATCCAAGCATTATTTATTAGTAATTCCTTCAATAAATATTTATAAAAATAGTTTTAGAAAAATCATTGACCTCTTAACGACATAAATATTTTTTGAGTATAGAAAAACATATCTGAACGCGCTCCGATAACAGTGAATTTGATTCTCCCGGATGATACATTTTTTTCTTTAAAAGATAGAAGCGCACATTGAACCCAAATAAAATAATGCTCATATAAAAGCTTATAAAGAGTAGTATCAATGCATGTCAAAATTAATTGGGTTCATCGAGCACTTCTTAAAAAAAAACAAAAAATTACTCAAAGACTCAAAAAATGTCAAAAATGTAGAAAAAAGCCAAAACACTCTATTTTTGGGCTATAATTTCAATGACTTACCATTTTATTTATGATGTAAAGCTTATACTAAACAAAAATACATATCTTTAATTATGCAAAGCCGCTGAACAATTATTGGAATTCGAAACTTTTTTTTTTTTCGAATGTTTAGTGGGCGAAAAATAGTCCTTATTAGCCCACCTCCTTTAGAAAAAAAAACTATCTGCGGGTCCACGAAAGAATTGAATACATGGCCGCCTATGGATGATAATTTCTGAAAATGTAATTGTAGTAATTTTAAGGTGTTTCAGTTTGAATTAAATTTTAGCTAAATAGTAGCATGTAAGAAAGGTGCTAGATAAATTACAGGGCTCAACAAAGTATTAAACTAGGTTTCCAGCAATTAGTATGAATTGCTGAAAGAAAAATCTCAACATGTTAAGCACTTTTTTTCTAAACAAAATTTTTGCATTACATAGTATATATATCAATGAACAGATCAAATACAAGGTTGCTCAAAAAAATTAGAATACATATTTAACTATTATGGTAACGCTCGAAAACACTTTTCAAATGTTTTATTTGTTTTCTAAAATGTTTACTTACTTATCTTATTTAATTTATTTCTCTAAATAACGAAGTTTTCTTAAAAGTTTCAGAAAGTGTTGGAAAGTGTCTCACAATCTACACTTGACACATGATTTTTCTTTTCAGTTTTTCTTTCTTTCTTTTTTTTTTTTTTTTTTTTTTTTTTTTTTTTGTTTTTTTTTTTCCTAAGTCCTACTTTTATATAAAAAGGTCTTAATCCAAGCATTTATTCAGCAGCTGCTTAAGCACTAGTCATGCGAATTCATTCGAACGCTTTTTTCTTCTGATTTCTTGCTTGCATTCCAATATTGTGAAATGATTTTTTTTTCTTCATAGGATATCTTACGGGTTGCACAGTCAAATTAAATGCAAACTTTTAAAAGGACTGGGCCGGTTGACCGAAAATTAAACATGCTTACTAGGACAAAAAAAAAAAAAAAAAAAAAAAAAAAAAAAAAAAAAAAAAAACACTAAGTTGGTTGAACGGCCCGATATAAAAAAAATTTAATGAAGCTGAGAATTGGATACTGGTGATATCTGGTCGAACGACTTGATATAAAAATTTTAATGAAGCTAAGAATTGGATACTGGTGATATCTGGTCAAACAATCCGATATAAAAATTTTAATGAATCTTAGAATTATATACTGGTGATATCTGGTTGAACGACCCGATATAAAAATTTTAATGAATTTGAGAATTGGATACGGGTGATATCTGGTCGAACGGCATGATATAAAAATTTTAATGAAGCTGAGAATTGGATACTTGTGATATCTGGTCGAACCCGATGTAAAATTTGTAATGAAGCTGAGAATTGGATACTGGTGATATCTAGTCGAACGACCCGATATGAAAATTTTAATGAAGCCTATAAAATAGGAACTATTTTCAATGGATATTAACTTTCAAGCGAATAAGTAACAAATATGCGTCACGAGCTGGTGCTAGCTTGACAACATCAATAAAAAATGGGCACTGGAGAGTTACATTGTGTCTGAGGCCGGGCTTAATTCTTTCAGCAGATTCTTACCGCGGCCCGAGTCAAACCAAAACCATAGGCTTATTTTTTTCTACTTAGTTCAGCTGGGCCGAAACAGAACTTATTTGTTTCCAGGATGTGTCAGGCAAACAATTTATTTTGTAAAGATATTTAAAGCAATAATGAACTTCTGTTCACTGAATAAATCTAAATTTACCTAGTCATAATGTTACCAAATTCCGTGTTTAACAATGCGAAACTTTCTGATATATTTTCTGACACTGTAAAGGCATAAAATTGATTATCTTGACTATTGAAGCAATTTGGAATCGAATAGAGTTTTCAATTTTTCAATAAATAAATTAATTATTGAGTTATAAACGATTCTTCTCACATATTTACAGGTTTTTCACTTTTCTTGTATTATTGCATCCGGAAATTCGATTCAAAACGCTAATTTTGGCTGTATTTTTTCAAAGATCTATTGACGTTATCAAAAAATGGAAGACAACATTCGATTACATAATATCGCAATAAAAGCAGCTACCAATTTTATGCGCTTCAAAAAAAAAAAAAAAAAAAAAAAAAAAGAATTCAGAAATGTGTCTGAAAGTATAGTTTCTTTCGACTGAACAATCTTAACCCTTTATGCGCTAACAATATTTTTAAGTGCCATTGAAGAAAATTTAATATGAAATTTATTTACTCTCCCTATTAATAAAAGTTTATTTTTCTTTCCACACAAAATTCTCTGTTCGATCAAATTTAGAAAAAAAAAAAATCAGTTGTAACTAAATATTTTCGAAAAGTGGTAATTTGTTGTTGATGCAACCTATGTTATACCTATGTAAAAGATAAATCATTTACATAGTTAGTTTTTCTAAAAAAAGAAAAGAAAGAAAAAAGAAAAAAAGAAGATTTTTAGATGTGTTCGCGAAGTAGTTTGTAGATTAAAATATATTGATCTATAAGTATACAGGGGTAATAACACCATCCGTGGCATTATTACTCAGATTGATTCTTTTCAATGCTAAAACTACAGCCGAAGTAGGTTTATTTTTTATTTTATGCACGAGAGAGCATTGCTGTCATTGTTTAAAACCAAGAAGGATACAGAGAAATTTGTATACCTTAAGTGCTGCTAGTCTTGATTATTATTGCGTCCTAATATCGCAATTAATTTTAAGAAAGAGAAATTTGTCAATTTCTAGGGATTCTTTATAGCTGAACAATTTATATGCCATTATCTCATCTTATTTTATAGTTTTTTTTGCATGGCATTATTACTCACACAAGTGGGTAATAATTGCAAATAACATTGGTAAAGAAATCAAACCATTACACTTTATGAATGCATGCCTTCTAAAATATTCTTTCTTGTATACATAGTCAATAAGTTGCTGTATCAAATGCTGTTTATTTGAAAAAAATCTAAACAAAAGCCATAAAAATTGAAGAACCTTAACATGGCGTTATTCCCAGAACACCTTATATTGTAAACTTCAATTTTTATACATTATTTTAATAATTTATCTCTTAATCAAAAAATTTCTAAAAACTCTTCTAGATTACAGATCACTAAAGTCTCATAAACAGTAGTAAAATTTGTTATAAACTTTTCAAAATAATTTTCTACAATTTCACTAACATTGAAAATCTGATTAGTAAAGCACTCATGCATAATTATAACGTAATTCAGAACATTTTTAAAAAACTTTGTTAAAAAAAGTCTTTTTGAATAAATTTCTTGTGAATTTATATATATATTGTAAGTTTGATTTGTAAAAATTTTTCGTTATTCGTAATAATTTGTAACGATTTTTTCCTTCACAAAATTTTGTTCAAAAAACAGATAAGATTCTTTTCTTTTTTAAGAAACATCAAAATTATACCAAGTATTTCCGAAAACGTAAAAGCTGTTATACAGAAATTTTCTGAAAATTCATGATTAGATTTCTTTCATTCTTTTTTTTTTTTTTTTTCCATTTTGTAAACTTCAACTTTTATGGGATAGTCTAATAATTCATAACTGCCAACTCGTGAACTGAAATTTTCATTTTAGAAAAATACAATAAATATAACAAACAATAAAATACAAAAATTTGCTCATTTCCGTTCACCCCTGTTCGCGACAAGCTCGTAGTAAGACATGAATAAAACATGTCAAACTACGAAAGCGAATTAGACCTTTTTTTTTTCCTCGGAAACTCGCGAAAAATAATAACATTAAAAAACGCCTGTCCCCTGATGCTCCTTAAATTCTCCAGTGCAATAGCAGGTCTGCGTCTTTTCAGAACTTGATCAAATAAAATTTTAAATCTTTAAAGTCATCCGTCATTTCGGCTTGGGTTCGCTCTCGACAGTTTTTTACCCCCCCCCCTTTTTTTCAGATCCCCCATGGGGGTTCGCTTCACCCCTCGAGAGACTAGAGGAGGAGAGAAATTATTTTGATACTTTACAAATTTGTACAAGAGTTTCAATTTTTCTTTACGTCAGTTAACTGGAAAATATATATATAAAAAGAAAGTTAGAATAAAAAATAGATTTCAAACTTTATCTCTTACAATTGAACGACGAAGGCGGTGTTATCTTATTTTTAAGTCATGAGTTACGGTCTAAATTGTTTCTTTTTGGAAATTTTCGGAGAACTTTTCTTTTAATTTTTTATCGCAAAAGAGTCGTGTACTAACAGTTGTAACATTTGATCATACTTCGAAGTCAAGTACTTGAATTTTAATCCTATATTCCTTGCTTATCGACATGATCGATAACCTTTCATATTCATTCATATTTTATAAAAGCAATATCTTAATTGTGCTTCTATAGTCAGCATTCAGTAAATGAATGTGTGATGTAGAAATATATTAGCAATCAAAATCACATTAAGTACATTTCTCTCACTTTCAACGATATGCTAACTAATGAACTAATCGGATGTGGCAATCCCAAAACTTTCTTCTATCTCATCCATATTAATCTTCCAAAATTCGTTACCAAGAGCCAAAATTAAATAGTAATTTATGCCCATCATGGGAATTCTGATAATATGAAATTCCGTGCATTAGTTTTTGAAATATGTTTATCGCTAAAATAACGTAAACCATGTAAAATCCAGTAAATCAGTGACACTTATTGGGTGATTTACACGGAAACCTGATTTTCAAAAACTTATGTCAATATCTAATTGAGTCTGAAGTTTAATGAAAATCCGTGCATTAGTTCTTCAGATAGGCATTCAGCGGAAATTGTGAAAACTGCAACCTATTGGGCGATTTACACCAAAACGTAAACAACACCAAGTCATATTAAGGAATAACTAAATCTGAAGTTTAAAATAATCCATGCATTAGTTCTAAACATAGAGTTATTGCGGAAATATTTTGATTTCAACAGTTCACAAATTCCGTGAAAGATTAATCAGTTTTTAATATTAGCACATAAGAAAGCGATATCTGTTAAATCAATATTTAAAATTTCACTTTTATATATATATATAAAAAATTGAAAATAAACTAATTCAAATTTTGATTTTTTTTTTCTTTTTTGTTAATTTTTTCCGCATTTAATATGTATAAGACCCCTTAAATAAATTAATACCATTGTAATAACACCAAATATAACAATAGCAACAATCAAATTTTATATTAAAAAAAATCTATTTTGTTTGAAAGCTTTTATCTATTCATGACAGTCGTGTTTAAGTCTTTGTTTTCGTTCAAAAAAAAAAAAAAAAAAAAAAAAAAAAAAAAATCTAAAATCTAAAATTCACTGCATTGTTTACCTTTCCGTTTAAAAATATTCTCCTTCAAAAAAAGGTAAGAAGAAATATTGATCCATACGTAATAAACACAACTAACAGCCTACGGAATTTAAAATCTCCATACTTCTTCGTAAAAATGGCATTACAACTATCCAGCAGCTATATTATTCAGAAGGAAAAACAGTTTTACAAGAATAATAATTTAAACTGTTGTTGTGGCCTGCAGTTGTTCAAAATAATTGATATTAAAATTTTTAGAAAACTTGACAAAAAAAAAAAAAAAAAAAAAAAAAAAAAAAAAAAAAAAAACCTCATTATTTCAAATTTTAGGGAAATTTGTAATGTTAATTCAGTTTATAAGAAAATAATTTATAAAGCTATATGCATTTTCAATTACATATTTTCTTAATATATCTATACACTAATTTTAACGTTCTTCTATATTTAAAAGAAAAAAGTATTGGATTCGTAAACAAATTTGAGAATTTTTATAAAACTTGACACCTGACAACTTAAACAAATCTAGTACATCAACTGCGGTAAACTATAAACTAAGGCCCTAAGCTACTTTCATCAAGAAAGTTTGCCTTTCATTCATATTTAAATTTAATTTGACAGTTCACTTATCTTTAAACACTGGCTCAATTAATTAGAATTTCTAAAACGACAAAGTGCAGTTTAGATTTCGCAGTGCTTTAAATAACAGTTCAATCTAAAATGACAGAACATAAGCTAAACTTTTCTAAGTTCCAAATAACAATTCATCCGATTAATTTTCTATTTAATATGACAATTTAAGTCTCATAAAAATTCATGATTGTCAGAATTACTTCGAAAATTTTCTGTAAAATTTCTGTAAGATTCACAATACGAAGCGCCAAACAAAATTAGATAAGTTTAT
Organism: Maratus speculifer; assembly: GCA_964019185.1. Taxonomy (NCBI): domain Eukaryota; kingdom Metazoa; phylum Arthropoda; class Arachnida; order Araneae; family Salticidae; genus Maratus; species Maratus speculifer. Next base: position 376,887,938 of record OZ025289.1, read on the forward strand.
TATTATTATTATTATTATTATTATTAACTGCTAATTATAAATTACGCTTGCGCTTTGTTTGCGTTTATAAAAATTTTATTTTTCTTTAAATTTTCTTTAATAACATACAATATCCAACATTCATTTTCTAGATATTAAATTTCAAACCATTTTAAAAGGAAATTTTTTTAATTATAAGATTATGTAACTCAAGTGTTAAATTACTTTTGCATGTTTGTTTAATTGTATTTATGGAAGTAATAATTTTATTATGCTACTTTTTGTATGTATGCTTCTTAAATGTAAAGATTTTTAAGAAGCTTCTAATATGCTTCTTAAAAATCCTGTCGAATTTTAATAATCTCTATAATTTTGAGATTATATTAGGAAAATTTTAAATTAATATTTGAAAACAGTATTAATTATAATCTATAAAAAATTGTATTTCACATGTTGATAAAGTTCTCATTCATGTATACAACATTTTAGCTTTTTCCTTCGAGTTTTTCTTTTTCTTTTCTTTTTTTTTTTTTTTCTTTTCTCAATTGTTTTTCAAAAATCATCATGATAAGGCTTAAAGGAAAAATAAGGTACTTGCTAAAGTTGCTCCGTTGATCGGAATTTTAAGAATATTTGTTTTGAAAAATCAGTTTCAAAATTAAACATATAGTGTTAGAAAAAAAATCAGTTTTCATTAAGATTGCGCTTTAAGAACCTAAGTATTTGTGAAAAATTTTAAATACACGCATACACACACAAATATAAAAATGTAACAGATTTAAAAATGATGAACACAAATTCAAAAGAACCTCAAAATGTTATGAACCTCAATATTTCCATAATTGGATTTTTATCACATTTCAATATCTTTCTTCGAACTCATATGACGTTATGCATTCATTCTCTGACGTCCATTTTATTTCCAATATGATATAATATTTGCATTCTTTTAAATGAGTCAAACTATTTATTTAATTTTCATTTTACAGGCGGTAATTTTGCAATAGAAAAATTATGACGCATTATTCACTTTGTTTTAAACCAGTCTAATTATTTATTTCACATTCATTTTTCACGAGGAAATCTTGAGTAGCGGATAGGGACAGCTTAATGCAACAATGTTAAAACTTAGACTGCATAGCGAAACGGGGAAAAAATCAAAAAATCTCTACCAGGTTTCGGCAAGTTGCTTTCTTGATATTGAAGTTCGTTTCGATTAAATTTCCCTGTGTTTTACATTTTATTGTGAATTTATATTTTATTTTTTCTCATAATTTTATTACTCTTAATATTATAATGTGAGATGTCAATATGGTAGCGCATTCCTATCTCAGAAATACTTTTTTCCTTATTTAAAAATTAGCATAATATTTATGCCTCATAAATATTAGAAAAATAGTTCAAGATTTTATCACGTATTTTTGAACAAACTTATACAAATTTTAACAGTTTGGTTCCTGCGTTAGTAACCGCGGCATTAACCAGTTTTGTCCATTTTAGAAATTTCTTCAATGCGACTTTCATGCATCCAGAGATTTTTTTGGGGAGGGGGGGGGGGTTAGTGTCGTTAGAGACAGCAGCTTTGACGAGTTTCGTTGTGGCACAACGAGTTGCGTGCATCCAGTGATGTTTTTTGTTGTTGTTGTTTGTTGTTTAAATAAACGCGTTGACCGTGGCACTCACGAGTTTCATGCACTTTAGAGACTGCTGCATAGCGAGTTTCATGCAACCAGTGATGTTTCTTTTAAACTGTATAAATGTGCACGCAGCGCTCATACGTACATTAATAACCGCGGCATTGACGAGTTTCGTGCACTTTAGAGATTTCTACTCAGGGAGTTCGTACATCCAGTGATGTCTTTTTGGTTTAAATGGGCGCGCACCGCTCATACGTACGTTAGTGACCGCGGTATAGACGAATTTCATGCACTTTAGAGATTGCTGCACAGTGAGCTTTGTGCACTTTAGAGATTGCAGCACGGCGAGTTTAATGCACTTCAGCGATTGCTGCGCAGCGAGTTTCGTGCACTTTGGAGATTGCTGCACAGCGAATTTCGTACTTCCAGTGACGTTTTTGATGGTTTATATGGGCGCGTAGCGCTGATACGTACATTAAGGTGCGTTTTCACGGGCCGCTCTAACTACCTAAAAAACCTTAGCTTACCCAAAACCTAACCTAAGAGCGTTTTCACTGGTTACAGATAAATCCTTATGCCAACCAATCAAAGGCAAGTCTTCACTGCGCAAGCGTCTACTTTAGGGCTTTAACAGTCTACAGACCGATCAGCTGATATAAAATTATAAACAAATAACTTTTGTTTACGTCCATCGTGATAATCGTAAATATTTCGTATAAAAAATAATAAAAAGTTTTGACTGTTTTTTCTTACTAAAACAGCTTTAAATAATGCTCCAAATATCATTTTTTATCCAAGTTTCAAAATGAAAATACATAAAAGCACACAGTTACTATGTTTAATGTATTAAAAAACACATAAGTGAATTTTCACTTATGAAAAAGTGATAAGTTATGCACTTTGATCAGGTTATTTCATGTGCGCAAATGACAAAAATTTGTCGAAAATGTTGGGAAAATTGTTCAATTTGTACAAATGGCATAATAATGATTACACTAATTAATATATCTCTATCCATAGCATGTCAATAAAATACATTGTGTTAGGTATTTCTTTTCAATTTGTTTAAAAATTAAACGTTATTACTAAATAAGTATAAAAGTAGAAAAATATGTATTTTTATAACCATTCTTTGATAAACTTAAAATATTTATAAATATCATGCCTAATTTCAAGACAGTAATTCATGATGGATCAAAAAACTTCTCTTCATTAATTTGGCATGACTCTAATTATGAAAAATTCACCACAATGACTTGGCAGAAAGCATAAACTGCTGAATTTATTAAAGGAATTATTTTTTCTTTCTTTTTTCTGATATGACAACAGAAAAGGTAAAAAACTAAAAACCATTTTTTAAACTATGAATTCAGAATTTTTAAATTATTTTTTCAAAGTCTAATTATAATTTACTTAAAGCTAAATTATTAGTTGATAAAAACAGATACAAAAATTATTTCTTTATTTTTGTTAATAAAAATTATTTCTTTATTTTTGTAAATAAAAATTATTTCATTATTTTTATTTATGTTTCCTTTCTTGCCTTCAAATTATTTAAAATGTTTTGTTGTTACAGTTTCACTGCCAGTTGGCATATTTTAATGGCACGGTTTGATGCACAATTAACTCTGCTTGTTGTTATTGTAACCTTAAAAGGTATTTGCTTTTTTAACAAGTGGTTAACAGAAAAATGTTTTAAAATTCACTTATTACTTAAAATAAATTCCTAAAAAAAGAATTGCCGAGAGAAGCACATAGGTGTACATAAACAGATAGTAAAACATCAATAAACAATCAGTGTCGGACGTTCCTCTCAGTCCACACAACTTTGAAGAATGTCCGTGGTAGATATAGCTGCCACCACCGATATTACTACGTGATATCGGTCATCCACTGTGAGATTGGTGTAAATGAAGACTTACGCTAGTAACCGAATTATCAGTTTATTAAGAATATATGTACACACTAAATACGCTATTTACAAATATATACAATTACAACTCGGATATAGGTGATCCGGTTCAACATTAAATTAGATACAGTAAAGATTGGTTGTGTACTATTCCAATTACACTTTCCACCTCACACTCAATACACGTTAAATTCACTTTATCGGAGCTCAACCTTGAGTCTCCCAACACAAGTATACTGGGCCTGCACTTCTTAGCCCAGAGCACTAAACACCAGGACGTCTGTGTCCTTTGCGCACCAGAAAACGCACACTTTACGCTCTTCCACACAGAGCAACCTCTAGGTACGAAACCTAGGTACCGAAATGAATAATCTGAGGCAGACTTGCCCTCTCCAAATCACTGCTTTCCCCAACATAAACCCCTTTGGAGCTTCCTCATTGGACACATACTCCATACTTTTCTTGCTTAGTGACATGCTGCTAATCTGCTCATCATCCGCATACTTCACTGACAGATGGACATGCCTCTGAGCAATCTCCTTTCTCTAACACACCACCTGCAAAGGATTATCTGGCAATTCCCCTTTCCACAAAGAAGGAATGTCACCTTGGAAATTCTGTACACAACCATACACTACAAAATATTCAAATAGAGAAAGAGTAGACATTACATTCTTTAGGACAGGTGCTATCAGATCCTGACACCCCCCACCTTAGCGGAAAATATGCCTTTTACGGGTTAATTTTCCCCAAACATATAATAATATCGCAGAAGAGTTCAATAATCTCTTTACAGATTTTTTCATTATGCTTATTACATAGGTATTTCCACGTGTCTGAACACTATCTACTGACATCTCTACTGAACCTTGTACCAATATCAATATTACAAAAACAATACACATGTTAATACAATATTATAAACAAAAAAAAATCAAAAAATATTTACACACACACAGAAAAAAAATTAAATGTGTGACGACATCCCTTTAAGGTTGTCCACTATTGGGTCGTTGATGCTGATGGACTAACAACTGGTTGTTCTTCCCAGCTCTTTCTATGTAGCCTAGAAATTGCGTCAGCATTTAAATGTTGGGTTCCTGGACGATGAGAAATACTCAGGTTCCAGCGTTGCAAGGCAAGAGCCCATCTAGTGAGTTTGGGTGATCTTGGGGTTGTTTCGGTGAGAAATTTTAATGGATTATGATCCGTAATGATCTTAATTTGAGATCCATAGGTCCATTTTTCAAACTTTCTCAACCCAAAGAGAACACTCCAAGCCTCTTTCTCTATACTCGGCCAAGCACGCTGAGCCCCTGACAATTTCTGACTGGCAAAAGCTATTGGTTTAAACTGACCCTTTTCATCTTTTTGAGTAAGGCAACATCCTACTGCCAGGTCGGAAGCATCTGCGTGGAGCTGATATTCCCGGCCTACGATAGGTGTAGCCAAACTCGTCACTTTACACAACTCATCTTTAAGAGTATTAAATGCTTTTTCTGCCCTTTCATCCCATGGTACAGTATTTTTAACCTTCCCTTTTGTCAATTCGGTTAAAGGTATAGCAATTTCGGCATAATTTGGAATATAATATCGGTAAAATCCCATTAATCCCAAAACAGATCTAACTTTCTTTTTAGTTTTTGATCTCTTTAGATCCCTTATTGCTCCTATTTTTTCCTCATCAGGTGCATGCGTTCCACCCCCAATTACATGACCTAAAAACTTAGTCAATTTCTCTCCAAATTTGCACTTATCCAATCTAATCGTAAAATTTCTATTTTTAAGTTCTTCAATGACGGCCCTAACATGCTCACAATGCTCTTCCCAGGTGTTGGAGAAAATGATGACATCATCAATATATGCTTCCGCATACCTCCGATGACCTTGAAGAACCTCATTCATATCTTTCTGAAACGTGGCAGCCGCCCCTGATAATCCAAAAGGCATTGTACGCCACTGATAAGTTCCATTATGCGTTGTAAAAGCTGTCAAATGTTTACACTCCTCTGCCATTTTAATCTGCCAATAACCCCTCAATAAATCAATCGACGATAAATACTTAGCCGCCCCTGCGGTATACATGATTTCTTGAGAATCTTTCATCGGAAAGGTTGGAATCTGAGTTACCGAATTTAAAGCTCTATAGTCTATACAAAGCCTTAACAGTTGCGTCTTTTTTCGCCACACAAACAATTGGATGACTAATTTCAGCGTTTGACACTTCGATTAGATTTAATTCTATTAACTCCTGAATCTGTCTATCTACTTCCTCTTTGTAAGCTACCGGTACACTATATAACTTTGGCTTTTTCCTTTCCACCCCCGGTTTAAGATCAATACGATGTTCCCCTACTTCAGCTGGTCGTACAGGACCCATAAACACCTCTTTATTCTCCCTCAAAATAGACTTTATATCTTTAACTTGATTGTTAGATAACCCTTTTATTTCGAACCTTTCTATATCTCGTTCTACTTCCTGATCCCGGTTCAAAATAGGAATTTCCCCAACTTCTCCAAATTCCTCATCACCCTCGAAAACAATATTAACTATATTACATTTAGCAATAAATTCTCTTATTTTATTTTGGTGCACATGCTTCCTACTCCCGTCGGCTAACTCAACTATAAACGAATGCCGATTTCGTTTTTCGACTATGGTTGCCGGCCCTTGCCACCTAGAATATAACTTATTAGTTGAATCGGGGATTAACAGTATTACTTTATCACCTACTTCAAACGTTTTTTCTTTTGACCTTAAATTATAATGATACACCATCCTATTTTGTTGCACCTCAGACGATAATTTTGCCTCATTTGCGGCTCTTTCTAAACGTCCCCTAAGTTTATTCAGATGCTCATGAATCGGCGTAGTATCTAACTGCGCCCCCTTATTTTCTCCTGCCCAGGATGACTTGAGAATCGAAAAAGGACCCTCCGGCACTCTACCATATAATAACTGGAAAGGTGCGATTCCCGTCGTAGAATTTGGAACTTCCCTATACGCCCATAATACAAATGGTATTTGTTCATGCCACTTTTTTCCTTCTTCTCTAATAGTATGATGTAACATACGTTTAAGGGTCTGATTAAATCGTTCCACGAGCCCGTTAGACTGTGGATACTGTGGGGTCGAAAATCTTGGACTAGCACCTAACCTTTTCTCAAATTTTTTCGTTAAGTCGGCAGTGAAATTGGTTCCATTATCGCAGGCGATTATATTTGGAATCCCTGTCCTCATAAATATTTGAAGTAACGCATCACACGCGGTTTTAGCAGTTAAACTTTTTAGAGGGATCGCATCCGCCCACCTGGTATGTTGATCAATTAAAGTTAGTATATATTGATGCCCTTGGGAACTTTTAGGATCAATAGGCCCAATTAAATCAACATTAACTACCTGAAATGGGAGTTCCGGCCGCGACACTGGGGAAATAGGAGCTCTATCATTTACTTTAACCCCTCTAGTCAACTGGCACTCTAAACATGACTCACAAAATTGTTTAGTTTCTTTCGCCATCCCCTCCCAATAAAATGAATACCTGATTCTCTGTAAAGTTTTCTTAGTTGCATGATGCCCTCCAAACACCGAACTATGCGCTAATTTTAGGATTTCTTCCCTTCTTATTTTGGGTACTACTAATTGCGCTATAGTTTCGCCTAACAATTTCTCTTTATGATATAGTAAACCATTTACAATATAATAATCCCCCTTATCCATTTTAGCTAATTCCCAAGCTTTCTCTAGCTCTTTACATTCTAATTGGGACTCCTTAAACATATCGGAATTGCTAACAATAGCTTTATTACCTTTCTCCACTTCCGTTTTTTCCGTATTCTGAGTTTGTACATTTTGCGAACTCGCTTCTATTGCGTAAACATTACAACTATCGTTATTCATACCTTCCCTTTCACTCAAGTTATCAATAATGAATTCCGAATTTTCTAATTCTTGGGCCTTTAGCAATGGCTCCTCGCGGTTGACACCTGACAACTCATTAATCACTTCGGGATGTAAAATTACTTGCTCATTAATATTATCAGTCACTGCGCAAAGTACTTCCTGATGAATTATATTAGTTTGTCCGAATTGCGGAATAGCTAACGGTAATTTAACCAACGGCGACTTAACTGCTTCACCGAATAACCCTTGTAAATAAATACTACCCGCTCCTTTTAATTTTTCTTCCGGTACCAAATCTTTATGAACAACACTAATTTCACATCCAGAATCAACCAATCCCTTTGCTTTTTGCCCATTTACACTAACTTCAATTTTCTCAAGTTTATTTAATTTCTCACCAATAACGTTAGTTCTCTGTTCGGCCTTTGCCGATATTCTCGCCACAATAGCTCCATTAGGTAACTCTTTGTTTTCTTTTACCACAATCTTATGCACACCCGCTTTCGGATCTCGCCCTTTATTACCATTATTTCCCTCATTACCCACTTTATTACAAAAACGTTGGTAATGTCCTCTCAAACCACATTTAAAGCATTTAGGCGCTGAAGCATCACTAGGTTTCTTAAAATCTATTTTCCTATCCGAAAAAGAATTAGTCTCATTATTCCCGTTTTGCCTCCAATTATTACTAACTTTGTTATCCTCCCTCGGTCTCATTTTTTCATTGTTTACGTGCCTATCTTTACCTTTAAAACTTTTATACGTAACGGCGTAAGATTTATGTTTAGCGTCAAAATAATTGTCACATTCTTTAGCAATTTTAGAAGTCTCTAACCATTTACCCTGGTGAGTTAACCCAATATATGACGCGGTATCCTCATCTAACGTACTTACTAACTTATCAGTAACTATTAACTGGTTGACCTTTTCATAAGAGTCAGCATCTCTAATCTTACAATAATTTTCCCATGTCGCTATTAAACGCGATACAAATACTACATGAGTTTCGTTCTGGTTTCTCTTAGCCTTCTTAAAATTTTCCAAACACGCCTTCGGTGTCGGCTCATGTTCCCTTAGAACTAACTCCTTTAACTCCTCATAATTCTCCATTTGTTCCGTAGTGGTATAAATTAACAAATTATCTGCCTTATCTCCTAACATATTTAGTAGAATTTCGGCCTGCTGGTTTTCAGGTACATTTTTAGTTTTGAATGCCCTTTCTAAACTGTTGAAAAATAAATTCCATCCCCCAGTCCCTTCTGGTACTTTGATAGATAGAGTTTTAACACTTTTGATCAATTTTTCTATGTTACTTTCATTATTAGATTCCCTAGACCCATTGAAATTATTTGCCGATCCTTGAACTCTTAGCCTTTCCATTTCTAATTCATGTTCCATTCTTTCGCGCTCTAATTTTTCCTGTTTTTCTTCACGCTCTAACCTTTCCTGTTTTTCTAACTTTTCGCGTTCTAATCGTTCTGCAACAATAGCTTCAGATAATTCCTTAATGACCCCCTCGTCATACTCATCACTGTCCATTATCTTTTTCTTAAGCTGAATTCTGGTATCATCTTCCGTGAATTCAACACCCAACTCTTCGGCTATACCCTGAAGATCAACTTTTTTTAGTTTCAATAAGAAAGACATACCTTCACCGATTGTTATTACCACCCCACAAGAATAGTTAAACCTACCAAATTAATATTTCCTAAATTTCTAACTTAGTACAGATATTTCTCCACTTATTATACTAATTAATACCCTTTCAGATAATCCATGCATTTCATTTCTAATTAACCTACTGAATACTCTAATTTTTCTCAACCATTGATATCACACAATTTACTTCCAATAAAACAAAAAGGTAAAACAATAATTCGATTTGACTACTATGCAATATGGATTCCAATATATACACTTAGATAACAACATACAATTTATATAATAATACTGATACGTTGAAATTGAATAGAAGTATTGATGTCAATCAAAAAATCCACATAAAGAAAAATTGTAAAACATGCATATATAAATTTCTGCAATTATCTTCACTAAAATATTTCCGAATTCAATACTGGTTCTTACACTTAAAACAAATATACTGAAAATCTTCACTTTTATTTTTCCTCACTATGGCTCTCTTTTGAGCCCCCCCCCCCCCCTTTTTTTTTCACTATGGCTCTCTTTTGGGCCTTTTTTTTTCACTATGGCTCTCTTTTGGGCCTTTTTTTTCACTATGGCTCTCTCTTGAACCTTTTTTTTTCTACTACTGGCCAATTAAAATCCTAAGCAAACGTTATTATACACTCTTCAAACTTAAAAAAAAAATGTTGCTTCATTTAAATATTACTTTAACAATAATCTAACTTTAAGTAAATTTAATTATTCCTTCCAACTACTATTACCACAAATAGTAAAAAAAAATTATAGACAATCAATACTAGCTCAAGTTATTATGATCTTTCCTTAAAACAATAGCCAATATGGTTATTAACACTTTATAGGTAGGGAGTATTGATAAAACACATAAATGATATAGACAATTTACTTAAATTACTATTAATTATACAACAACAAATTTTGGTTCGAGATGTCAGCAGAAAGATATGATCAAAACACCTTACCTTATACTTTCTTTGCTGGGGTACTTTTCTAATCACCGGTAGTTCCACGATGTAGCGGTAATATGGCACAACAGTTCAGTTTAGTTCTTTCTAATAAAGATACGCACAACACTTTAGTCCACACTCGACGATACGGCACGACACTTTAGCACCCACTCGACGATCCGGCAGAATACTTTAGCACATACTCGACGATACGGCACGACACTTTACACACATTCGACGATACGGCACGACACTTTAGCATATAATCGACGATCCGGCACGATGCTTTAGCACACACTCGACGATATGGCACGACCACACAAGAATTCTACTGGATACTCCGGCATTAACAGACTGCACCACGGCTCGCTGGTCACTGGTTTCAGGCAATTCTATCCCACCGCTGCCACCAATTTGTCGGACGTTCTTCTAGCTCCACACAACTTTGAAGAATGTCCGTGGTAGATATAGCTGCCACCACCGATATTATTAGGTGATATCGGTCACCCACTGTGAGATTGGTGTAAATGAAGACTTACGCTAGTAACCGAATTATCAGTTTATTAAGAATATATGTACACACTAAATGCGCTATTTACAAATATATACAATTACAACTCGGATATAGGTGATCCGGTTCAACATTAAATTAGAAACAGTAAAGATTGGTTGTGTACTATTCCAATTACACTTTCCACCTCACACTCAATACACGTTAAATTCACTTTATCAGAGCTCAACCTTGAGTCTCCCAACACAAGTATACTGGGCCTGCACTTCTTAGCCCAGAGCACTAAACACCAGGACGTCTGTGTCCTTTGCGCACCAGAAAACGCACACTTTACGCTCTTCCACACAGAGCAACCTCTAGGTACGAAACCTAGGTACCGAAATGAATGATCTGAGGCAGACTTGCCCTCTCCAAATCACTGCTTTCCCCAACATAAACCCCTTTGGAGCTTCCTCATTGGACACATACTCCATTCTTTTCTTGCTTAGTGACATGCTGCTAATCTGCTCATCATCCGCATACTTCACTGACAGATGGACGTACCTCTGAGCAGTCTCCTTTCTCAAACACACCACCTGCAAAGGATTATCTGGCAATTCCCCTTTCCACAAAGAAGGAATGTCACCTTGGAAATTCTGTACACAACCATACACTACAAAATATTCAAATAGAGAAAGAGTAGACTTTACATTCTTTAGCACAGGTGCTATCAGATACTGACAATCAGAATTCGGCATTTTTACAAAGCTTTCCATTTTCTAAATGATAAAATTTTCTGACAAGTCAATCTTGTTTTGCTAACAACACAAATTCTATCTAGATCCCGGTCATGAAAACTACTTTTGTTCCTTAACCCATTAACGCCCAGCGTCCTCATTTGAGGACGGTTACAAATACAGCAAGAAAGCGGTTTTCCTACCAGTAAAGAGGAAAATAAATATATAACTTATTTCTTGAGACAGAATCCTCGATAAAATTAGATAAAAGTTAATTTGATATTTAAAGTGGTGGGAAATACAAAGTTTAAATTTTAGTGAAGAAAATAATTCGGGCGTTAATGGGTTAAAAAAAATCAGGATAAAAGAACCATTTAAGCACAATAAAAATTAAAAGAAGTGAATTTTAAAAGCACACTGCATACATTCATGGGAATTTGTTTAAAATGGGGATTTTTTATTTATGTAATTTACAGATATTGTTTATTACAATAAACAGTCACCAAAATAATTGTGAACTTATTATCAGCATTTGCTAAAGGGAGCAGAAGGCAGTCCCACAGAGTGCAGAAACGTAGGGGATGCCAAATTTATACTACCAATGTCGTTTTGAGGGCTTTAGTGTCAAGTTAAGGAAAAGGGGGTGGAGGCGAATTTCCGGGTGCAGCTTTCTCTTAGTTTTCTTCGCCCCTGCTTATGGCTAGTGAATAGATATAGTTTTAACGCATTTTGCAAAGTAAACAATCAATGATTGAAAGTAACAATCAATAATTTTTAAATATTGATCTTATATCATAATGTTATTTAAACTGCCTTCCTACATCAGAAATAAAGTTCAATACCTTTTAAGGAAAACACTATACTAATAAAAATCACAGAAAAGGAATTTTTAAATTTTGCCGCATACATTTGCATAAAGTTATATAGATTTTATGACTTCTGTTCATGAATTTAATAAATATATTTTATTTCTAAAACTTATTTAGGATATTTATCAAACATATCGATTTCTATAATTTTAAACTAAAGCACTTATGAGTGTTACATGCCCATTAAAATGAAGTAAAAAATAATCACTGGATGCACGAAATTTGCTGTCCAGCAGTCTCTAAAATGCACGAAATTCATCAAACTCTCATTGACTAATGAAACTAAAATTTAAAAATTCATCTCTGAGTACACGAAAGTCGCATTGAAGAAGTTTCTAGAATGAGCAAAACTGCAGTTAATTATCACAGCAGGTATCAAACTATTAAAATGTCTGTAAATTTGTACAAAAATATGTGATAAAATTTTGAAATATTTTTTCTAATATTTATGGTACATAAATATTATGCAGATTTTTAAGTAAGGAAAAAAGTATTTCTGATATAGGTATTCACTTTCAATAGCATCAACACGTCATCTCAATCTTTTAATGTTACGTATTGACAAATCATAATTTAAATCATTGAATTTTTATTTTGAGAAAAGCGTACACTCAGTATATTTGTCTGCCCTATTGCACATATATATTTCCAAATTTATATTACCATTTATTGAAATAAGCAATATATTTAAACTGCATAAATAAAAAACTGGAAAATATAGCCATACACATATAATGCAATCTCATTTTTAAATATAAATAATACAAGACTGACGTAATAATGGCATTTCATAAAAGCAAAAGACAAAAAACTGTGCAATCCGATTAAATTGATCCAAATTCCTGATCGAATAACTGTAGGCATGGAAAGAACTTAAGAAACAAACCAGTAACAAGAAAAGGCCATTTATCATCTCGCCAAATTCAACGATGCTAAGTGTCTCAGCTGTTTTAGGATTCAGCCATTTTTTTTAAGTTATAAAGTATTCAATAATAAACCAATTATAAAATCCTATCTTTACATACTTAAAGCAAGTTAATTAAAAGAAAGTAAAAACAAATTCAAAGGATTAATAAAAATACAAACCACACTGATTTTTTGAAATAACAAAATGAAAGTGATAGTGGGGGGGGGGGGGGGGAGGGAGGTTCAGTATCATACAATCAATATTAAAAAAAAATGTGAAAAACATACAATAACAATAAACACATACTTTTCCTAAGCTAGATTACTTGCTGGTTAACACAGCTTTTCCCATTTTACAGAAAAAAAAAATATTGCTTGTATTTAGCGATGCACCAAATATTTGGTATTTGACTATACTACCAAATATCAGACTATTCAACATGTGAAATACTTGGCATGGCTAAATTTAACACACTTCAGTTTACCAAATATGGTATATCAGCCAAACCGAATTCTAAGAAAATATTTTTAAAAACATTAAAGCAACTTTTAACAACAAATTTAAAAATAGAATTATATTTACATAAAAGAAAATGCTTCTTATTTACTATTCGAAAAGTAACCCCAAAGACAATTAACTAATAATGATTTTAGTTTTTTCCTAACAAATAAACAGTATATGAATGTATTTTTTTTTTTTTTTTTTTCAAATTTCTTTAAAATTTCACTCTGATGTCAAAATATTTGTTTCAGAATATGAGAAAATTATATTCATTTGTTTAAATTCACAGAGGAAACTATCCTCTTCTTAAGTAACAATTCAAAGCATACTTTTTTTTTTTCTTGTAAAATTTATTTGTAAAAAGATCTTGTTTATCAATATGGAAGTTTTTATTTTAAATATTATGTAAAATTATTTTAACTATTTATTATTTTCAAACTCTGAAATTTAAGAGTATTCGGATAAGCCAAACATTCGGTGTTTAGTTTATCTGTTGGCTGAATATTTGGCATTTGGCTAAAATCACGATTCGGTGCATCTTTTCTTGCGTATGTGATTCAAATGATAAAAGGCAAAACTGGGAAATTTCATTACTGGCGAGTAAAAGCAGTTTTATAAACAGACACTTTTTAAATTTAAAAATACTAAACAATAAATTTTTGTTAAAACTTCTATTAATATTAAACCAAAAATTGAATAGTACAAATAATTATTAGTGATATCAGCAATATCGTGAATTTTTTTAGAAATAAATTTATTCTTCCTTCATGAAAAAACATGAATTCAGTAACCATATCATATCATATCATATCATATATATTATAAAGCAGAAGTTCTGAAACTTCCAAACGAGTGTTTTCAAAAACTATCCGATGGATTTTTTTGCCGATTGTATCATTCGATAAGAAATATTTTTCCGAAGGTTTATGATTCAAATTTACAGGGATAACTCTGATTTTTCGTAGTAAATTTCGTATTTTTTGGTTATTTTTGACAAAAGGGTTGCCAGTAGCTGTTTTTGGCGAAAATTATCATTACTAAACAAATTAAAAATGATATATCTGTTAGAAATATTACAAACATCTTGCAAATAAAAGCAGAAAATAACTATTGATAATAATAATAATAATAATAATAATAATAATAATAATAATAATAATAATAATAATAATAATAATAATAATAATAAAGAAAAACCATTTAATGAGGCATGATATTATAAAAAAATATGTATCTTAAAAATAAAAGAAATATTTGTAACGCTTAAAAAATAACTTAACGTGAAATATTACATTTGATGCAATATTTGGCGACTTATCCTTGCGTTAGAATAAAAAAAAATAACTTGAAAATTTGATTAAATGAATTTTGAACGATATTTATTTTCCTTTCTATTATTTTCTTTCTCTTTTTTATCAAATTTCGATAGCATATAAATTACTCCAGAAAAAGGCAGATCTAATTATAAAAGTAATTGTGAGTTATATATTTGTTTCTTTGAGATTTTTTTTTACTTTTGTCGGCAAAGAATTAAGCCAAAAGTGCATATGTCTAACATTAGGTCGCAATAATGTTGTTTTTTCCAAAAGAAGATAATTTTTGGAGTATGTTTTAATATTCAATTGTAAATTCAACATACATAAGTTAATATTTTAAAAATTGTAATCAAATATTTAAATTTTAGCTTTAGTGTGAAATTCTGCCACACACATATGTATTGTAAAATAATGTGATTCTTTTTGAAAAGTTTTTCACCGCAATTTAGAAAATTGTAATCAACAAACATACCTGTTTGCGCCATTTTGTCAAATTCTCTTCCAAGGAAAATTAGTTTTAAAATTTACAAACTGAACAATGAAATCTATGCAATTTAAATGAAATTTATGCAATTTCGCGTTATTACTATCGATAAATTCAACATTTTGAAATAAAAATTTCCTGCTGAAAAAAAATGGCACAGATGTCATATATGCACCACATTGGCGCGATTGCAACAAAACGTCTCATTTTATGTTCATATGGTTGCTTGGCTATTGTATATTTATTAATAAACTATTTACTCTTATTTATTTTTTTAAATGATGTCAATTGTTTTATTTTATAATTATTAACAAAACATTATTTATTTATTTTTATTTCATTTTTAAAATAATAGAAAACAATTAAAAAATATATATGTAACTGATATTTTAAAATGAAGTTTTCGCCAAATTGGCGTAAAAAAGGGAAAAAATGCACAAATGTGGTGCACATAAGGCATTTGTGCCAAAATATTTTACAAGTTTGTTTTAATTAGGCATTTCTTCTTCAATTTTCTTCATGTTTTTCCTGTGTTAGATAATATTTAAAATTATATTGGACTAATCTTCAATAATTGAGCACCGCCAAATAGCATATTTACTATATTTTTGAAAGTTTTATTGGCACAGATATTATATATCACCGAGGTAACTAATAGACTTTAAATTGGCATTATTTTGTCTGAGATATATTAACCCGACTATTAATATTTATTTATAAATAAAATGTTTATTTACTTTATAAATTGTATAAATTGTTTTGTTATATACTTATTAATTAAACTTTTTTTCATAAATTTTTATTACGATTTAAATAATAGAAAATAATTTAAATATACATATGTAACTGGTATTCGAAAACAAAGTTACTGCCAAATTAGCCTAAAAAATTATCGCGCCAAACTCGGCGCATATGACATCTTTGCTTTTTTGTTTATGTATTAAGGAGATTTCTAGATCATCAACGAGATCATAGAAAATTTGTCAGATTATTTTATTTGAGATTATTAAATTTATGGTTTTTCATTATGAAACAAACAAAGAAAAGAAAATTTACTATTGATGCAACTACAGAATTAACAACTGCTTGGCGTTATTTTTTTTAAAAAAACGAAAAGGCGATTTTTTAATTATTTGTTTACTTTTTTTGTTTACATTATTATAAACATTTTTCCATTTTTATTGGGTTGCGGAAAAAGTAATTTCGCTTTTTTTCGTATTTTTCAAACTAAATTTATTTATATAAATTAAAAAAGCTGATCAGTAATATATGTGGTGTTTTGTTCGATGACCTTTTGTCCTTTTTCTGGTAAAATCATAATTCCGTCACTGTAGAATTTCTGCGAGTTCTGGGCAAAAAATTGAACAAGGTGATTTTCACAAGCCTTTTTTGAAGCTAGCTTAACACCATTAAGCGAGTTCCGCAGAGGGTGGAACAAATGGTAATTTTTTGGATCTAGGTCCAGACTATACAGTGGGTGCATCAAAACCTCCCAACCAAGCTCTCTCAGTTTTATGCGAGAGACTAAACATGTGTGTCGTTTAGCAATGTCGTGATTGAAGACAACGCTTTTCCTATTGATCAATTTCGGACAGGTTTTTTTAATCACCTGCTTCAATTGCATTATTTGTTCACAGTAGATAGTTGAACTAATGGTTTTGCCAGGTTAGAGCAGCTCATGATGGACAATTCCCTTTCATTTGCACCAAACAATCAGCATCACCTTCCTTGGCGTCAATCCGGGCTTTACCATCGTTTGTGAAGCTTCGACCACGATCTTTTTCGCACATTGTTGTCGTACGTGATTCACTTTTCATCACTCATAATCATTTGTTTCAAAAATGGCTTGATTTTGTTCCATATCAGTAGCAATTCCCAATGGAAACAATGTCCATTAAACTTTTTCACTGCAAACTCGTGGGGAACCCAAGTATCGAGTTTCTTTTGGTATTAAATTTTTTGTAAATGGTTCAAAAGTGTTTATGGTCGATGTTTAGTTCCGTAGCAATGTCTCGGGAAAAAATATGTCAGTCTACTTCGATTTTTTTAAAAATTGCATCGACTTTTTCAACGATAGGCTGGCCAGGGAAATGTTCATCTTTAACATCGAAATTTTCGGAACGAAATCGAGCCAACCAAATTCTGACTTTGGCGTTTACTTAAGCATCGATCACCATAAACGCCACGCAATTTTCGATGAACCTGAGCCGCATTTTTCTCTTTTTAGAGACAAAAAACTAAAATGTAACGAAAATAATCTTCTGGAATCTCTCTTTTTAAAACGTAATAACTTTTGACTGATTAAACAGATGATGATAACTTTACACTTAAAATGTGCTAGAGACTGTTACCTTTCAAATGCTGTATAGTATGGCTTAATTGAGTAAGTAGTACTCGAGATATACGATTTTAAAACCATCTATTGGCAAAAAACGAAATTACTTTTTCCCCAACCCAATATATACGCATCTCCTTGGAGCGTTTTTTTAAATCTGACATCAGTTTGGCAAACACTGCGTTTTCAAATACCAATTACATGTTATATTATTTTTAGTTATTTTCTATTATTTTAAAAAGGAAACAATAATAAATAAGTGAAGTTTAATTAATAATTATAGCACAAAACAATAAAGAAAGAAAAAAGTAAAGAAACAAAGTTTATTAGTAAATAAACAACAGCAACCAGATTACCACGCAATCCATAAAATCTCAATTTTGTTGCAATCGCACCAACGTGATCCATACATGACACCTGACCAAAATATTATTGGCTATATTATTATTTATATTTTTCTATGTTATTTGGTACTACTTGATTATGCCTTCTACCAAAAAACTACCGCCAAAATAAAAGATTAAATGTCAATAATGGATGATCGTGAATGCCACATTCATTTGAAATTAAACATGTTACATGCATTTGTTACGTCATTAACTACTTTTTAATTCGACGTTTTATTTGTATTTCTATTAATATTTTTGTAATTTATTGATTCTTTGGTTATTTAAAATAAAAGTTATATTCGTTTGTATAATATGGTGAATCGTTTTGCAATATGTATAATTTGGAGAAATTGATCTATGGAATAATAAAGTAGTACCTATTACTTATTAAAATTCTATCTGGCTATTTAAGTTGACAGAACTGGCGTACTTTTCAAGTCTCCGTAGAGGCATTAGCGAAGTTGTCGTTAATTCTGTGTTTTAGCCTTATTATGTATTTTTCATCTGTAGTTATTTTATTATCCCTAAAAAAGCAATATTTGCAATGTGCAGGAAAAATATTCGAAATATCAATGATATAGAATTTAAAAAAAAATATTTGCAATTAATTTATCAATCATTCAGGTTAAAAAAATTCTTTAAAATTGGTTAAGAAAAAAATATACATTAAATACCGACAGTAGAAAATTTTGTTTATGATGTTTATGTTGCATTTTTAACTAACATTAAGCCCTAGCAACAGAATTTTATCAAAAATTAACTATTAAATACTACTTCATTACCCTGTCAAATAAAATAAAAAAAACTATCGCCGAGATATAAGATTAAATGCCAATAATAGATGATTATAAACTTCACTTTCATTTGACAATAAACACGAAATAAGTCTGATACATTTGTAACAAATTGTTATAAGCAATACTAATGTTTGACGCCAAAAATCATAATGGAATTGATTACAAGCTGAAGGTTTATTTTTCTACAAAATTTAGCATCGAGATTATTCCCGATTTAACAGCTACATGTTTGCAACTGCAGGGCTGCCACAGGCGACTATTTTTTAATTCTAACTGGCACCACTTTCTTTAAACAGAAATCCTTAACATACACTTTGACAACACTTGCAAGAAAAATTTATTTTGAAATTTATATTAGAAAAATAGTGGTGCGAACGGAATATAAAAATAGTCGCCTGTGGCAGCCTTGCAACTGGTTAAAAAAATGAAGAGGCAGTGAAACTGATCTAATTTTAATTTTACCCAAATAATTCAGCTTTAAAACACATCTTTTATGCTTCATTGTTCTAATAAACATATAAGTTAAACACTCTTTTTTACATTTTTTTGCTATGTACTTTGCTGGAACAGACCAAGGTATATAGAAAACTGTAGTAGAGTTGCCAGAAAAGGACGGTTATTAAAAAATGTAATGCAACATGTAATGAGATTGTATTTAGGCTACCAGATCTGCACATAGTGCAAGTTCAGATTCCTGAGTTTAAGAACTAACAAATGATAATGTGCTATTCGAAAATTAACAGATTTTGATAATCATTGCAATGCTTTCTGACAAAATAATGTGATAAGTAGAAAACATTTTGATTCCTGCTGTCACAACGGTCTCATTTTTATATCAAACTCTACTATAAATGGTCAAATAAGAGAGATGGTACTTAATTACCCAAATTTTGTCCAAGGCATACAATAGTGCAATATCGCAATGACATTGGCATTGGCTTCGTTTTCAGCATTTCGGAAGAACATTCTAGGTGATGGTCTACACTGCTTTAAAAAAGAAATTTTAAATCACCATTTTGTTTGAGTCAAGATTTGTTTGGAAAAATGGACCAGCGCAGCGGGCATAGCCTGCTAGTATATTATAAAGCAGAAGTTCTGAAACTTCCAAACGAGTGTTTTCAAAAACTATCCGATGGATCTTTTTGCAGATTATATCATTCGATAGGAAATATTTTTGCGGAGGTTTATGATACAAATATACAGGGATAACTCTGACTAACTGCTTTTTGTACTAAATTTCGTATTTTTCGGTTATTTTTGACGGAAGGGTTGCAACAACTAATTTTTTGGCGATAATTATATTTCAAAAAAGAAATGAAATGCTTTCTCTAATGGAAAATAATATAAACATTTCGAAAAAAAAAACCTGTTAATTCATTGATTTAAAATAAATAATGATAAAAAGAAAAAAATCCGTTTAATGCAAAATAATAGTATGAAAGGAAAAAAATTTATCTTTAACGAAAAAAAAGAATCTATATAATAAAGGCCAAACGTATCTGTGCGTAACGCATACGTCATGTTTTGAATGGCAATACTTTCCGATGAAATTTCGGTTTTACGATTTTCGCTATTAAAAATTTTTTAACTTCTAGACATAGCAGATTTTTAACCTTTATACCATCTTATACAGAAAAAAAATGCACTTTTAAATGCAGTTTGTTAGAAAACTGTATCTCAATTTGTTTTCGAGATATTAATTTTTTTGTAGTTCTTAGTTCAATTTCTCTAATGGTGGCAACTTGAGTATTTCATTTATGTGGGAAATAAAGAAAAAATAGCCATAGAGTAAAAAAAGAATAGAAATGCAGTTTGGTGGCTTAAGGTGACGCCAAAAATGTAACCCTAACATTCGCAGCATTGCATCAAACACAACCGTGTGCTTTCGCAAAAAAGGAAAACTTATTAGTTTAAATTCATAATACAATGAAATGCTATTTTAGAATGCTAAAATAACTTCTGAAAGATCTTTTTTATTTAGAGAAAAAATGATTTTGAAGAATTCGGTCTCTGTTCCACGTAATTGTTTTGTTTGAGCCGAATAAGAGATTTAAATTGGAAGAATAACGCCTATCAAACCGTTTTAATCACATACTGCACCTCCATCTATCTCTTTTCTCCATGGAAAATAACAGATCACTGTATAATTTGTTGCCATTTTTTCATAGCAACTGAAAAAATAGTAATAATTAAAAACCTGCTATCTAAAATATCGTCGGCTATAAAACCCCGTGAATGTTGTTGATTTTATTTCGTTTTTATCTATCAATTTAATGGACTTTTAGTTCGTTGCAAACTTACTTTACAAAAGATACATCAATTAACTTTTACAAAAATGTATTTTAAAGAATACCTGTGTGTCATATTTTCTTAGTTGGTTTTAAAAACTGAAAGAATTCAATTTTATTCTTTGGGTAATAACTTTGACTAATAATTTCTATCTTGCATCTAATACGGAAGTACCGATAATTTTCAAAGCTTTTTATGATTATATAATTATTATGTTTCATACAAAATTGATGTTTGAAATTAGTTGGCTGTTTAAAAAGCATATTACGTAAGAAAAATTTATTAGACTTTTCAATTTTAAAAAGTTTTCACCTTTATTCTGTAACCCGGAAACCCCGGGTTCCGTGTACTAGTATTTATAATATTTAAAAAGTAACTCAATGTGAAAGAAAGTTTTGAAGTGACACAATATTTGGCTATTTATTTCTTTCGAGCCAGATTAAAAGAAAACAACATCTCAAAAATTTTATTAGGTAAAACATTACATAAATATTTTTTTTCTTTCTTTTTCTAAAAATATTTTTAAATCTAATTTCCCCGTTATGTGTTTTACAGAAGAAACTCGCAGAATTAATTTTTTTTTAAAAAGGCTCTAATTGTTATTTGTATGTTGTTTCTTCAATTGGGTGTTTCAATCTACTTTTGTCGCCAATTAATGCTATTCCAAACCAAAAAAAAGCACAGGACGGAGCGATGTTCGCAAGAACTATTTTCTCTCTCTCTCTCTCTCTCTCTCTCTCTTTTAATGAGTGAGAGCATTTTTAGGAAAAAATTTTACATTTAACTTAAATACATATATAGCAGTTAATACCACAAAAATGAATAATATTTAAATTTTAGGGTAAATGTTTTTCCACATACATAGATATTGTAAAATAATTTAACTACAACTTAAAAAAAATTTTTTGGCACAGATATCTCATACGCACTACATTGGTGCGATTTGTCTCTTACGCCAATACCATAAATACATCCGGGTAATTAACTGACGCCAAAGTGTCATTATTTTGCTTGATATGGCAACCCGGATGTTATTGTCTATTTATTAATAAATTGTCTATTTACAATTTTTTTTCCAATTATATAAACTATTTTAATCTAGGCACATTTGTCATATATGCGCCACATTTGCGCGACTGAAATAAAATGGCGATTTTATGCCTCACTTGGTAACCTGGCTGTTGTTTATTTATTAATAAATTTTTATTTTATTTTATTTTATTTTATTTTTAAAGGATAAAAATAGTTTTGTTTTATAATTATTAACTAAATTTTTTTAAATTTATTGTTATTTTCTATTTAAAATAACAGAAAATAATTGTAAACTATATATGTCACTGGTGTTTGAAAAAAAAATTTCTCCGAATCGGCTTTAGAAGAAAAAAAACGCGCCAATGTGGTGCGTATATGTCATGTATACATTTTTTTTCACTATACTACAATATTTAAACATGCTGTATAAATAACGATTATTGTTTTTTCCAAACATGTTTGGCACAAATATTATATACACACTGAGGTATCTGACTATCGCCAAAACGGTGTTATTTTGCCTGATATGGTAACCCAGCAATAGTTGTTTCTGTATTAATAAATTGTTTATTTACTTTCAGTTTCTTTTTAGAAATTCTATAAATTGTTTTGTGCTATAGTAACTTTTTTTATTTATTATTATTTTCGTTTTAAAATAATGAAAATAATTTTTAAAAATGCACATTTCTCCGCTATTCTAAAACGAGGATTTTGCCGCATTGGTATTGGAAGGAAATCTTGCAAATCCGGGTTTGTGCCACAGTTTTTTGTGAAATATGATATTTTCAAATGTAAATTGAGTGCTACTTGATTAACACGTCGGCCAGTTTCGCCAAACTATTCAAATTTATATAAATTCATTTTAAATAACGAAAGAACAATAAACATAAATAAAAAATACAAATTAAAAGTCGAATTAAAAAGCACTTATGACGTAAAAAAATACGTGTATCACGTGTAATATCAATTGCTATCATATTTACGATCATCGATTATTGGCATTTATTCCTATAATCTGCTATTAATATTTTTCTCGACAGAATAATCAAGTAATACCGTACATTGTACAAACTCCAGTTAATATTACAAAAATAGAGCTAAATAACTCAATTTAGGTGCAAATGCACACACCCATGTTGTAGAAAGAGGCACAAATGTCATATATGCACCACGTTGGGGTGATACATTTCTGGCGCCACTTTAACGGAAACTTTGTTTTCAAATGGCATATACATTTCTCTTTTCTATTTTACTTTTCTATGTATAGAGCATAACATTTTGTATCATTTTAAAATGCAAATGAAAGTAAGTAAATAGTTCATTAATAAATTAAAAACAGAGCTGGATTACCGTAAGAGGCATAAAATGTTCATTTTGTTTCAATCAAGCCAACGTGATGCGTATATGACATCTGTATCAAAAAATGAATTTCACACATTCAAAAAACATTCACCTTATCTTTCTAAAGAAAACTTTATTTAACTTTATTTATTCTGCTGCATTCCAAAAACGGAACACTGTAATATATTTGTCAAGAGCAGATGTACGTTGCGAAATATAATATAATATTGATAGAGGATGTATTAAGATTTCCATAGATACCCATATCCTCAAGTTGAGAAGTTTAGAGTTCAAAAACTATCAAATGAAAATGAATCACTTGAAAATTGTTTAAATTCAATGGTCAATCTCTGCAATCATATTGCTCGCTATTTTAGAAGTATGGTGAATAGACAATATTTAAATTGCTCTTTTCATAATTGCCTCATTTATCTATCAAACTCTATATAAATGGTCAACTAAAATATTTTTTTCTTAAAAGCCGGAATTTTATCGTATGCATAAGCTGATACAACAACATAATATTTTATTATTATTTTAATATATTTTGGCGTCAACGGGCATTGATTCCATTGTTGTTGTTTTTATTTTTGGTTCAGTTTTGTTTTTTCTAGCTCGCTGAGTTTTGCACTGATGAAGAATCTCGACAGTAGATTCAAAACATTCTGTTCGCTAACTTTTAATGCATTTTTGGTGCATTTATAATCGTTGATCTTCTATCTTTAAATACAATGGCGTTTTGTATGATTTTCAGAAATGCGAAAGAGCATTCGAGGTGAAGTTGCTTTAAAAAACACAATCATATTCAATATTTTGTTTGATTCATGTTTTGTTTTGAAAAATAGACCAGCGCAGCGGGCTTAGCCTGCTAGTATATTATAAAGCAGAAGTTCTGAAACTTCCAAACGAGTGTTTTCAAAAACTATCCGATGGATTTTTTTGCCGATTGTATCATTCAATAGGAAATATTTTTTCGAAGGTTTGCGATTCAAATTTACAGGGATAACTCTGATTTTTCGTAGTAAATTTCGTATTTTTCGGTTATTTTTGACAAAAGGGTTGCCAGTAGTTGTTTTTGGCGAAAATTAAAATTGCTAAAAGAATTAAAATGGCTATATCTATTAGAAATATTACAAATATCTTGCAAGTAATAGCAGAAAATAACTAACTGATAATATTAATAATAATAAAGAAAGACCGCTTAAATGAGGCGTAATATTATAAAAACATATTTATCTTGAAAATGAAAAAAATATTTGTAATGCATAAAAAATTAATTAACGTGAAATATAACAATTGGTTCAACTTTTAGCGACTTATCTCTGGCGTTAGAATAAAAACATGAATTTCAAAAAATTGATTAAATGAATTTTGAATGATAGTTATTTCCCTTTTTTTTTATTTTCTTTCTCCTTTTTTATCGAATTTCCATATAATATAATTTACAGTAGAAAAAAGCAGATCTGATTGTAAAAGACACTGTAAGTTGTGAGTTACTATTCGTTTCTATACCATTTTCATCTTGCTTTTGTCACCAAAGAATGTGTTTTTACTCCGAAAATGCACTACTGACTTAATGACTGACTTAGTTTCTTAATGGTCGCAATAATGTTGTTTCTTTTTTCAAGTGAAGATAATTTTTAGAATATATTTTAATATTCAATCGTAAATTATATAGATATAACTCTTTTATTTCTTTTTGCAAATGTTTTTATTGTTAATTTAATTTTTCTTGCGCCATTTCGTCAATTTCACTTAACAGGAAAAATTTCAGTTTTGAAATTTAAAAACTGAAGAAGGAAAGATTACTCCATCGGTTAAAAATCTACCGCCAAATTCCAAGATTAAATGTCAATAATGGATGATCATAAATGTCACATTCACTTGACATTAAGTATAATATAAATATTAATTATGTCATCAAGTGATTTTTAATTCGACATTTTATTTCTACTTTTATATATGCTCTGCTAATTTGTTTTTCGTTATTTAAATGAAAATTTATGCTAATCTACATAATCTGGCTAATAGTTTGGCGATTTGTATAATTTGGCGAAATTGGTCGACGGTATAACCAAGTAGTGCTGAAGGAAAAATTTTGCAATTCAAAGTAAATTTATGCAATTATGCATTATTACTATAGATAAATTCAACATTTTGAAATAAAAAATTCCCGCTGAATAAAATTTACAAGTCTTTTTTAATTGACCATTTCCTCTTCAATGTTTCTTCAATCAATATTTCTCTATTGTCTTTCGTGCAAGCTAACAAAAATGTATTTTAAATATTTTATTAGATAAAACGTAAATAACATTTTTCTATTTTTTAAAAAAAATATTTTTTAAATCTAATTCTACCATTATGTGTCTTATAGGACAAAATAGCAGAATTACTTTTAAAAATGGTTTTATCTGTTAATTGTATGTTATTTGTTTATTTGGGTGTTTGAATTTACTTTTGCCACCAAACAATGTGATTTTATACCAAGAAGGCATAAGCCGGAGCGATGTTCACAATTACTAAATTCTCTCACTCTCTTTTAAATGTTTGAGAGCATTTTTAGGATATTTTTTTTATGTTTAATTGTAAATATATAAATAGCAGTTATAGCAAAAAAAAAAAAATGCATATAATGTTTAAATTTTAGTATAAATGTCTTCCTCATCCAAACTGTAAAATAAATTAATTGCAACTTTTTAAAGTTTTGGCACAGATGTCATATACGCACCACATTCGCACGATTGCAACAAAATGGCGATTTTATGCCTCACATGGCAAACCGACTATAGTTGTTTATTTAATAATAAACTATTTATTAACTTTCATTTTGTTTTTTAACTAATATAAATCATTTTGTTCTATAGCTATTAATTAAACTTTTTTATTTATTTTTTTTTCAAATAATATAAAATAATTAAAAAATATTTATAAAATTGGTAATTAAGAACCAAGTTCTCCAAATTGGTGCCAGAAAAAAATTGCGCCAATGTGGTACATACATGACATCTGTGTCAAAGTTTTTTCACTATACATAAATATCACTATATATAATAAAATATATAGAAAATATAGGGAAAATGCAGTATAAATACCGATTAAAGTTTTTTCTAAATATGGAAATTTTGTCACAGATTTGGTCATATACTCATCGAGGTATCTCACTGGCGCCAAAATGGCATTATTTGCCTCATATGGTAACCCAGCTATAGTTGTTTATCTGATGATAAGTTGTTTATTTACTTTCATTTTCTTTTTTGAAATGATATTTGTTGTTTTGTTCTACAGTTACTTTTTTATTTATTGTTAATTGCTGTTTAAAATGAAAGAAAATAATAAAATATGTAGAAATTTCTTTGGTATTCTGGATTTTGCCACATTGTAGTTGCAAGAAAATCGCGCTAAACCTATTGCGTATATGATGTCTGTAGGAATCTTTTGTGAAATATGAAAAGTGTAAATTGGCTACTACTTGATTATCACGTCAACCAGTTTCGCCAAATCGTTCCCCAAATTATACAAATTTACATAATTTTATCTTAAATAACTAAAGAGAAAATGCTTAAATACAAAAGAGCAAATTTTTTTTTTTTTTTTTTTGTTTTTTTTTTTTTTGTTTTGTTTATCGTTGGCAACTTGCTGTAACGAAAATTTTTTTTTTTTTCCTGCCATTGTTTTGTAAGAGCTGGTTTTGTCAAAGCCATGTTAAGATGGTATTCAAATTTTTGAACCCTTCCCAATTACCACTCCCTTGGGCCGATTTTGCTCATTTGCAATTCCCACTGAGATATTAACCATCTCAATGTATTTGACGAGTTTGAAGATGATTCTTGCATAATTGTGCCTTTTATCGCATGGACAAAATTTAATATATATATAATCTTTTTAGGTGGGAGTAGCTTTGGGTTCCTGGCTTCATATAATGAAAAGTTATGAATAAATTTTTCAGACGTCGTACCATGGTAACGATTGTAATAATTAATATTTCTTCAGATAAGGGAAAATTTTAAATCCTGTTGCTATAATGGTCTCATTTCGCTTCTAAATGTGCACTTTTAGTTATAAACTAAAATAGTTACTTCTAAATAGCTGTTTTTCTGCAACGTTTAAGATAATTTAATATCACAATGGTGTCTAAATCATTTTCAGCAATGAGGAAAGTGCTGCTGGATGTCCAAATTGTTTTGAATACAAATTTAAATTCACCAATTCGCTTCATCCAAAGTTGATTTTGAAATATCGATCAGCGCAGCGGGCATAGCCTGCTAGTGTATTAAATAAAATTACAAATTAAAATTGATATAAAGCTAAAAAAGTATAATTTTGTCCCTATATTTGAACTGAATATTTCATTGTTTACATCTAAGTTATATGCAGATTTGAGGGAGTCTATTGTATTTGCATTTCAATATATATTTTTTTATTGGATAGATGTTCAATATTGACTTTCAATTTTGCTTGTAGTTTTTACTTTTTCTTATAAGGACATTACTTTTCAAACCGGTTCCTAAAATGAAAGTAAATTAAAAAATCTGTAATCTAAACCAAAAAATTCTGAGTGCATGATATGTTATTATATACGTACAGCCATATATTTCTGCAAACTGTGTGCTGACATTTGCATTCAATAAAAAATTGGTCAATTAAAAGAACTAAATATTTCTGTCGCTGCCACGTTTTTATAATATTTGTTTTCACATATTCTGTGCTATGTGACTATGCTGATAAAAATGTGCTTTATTTTATTTAATGCTTATCGTTTGTATGTTTCCTTAAACAATAATTCAATTTGATATTAAAATTTTTATTTTAATCTAAGTAATTGTTGCAATTTACACAATTTATATTTACTAAATTCCTGTAAAATTAATGCCTTAACTCAGAGAACATTAAATTGAATTTACACTTATATAAGCAAGAACTTTTAAACAAAGCAATAGAACTTTTTTTAAAAAGCTATAAGTGGCTTACTTTTCATAAGAGTCAATACAGCAAATGCAATCTTCAGCAAAATAAAAACAGGAAGTGTGTAGCTTCCAGGAAGAATCCAAATGCAATCTAGCTAGCAAGTTTACATCCCAAAAGGCCAAAGATTATTCCTAACCTATAGCCTTTTGAGCGCATTCCAACTGGCCAATGCAAAAGTATCCAACAAACTGCAAGAGTAGCACTTTATCGCACAGCTTTACAGCTATTCGTATTATTCTTGTTACATATCCATCATAACTGTAGCATCCGAAGCAACTAGAAAATTAAAAGAAAGAAACTAATCAAATATGTTCATACATATACACATATAAGTTCTTGAAAAGCAAATATTTATTAATAAATAATTAACTATTAATCAGCTAAGAAATTTAAGTATGCTTGTTTAAAATCATTAGACAAAACAGAAATAATTAAGCTTATGCACCATTTAAATATTTAGAATAGAATACTAGTTATGATAAAACACTTTTAGAATGCTATAAATATTAAAATAAATTTAAACATGGTATTTTATAAGTGATAGTGCAAAACCGTTTGTTTATTTACAGTACATTTTCACCAAGTTTTAGGATAAAATTGTAATATAAATTCACAAAAAGCAACCCTTAACACTTTAGAAATTTTAAATAAAAATATCTTATGCATAACTATGTTTTAAAAATATAATAAAACAAAAATAAATTTTTGATACAAACGGTAATGTTGATTTATTATATGAGTACTACTCACAATGAAATATGAAAATCTAAAAATAGCTGATTACATATTTTTTTCCTTCCCTAAACAAAGATTAATAAAACTACACACATACTTATACTTAGATTAGGCCAAAATTCCATCAACTGCCACCAGATTTTAATAAAACTACATTTAAATACAAAAACAGTTATATTAATCCTTTTTAAATTAGAGAAGTTTTTCCAACTGGTACATATTTGTTAAAGTTATTCTGGTAGACTTTAAATTTCTGCGAAAAAATATCAAGTTTATTGTATGCATGAAAGACTCGCTTTTAGTTACAAAAATCCTTCTAACATCATAATGAAACATTACTTTATCATTAATTTTTTTTCTTAAACATCATTTGCAACATGCCAGTTTGTTTACTTAGATATACAATGTGGCAGTTTGTTTATTTAGGTATGCAATATGACAATTTATTTCGATAGCTTTTCTTTTGCAAGTTGCATGCTTTATAAATCGCTGTTTTCAATGTAATTTTTTAAAAGATAAACAGAGACTTCACATAATTTTTTTCCTTTTTTCTGCATTTGTAAGTATTAACAAAATAGTAAAGATTAAAAAGCAATCGAAAAGGTCAAAATTTGACAAACCTTGTTTATAATTCTAAGTTTGCTACTTTCTCGTCAAATAAATAAAATGTATATTATAAATTCATAGGGATAACTTTCAGATTCATTAGGACACACTAAGAAAATATCAAACAATTTTAAAACAAAATTAAGGGAGCCTCGATTCTGATCAAAGTTATAGGATTAATGGATAAATTCTAGTGAAATAAAACTAAAACGCCTATCATACTGGACTAACACATTGAAACTTTACTCAAATAGTAGCAAACCATGCATAATACATACAAATTCTTAGAAATAATCAGATAAAAAAAAGCTATACATGATTTAAAATGAAAATTCTATGAGGATTTACAACTTTTTATGCTGTAAATTAAATCTCTAAAAGGATGAAGAGCAAACTATTTTGCAATTAAATATTACTTTCTTAAAATAAAATAGGGAAATATCAAATACAGCGGCTTATTTATTTTAGAGAAGATTCTTTTACATGCTTGCATAAATATGCAAGTATATTAACAAAGCTTGATTGCAGCTAGCATTTAACTAATTTAACGATTTAAAAACCTACGAGCTAGGCTAACCAAATATTCCTTAACATTTACAATTATTAAATGAACAAACAGATATTTAATTCAAAATTAATTGGAAATACTCTACCAAACAACCGAATATAATCACTGAAGCAAGTAATTAATTTTAAGAAACAAATATTTATAAACAAATACTTTTATTCTTTGTACTGTTAACTTTCGATAAAATAATTTTGAGAACAGTACATTATATCTTCACTGCTACTCGAAACGAACTATATAAATTATAAATATTGTTTTAATATTAGAAAATGCATCTGAATGATTACCAAAGATAGATAGATATGTATATGCATCTACAAAATGAAAAACGTTAATAAAACTTACCTTTTTCTTTCAATCATAAAAAATAATTACTGCTTGACGCAAAAGAATGGTTCGAAATAAAAATAGCTATGTAAAATGAAAATTTCATTTTTAATGCTACATTTCTTCACCGCCATTACTTAGCAAAATTCTCTTTTCTGATTGGCTGCGCTTAGGTAGTTAGTGCTTAGGTTTGAACACGAATCGAACCTAAAAAATCGCGTTCTAACTACCTAAAATCTTGTGCTTAGGTAAAGAGTTGGGAAAGTTAGCTCTTGGGTAGGCCCGTGAAAACGCACCTTTAGCGACCGCGGCATTGACGAGTTTAGTCCATTTTAGAGCCTGCTGCACAGTCAGTTTCTTGTGCCCAATGATATTTTTTTAATCTGTATTTTAATAGGCGCGCTGCGCTTAGAAATCGTCGCTGGAACTGTTCATGTCGTTAATTGTCTGCCAAAAATTCCACGTTGTGATTGGAGAGTATTTTTAGGTTTCTGAAAATTCAGTTCACTGGAAAGTGCTTGTCACTAAAATCGCCAAAATCCAGCGTCTGGATTGTTTTAGGATTATGTCATTTTGATATTTGAAGAAAAAGGCATTATAATTAATAATACTCTAATATTTAAAAGATTATAACATGCTTTCATTGTACATATCTATAAAATAGCTATTAAAATCATCATTAAAAATAAAATTCAAGAAATAATGTTTCATTTTAACCTTTGTCTAAGTTTATAAGTGTATAACATCACTTTAACATCAATACCAAGAAAGCAACTCGCCGAAACCATGTAGGGATTTTTTGATTTTTTTCTTCGTTTCGCTATGCAGTCTAAGTTTTAACATTACTGCATTAAGCTGTCCCTATCCGCTACTGAAATCTTGCAACAGAAAATTAATTGTTGTCGTAAGTTTTTTACTGTTGATTTTTAATTGTTGGTAACTGATATAACAAAAATGTTTAAATATGATAGGAAATTGCTGTTAAATGGGTGGATTTTTTAGCAATTAAAAATTAACTATAAATTATTTCGATTCCAGATTAGTACTCTCGGCCGTGTTGTATGTACATACATACACATGTATACCTATATACGTAGCATTTCCCGATTCTGGCTTCCAAGCTGTGGATTTATATAGAATTACAGACAAACAGGCAAATTTTCCTTTTTATATATTAGATACTGAATAATAGTAAAAAGTAAAGAAAAAAGATAAATGTTTCGTAACTTACGAAAAAAATATATAATTTAACTACGAACAAAAATATTCAATAACTTCTTCCAGTTACCACGATTCCGAAAGGCATTCTTTATCTTTAACTGGTGTATTTTTAAAATTTCAAAAAGTATTTATAAAATTAAAGTTTGTTTCGCTGCCTCTGAGTTTCAGGAACGTTTCTGAAGTAGGTATATTACTTTATAGGACATTGATCAACTTTAACAAATCGGAGTATCGATTTTTAGAATGCTATCAAACATTTCTCAAACATTCTATCAAACATTTTCAGCTGCATAACTGAATTTACGCATGCAAGAGTCACAAAATAATATTAATGTTAATTTTAATGCTGTTAATTTATTATATTTGTATATAAAACATGTTAGCTGAACAGGAAAATTTTTTATTTGAGAGTTCATAGCATTCTAAACACCCATATTCTAAGATGAATGAACTGATTAATTTTTATATAAAAACAACTCGTAAACATTTCAAAAATCACTGGCAGAAAAGGGAATTTTGTTTCTGCAAATGCTTCTTTAAATATCGAAAAAAATATTTTGGTTGATATTATTGAAGTTTCGAATTATAAAGAATACTTTTCAGATTCATGGATAATTTGGAGTGGTTATGTAACATTTTCCATATGTTTAGGAACATCTGTGATTTTTAGGTGTGTTCCTGATCATCTAAATACGTAGCACTTATAATCGCTGTTCAGGCCGTCCTTCTGTCCGAGAGTCTGTCTATCCGTCCGTATCTAACAGAGTAATAACTACCCAGTCGAATCGTTTGAAATTTAAAATATATAATTGTTGCATAATTTTGTCGAGTCATTTCAAATTTTATGAAAACCGGATGTATAAAATGTACAGTTTAATTACAGAGACAGTCAAATGTATTCCATTACCTTACGGCCAATTGGAAAAAATAGTTTCAAGTGCATTTTAATGATGTTACACGATTTCGAGCACAAGAAAATTGATTGCATCTGTGAAGTATATTTCAAAATATACATTCTGTACAATCTATGGTGCAAAGAATATTAATAATGATTATAATAAAATATAATCATTATAGTAATAATAATTAAAATAATATAGTTATCTTTGATTTTTTAATAGCAGCATCCAATTTCGTCAATATATTTTTTACCTACGGCAAAATTCATGCCCAGATACAGTAAGAAGATCGGTGAAATTTCCACTCAATGAGGTAGTTCAGTTCTTGCTAGTAAATTATAATAATTAAAATAATATAGTTATGGCATAATATAAAAATAAAATATATTATAAATTATATATAAATATATTAAAAAATAAAATTAAATATGAAAATTACATATATGATATATGGTTAAAATATATTATATATGGGCTAGTTCAATTCTAGCTAAATATGTCATTTTAATCTGACTCAAATACCTATCCCTTTGTTTAACTGTTTGTGACGCATGTTTGTTGAATTTCATTTCACTTCTTGTGGATTTGCGTTTATTTACATTATTGATGAGAACTTTAAACAAGTTGGAAACGTTTAATGTTATTTTTAAAGATTTTTTTATGTGCATTTAAACAGTTTAATTGAATTGTCTGGATTTTTATAATTATTTTTAATTTTCCAACATAATTGAAAAGTGTTTCTGAATTCAGTTTGTCTGTCTGCTTTTAAGAGCTCTAATTCGCGTCGGATTGTTATGTGTTATTGAGCTTTACTTTAGCATGTTCTGTATTGAATAAGAAGTGTGTAGCATTTATAATTCGTTTATAAAGGCAGACAAAAAAATTTCGTTGCATTATGGTCTATTTAGAAAAATCGTTTGCAGTGGTATTTTAAAGATGTTACTTTCTTTCAAACTTATTAAAATTAGTATTACATCGAATAGAGTATTTAGAAAATTTTATCATTCATTTACAGAGACACACAAAATAATTCTGTTACAGTAGTGCATGTGATTGATATTTGCTCGAAATAAGTTTTCGTTTGTGGTAATGTATTTTTAAATTTGACTAATTTGTTGCATATTACTTTGTGTAAATGTAAAAATTCGCGTTTACCTACATTAATAATGAGAAAATTTAAAGTTCGAAACATTTAATGTTATTTTTTTTAAAAATAATTTTATGTGCTTTTAACCTGTTTAATTAAAAAATTTTTTATATATGTATTTGTTTTTAATTAATTATGAAAAGACTTAATGTAATTTTTCACTTTAAATATGTTAAGATGTGTTATTATTATTATTATTATTATTATTATTATTATTATTATTATTATTATTATTATTATTATTTTGCTTCGAATTGACTTATTTTTGTTAGCATAAATTTTCGTAGATAAATAAGATTTATAAATGATTTATAAGGACTTCTTTATTACAAAAGAAACTCTATCTTTAGAATGGAATTGCATTCTATTTTGGAGATGTATAAATAATAAATTGAAATATTGTACAATAACAATTGTAATATATTTTATAAATATATATTTTACAGCGACTATTTTATTTTTTATTTTGTCTAAGGCAAGTAAAAAAATAATTGGATGAAGATCAACAAAATTTTCTTATCAAATCTAGTAAAAATATTTTAAGGGGGTAGTTTGGTCTAAAGGCATAAATTTTGGGCGTTTTGTCAAGCTCGATAAAAAGTAAATATTTTTATCATTTATATTGTTAGAACATATTTATTGATATTTTGAAAACACACAAAAAAGTTTTGAAAAACGAAATGAAAATTAAGTAAGCTGTAAGCTGGTAAAGTTGTGGGTAAAAAAAAAATGGGGAGGTGGGTTGGCGCCATTAAAATCCTTCTGGT
Source organism: Maratus speculifer (assembly GCA_964019185.1). NCBI lineage: Eukaryota > Metazoa > Arthropoda > Arachnida > Araneae > Salticidae > Maratus > Maratus speculifer. The sequence continues at coordinate 376,922,701 of OZ025289.1, forward strand.
CACCTAAAACAAAACTAAAAAGTACTTTTAATTACCTAAGACAAAATGAAACAAGTAAGAAAAATCATGCGTTAAGCATAGATTATAAAGCACTTTCCAAGACTCCAGGAAATCTTTAATAAAACTTCGTTAATTAGGGAAATAAGTGTATATAGCCAAATATGTATTCCAATACTTTTAAACAGCCCTGTAATTGATCTGTCAGTTGATATACATACTATATAATATAAAAATTTAGTTTAGCAAGAAAAAAGCTTAAAAATTCTCTTTCAGCAATTTGTACTAATAAATGGAATGATACTTGAAAACTTTTGTTCATCCCTGTAGTTTACCTTGTACTTTTATTACACGTCAGTAAGAAGCTAAAATTTATTTTAAACTCAAACTCTCTTAAAACAACTGAAATCACATTGTTATAAATTATCATTCATAGGCGTCCAAGTACCGAATTCTTTGCGTGGCCCTGTATATCATTTTATCTATATTCTGCAAACATTTCTGTAAATTGAATGCAGTTCAGCGTAAAAATGCATACCTTATATAAGAACCACCTTAAAGTAATTTACGCTCATACTCAGCAACATTGATGAGTTCTTTTGGGTAGCCTTGTATATCAACTATAACATTTATACACACCATATAATGTACAAAGATTTAGTGAAACTTAAATGTGTATAACATAATTAAAATGCATTATATCCATCCATCAACTATCATCGGACACACGTACAGTACATTGGAAAAAATATACTATTTAAAATCTTTTGTGTGTCCCTGTAAAAACAATGTACTTTATATTATGCAAGATAGAATCGTATAGTTTATATTAAGCCTCAGTGACATACATCACATTTGTTATGCATGAAACAGCTTAAAATATTTAAAACATGTCGCACACTATTCCCCTCTTTACCATTATAAAATGGAATTCTTTTGTGTGGCCCTGTAAATGAATAATAGCAATATTTTCACCGCATATTTTATAGAATGCATATTTTAGAGCACCTCTTAAATGCATATAAATTTTAATATGTTTGTCAGGGTGTTTCATCTTTAAAATGCCTTTGAAACATTTTTTCTCCATAGGCCGTAATGTAATAGATAACTTTTCACTCTTCCTGTAAATAAACTAATCATGGTAGAAAGTTCATTTTCAATAGGGTTCATGCTAGGGTAAACGTCTATAACATACAGAAATTTCAGGGTAATTCGAGTGTAATTACAGGAGTTAGAGCGGTGCCAAATGGCCAGAAGGACAGACAAACCAAATGCATAAGCAGTATGCATTTTTAAAGAATGCATAAGCATTTTTTAAACTTTTGGAAAGTGTTAACAACGTTAAAATTTATTTGAAACAATTTTTCCCCATAAGCCGTAATGTAATGGGACACTTTTGACTGTCCCTGTAAATAAAATAATCATGGTAGAAACTTCATTTTCAATAGGGTTCGTGCTGGGGTAAACCTAAATAACGTGCAAAAATTTCATGGCAATCCGAGTATATTTACGAGAGTTAGAGCGCGGACAGACGGCCAGACGGTCAGACGGCCAGACAAGCCGAATGCATAAGCACTTTTCAACTTTGTTGGAAAGTGCTAATAATAAAAAGCAATCTTAAAATGGTGGCTATCTGAAAAAAAGACAATTTCGTCTTTTATTCAATAATTTTTAATTCTAAAAAATAGTAAATATATATGTATTCAAAAATGGTAGAGGCAATAGAAAATATACGTTGAAGGCTAGTGCAAAATTTGAAGTAAATTGGTTAAATAGAATTTGAGATATTATGTCAACCATGTTGAAAAAAGTAGTTTTGAGATAAACGCGTTTAAAGTTTTGAGTAAAAAAGTTTCAGGCAGCCTCAGTGGTCTAAGTCATAGAATGGTACGCTATACCATAGCTGCCAATTTTTACGCATTTTTGCTACCACTAAAATTGTACAGAGATTTTCCATTTGTTTAATCATAAGATTTCGACGATTAAACAAGACAATATTTACTATAAAATTTTTGTGGTAGGAAAAATGCGTAAAAGTTGGCAGCTATGCTATACTTACATTTCTTCTCTGGAATATATTCTTAAAGGTGCAAACTTTAAGAATTAATAATAATAATAATAATAAAACATCAGAATTTTAGATCAGAATATCCCCTTAACTAAGTTAAGTTTGTTAATTATTTCTGTTTTGTTTCTTATGTATAACTAACATTTATAGCAGCATTATTGTTATTATTTTGCATATAAATATTTTTTTTATCATATATTTTTTAATAATGCCATACCTATATTCTTATAAAATGCAAACTTAGTACTAATGAGAGGAATTCTGTCAAATAAATTTCACTGTCTTTTTTCAAAATATAGATATGGATATCGCTCTATCTCTCTCTCTCTATATATATATGTTTGAACACATATTCTCTCTCTCTTTATCAGATAAACACCCACTGCACAGATTTGCTCACGGATGCATTCAAATTAACCCCCCCCCCTCCCATAGATTTACATGACCTTTTAGGGAAGATTTCGGAGGGGGGAACTAAAGTATTCTCCATTACAGGTTATTATGCGTCTGAGTTTGGTTCGTCCGTATATCTTAATAAAATACATAAAGAAATATTTATGATGTAACTTTTATTTTGATGTACGTTGTGATTATCAGCGTCAGAAAACAGATGCTGGCTGACGATAGATTCGGATAGAGTCAAATAGATTTGGCATAATGTCACATATGCCAAAAAATAATTCTTTTTTAGGTTATACTTTTATTTTTGAATAGGGATTCCAACCCTGAGTTGATGGGATACAAAACATCGTAGGTAGAAACTCTTTTATATAAATATATACATATTTTAATATATTTTTTTTTATTTCATGTATTTTTTATTCAAATAAAAACTAGAAATTCATCAAAAGAGATGTTTTTGTGTTAGAGGTATGCCAGGAGTTACTATCCGATGAAATCTTCAAAGATTTCATTAGTTACAGTACTTCATTAGTACATACAGCATTTTTTTTTTTTTTTTAATGTTTTCAGCACGTAGTTCAATTACATGTCAGTTTAATTTATGTTTAATTTATATTATTTTATTTATTAATTGATGAAGTTTTTAATTTTGTTATGGTATATTAGCCGCACACAAGTGCTACACTATTTATATTGTTGTAAAATCAGACATAATCAGCAAATTGGCAAATAAAGATACAGTTTTCAAACATATTCTCTCATCTGAATTAACATCTTTTTTCCCCTCTATATGACGGCATAAAAACTGAAATTGCGCGATGTTTAGAAGTTTTTAAAGGATGCAATAAATAAATAAATAAATAAAAGCAAAAATTATTGCCTAGGTGAAGATGATATCAGCGCTACTAACGGACAGATTTTTGATTTGGTAATATAGATTTTCCAATACTTTGCATTTAATTATTATTCAATAAATCCATTTGTATTCCAATACAAATTTTTCGCCTTGTTACAGCTTCTAACTCTATTCAACTCTCAACTAAGCATGATGCTATTAATCTAATTTAAGGTATTTTATGATTATACTCAAACTTGTTTGTGATAAAGAAAATATATAACTGCAGGAACATTTTCAGCTTAAGTAGAAAAATATGTGTTCGATGTATAAAATTACACGTATTCTCTTGAATAGACTTTATACACACTGTAATATAAATTTATTTCAATAATGATTACAATTTTAATTATAATAATCTGACTTTTGATTAATATAGACGTTTTTGGAGCTTCATTGTTAAAAAAACTAAAATAAATAAATAAATAATAATAATTTTTCGAAATTTCATTATTTGTTGTGTAATCATGAGTATTCAGCAATAAGTATGAAAAATTTCAAGATTATCTAACTTATATAATTTTTAAAGAAGAGTTCTGTGATAGAGAAGTGAGATGAACAGGTTTACGTCAGAACGAAACTCTGAAAAATATCTTTTTAACTTTTTTCTGTCTTACCTGAAAAACAATAAAATGCACGGTATATATAAATAACAAAATTTTCTGATTACTAATTCGAGAAAAATGTTTTTAGATTATATCTTATTTTGTAATTTTATTTATAGCTTAACTTACTGATAAACCAATAAAAAATATAGCATTATCTTAACTAATGGACCAAAATTAGTTAAGTTTTCTATTGATAAAAATGGCTTTAACTTTTTTTTTTCTATATTACCTGAAAAACAATAAAATGCATAGCATTTATGAAAAACGTAAATTTATGATAACAAATTCAACAAAAACGATTTTAGCTGGTTTTTGTTTACTTATTTCATTTTTATTTTTATTCATTGCTTACCTTGACGAAAAACCAAACTTTTTTTTTCATAGATATATCTTTTTATCGTCTTAGCGTATTAAAAGATAAAACTCTTAATGTTATTCAAATTTAAAATTAGAGAAAAAAAAAATAACGTTCAATATTCTCCACGTGTAATTTATTTTAGATGCATTGTTTAAATAATTTATCTTAAAAAATCAATTATACTTTTTGTTTACAGCTTACTTAAAGTTAATAACAACAATATCACTATGAACAATTTTTATAACAAGCACAAAATATCTATTTATTTCCATTTCTTGCAGTTCTCTCTTCACCAAGAGGATAGATTGGAAGAAAATATGCTAAAAATAAACAATTATAAAAATCGTTATAAAAAGAAAATGTGGATATCTTAATATGCTTGTCTTGCTCGAATCGCTTACATCCCTTTCCCCCTAATTACTACAAATTCTTCGACCCCATTCCGTTAACTAGCAGTGAGTGCGAACTGCTCGGCAGACTCTAATTAAGCAATTTGCCTCCACGCCACTGAGGAGTCCTCACGAAATAAGCACGTAATTTAATTACTTTTTTTGCGCAGCCCTTTCTCCATAAGACATGCATAACCACGCGCCTTAAGTGCGACAGACGACGGAGATAACGCCGGGGCTGAGGCAGGATACGTGCCTGGAAAACTCGAACAGCACCCCCCCCCCCTCCCCTCCACTTTTGGAAAAAATAATAAAATGCCCCATTAAACTTTGAGTTTAGGTAATAAAACTGTTGCGATAAGGTAATAAGTGCCCACGAAAAAAATTCATTCGGCATTTACATGAACGACATGGGTTGAAACTTGGATATTTTATTTCTTGGACGAGGCCACAGGAAACGGGCCCATGGGCCTCGTTTGCGTTTTCATAATGTAAGAGGGCCAAACATCTGACGGCCGGCAGACTGCCTGATGCATCTTGATAAGGGAGTGCATTTAGCAGAATCATAGTGTCCCTTCTCTAACAACCGTTTCTTCTTTATGTTTTTTTCTCTCCCCGTAAATGAATGTTGGTGCGTCCAGCTATCCTAATTTACTTTTAATTGGTGTTATCTTCATTAAACTAGAATTTAGCGTCTTTATAAGGGATGTAACAATGGTAGTTTTAAAGATAGGTGAACCTAATTAAGGACACTTACGTTTTATGTGCATTTTACTTTCAAAACTTTCTTTGTTTGCTTTGTTAGTGTTTTTTATGTAATGTACAAGATATAAAAAGTCGTTGTTGGAATTTGTAGAAATCCTTTTTTTAAAATACATAAAGAATTTCCGATGAATTCGCATGATAGCGACAAACTTCCGAACAAATGCCTTCGCGATTAGCAAATGTAGAGAAGAAATTGCTATATGATTTTCATTAAAAACATTGAGTTAGTGTATATTTTTTTTAATAATTGGGTTTTTTCCGATTTTGCAATTTTATTTCCTTTAAAACAGCAAAAAGCAACATAACTTTCATATGAGTTCATTGAAAACAATTCAAAATAAGTAACCACAGATATTTATCATTCCGATTATCATACAATACATTCTTCCAGAAAAAAAAAAAAAAAAAAAAAAAAAAAAAAAAGTTGTAATATTACTTTTACTTCTCCATATTTTCTGATAACTTGATAACAAAAGATCAAAAGTGAACGAAAATGTATGTTGGGGTTTTTCGATCATGCGGATTCTGAAGGTCAGTATTGTATAAAGTTACCAAAAAGAAGGAACTAATTCGAATTCATCTTCTTAAAAACGAGTTAAGTTTGCGGGCAAATTCAAAATTAATAAAACGAGTCCGCTCATTTAAAAGTTATTTTTTAAAAAGAGCGAAACTCCTCAAAAGGTTCTTTAAAAAAAAAAGATATATTTTTTAATTGTGTGAAAAAAAGGGGGGAAATTATGTTGCTTAATTTTATAAACTTAAGTATAGAAGTACAAAAACGGGTTTAATTAATTTAATATTGAACAAGGGTTAAACCACTGCCGTGTAATAAATTGAAATATTCTAACTAAAATAATTAATTTTTATCGAATTAATTCGTATTTTTATACACTGCTCAAAACAATTAGGGGAACAAGCAAAGAAGTTAAGAAAACTGTGCGAGACAGCCATTTATTAGCATAAAATAGATAGTACACGCGTATCAATGCGCAATAAAGAAAAAAAGACACAAAAATTGTAATTAAGCTGTAATTCTTTGAAAAGATGGAAAAGCATGAAATATGATTAAGGGCAACAATTTGATTACATGTAAATGGTTTTTCTAAAAGTATTTTTTTAGAAATAATGCAACATTTTGAATATGACGTGTGGTCTCCTCAAACAGCTAAGACTGCTTCACACCTATTTTCCATGGATATGATGATGTTATCGTTAAGACTTTGAGGAATACTGTTCCACGCTTTAAGAAGTGCAATCTCCAAATCTCGGGCAGTAAAAAAGAGGCCTTGATCTCTTAGTAATGCGTCGTCTGAGTATGTCCCTAATAGACTCGATCGGATTCAGGTCAGGAGAGTATGCTTGCTATTCCATACGCTGCATTGTTTCAGATTCAAGCATTTTCTCCACAAGACGAGCTGTATGCGATCTGATATTATCATGCTGGAAAACAAAGGAATCTCCTATGGCTGCAGCGTAAGGTATGACATGAGGTGTCAGTATCTCGTTTGCATACGTTTGGACCGTCAAAGTACCATTCTGAATGATATGCAAGTCCGTACGTCCACCTATACTGATTCCACCCCATACCATCAAATCACCTCGTCTGTATTGTGACCTTTTGAGAAAGAATGTGGATCTATAATACGTACTCCAACCTTTAAAACCGAGCGGTTTCTGTGAAAAAATTAGTCCACAATGTTTTGTAGATATGTTACATACATTTGATGCGAATGGCTCACATAAGACACTAAAGTACGTAGATATTGTTGTCGGTGATATTTTGGCTATTCCATAATCAGGTGATTTAGAGAGCCAGTAGCGTTGTTTGAGTGTGCACTAAACAAGCCGCATATACATACAAATCTGTAAATGTGACTATCATCTTCTTGCAAAATTGGTGTGTCCGTAACATACTTTATTTTCAAGAAGGTAAAAATAAACAGCCTTATTCATGTTACTGACATACCTGAATCAACAGGTCCAAATCAATGTATAAAAAAACTCCAACAAAAGTCACGACAGAATCACTTTCAACCTGAACTACATCTTCCAAAAAATGGGAATGGGCTACTTTATTTGGCTTTCAGCGTATTCAACATCTTTCATCATTGCATAAAGACTTTTTCACTATACACTAATTGTTTCCAGTCAGCTAGTGTCTATATTCCGCGTCTTTTGGGCAGTATATTTTAGTTATGCTAAACTATTCCATATATAATAAAATTTATGTACGTTGCTTAGGCTTACTACAAGTCATTTTCTGTGTACTAGAAAATGCGTTTCCATATTTCTGAATTCGATATAATAATTTAATTTATTAAACGGTTCAGTTTTGTTACATTATTTTGAATGTGTTGGAAAGTGTTTCATAACTTATGTTTGACGTATAATTTTTTTCTTTCTTGTTTAAAATTATTACAATGAAAAAATAAAAAATATTTAAATTTTCTAATAAAATAATAAAATTATGTTGATGATAACTAATAGTTTTATGAAAACAAAAACGAATTCGTATTTGCGTTTAACACGTTGACTGCCACGGCAATTTTCAGATATCTTGCCAAAAATGACAATTTGATTTTATCACATTATCTTATTAAAAACTCTAATTCTAGTCCATAGGTATAATCAAAAATCATAAAAATTAAAATAAAAAAAGGCTTACGAATTATCTCCCAGTTGGTAATTAAATTTTTTGATCGATTTTTAATAAATTTTCTGTTTATGCAAGCCAGCATTGATTTTTTGTTCTTTTCCTAGAAGCCATCTATCGATATTATCAATGATATATTGCAAGTTTAATCGTAGCTGGACAAAAATGGCAAGTAAACACAATACGAGATAACCCGTAGTTGTGTCCTAGAAAAGAACGCAATCTACGAGTTATATCATAGTTGGCAATCAACGTGTTAAAAAATACATTTAAACTGCCCAACAAACAAGTTTAAGTGTTAAAACAAAAACAAAAAAAGTTTTATTTACATATTTTTTTTCTTAATTAAAAGCACTTTAAATAGATTTCATAAAGGAAAATTCATAAAGGAAAATTATTTTTACGTTCGTAAATGAAACACACATGATGGAGGTATATTTTACCGCGATACCTGTGAAGCTTGTTTCTCCTTCATAGAATAGAATTTGCGAGGGAATATAAGGTGAGCTTCTCATCATTCAGGCCGCAAATTTCTCTTTCTAATGACTAGACTTGTATAAAACCAAAAACTTTCTGCGCACGTAAATATTGGATCAAAAACTTTGTGCAACTTAATTTAATATTTAATGAAATTACGTGTTATATAATCTTCACATGGACGAAATTCGTGTTTTTTATACAATTCAGGGACGGAATTCGGATTTTTAGCAAGTCTTTGTACAAAATTTGCGTTTTTCGCGCGGTCTTTTGCCGAAATTCATGTTTTTCATGCGGTCCTCTGCCAAAATGAGGGTTTTTACGCAGTCCTATGTTGAAATGCAAATGCGCATTTTTTACACAATTCTCTGTTAAAATGCGCATTTTTTACACGATTCTTTATTGAAATGCCCAATTTTTTTCAAGGTCTTAACGAAATTCGCATTTTTCTCACGATCCTTTGAAGAAATTTGTGTTTTTTCGTGAAAAAAAAGTTACAACAATAAAAATTGTTTCTCTCCTAAAATTTTCTGCAAAGTTCATAAAATTTTCTGCGCACGGCATGCGCGCGTGCGTCTGTACTATACAACTCTGCTAATGACACTCTCTTGCTAGACACTCAGCTTATTCTCATTAATTATCACAGGAAGGTTATAACGTCTTTTGTTGACACTCCTTGCAATGTGCTCGACTGGCATTTCTACTCTATCTTTATAAATTAGTAATTACTAATTCTGCAAAAGCATTATGAAATTTATTATATCGTTGAATAGTTGCAGTTTAAACACTTTAAAATACATATATATAATAAAATTATAATTTTCTGACCTATTTTTGTTCTGTAACCCGTGAATGACTTTATTTCCAACAGAAATAGGAATAATTTTTTCATCATTTTTCTAATGGATGATTAGCAAAATTAGACTCAAATATAATGTTTTCCGTAGAAAATAAAAGGTCATGCATTAAAGGGTTAAGAGGTTTAAAAAATTAAATGAAATGTTCATAGTTATTCCTCATTGTTAATAATATACCGCTTTAATATTTATTATATGGTTATGATGATAAGATTTTTAATAAAATAAACTTTAAAATTAAAATATCAACCGACTTCAAAAAAAGCGCACAAAAGAGTTAAATAATTCTTTAAAATTCTCTAATGTATTATATCTAAAACATTACCCAAAAATCAGGCATCGGATATCAGGTATCGATATAAAAACGGTTAAATTTAATATATATAATTTAATATCCCCCAAACATGGATTTTAGAGAGAACATTTTTTACAAGAGATGAATTTGCATATTTATGATTTAATTTAATAATATATACATATAACAAGTAATGAATTACTTTTTGAAGTCGGTGCCAAACAATCACAATCGATAATGATCATAACCATTTTAGTTATTATACTAGGCACAATATATTCACAATGCTTATTATATTTAAGATAATTTGGTTGGTAGCTGGTAGCTTTGATTTTATTTCTTCTCACATTGAACTGTGACAAAAATAAGAAGAATTACTCTGCTGCGTCATATTTATACAAGATAAAAAACTAAAATGCAGACCAGAAAAATAACATTCATTTTCAGTAACAATCATACTTTAATTATCAAAAATCATTTGTAAAATATAGAATTAGTTATCTTCCTCGTGTGTTTGTTTTATAGAATATAAATACTAATTAGAAATTTTTAAAACTGGAAAAAGATATATATACTGTATAGCAGAAGCTGCTTTTGCTATTTTGAATTTATTTTGCACACACCACAGAGCAACATGCCAGAAAAATGATAATATGAAATTCCAAGTCTTTTAATTGCTTTATTTATGTTATTAAAAAGTGTAATGTCACTTGAAAATACTTCTAAGGATATTTTTTTTATAGAATGTATCAAAAGAAATTGCATTATATAACATGTAATAGGAATTTTAATGTGCGAACAACAATTTCCGTTTTTTTTTTTTTTTTTTTTTTTTTTAATAATTACCTTTATGCACAAGCTAGACTCTCGATATAACACTTTTATTTTACTTTTATTATTATTTTTTATATTTACCCTTAAGAACAAGCTAGACTCTCGATATAACACTTTTATTTTATTTTTATTTTTATTTATTTTTTCTTCTTATCAGAAGATGCTTTTAAAGTTAGATCGCAACATTACATGAATACATTTTTGAAAAATGGGTACCTTTTTAATTTATTTGTTATGTTTTTTAACTGAAAATGCTTTTTTAATTGCATCCCTATAATACATGAATACCAAACTTTGAATTACGCTATTAACATCATTATGTTATAAGCTTAACTAGTAGGAATTTACAAATATATCTATTCCTTTTTTTTTTCACCCTGGAAGCACATCAAGTTTAACTTAGCAGTTAAATTTTTAAAAAATGAACACATACTCAAACCCATTTTAAACTTACAAACTTTTTCTGTCTCAAGCTTAAACACCCATTTAGACTCCCAAAACAATTTCGTCAGTAATGTTTTTCTTCGCGTTCGGCCAGTGATACCACTAGTAGTACCACAAACTGCCCGTCACGGTACTTAAACAGCAAATACGGGCTTTCTATCCGCTCCAGCACCAACACATCGGGGTAAGTTCGTTTGCCCGAATACGATAACGGGGAGAGATCCATGTTCTGTCTTCTTTATGGGACCCCAGCGTAAAACGTATGAAAATTTAAAAAACTGTGATTTTCAAATTCAGTTATTTATGTGCCGTTATTAAGCGGATGAAGTAATATTGCCGCGAAGTTTTTGTATCGAAGTGGAGTTACTGCACTTAGTGATTTTAGAGTTTAGAGTAAGGAAAGAGCCATGATTCATGCTTAATGTTTCTGAGGTTGTAATGCTTGAAGTGTTTTATAGTGCGTTTTGAGGTAGGTGGGAAATGAAAGGGAGTTGTTCTGATTTATTAGGTTTCATCAAATGGCTATTTCAATAGGAAATGACAAAAGGTCGAGATAATGATATTTAGATGAGCCATTTAGGATTTACATCGATTAAATTGTTTAAATAATGAGTCAGTTCAATTTTTTGTGTTGTTTATTATGAATGCAGATTTACAGAATATTTAAGTTTTTAAAATACATTATACTTGAAATCACGTGAGGAGAGTTTGAATGTAAAGAGTTGCATGCCTTGAAACAAAAAAAAAATAAAATAAAATAAAATAAAATAAAATTTTCAAAAAATTGTTTAACCGTATACAGGACATTTCAAAATATGCTAATTGGTCAAAAGCTGGAGGGGAAAAAATGCAGGAATCCAATACTTTTTCCTTATAAACCTAAATAAACGAAAAAAATGTTTTATATATATATATATATATATATATTTTAAACAAGTCACTTTGGCGAGCATTGCACGTTTTGTTTTTTTTACTCAAATATCTACCAGAATAATTTAGTGGAAAACTTTGCTTTGAAAGAATGTCTATCATTAAATAAAGTAAATTTAGTTTTGAAGATTTCTGATGCATATTTTTAAATAAAAAACGCACTCTAAACTGTCAACACTGTCTGTCAATTATACGTTAATAAATACTGCTTTCGTATTTAGTCATTAAGCGTAGAATTTAAATAATTATCATTTTTTTCTGTTGCATAAAAATGTGCCAGTGTTAAATGAAGTAAGTGCAATATTTAAAAATTAAAATAGAAATGTCACGATTAAATCTGTTGGATATTAAATACTTCCAAAACCTTCAAATATATTGACTATTTTTTTTCTTCTAAGAAAGTATTTCATACTTTCGTATTCACTTTCATCACGACAGCCTCAGCTTATATCCGAAGACTATAGAGAAAATAAAGCAAATAAAACATTCCTCCTACATAACCCATACACAAAGGAAAATAAAGTGACCAGTGTTGCCAGACAATCTGTGGACAATCACCTTACCGGATGCAGCGGAAGAAACGAAGTGAAGAGAGGAAAATCAAGGGGCAGGGAGCATCTTTTGTAGAGAAATTTGTGGCACGTGGAGGTTCAGGAGGTTAGGGCAAAACGAAAATCAATGTCCGATACACCCTCTCCCATCCCTGGAGCAGGCTCTCGACTGACCAGCTGAGACCGCGGAAGTGTGACTCTCTTAGTGCACAGGTGTTGAAACAATGCGAGCTATGAAGAGAGAGAAACAAAACAATATATAAGATTACAATGCTCATGTTGAGTACTTTGGAGTACCAATTACATATACAGTTGGAAGATTTATGTTTATTGCGCAAGAAGGTAAAGAAGATGTAGAATAAAATTCGCATGGTAATTTCTAACGTGGTCACATTTTTTCTATGTAGTACGATTTTGTATGTATAGGTTTATGGAAAATAAACTTCATCAGATCAAAGGACTGCGTAGAACATTGTATTAATCACATAATAACAAAATTTAGACGAGAGACACTTCAAAGCATGCGTTTGATATTTATTTAATTTTATTTATTACTAAGGAATTGGGAAAAAAAAAATTAAGAAAAATGCGCAAGTACTTCTTCAGCCGAACTTCTCAAATTCCAGAAGGAGCCATTTTGCCATTCTGGAGAGAAATCTTTACCAAAATGAAATTTCTCTAAATTGATATTATGAATCAGCGAACTTCAAACTCCTTCTGTGCAGTGTCTGATTTAACCTCTTCAGTCCTGAGAGAAATATTATGAGGGACCACAAAAATCTGTTTAAAATTACAATTAAAAAAAATTCCAAGTGGTATCAGCGCAAATGTATATCATTACTTATGATATGCATTTATTTATTAAAAATTGTTAGACGTTATTTTAACAGTTCTATAAGTATTTAAATTCCTTTAAAGGGTGTTCTTTAGTGTCTCCCACAGGCAATATCAGGACTGAAGAGGTTAACTATAACTGCAGAATCACAACACAGCAAAACTTTCGCACCTTGACATCAAAATCAAACTTCATAAAAAGTTTTTTAAAGAAAATCTTGAGAATATTAAATTTTTGCTATTCGCTCGCGCAATAATTTATGTATCGATTCATATTCACCTACTCAATCTTATTTATAAAATTAGCAAAAATATTGTAAAGAGGATAACTTGAATTTTTTTACATTTAAATTACTTTATGTCCTCTTTATCCTCTTAACAATATTTTTCTGGATTTTTCGGAAGATTGAAATATAAATTTAATAAATACAATACCTCCCTTATTATCTTCCGTAACATTAAAAAAAATAGCATGTAAGGAAATAGAACCAAATCAGTTATCAAAGGTATATGAAATTCCTTTCATCAATAAAGATGGACAGTGAACTTATATGGGACCGTGGGGCCCGAGCCCACCCAATAATTTTGAATCATAGCGTACCCAATTTCTATTGTTCTAGTTATTTATTTCATTATTATTTTATTAATCATTTTTCTCATTAGATGGAAATAATAATAACCATGATAATGACCATGTGTTTTCATTCTCCGAGTAACACCCATAAATCCAAATGACTGAAATATTTTGCTTCCTAGTTTAACTTTCTTCAAATTCAATTTATGTTCATGGTATCATGACATTACAATGAATATTAGTGTCTTTATAAGGAAAAACGCATCGGATATAATTTAATAAAATTGCAACTTTATTAAAACACGATAGCTTGACTTGAAATTTTCATCTTTCCACCATCTGTCAACCCTTCAAAGAAAAACAAACTGGTCGCATTATTTTACAAAAATAATTTTGAGGCCAACCCAATATTTTTCAAAAGTTGGCGCCACTGAAGCTGGAATAGGGCAATTTTATATGAGGACCTCGGAAGCCATCGGGTACAAGTAACAAAAATTAGACTTGGAGTAAATTGAGTTTAGAGATAATTGACATTAAATTTGAACATCAATAATAATTGACTGAACTGAAATAGCAAACTGCCACTTGTTTCATTGTGTTCTTTGAACTCTTATTTCAATAACTGGAAAAAAAGTAGAGTAAAATTTTCTATAAATTTATAATTAATCATTATTGATTATTATTTGGCAAAATGACAAAAAGCTGAAAGCTTAAAACTAAGATCAAAGAAGCTTTAGTAGACATCAAATACAAGAAAATTACTGTTTTGACCACAACAAACAATCATTACAGAATAAGTAGAATAACTTAAACATCAAGATTTTATTTACTGTACATTATCTGAGAACCAAAAGAGATATTTTTACACTATGAGAACACGTGCAATGATTTAACCTCCATGGAACTTTATAAAATTTGGAAAGAAATGCTATGTAGAGTAATGAAACAATTTTATAAAATAATTTACGCTCAAAAATATCCATTTTTCATAGTGCAGTTAATTTCATTATGCATCAGATCGCTTAATTTTTGTTTACCAATTTTTCAATTTAAAACGTTTCGGAAAATATTTATATCAATATAAATCTTAAGAATGTCGCCATGAAAGCGACGGAACATGTTGATCTGAATAAATAAAGGTATTTATATGCCTTGCAGATATATTTTTATCACTTTTAATAATGCATCAAACGCCGATAGACTTAACATTACAGAGAGGAATTCAGAAAGTTTGTAACGTGCAACCTTAAAAAATAATGCAAAAATAAAAAAAAAAATTAAAAAATAATACAAAAAATCAGACATTTTAGTTTTTATGAGTAAAAAAACAGAGATCCTTGAATGGGGACTCAGGGATCGAAGAGAATAATGAAAAAAAAAAGGCTAAAAATTGAAAAAAAGCGACAAAATTATAAATAAATAGTTTTATAATTGAGATTTTCTCAGTGGTTTATTAAGCGAAAGAAGTCAATCTAAAATCGAAAATTTAATGTTTAAAATATCTTACGGCGGTAATCAACAAAAATTCTTATAAAAATATTAATTAAAATATCCAAGAAGGAATTGGATTTTGTGAACTTGCCATAGTTACCTCCAATTAATCAAAAACTAAATATTTACTCTTTCTAATAGAAAAAAAATCATAAAATGGCAGACAGATGAAGCACTAATATTAAAAAAATAATAATAATAATATGTCTAGTGTCACATATAAAACTCATTTCCGCCTGGAATGGCGCAATATTTCAAAATTTTGATAAACTATTAAAAGGGTGTCAACTATTTTAAAATGTTATAAACAGGTATTCAAAAAAGATAAATTTAGAATAAATATGAAACTTAACCTTTCTGTCTAATAAATTTTTACTTGTTTTCTTGTTCGTACTGCTGGAATGGGTTAATCTTAATTCTACTAAATCATTCACTCATGCTACAATAAATTGATACGTTGCTCGTTAATCTTAATAACTAGTTATAGATACAAATATATACAGATTATTCATTTTGTTTAGCATTTAAAACTCTTAACTTTCAACATTACGGAGAAACAACTCCGCTCATAATAACATAGTTTTCTATATACTGAAAAAAAAATTCTATAGTTTATTAATTCAGTTCAGTTCAAAAAAAAAAAAAAAAAGGATCAAGTTTCAATTTAGTTAATAAGTCATTGAAAAGGGAAATAGAGTGAGCTGTCCGTGATAGTCCTCCTAACTAAAAATGTTTTCAACTATGACAATTTTTTTTTTAAATTAAGACTTAAATTAAACTTTAAAATATCATCTTAGAGCTGTTCGTGATTAACAACAATGCAGTCGATCCTCGTTAATTCGAAATTGGATAAATCGAATCTTCGCTTAATTCGTACTAAATATGAAGTCCCGAAATTTTCAAGGGCAGAATAAAGTTAAAATTTTTCATTTATTCGAACTCACTTCGTTTAATTCGAACTAACGAGAATTCCGATATTTCATTTTTCCTTACTTTCACGCGGATTTCATATGCTTAAAATAACTTTCTTTTATTTTTGTCAGAATTGTTCTGAAACTACTATACATATAATTCATTCATTTGATATCCGCTCTCTTAATGCCCCGTCTGTCCATCAATCACACCTCTACCCCTTCTTGCATTGTGCTTGTTCCTTATCCGTTAATTAGTTTACGTATTTGTGAATTTTAATTTAATATTAAGTCATAGTCTAATGATAGCGGCCGAAATAAATTTAAAAGTACTACAACATTAATTCCTTTGTAATATTGCCACTTTAAACACGTTTTCCTCTCATATTTTTCATAATTCAAACTCTGGATAATTCGAAAATTTCTTGTGGTTCCTACGAGTTCGAATTAACCAAAGCCGACTGTACTTACAAAAAATGTTTATTAAAATAACCAAAAAGGAATTGGATTATGGTGGACAATTTAAAAAAAGAAGAAGAAAAATGTGTATAAACGCGTTTTTATTTTCCCCTTTTTTCATAAAATGTCTTGGAAAATATGTATTAAATTCAGTAACTGTACATTTTGGAACATTTTTATTTTATTATTGTTCCATTGAATTAGCTACATCAAGCGCCGTGCCATCTTTTGTGGGACATGAGAGAAGAAAAAAAAATATGTTGGTCAATGGTTCATCTAGAAAAATATATCACGTGTTTGTGGTATATCGGTATGAAATAGAGCAAAAATAGAGGAAAATATGTTCGGGAGAAGGAGAGGAGAATAGGGAAAAACTCAGTAGTAATATTCTTTCTCCATTCCTTTTTTGCGAATAAATTGCCTCGGCGCCATAACTGGATAAAGAATATGTTCGCTGAAGGTGAAATAAAAAAAAAAGAAACTAAGGTGTTGATGTGAAGCAAATAAACAGATAAATAAATAAACCTATGGACATTACCATGCAACAAAAAGATTCTATTTTTCACTTATCTAAACTTTTATATTTGTTTGTTTGAATGTATATTCTTTTGTAATGTTCATTTTTGCGTGCAACGCAAACTTAAAAAAAATAAAAATGTGCTGATGAAACCGTATTTGAAGATGGAAGACGTATGTTTTTGGTACGATGAGTAGTATGCTTTTTTTGTTGCTGCCGCTTGATGTATATGATAAGAGGGTTTTGGCGAGATCGTTGTTTAGTGTGCTGTGCTGCGCTTTTCAGCGAAGTATGCTCAGATTTGTTTTTATTTTTCCCTTTAGCAGACGCACATATTTTTCAATTTCAATATTTTTCCCTTTTTTTCTTATTCAACACTAGAAGAATGATGGATGAAAAATTTACAAATGTGGTCAAAGTTTTGGAAATCTTGTGTTTATTCATTTTTTAGACGGAGACCTAGTGCGCTGTTTTGCTTATAATAGTTTCTGCTTGAAAAATAGATATGGAATATAAAATTTTTTAGACAAGTTTGTGATGTTTATTCTTTCTATGTGTAAGAATTTGGAATATATTTTCTTGCTCTAAAATATGAATGGGAACACTTTCTTTCGATTGACTTTTCTTATGATAGTGAAGTTTTGGTTAAACTTTGGGGAAATATTGGCCCAATCTCACACAGGTGTGCATATACATTGAATTCAGTGCATGTTATGTTGCTTATGAAAACTTATCCTACATTTTTCAAGACATGTCCTAAAAGTGTTAGTATTCTCAGTATAAAATTATACTTATTAAATGTATGAATTTGACAAGAAATAACTCCGACGAATACCAAAAATTTCCAAAATATTAGCATTACATTAAGACGCCACACTAGTCACTGAAAAAGACCCGAAAGACAATGTTAAGTCTTTGGAACTCGTTCTTTTCAAATATCTCGCTCAAATTTTAATATTGTTGCATGATTTTTTTTTTTTTTTTTTTTTTTTTTTTTTTTTTTTTACATGGGATAGCTGAGGACGATCTACAACCGGGCTAGTTTTTACATTTTCGATTTTAGTTTCAGATTAAAAAAAAAGTACTTTAACTTTCAAAACCGGTTAGAACCGGTTCTGAAATTGGAACTACCATAATATAAAAAATATATAACCAAAATCGAAAAAGTAAAAACTAGACCAGTTGTAGATCGTCCTCAGCTATCCCATGGAAAGAAAATCATATACAAATATTAAAATTCAAGCGAGATATTTGAAAAGAACGCCCTCATAGACTTAACATCATCATCTGGGTCTTTTTCAGTGACTAGTGTGGCGTCTTAAAAAAGAATTTCTACTGAAACGCTTTTTTTTTTTTTTTTTTAGATTTCTTTGCAAAAATAACGCAAAATTGAGTTAATTTAATACTTCCGCTTCAGAAGGATCCGACAAGTAAATTCAAAATAATTTTTCTCGTATTAAAAGAAGACTGATAATTCTGTAAATTAATGAGTTTTTCACATATTTACTGAAAAAGTCACATTTTTACAAAAGAAACACATGTGCAAAAGTCATGTATTTACTGAATCTTCAGTCTTCTTTTTTTGATGAGAAAAATCATTTTGTATGTACCTGTCGGATACATTTGACCCGTCTTATAAGACAGATACAGGAGAGGGAACAGATTTGCAAAAATATTGCAATGAATTTATTTCGAAAACATACAATTTAAACTCCCTGTAAACATTTTTTCAAAATTTATCAATTTTTGCACAAAATTTTAGACAATTCGAATGCATTGTAAATTTTTTTGATTAAACTGGAAATAACTCATAACAAAAATGTCATAAAAATGGTTACATTTCGAAATTTTAATGTCGAAATTTCAAAATATTGGAACCAACATTTGAAACCATTCCACACAATATTAGTTAACACAATATTGGATGAATTTTACACAAATTTGCAAGAACATTTAGGTGATTATACTTTAAAAACATACAAACTATTCTGAAAGACATAACACAAAAAAAATGTGAAAGGATCTCATGGCTGTAGAAAATATCACCATTTTAAACCACATTTGTGAAATATTTTGGATTATATTGGAAATGATTCCATTGTTATTCCAAATCTTCTAAAATGCTATTATATAGCAGCTAACCTTCCTGTTTAATTTAAAGACGAAATTGACATAATTTGAACCCGTATTTTTTTTTTTTTATTAAACTCTTCTTTTTTTCTATTTGGTAATTAACTAATATCTAATATTAAATAAAATTTCTGGTTTTATTTGATTTGGGAAAACAGTGGAAGTTTGACAGCTATCTGTTATTATTATTTTTTTCCCAATGAAGGGTTAATATTATTGCAAAATTCATTCTCATGGTAGCGAGTGGTCAAGGAAAAACACTGTCAAATGTGGATTCTACCAGTATTTTCTTACAGAAAATACTTTGAATAATATAAAAGGATTAAACATGGCGAATTTCTGATTAATAAAATACTGCTCCTAAACACCTTTTTTTGACTGTGTTTTTCCCTGACCACTCGCCACCCTGATACTGTATTGAATTTTTTTCTGATGCAAAAATACAATAAAAAAAAAATTAATTAAGTTTTAATTTACAAGAAATCAAAATTTTTGTTTTAACTTACAAATACAAAGCAAAGTAATTTTTTGGCAAATTCTTGTTAAATTTTCGTGTAATGTTTTTGAGCTGAAACCCATGATTTTTAAATTGTTCACATACAGTCGTTGTTCGCTATCAATTTTGAATAATTTTTAAAAGAATTTTATCTCATGTTAGATGAAATGAACATTGTCCACATGCGCCCGTTTTTAACGTATCAACTTTAATCATCACTTAAAAGTTTTTTAATCTGATATTAATTTGATGAAATGTATGTTGTTCCCGTATGTCCCCTTTACCTTGATCAAAAGAATTTGAACATACCGTGACCAATTGACGATAAATGTTTTAAATGTATTTTAATGATGTTACATTACTTCAGGCTTTATAAAATCGATACCATTGTTAATGCAGGGTGTCCAGCCAATAACACCCTGATTTCAAAATTAAATTTCTCAAAAACTAAGATCGTTAGAATTATACGATAAACGGTTTGTTCATTAGATAAGCTGTAAAAATGTTATACAAAAGTTTCAAGCAGTGAATATTTTGAAAAGATTGTGTTCTGATTGCAAAGAATACTGGAGTTGACATGTTTCTTGTTTTAGATTGTTTGTAGAGAATGAGTTTTTCAGTGTACAGTGCCATATTTAACGATTTTTCGAACTTAATTTTTGAAATTTCGAAACTTTTTTTCCAAAAATCGTTAAAACATGGCACTGTTAAAACATGGCACAAAATTTTGTTCTCTGCAAAAAAAAAATTAAAACAAGAAAAATGTCAAATCAGGCATTCTTTTAATTAGAACACAATCTTTTTAAAATATTTACCGTTCGAAACTTCTATATAAGATTTTTACAACTTACCTAATAAACAAACCGTTTACTGCATTATTTTCTAGATCTTCGTTTTTGAGAAATTTAATTTTGAAATCAGGGTGTTATTTGCTGGACACCCTGTATGAGCTACATTATTTTTCCTATTAGAATCTTGTGTTCATAACGTTTATTGTTCATTTAATTGTAATGAAAAAACCAATAAAGTTATAATGCATAAAGATAAAATAAACCCATCAGACAATTCCTGTGGGAGAGTTTTGTAAAGCTTTCTGCGACAAGCCAAATTAGATACAAAAATTCTCTGCAACGTGATATTTTTTAACAATAGAAATGAATGCAAATTTGTACATAACAAATAAATAACAGACACTGAAGAACTAATGTATCATTAACCAGGCTTTATATATTATTTATATATCATGGCCTTATCCATTTTTAAACTGCTCGTAAAAGAAGATCAAAAACATAAAATCAGCAATGCAGGAGTTATTTAGTATATTTACATTAATTTGTAATAAATAAATTATCAATTTTTACTTTTAAGATTTGTTGACTGAGAGCAGAGTTAAACCGCTGCAATTTGGAGAAATGCAGCACATATTGGAAAACTGTTTTTAGATGAATTTATTGAGTTTGAAAGGCGGACGGAGGAGGTAGAAAGGCATTGTACACATAATACATATGCATGATTATTACAAATAATTTAAATATAAACTAAATTATTTAAATTTCTTCTCTTGCTAGAAGTTGGGGCAGTTATTCTTATTCGCGGTATAAATAAAAATAATAAATTTATCTCTTTTAATCCTTTCGTGGGAAAATATTTCTATTGATGAAATGTTGAAATAATTGACTACCAGCATTTTACAATCAATTTTATTTGAAAACGAATAATAATTTTTTTCACGTTTTTATCAAAGTAATTCCTTTTTCTAAAGGAATTACTGGTACAATTCTACTGGTACAATTCTGGTACAATTTTAGCTTTTGAGAATTAAAGTTAAGTTGAAGCACATTTCCTATCGTCCCATTCCCACTTGCCTTTGAAAGTATTAATCCAGTTAATTTCTAGCTATTTTTTCAAAAACGTGCTTTATGTTTTCTACAGACCTAGATAAGGAGTTGCTTAGCTGTATAAAAAAAATTAATCCTCTATAAACTTCTAATCTTATATGCTTTTCTAACTTTAAGTCTTATCCGGTGCTAATTTTTTATGCAGTAAGCTCTCGATTAACCGGGATTGGATTACCAGGGTTGTGGATTAACCGGGGTGGCAAAAATCTCAGTTTTGCATGCAATTTATTATGATAATGGAAAATAGTAAAATAGAAATTAATGAAAACAACCAAAATTTAAAAATATCGAGTGCAATTTTATCGTATAAAGAAAATGAAACTTCCACAGAAGATGACAATGCTACTAATTTTCAACATTTAAAAAAAAAGAAAAAAAATGTGAACGAAGAAGCAGTGAAACAATGGATTAACAATGATTCGAAAATAAAATGTTACGAAGTTTTAAGCACAATGATAGTGCGTCGATGATATTAGATCGCGTGTCGCTTGTGTCTCACAGGAAGCATGGAGTTTCGAAAAATGATCTGAAAGTTATAAAGAAAATCTTGCATATTGCCCAAAATCATATCACGAAGACACATTAGTAAACACATAATTAATTACTTGGAGCAATAAGTTTAATTACTTGGAGCAATAAATTTAATTACTTGGAGCAAGAAAATGAAAGCAACCTGCTAAAAAAAATGATGTTGAGAAATTTTAATAGTAACATTAGTCGAAGAGTAAATGGATAACGAAAACAAACTTTTATTCTTTCATTCTTCACAAAACAGTGTGATAAAATACATTCCTTTTTTATTGTACTATTGTATATTTTTATATTGTACTAATTGTAAACTTAAAAAATATTAAAATTTATGTTCTTTCTCTTTCTTTTGTATTATTTAAATTATTAATGACTAATTGCATAATAATTTGGCATTTTCTCTCATTTTTCTAAAGTTTTTCATCAAAATTTTCACATATTCGATTATCCGGGATATTCACTCATCCGTATGAGGTATTTCGCGACCATCCCGGTTAATCTAGAGTCTACAGTATAATTTGTCAAATTATAACTAAAAGTTTCATCAAAAAGTGATGCCAATCTAATAAAATTCGTGTAAGAGGTGGAGAATTTTAAGGTGGACTATATGAATATGTATCGATACAATTTAGCACAACATCTAAACACACATCTCTGCTTTGCTGAGTTTTTTAAAATGAATAAATGATTAGGAGATAATTTACAATAGGCTTAAAAAATCAATCAATCCGGTGCCGACAAATGTATTAGTCTTGATGCTGGGAAAATACGATGCAAAAATATCGCAATTTGTATATATCCCCCATCACCGGAAAGGTCATTTAAAAGTGATGCTACTGTATGAGCAAATATTTCACAGCAAAAGTTATGTAACGGAATAAAAAATAACAGACCTACAAAAGGAAGAAATGATGTTGCTGCGACCGTGTGAAGCAGGCACCTGCTAGGGTCACCTGAAAAGGGTCCTTAATGCGTATGTCGATCAAGGGACCCTTATCCTGGGAGCACCCTCATTCTGCCGTTCTTTATACTTACACCCACGTCACATACAAAAGATAGAAAAAAATATAATGGAATAAGCAGAAAAACTACTTTTCACTATATTTTCTACAAGGTTAATATATATTTTTTTTTTCACATACATTTTTATTTCTATAACTGTCCTTTTTCTCAGTTCAAAAAGTAATGCCACTAGTTGCCCGAATTTTTCTTAGTAGAACCTTTTAGAAGGACGCAAGTTATATAAAAGTGTGTTTGCAAAGGAAAAAAAAAAAGGTATAGATAAAATACAGAGGATAAAAGACGTGGAGTGTTGAAGAAATAAACTACACTCGTTCTTCTTTGTATAAAGAAATTGCTAGGGAATGAAAAGATTCATTTTAACTTTTTTTTTATTATTATTAAAAGTCAAATTGTCAAAAAAGAAATCTCTATTGTTCATCAAATGCAATAAATTATAACAGAAATTTCTTTTATCGCAGAAAAAAAAAATTAAAATTTAAAAATGAGTGAAAATCTACTATCAAAAGACTACTTGTTTTATTTTTGATCGATTACAATTATATTTTTTTTAAATAGGAACTTCGTGTGACTTTGTGCTTTTAAAAAACTCTTTTTAGGTGCGTTCGTAATTATGTAAATTCGTAGCACCTATTGTTTTCGCTCAGTCCGTCCGTCTGTCTGTCCGTCTGTCTGTCCGCATATAACAACGCAAAAACTACCCAACCGAATCGTTTGAAATTTAAAATACATAATTATAACATAATTTTGTCGAGTCATTTCAAATTTTATGAAAATCGGATGGATAGATCAAATACAGGGCCAATCAAAAGGATTCCGTTACATTACGGCCAATGGGGAAAAAAGTTTCAAATGCATTTTAATCGTTTGAAATTTAAAACATATAATTATTGCATAATTTTGTCGAGTCATTTCAAATGTTATGAAAATCGGATGCATAGATCAATTACAGGGACAATCAAAAGGATTCCGTTACATTAGGGTCAATGGGGTAAAAAATTTCAAATGCATTTTAATCGTTTCAAATTTAAAACATATAATTATTACGTAATTTTATCGCGTCATTTCAAATGTTATGAAAGTCGGATGCATAGATCATTTACAGGGACAATCAAAGGTATTCCATTACATTACGATCAATGGGAAAAAATATTCAAATGCATTTTTATGATGTTACACTAATTCGAACATAATATAATTGGTATGAATCTATGAAATATATACTAAAATATGCATTCTGTACAATCTGTGATGCAAAGAATTTTTATTATTAAATTACAGGGCCACACAAAAGTATTCCACTACATAATGGTATACGGGGAAACATTGTTTGGGGCGTGTTTTAATTATATTCAACTATTTCACATTTTATGAATAAGATATACGTTTCTGAGGTATAATTAAAATTACTTTCTGCATATTTACAGAAACACAAAGATTTCGACTACTATACTGTATCCGAAGTACGCTCTACTATATCAGCAAGATCTGAATATTTTTAAAACTTCGTTATCGTACGAACGCACCTCATTTGCTACGTTCACGTGCAATTTCCAACTTGTTTTATTTATTTTTGATTACAGAACATTAAAAAATACAATTTAATGTGAAAAAAGATAAAATTTTCATTTCTTTTCAGGTGCGTTTGCTATTATGTAAATACATAGCACCTGTAGTCGTCGTTCAGTCCGTCCGTCTTTCTGTCCGCATAATAGAGCAAAAATTATCCAATCGAATAGTTTGAAATTTAAAGTACATAATTGCTGCATAATTTTGTCGAGTCTTTTCAAATTTTATGAAAATTGGATGTATAGTTTAATTACAGGGACATTCAAAAGTATTCAGTTACATTACATTCAATGGTAAAAAAATAGTTTCAAGCACATTTTAAGGATGTTACACTCTTTCGAACATAATAAAATTGATATGAATCTATAAAGTATATACTAAAATATACATTGTGTACAATATGTGGTGCAAAGAATATTTGATATAAATTTATTATTAATTTTGTTATTATATTTTTGTTATTAATTTGCCGCCAAAAATATTCCGTTACATAATGGCGTAGGGGAAAACATGGTTTGGGCGAGTTTTAAATTATACAAAACTATTTATATGCTTTAAGGTTTACTACAAGTTACTTCTGTATAGTAGAAAGTAAATAGTATTTACAGAGAGACACAAAAGATTTCGGCCACTATGCTGTATCCGAAGTACTGTATACTATTACACCACGATTTGAGTATTTTTAAAACTTCGATGTAGTACAAACACACTTCATTTGCTACGCTTGACGTGCAATTTCCAACTTGTTTAGTTTGGTATGAAAAACTAAAATTTTGATTTTATTTTTCTATTATTTATTTATTTATTATTAATTTAATAATGCTTTCTTTTACACCCCAGCAATAATAATGCAATTTCAAAGCCTAGGTGTTAAATTTGTTCAAATGACATTAGTTGCTTAATTTAACCTACAATCACATACAAAGAATTAAGAGATCACATACAGAAATTTTTAGATACATACTTTCTTAAAATAGTTCGTATTTAGGCCAACAGATGGCGCTGGCGGCGGCATCAGGCTGTCGAAATTCAGACATTACTCTATTTTCATACTCATGAGTTTTTTGGCTCTTTTCGCAGAGTTGAATGTTGAATCTCAGTCGACATATTGAATCGACTCTCCACTCACCTGCAGAAATAGAGTTTTTTGGATTGAAAGAGATTTATAATAATATTTATGATTGAATAATGTCTATTATACTTAATAAAAATCAACAAAACTTCCTTTTTATAAACATTGACTTTTCACACATTTACCATAAATAAATTGTATTAAAAAATGTTTTTTAACCGGTTAACGGAATCTTTGTTTACGTATAATAAATTGAAAATATGGGATAAGCACCGCTTTTTTAAGTTAAAAAAATAATAATATTTAATATAAGCATTTCTTCCATTTAATAGTAAGAAATTGATTTTTAAAGAAAAGTGATGTGAAAAAACTTAAAGTGATGGGTCAAGCAAACTTTTCTTGCCTACGTCGTGCAGTGAAATCAGTTAAGTGTTTAAAACAGTGTTGGCAAATTCCCTGTCAAAAAAAAAAAAAAAAAAAAAAAAAAAATGGTGATGTGAAAATTGAAATGACTACTTTTATTAGACAATAATACAAATATCTTGCAATGAAGGCTAAAAAAACGCTTAATTGAGGCAAAATATTAACAAATATATATGTAACTTTAAAATGAAAGAAATATTTGTAATGCTTAAAAAATAACTTACAGTGAAATATTACAATTGATTTAACATTTGCCACCTTATCTCTTGCGTTAGAATAAAAAAATTAACTTGAAAATTTTATTAAATGAATTTGAATGATAGTTATTTTCCTTTTTATTATTTTCTTTCCCCCTTTATTTAAAATTGAATATCCGTATCATATGACTTACAGCAGAAAAAAGCAGATCTGATTATAAAAGTTACTGTAAATTGTGAGTTACATATTTGTTTCTTTGTGATTTTTATTTTGCTTTTGTCGCCAAAGAATGTGATTTTAAGCCAAAAACGCATATGTCTGACACTAGGTTTTTGATGATCGCAATAATGTTTTTTTCATGTGAAGATATTTTTTGAAGTGTATTTTAATATTCAATTGTAAATTATATAGATGCGAGTTTATATTTTAAAAATTGGAATCAAATATTTAAGTTTTAACTTTAGTGTGAATTTCCGCCACACATATATATTGTAAATTAATGTCATACTTTTTCAAAATATTTATATCAAAAGTTTTTCTCGGTAATTTTGAAAAATGTGATCAACGAATATAAACCATTTTTTTATTATTATTAATTTTTCTTGCGCCATTTCGTCAATTTCACATACAAGAAAAATTACAGTTTTAAAATTTAGAAACTGAAGAAGGCAATCTATGCAATTCAAAGTAAGTTTATGCAACTATGTGTTATTACTATTGATAAATTCAACATTTTGAAATAAAACGCTATGTCATCAGCTAATTTTAATTCGATGTTTTATTTTTATTTATATTAATATTTTAGTAATTTATTGATTCTTTGGTTATTTAAAATAAAAATTATGTCCATTTGTATAATTTGGCGAAATTGATCGACGGAATAATCAAGTAATACCCATCATTTGTTTAAATTTTATCTGGATATTTTGGTTGACAGAATTAGCGTACTTATCGAGTCTCTGCCAAGTCATATGACAAGCAGTCGTTAAATCTGTGTTTTAGCCTTACTATTATATCTTTTTCATCTGCAGTTATTTTACTATAGTATTGTACTAAAAAAGCAATATTTTCAACGTGCAGGAAAAATCTTTATAATGAAAAAATACTTGCAATTAATTTATCATTCATTATAATAAAAAAAAATTGTAAGGAAAATAAATATACTTTAAAATTGGTTAAGAAAAAAATATGCATAAAATCTCGACAATAGAAAATTTTGTTTTTGATGATTACGTAGCAGTTTTAATTAACGATAAGCCCTATCAACAGAACTTTGTCAAATATTAACTATTAGATACCACTTAATTACCCCGTCGAACAAAAAACTATCGCCAAGCTATAAGATTAAATGCCAATAATGGATGATCGTAAATTTCACATTCATTTGAGAATAAACATGAAATAAGGCTGGTACATTTGTAACAATATTCTTACAAGCACTACTAATGCTTGACGCCAAAAATCGTAATGGAATCCATTACTGAAGAAAGATTTTATTGGATGCAAATTAAAGGCTCATTTTTCTACGAAATTTAGTCATCAAGATTATTTCTGATTTAACGGCTACATGTTTGCAACTGTTTTATAAAATGAAGAGGAAATGAAACTGATGTAATTTTAATGTTATTCAAATAATACAGCTTTAAAACACACTTTTTATGTTTCATTGTTCTAATGAATACATAAGTTAAACACTCTTCTTTATTTGCCAATAATTCTTTACATTTTTTACTCTATGTACTCTCCTGGAACAGATCAAGGTAGATAAGAAACTAGAGGAGACTTGCCAGAAGTGGACGTTTATTAAAAAATGTAATGTAACATGTAATGATATCATATGTAGGCTACCAGAACTACACATAGCACAAGCTCAGATGCCGGGAGTTTAAGAACTAACAAATTATAATGTACGATCCGAAAGTTAATAGAGTTTGATAATGAATCTCACTAATCATTGCAATGCCCTCTAATGTAATGGTGTGATGACTCGAGAACATTTTGATTCCCGTTGTCATAACGGTCTCATTTTCATACGAAACTCTACTATAAATGATAAAATAAAAGAGATGGTCTTGCCCAAATTTTCTCCAAGATATGCAATAGTACAATATCGCATTGGCGTTGGCGTCGTACTCAGCAATGCGGAAGGACATTCCAGAATGGTCTTATACTGCTTTAAAATGAAAATTTAAAATCACCATTTTGTTTGAGTCAATCTTTGTTTGGAAATATGGACCAGCGCAGCGGGCATAGCCTGTTAGTTATTTAAATAAAGTAATTGTTAAAAAATTTCCTCACATTTGCTTTCTGTGTTTCTTTATGCAAAACATTGCGTGTACAAATAGTTTTTTGCTCCCTCTATGTTGATCGAAGTTTCCCAATCATGTAAAAATTATAATATGTCTTCCGAACGGTTAAAAAAAGTAATACCTAAATTTTTACAAGATATATTAAACCCTAAATAATGAAAGGACTATACGACCACAAATACAAATACGAAAAAGTGTGATGGATGAACTGTGGCTAACAATATAAAAAGATACGCATTGACATTTTTACGTTAATAAACTGTACTTACACATATTTGTAATCCTGAGATCACAAATAAAAATTTTTAAATGTATGATAAATAAAGAAAAATATAAATATTATATAACAAAAATTATCTTCAATATCTACTACATACAAGTTAGATGCTGTGAGTTTAAAATACATAAAGTATAATTAGTCGAAGCATATTTTAGTATAAATTTTTCCTTCTTTAAAATGTGAACAACAGTTTTAAACAGTGAAGAAAAAGCTTTGAATTTTTTAATAGTTTTAATAATTTAATTCATCTTTGAAAAACATATTCAGCATTATCCTCACGCATAAATTTGCGATCATGAAACACATAAAAAGAAATTTCTTATATCAAGTTTTAAAACAATTTTTGTAACGCTTAATTTTTTTGTTTTGAAAAAGTGTAAAATAATTAGCTTGATGAACGCTCTTTTTAATTCTCTTTTGTACTACCTCTGCATTAATTCATATAGCCTACATATTTTAAGGCATCTCGGTGACGGTTTCAGATTATCGATAGTTCTAACTTGTAAAAGTTACCTGAAAAAGCTGAAGACGCAGAAAGAATTTTTCTGAAAATTAATTAAACTTCGAAATAATTAATTCTTTTTTATAAAGATTACCATAAAAGAGGAGTTTTTGTTCTTTCAATAGTTTACTAACCGTGGATTAATTAACTGATGTGTAAATCTGTAACTATACCTTTAAGACATAGTGATATTTCAAGATTAAAAATAGCATCAGAATTTAAAAAAAAAAAAAAAAAAAAAAAAAAAAAAAAAAAAACTTGTAAGGGACATTTTTGGAAAATCATGAATATTTAATCCTGAAAATATAGTTTTTGAACATTATGGCATTACAAATGAGAAAGCTACATGCAATAAAATTGCCCGTGCTGAAAAAGAATTTGAAATTTCATTAAACCTCAAAGTAATTGAGAAAATAATTTAATAAAAACGGTCTTTTTAACCCCCTGACCGCCGAGCAAAAGGGCAAAATCGTAATTTTTTTTTCTGCAATTTATTTTAAATCTATATTATAAAGGCCAAACGTATCTGTGCATAACGCATACGTCATTTTGCGAATGGCAACACTTTCGCATGCAATTCGATTTTGCAATTTTCGGTACTACAAATTTTATACTTCTAAATATCGTACATTTTCAATTTTTATATCGTCGTATTGAGGAAAAAATGTACTTTTAAATGCAATTTGTTTGAAAGTTGTATCTCAATTTATTTATAAGTATTTAATTTTTTTATAGTTTTTAGTACGAATTTTGCCATTGTTGCAACAGAAATACGCCATTTTCTCTTAAAATTGATAAAAACTGAAATAAAAATATCATGTCAAAAGTTATCGTCTGATATAAAATCCGATGAATTTTGGTTTTATCGCGTTTTTATTCATCAATTAAATGCTTTTTTAGTTTATTGCAAATTTAATTTACAAAGGGTTACAACACATTCGCTTTACAAAAATCTATTTCAAATAATATTCAAGTGACTTCGCCGCATTTATTCTGTTCATATCGGAAAGCTAAACGAGAGCAATTTTATTTATCCGTGTGTATGTAATGATATTTTCCAAATTTAAAAAAAAAACTACAAATGAATGATTTCTGATAAAACATGGAGCTATTATAAGTAAAGAAGTGAAGATTTGTGAATCATCAGATATCCGATTTGTTTTGCCGAGTGTCTTGAATATTGTTTTTGCTGCGTTTGTGTAATATTCCGTTCTAATTACGTCATATACATACTTTTCTATAAATGTTGTTTAAGACTGGATCCGTAAAAATGGAATGTTTTTAGCGGATGCAAATAACGTTTTTTTTATATAAAAAAAAGCAAGTGATTTTAAAAGGATCAAATTAAAATACTATGAGAAGTGCGTACGTAAATTTTGAGATGCTGAAAATAATGACGGGTTTAGATTTCACATGGGAATTCTATAATCATGTCCATTTGGAATATTTTTTTTTTCATTCGCTTTGTACCAAACATAAGAGTCTCAACTGATAATTTCATCATAATAACTGAGCTTTGTTATACTCTACTGATTACATATGCGATTCAATTTTAATTTTAATAATTTAGACAACTAAATTTTAAAAAAACAGGGGTTTTTTTTCTTAGTTTGAAATAATATTTTTTTGAGAGTTACATGCATGTTTTACTGTAGCTAATTTTGTGGTTTTATTATAAATCAATGAAACAGTTCCTTCTTAACCATTTTCTTCCGTCGAAATTCGACGGGTTCCACCTCGTGTTGAAAAAAGAGGGATTTTTTTCTCATGGTATAATTTTTTGTTACGTACAGGCTTATAAGCCTTGAAAGCATCAATCAGAACTTAATTTCTTAAAATTGTATAATATTTGTAGAATTATACCATCAATAATAAATTACCATCTGCAGTGAAACCTGCAGTCTAGTGAACGGATATATACGGTCGCGGCAGTGGGAAGGTTAAAAAGTATAAAGTAAAAGATTAATGTAAAATAACATAAACAGCATAAAGTAAAAGCCTTAATATATAAATAGAATGCCCTTTGTTTATCAACTACGTGCTAACCGTAGAAACACAGAAGTATTCTTGAAGTATACCTTATTCATAAAAAATTTAACAATATTGTTAATTGTGAATTCGCCATCCGTCCATTATCATATGTCTGGAAATATTACATTATAACCTCTTTTTCTTAATTACTTTTTTTCCTCTACTGCTTTTTTTAATGAGAAATTAACTCAATATCATTGTTTGTAGAGATTTTTAATGATCAATTTCTATTAACTGGTCTGTTAAGAAATGGGAACAACAAATAAAATTGTGTTTTAAAGCATATTGGGTAAGTATATTGACTTTTGAGTGACCTGCAACACGGTGATATAAAGGGTTAATTTTAATGCATAGTTTACATTTTAACAACTTATACGTTAATAAATACAAGGTAGAACCAGTCCAATTTCGACGAATGAAACTGTTTAAAAGGGAACTGTTTCATTGATTTACAATAAACCTAAAAAAATTAGCTATAGTAAATAATGCATTTTATATTGACTAACTTTTAAACAAACGATATTTAACGTCAAATTAACAAAATACTATTTCTATAAAACTCAGTTGTAGAAGTTGTTAAAATTAAACTTTAATCGTACATGTAAACAGTAAAAAATAATAAAAATATGTTATTATGATAAAGTTATCAATTTAGGTTTTTATACTGATATTCCAAAATGAAAAAAAAGCAAAATTTATTCAACTTTGACTCAATCATCGATTTTTCCCCCATGAAATCTAAACTCGGCATCATTTTCATCATATCAAAATTTACAAATGCACATTTCTTATCTGTATTCACCTTTTCAGTAAAAATTGGCATTTTAATTTGATCATTTTGATTCAAAACTGAAGTCTCAATGCTATTAGCTGAAGCAGATATTAAACTATTGATATTCTTTTACGTTTAAATCAAATTTTGTAAATCAATTCAAAAGTCACCGGGTTTTATAACATAAGATATTTAAATTTCATTTTTTCCCTTTTAATGAGAAAATGGCAACATAAAGATACAGTAAGCAATTTCTTCCCTTTTTACTTACCCATCATACGTAGTATAGGGTAAGTCTTGCAATCGTTTTGAAAATCGAAAAAATTTTTTTGACGGATTTACACGTTTTAGATAGTGGAGATTCCGAAAAATATATTTTTAGAAAAAAAAATTTGCCGTCCGTCCGTCTGTGTGTCTGTGTGTCTGTCTGTCTGTCTGTCTGTCTGTCTGTAACCGCTCTATCTCCCGAACAAATTGAGATAGAACCTTGAAATTTTGTATGTACTTAGTATGTAAGAATGGGACGAAGCCTATTTAATATCAGTAACCTCGATTATCCGGAACTATTTTTTTCGGACTCTCGAAAAATTCATTCTGATGAAACATATATAAAAATTTTCGAAATTTTTTATTTTAAGGAGTGGATATAAAAGGCAATTAAATAACACAAATTTTGCATAAAGAACGAAGTCAATCGGATTATTAGTTGCTGAGATACGTGTAATGCTATTTTTCACATTCTATGATTTTTCATGACCCTGTATTTCATTCAAATTTGAATTCAAAGATATATTTTAATTGAAAATGAGACGCTTTATTCGACGCAGTAAATTGCTAGTTAATACGATTATTATTTTTGGAGTTATAAGGATGTTTCTTTTACGCAATCCAGTATTACTTGATTTTGGCGTTTTATATAATTTGTCGAAATTGGCTCATCAGCAATTCATTAATAAATCATTAATATGTATATTAAAACTTTAAATATGCGTTAAAATTTTTATTTTGGAATTGCGATGCATTTTATAAATAAGTTACACATGTTTTATTTTCACATTTTCTATTATGCATATGTATGATGGGTAAGTATTACGGTGGCCTCCAACGACTAGTTTCCTTTGCTTTTAATAGAAATCGAGTACTCATGTTGACACGATTAGAAAAGCGGTATTAAAAACTACAAAAAAAAAATAATATTTCCAAAACAAATTATGATACAGCTTTCAAACAAATTTCATTTAAAAGTATATTTTTTTTCCTACACGATGGTGTAAAAATTGAAAATTTGCGGTATTTAGAAGTTTAAAAATTTGTAGTAGCAAAAATTGCAATACCGAAATTTCATTTAAAATTTGTAAGTGTTGCCATTCGCAAAATGACGTATGCGTTACGCACAGATACGTTTGGCCTTTATACAGCTCATATTCAAAATATTAGAATAATTACCTTTTTTTTAGAAATTGAAAATATCGTTTGGTAATTTAATGTCTTTTAATGAAAATATGCAAACGATATTTTTATTAAGAACTTATTGTTGGTTAAACTTACTTGTTATCTTAAATTTAATATCATTTTTGAAAAGATTAATTGCAAAAAAAATTATTTTGAAAAGTCAAAATATTAGAATATTTATTCAAGTGGATCAAAATATTAGAATATTTCACATTAATTCTCCTTTAATTATTACCAATTCTTAACTGGTGGCATCATTGATTAAATTCAGACTATTTTATTTAAAATCAGTATTCTTTTTTACAGTTTGTTTCTTTTTCGTCTTAAAATGGGCCGTGTGAGTGATATTCCTGAATCTACTAAACTTCGTATGGTTGATTTGTATCGGCACGGTAAAAATCAATGTTTTATAGCGAATTATTTACATTGTTCGCAATCGAGCGTTAGTAAAATACTAACACAATATTCAAAAATTGGAAATTTTCAAAATAATCGCCGAAATGGCGGCCGAAAACCAAAAACATCTGCTAGAGATGACAGGAAACTGAAGCGTATAGTTAAGAAAAACCGTTTTAAAAGTGTGCGATTCTTGCACCGAAAATGGAAAGAAGAAGGAGTTGAAGTTTCTACATCGACAACATTAAGGCGTCTCTATAAATTTAAATTTGAATCTCGTGTACCGAAAACAAAACCTCTCATGACTGCAAGACAAAAGCGTATAAGATTGAATTGGTGTAAATCAAGACGTTTATGGAGCAATGAAGATTGGAAAAATAAATTATTTAGTGATGAAAGTATGTTTTGTGTTTCATATGGTAATAAAGGTATTCAAGTTTGGAGAATGAAGCAAGAAGCATTTGATAAAGAATGCCTTAAACGTTCCGTAAAATTTGCTGCTAGTGTCATGGTTTGGGGTTGTATGAGTGCAGAAGGACCTGGAAAGTTATGCATCGTCTACGAAAAGGTCAACTCTCTGATATATCAAGAAATTTTAGAATATTACATGATTCCATCATCAGAAGATTTATTTGAAGACTATTTAATCTTTCAACAAGATTTAGCGTCCCCGCATACCTCGGTGTCAACTAAGAATTGGTTCCGCCAACGCAACATTAAGGTACTTCCTTGGCCACCAAATTCACCAGATCTTAATCCCATCGAAAACGTATGGTGTATAATGAAGAAAAAACTTCAAGAAAATCCTCCTTCAAGTAAAACTGAGTTAGTGGCACGTATAAAGTCTATTAGGGCTAATATTGATAGAAATGTTTGTAAACACCTTGTATATAGTATGCAAGATCGATTGTACGCTGTTATGAAAGCTAAAGGGGATGCTACAAAATATTAACTACCATTTACTTCATATTCATAAGGTAATATTGTTGCGTAAAATAAAATATTCTAATATTTTGAACCAATCTAAATTTTATTCTAATATTCTGGTGTGTTTAAGGAAGCTGTATACCTAATTTATTGTGCTGTTTTTTATATTTTATAAATGTTAAAATCTTATCTAAACATTCCAGATTTAATTTATAAGAAATTTAATTGCATTTACTTAGTATAAAAAATAAATAAATGACAAATAATTTTTTCTTATTACTTTTTCTCAATTATTCTAATATTTTGAATATGAGCTGTAATATAGATAGGTATTTATGTAAACCTCACGTGCTTACCATTCACGTGCTTACCTTCTCATGAAATGGCCCCGTTATACTCAAGGCCGTAGCGAAGGGGGTGCTAGGGGTGGCTCTGCCCCCTCCTCCACCTAAAAAAAATTTAAGCTTCCCTTGGAAATTATAACAAGGTCAATAAATAAATTTATTGTCCGAAAAATCTAAATGAAATTCTGTTCAAAAGTCTAATTTAGTTTTGTGATTCTTTCACAGTTTTGCAAAAATTGTAGCTAAAATAAATGTTTCAACACTCGCTCATCCTATTTGCACACATGAAGCTAATTTGATGTTTAATATTGTACTTGTTATACACTCAAATTTTTGCATCATCTTATTCTTTTCTTAGCATAAAATGAAGTTATTACAACATTTTAATAAGAAACATACTGTCTACAGTGTGGATATGCACTAATTTATCTTTTTGCATCAGAGAGAGAGAGAAAATAAATGCCCGCTTTTACATTTTCTTGACCCCTCCTCCCCTATTATTCACTTCTAGAGCTAGCTACGACCTTGGATATACTACTTTCTTGGACACAACAATTTGAGCTGACACACAATGCATCCATGTATAAGGATTTCAACAATTAGCGAATTTATTGAATATTCAAAAAATTAACTTTCACCTCATTTTTCTCAATACACTTGTCGAAGCAATTACATCCTTTTCATTCTAAGTCAACATATATTAAAGCCGTTAAAATTAATAGCAACTCGTGAGATTCAGCTCCCGCCGTCTCCAATTTTTACTTACCCATCATACGTAGTATAGGGTAAGTCTTGCAATCGTTTTGAAAATCGAAAAAAAAAATTTGACGGATTTACACGTTTTAGATAGCGGAGATTCCGAAAAACATATTTTTAGAAAAAAAAAATTGCCGTCCGTCTGTCTGTCTGTCTGTAAACGCTCTATCTCCCGAACAAATTAAGATAGAGACTTGAAATTTTGTATTTAGTTAGTATGTAAAAATGGGACGAAGCCTATTTAATATCAGCAACCTCGATTATCCGAAACTATTTTTTTCGGGCCCTCGAAAAATTCGTTCTGATGAAAGGTATATAAAAATTTTCGAATTTTTTTGTTTTAAGGAATGGACGTAAAAGGCAATAAAATAACACACATTTTGCATATAGAATGAAGTCGATCGGATTATTAGTTGCCGAGATATTTATAATCCTGTTTTCCACATTTTTCGATTTTTCATGACCCTGTATTTCATTCAAATTTCAATTCAGGGGTATATTTTAATTGGAAATGAGACGCTTAATCCGACGCAGTTAATTGTTAGTTAATAGAATAATTATGTTTTTAGTTATAAGGGTGTTTCTTTTACGCAATTCGGTACTACTTGAGTAGTTTGGCGTTTTATATAATTTGTCGAAATTGGTACAACAGCAGTTCACTAATAGAGCATTACTATGTATATTAACAGTACTTAAATTTTGTTTATGAATTGCAATGCATTGTATAAATAGTTTTCACATGTTTTATTTTCATATACATATCCATGATGGGTAAGTATTACGGTGGCCCCCAACGACTAGTTTTAATTTAAAAATCTCTTTGAAAGTCATTTGCTGCTCATAACCAAAGAGGACAAATACAACAAATCATTAATAACTCCATGCATAATTCATATTGTTCAATTTTATACCGAATAAAAATAAATTCCCTAAACTTTTCAGAAACAGACTGAATCAAAATAAAAATGCATTATCAATATGCATCGGAAATATGTTTTTCTTGTCAACATTCCTTCCGTAATCACTCCGAAATTACGATACTTTCCAGCCATAAATATCAAATTATTTACTTTAAAACCTTCCAACAACAAACAACGAACTCGAGAAAAGATGTTTTACATCGAAAGTCAATTTTCCCACTAAAATCGAAAGTAATCATCAAAATGAAAGGAATTCGACATTAAAGCCTACACCGCCTGTAAGAATAAAAATGAAAATAACAAAAGAAAAAAAAAGTAAGAGCATAAATTCGATGCATAAACAAAGCATTCTCCACATCGACAGCAATTGCATTAGCAGCAGACACGTCGATACAAAGCAAAGAAGAAGGGCTCACTTCTTTACTTCAAACAGCGCCCATAAAATGGATAAATAAAAAAATTTAAATTTAAATTCAACTAAAATTATTATTCATCGCAAAACAAGGAGCATCATCCTCCGATTCCCCCTTCCCTCCTTTCACATGCAAGTTTTCTCTTTAATGAAACTTTATTACCAGAAGACGACCCCGCCACTACCAAGAAATTTACTTTAAACAAACAGCGGCCCTGTCACGTGATTATTTCTCGTGAACAACCCTCCTTTGCCACCACCCCAGCGTCATTTTCTCCTTTAATCATAAAAGCTAGAAAAATTTTTCCTTGCTTTATAAATATTTTTCCCGTAGCCCTAGCACTACTTAAGCAAATTAAAGCTGGAATCTCCTAAGTCTTTTGACGGTGCGGGGTGGAACGGGAGAATAATACAGTTCGGTGTTCGAGAGAGGGGGGCACAAAAGTACTCGTAGGCCACGCAGTAATAAATGAACATGACAATTCCCGAACTTTAATTGAATTTAAACGAACAGTTGCTGGGAAACTTCGCTGGATGGAAATTTATGCCTGTTGTGTTTCGTACTTCACTGGGTCTGGACGTTGAAGGGGGTGATGCATATATTGAAACGATTATTACAGGTGTTTTGGACTAAACAGTCGCTGTCTGTTTATACTATTATATGGCTACTATCGACAGTATTGATAGTTAAGCACATGGAAGAATAAGGGGGGGGGGTCATAATTTCTCTATAAAATGTGCCTGGATGTCACCCAAATTACTATTCACTTAAAAAAAAAAAAAAAAAAAAAAAAAAAAAAAAAATTTTATGAAGTAACAGAGCTGTCTAGCCTTTCAGTAAGAAGAAGAAGTGCATCACATCTAATGGCAGACATTAAAGGAAGCCATTCACAAGGTTGAAAAATATATTTCAGAATTGTAGTAGTACTAGCAGTAGACATAGATTTAAAAGATATATGTATGTTTTACAGTGATAATTATAAAGTGCCCATGAAATACAAGTGTCCAGCGAAACATAATTTAACCGTTTGAGTCCCAAGAAGCCCGATAGCGGTATTCAGTTTTTATGTCGAGAAATCCAAGCACATTTTGAGTGTTTGGACCATTGGTGGTGCGCCGATTGGGACTTTTCGACATAAAATAGAAAAAAATATTAGCATGTAGCTTGAGATTTATCGATATAAAATAGAAGAAAGCTATCACGCTGCTTCGGCATAGAATAAAAGAAAGGCAATCACGCTGCTTGGGATTTTTCGACGGTGTTTTTACAAAAACCTCTGGGACTCAAACGGTTAAAGAAACCCTACTAGTACAGTGTTGGAAAAATGTTTAAGACCATACACTAATTTTGCAGTTTGGAATAAAATTCCGGAAAGAATTGTTTGTCTTTAATTTAGACACAAAGTTTTGATATAATACGTTAGTTTCATTCAAATTTAAAATTAAAAAGCATTTTTTTTCTTCTAGAAGCGTTAGAATCTTGTCATATTAATAAATGGAAATAAGTGTAGGAGCAGTATCTTCTTTTAAATCTAGCACAAAAAGATGATGTCATAACTTTAATATTTTATGCGGGACTCATTTGTGATTATATTTATAGGTTAGAGATTGCTAGATTTGCAGTTTTAGGGTATGCAACTGCTACTTGAGTGTGTTTTGCGGAAAATCAATGACTGAAAAAGATAATGATAAAACAAAAGCTTTTGACGATTACGCGCTGACTGAAAAGCAGTTATCCTAAAAGTAAATAAATTTAAAACAGTTGTGCACAACTTTTTTACGATCCAATAAATTATATTAGAAATAAAAGAAGGGGATGATTATCAAAACTCTTAGCCTGGTATAAAAGAAACGTCGTTAGAATAATAACTCAAAATTTTGCTTATTCGTCTATTGTAAAATCTCTTTGAGAACTCTCGGTAACCTCTAGAACTATTAGAATTGGGTTAAAAACTGAAAGTTTGAATTATGCTAAATTAAAAACCAAGTGAAAACTACTAAAGCATCACACTGATACAAGACTAAAATCCGCATTTTCCAATGTCTTAAAATTTAATTTATGGTGCAGATTGTTTTTTACTAATGAAAAAG
The DNA here is from genome assembly GCA_964019185.1 of Maratus speculifer. NCBI lineage: Eukaryota > Metazoa > Arthropoda > Arachnida > Araneae > Salticidae > Maratus > Maratus speculifer. The sequence goes on from OZ025289.1 coordinate 376,962,536, forward strand.
TATTCACCCTTGATGATAAAGATGATTTAAGATATTACTGGCACGATTTATCGAGTGAACAAATATATGCTTTCAAAGCGTATATAAGGAGATGGGTCGGTCGTGATTTGGGCAGGCTTTAATGCAAAAGAAAACCGAGTTTGACTTTCTCCAAAACAAAGATTAACTCATTTGACTATCGATAATAATTTTGTTCCACTTAAAGATGAACTTATGGATCAGAAATTGGCATTGCTTCAAGATTACGCTTCTGTTCGCAAGTCCGTGTCAACTTCAGTTAGGTTATCCCTCAAACAACACCAAAACTTTAGACATTCCAGCTAAACGTCCTGATGTAAATCACACAAAAATATTCGTAAATGGGGAATCACCGTTCCTCAAGTTTATGCCAAGAGAAAGCAGTTCGATTCGATATTTGAACTGAAAGTAGCCATTTTGAAAATATCGAAACAAATACCCATTTCCCATTTAAAAACTTGGGCAAATCCATCTCAAAATTTGAGAATGTTTCTGTGAAAGTAAAATTAAATCATCCAGATTTGGAATTTCATTTGATCATATAGTAATTTCATAGTCTTTTCGGCTATCTTTATCTAACTTTTGTATTTAATATTAAAACACTGGAGAGATTGTTTCTGTTACAATTTTAAAACCTTCAATGCGCAAATGATTTTTTTACATTGTTTACTATATTTTGCAGATCTTTTGCTGGAGGCTAGATATACATTTGTCTGTTTCTAAGAGCGAGTTAATGTGTATTTATTCTACAATCCTATCGCTTTCGTACCTGTCTTTTAAAGCTTCAAATAAAGACGAAAATGTATCTTAAGCCTTTCGTGTCTGGTGCTTTAGACCTCTTTAGACCTGAGCATAAAATAACCCTACAAATATACATTTATTGTTTTTACATAATCGAAACGACACCATAGATGACAGAAAGAGTCATTTTTATGAAATCAGTACTTTAGAGGACTGGTAATTTAGGTTTAGAAATATGGATTTAAAAGTACTAATTCCCTTAAAACATCAGTTTAACTATCAGTAATATAAATTTACGCAATAAAAAAAACTAAGGTCTTTAAACAAGTAAATGATCAGCAAATCCTCAATTTTTTTTATTGTAAAGCATTTAAGTTAAATAATCATGATTATTTCTTACTTTCTTGGCCACAATGTCTTGAAGGTATTTTCGAAACTCGGATGAAAATAATATTTATTTTATGAGGTAGTATTCAGCAGTGATGGCATTTATTGGTTTTGTTTTAAAGCAAAAAACATTCAGCTGTATAGAAGTAAAGTAAAAATATTAAAAAATAGTTTTTATGACTAAGACGAAAAGAATGGTGGTACACATTTGTACACCTCAGGTCTAAGAGCGAGTTAATGTGTATTTATACTACAATCCTATCGTTTTCTTAACTGTCTTTTAAAGCTTCAAATAAAGAAGAAAATGTATCTTAAATATTTCGGATCTGGTGTACTATTAATACTATATGTCTGTTAATGGGGTATTATTTGGTTTTAAGAAACACTTTTGCTACTGTTTACATGTAGTAATGTTAGTACAGTCTATGTATTTACTATATAACTACATTTATGTTTAGGCATTTCTTAATAATAATTATTATTATTATTTGCTTAGTTGTCTTCGCGCCGTTTCCGATTCTTTTATTTTAAAAATATATTTGACTTTTTAAATTTAAAATAAGGGTTACTTTCCTGCAAGAGCTATCTATCTATCTATGTTATAAATGCCAAACGTATCTGGGCGTAACGCATACGTCATTTTGCGAATGGCAACATTTTCAAATTTTAAATGAAATTTTGGTATTGCAATTTTTGCTACTAGAAATTTTTAACTTCTTAACATCGCACATTTTCAATTTTTATACCATCGTGTAGAGAAAAAAATATACTTTTAAATGAAATTTGTTTGAAAGCTGTATCTTAATTTGATTTTGAAATATTATTATTATTATTATTATTATTATTATTATTATTATTATTATTATTATTATTATTATTATTATTATTATTATTATTATTATTATTAGTTTTAGTTTTTAATATCGCTTTTCTAATCGTGGCAACAAGTATGCTCCATTTCTATTAAAAGCAAAGGGAAAAGCAGAAAAAAGGGAAGAAATGATTATTGTATCTTTATGTTGCCATTTTCTCATTAAAAGGGAAAAAATGAAATTTAAATATCTTCTGTTATAATAGCCGGTGAATTTTGATTTAATTTACAAAATTTGATTTACACGTAAAATAATACCAACAATTTAATATCTGTTTCAGCTAGTAGCATTGAGACTTCAAGTTTTGAATCAATAAGATCAAATTAAAATGTCATTTTTTTCTGAAAAGCTGAATACAGATAAGAAATGTGCATTTGTAAATTTTGAAATTATGAAAATGATGCCGGGTTTAGATATCGCGGGAAAAAGAAAATCTATGATTGAGGCAAAGTTAAATAAATTTTGTCTTTTTTCATTTTGGAATGCTAGCATAAGATCCTAAATTGATAACTTTATCATAATAACAGATCTTTATTATTTTTCACTGTTTACATGAACGATTAAAGTTTAATTTTTACAATTTCTACAACCGAGTTTTATAGAAATAGTATTTTGTTAATTTGACGATAAATATCGTTTGTTTAAGAGTTAGATTTACCAATATAAAATGCATTTTTTACTATAACTAATTTTGTAGGTTTGTTATAAATCAATGAAAACAGTTCCTTTTTAAACATTTTTCTTTCGTCGAAATTCGACGGGATCTACCTTCTGTATAATAAAGCGCAAAAAAGTATTAGAAAATTGTAATATAAGTTAAATCTTGTTGTAATGCAGTACTTTCTAAACATCGCCCAAAAAAATCTTTTCTATCCTATTCTCATATGAATTATAATTTAATAATACGCAAAACAACAACATTCGTTAAACACTAATTAATCGATTTGGATAGCTAGTATTAATGTTATAACGTAATTTTTTCTTTTTTTTTTTTTTTTTTTTTTTCTAAAAACTTTAAGAAAATTCATACCCAAAAGGGTTAAGTACAGGAGAAATGTATCAAAAAGTAGGAGGTTACCTTGCAAAATGTCAGGTAGAAGATTTTTTTCTTCTTGACTTGTTTATAATTGGGTAATCCTGCATGGTAAAACCAAATTTTTCAACAAAACTTCTTAAGAAGGAATTTTCTGTACCTAAAACACAACAACAAAATTTCGGAACATTTTTTTAAGTATCTCGAGATTTGTTGCCGTAGCATATTATTTGTCAGTTACAATATTAAAGAGGATAAAATTCTCTATAACTTTCATACTTACAATTTTCAATACACTCAATAGCAAACGCAGGTCACCATTTCAAAAACAAGACAATTTTTTCAATTTTCTTAAAAACCTGTAAAAAACGTAGTTTTGCTCCGATCATTAAAATGTTTCCCAAGAATTTAATCGTATATTTAACCATGTATGTCAACTTCTATAGATTGATAGCAGTTATGTGTTATCAGGTTCGAAATAGCCTATTTTGCACCTGGGGCAAACACGGATCTTGGAGTTCCACCCTTAAGAAAATTTATCACGTGAAGTTTACTAGGTGTCTAATAACCGAATTATTTGAAAATTTTAAGTATGTAAACATACTACGTAATACTGAATTTTGTAATCAGCTTTGTCAAGTATTGATTCATTAAAACCTTGAAAACCAAACCGAAAGGAGCCAATATTCCGCTTTAATTAGGTTTCCATTTTAATAGCAATAATAGTTGATATTTATTATCTTGAAAAAATATTTTTTTCCCTTAAGGGTGTATTCGAAAAAACGCTTTTTCACCTTTAACAGCTCGAAATTTTCTGATACAATTTCAGACATATTTTTAAAAGTAGAAACATGAAACTTGCTGAGGAGATTTTTGAAGAGGCGTATAAGGTGCCGTGTGATGTCATTTTGCACTCAATTCATTAGAATTTGATTTATAAACAATTATCTTCTCAGTTCGACCCTTTTTTTCGTTCGCAGATCTTTTGTTTCGGAAAAATCATCAATATTTTCTGCATTTATCAAAGAAACGACAATTACGGCACCTTGAGTACTTTCTGAATAGGACACTTTGCCAGTTTGATGCATTTGAGAGCAAAAATGAATTTAAAGATAAATCAGAAAATAAACAGTTTGAATCGAAATACACCCTTAACAAATTGGGGACGTGCGATTGGTATACGTGCCGCAGAAAGTGCTCCGAATCCTTGATTATTCTCACCATTAAAATTTTATTGTAAATTTTGCCTTATTTAATCCGAGCATTTTCATGATTTAATTATCTGAAAATTTCTGATTTTAAAAACCGGTGGTAAAAGATTAAAAATTCTGTAAAAGAGGCTCGTCCCGAAGGGGGGGGGGGGGGGTAAAGGCCGGATTCCGCATAGACAGATTTTATTTTCAAAGATTTTATGTTAACTGTAGAAGTAAAACTGAAGAGTTTAAAGTCATAGTAATATGGATTGTGAGACTAAATTATTCACAAGAAGATATACGCAAGATAATATTAAACCTATAAGAGCGTTCTTGACAAATATCTCGTTTTCATTTTATTATTTTTATCTATTTATTTATTTATTTATTTATTTATTTTATTTTATATTTATGGGATACCTTAAATCCATATCTAATATTGTGTTTTTGTACTTTTTTCGAATACTTTTTTTTTTTTTTTTTTTTTACATATTTGGACATTTATTTTGGAAAAACAAAAATTATTATTACAACAAAATTATGTATTATGTATATTTTAAATTTCAAACGATTCGGTTGGGTAGCTTTTGCGTTGTTATATCCGGACGGACGGACTGAACGACAACTATAGGTGTGCTACGTATTTACATAATTACGAACGCACCTAAAAACATAATCATCCACGCAAATTTTTGCAAGGTAAAGGTACATAAGGCTGTAGCCAATGCACTGTAAAAAAAAATTGGGAAAGTTGCAAAAAATTTTCTAGTAGAATTGTATTCCAAGAACTTTTTATGTAACGGCAACAATAAAAATTCATGTAACAGATACAGATTTGCACTTTGAATCAAACAAATTTTAAGGTTACTAAGAATTTTTTTGGGAAATCGTATTCCAAGAACTTTTTAAGTGACGATAACGAGCATTATAGATAAAATTTTAGTAAAGTTACCAAAATTTTAGTAAATTCTTTTGTAAAGTTACAGATGGTTTTAGTTTTGCTTACAAGTTTTGTAGATTGACATCATTTTCTTGTACAGTGTACACATAAAATTTTAGTAAGCATAAGAGATTTCGGTTAATTTAGATTACTAAGGTTACAGATTTTTTTTACAGTGTGGGGGGATCACCAGACTTTGATTCACCTCCGAAATTTTTGTGTACATGACTATAAATATGTCATTAACATTTAGTCAAGATGGACAAAATTCGAAAATCAACTGCATTCAAGATTGAAAAATCAAAATTCAACGTCTTTATTTTTTGATTCAGTTTACATAGATGGAAAAATTAATGCAACTTCTAAGAAATATTTAAATTTCATTCGATTTTCTTTTTAGAAAGGGTCTCTGACTTTTATTACGTCACCGAAGAAGTATATAAATGAGATTATAATTCTATTACCAAAAAAATGATTTTTTTTTTTTTTTTTTTTTTTTTTTTTTTTTTTTTTTTTTTTGGTACCCTAATTTCCTGCGTATAATCCGCGGATCAAACAATCATTTTTCGACCCAGAAATTTTATTAAATAAAATATAACTTTTCAGATCGCCGTAAATATTTGCCTTCATTTACGAAATAAAATTTCTGGGTCGAAAAAGAATTGTTTGATCCGCGGATTATAGGCAGGAAATTAGGGTAATTATACTAAATTGGATTATTTGTATTTACGAAAAAACTTAAATTCTTAAAATTCTGCTCTATTCAATCAGTAAAAAACAAATATAAAATAAGTGAAGATTAAAATTTTATGATCCTAAATCCTCCTCCGAAATATTTTTCTAGCTACGGCCTTGGGTACATTTTCCCTTGACAGTTTAAATGTACTCCATTTTTTGCGTTTTCCAGAAAATTCAGAAGGTGGTATTTTAGGTAATTTAATGTTTATCACATTGTTTGTAAGAGTAGGTTTTGATTAATTTTATCTAAGAACTTTATTTTCTTCTAAATGCTTAATTTGTTTTCTTAATTTGGAATTTAGGTTTTATATTATTTTCAATATATTCTATACTAATGTTAATATCATTTTCATATAATTTCTTTTACAATAACAAAGATCGTTTTTACTTCTCTATTTAAGTTTTTTAGCGATTCTTCTGTATCATTTATTTGTTCAGAATTTCTGAGTAATCAGCAATTTCTTTGTTTCGATAATTTATTAATGTTTAAAAACTTATAAGGAAGGTCTCCATACTGGGCATACTCAGAATTTTATGAAAAAAGTATTAATTAAAGTACTTATGTATATAATAAAGTATCAATCAAAATTAGTGGCGAAATCACAGTAGAAAGTATGTAAAAAAATAAAATATTTTCGAATATTTGGCGTGAAAAGACAAAAGATTCACGCGATTTGGCGAGCAGCCTTTTCCTCTCCAAAAGTAAACTATTATAATGCAATTTAAAACTGTTGGACATTTAGAATGCGTGTAAATGGTATTTAATGAATTTAAACATAAGCAATGAGATACTTTAATGCATTATATACATATACCGGGTGTCCCAAAAATGACTGATGGATTTTAAAATTCAATAACTTGCAAACGGTGACAGCTATTTAAAAAGTTTTTGCAGGAGAATTATGTATAGGAGTTTTTTTTACCGTAATTTTATTATTTTAGTTCGAATTTCAAACAATAGGTGGCGCTGATGGCGATGGAAGGCCAGGTCGACGCTTCACTCAGCACTGATCACCTGGCCTTCAATCGCCGTCAGCGACACCTATTGTTTGAAATGTGAACTAAAATAAAAATTTACGGTAAAAAAACTCCTGACATTATACATAACTCTCCTGCAAAATTTTTTTAAATAGCTGTCACCGTTTGCAAGTTATTGAATTTTAAAATCCATCAGTCATTTTTGGGACACCCGGTATATACATATTGTATTACATATATATATATTACTTGTTAAAGTAGTTATTTAATTAATCACTGGAAAAAATGTTTTCATAGGTAAAAAAAATCATATTGAGAAAAATTATTTTCATACATTTAAGCGTATTCAAAAATAAAAGCCAGATATTTCCATAGCAAGAAAATCTAATCGACAATTCTCAATTGGACTTTAATCTTGAAAGAAATTTAATTAACTTAAATTATGAATTTCGTTTTAAATCTCAAATTTTGATGACTAAATTTGAATATAATTTACATACATATATACATATAAATATCGATATAACAAAATTATACTTAAGGGGCCGCTTCACTCAAATAAAAAGACCCGTTTGCTAATGCTAATCCTATGGAAGAAAGTTATAAAGATATCTCGGTTGAATTTTAATATTTTTAAATGTTTCTTTTTGCGTGGATAGCTGAGATTGATCTGAATGCAGGCCGTTTTTTACTTTTTTGATTTTGTTTACAGATATTTTTTACGAGAATGCTTTCATTTTCAGAACCGGTTTGGAAAGCGAAATCACCCTCCTAAAAAATATCTGTAAACAAAATCGAAAAAGTAAAAAACGGCCTGCATTCAGATCAATTTCAGCTATCCAATGCAAAAAAAAAAAAAAAAAAAAAAAAAAATTAAAGTGCAACCGAGATATCTTTATAAATTTCTTCCTTAGGATTAGCATTAGCGAACGGGTCTTATCACTTGAGTGAAGCGGCCCCTTAAAACAAAGTAAAACTTACAAAACTATAGTTATTTAAATTAAATTTATCAAAACAAATTCAACATGAAACTTTTTTTTTTTTTTCCTTGAAGTGTATTTGACATAAAGTATTTTTTGAAATTACATTCCATCGCCAAATAACGAAATTTTCATTATTTTTTTACGGTTATTGAATGGAGGTTCCGCCGAAATTTTTTTATAAATGTATATAGCCACACGATTTTTCTTAGTATGCCCGTATGGAGACCTTCCTTGTTAGTAATAAATTTAACAAGAGTAGTTCTTGAAGAAGAACACGTTTCTTTTTTAATTTTTCAAACGACTACATTTTATCAAAAAATTAATGTAGCAAAAATAATAATAATAATAATAATAATAATAATAATAATAATAATAATAATAATAATAATAATAATAATAATAATAATAATAATGAAGAATTTTTTCCTATCTTGTGGGAAAAGCACCAAAAACTGGAGATAAGTAACAATTGAAATAATAAATCTTTGTAAAAAATAAAAAATAAAAGTTTTTTATTACAAAGACTAGAAGGGCTCCGCCCCCCTGCTCGCTACGCTCGCCAACCCCCCATGTAATCGCTTCGCGATCCCGTCTGGAATCGCTTCGCGATTCGAAGTTGTAGGCTACCCCTGCTTGCTGCGCTCGCCAATACCCCATGGTATGAATAAGCAGCTGCAGACCTTTCAAATGATGTGTCACACAACTAGTGTTGTAAAGAAACAAAAAATGTGCTCCCCCCCTCCCTGGGGGGAGCAGAGTATGGGGGTGACACAGAAGACATCGATAATATGAATAAGCAGTTGCAGACCTCTCAAATCATGTGTCACACGACTGCTGTTGTAAAAAAATTAAAAAAGTGCCCCCCCCCTGTGGGACAGAGTGGGGGGTTGACACACAAGACATCCATAATATGAATAAGCAATTGCAGACCTTTCAATTGATGTGTCACACAACTGGTGTTGTAAAGAAACTAAAAATGTGCCCCCTGGGGGATGTGACACACAAGACATCCATAATATGAATAAGCAGTTGCAGACCTCTCAAATGATGTGTCACACGACTGGTGTTGTAAAGAAATTAAAAATTTGACGAAATATTACAGTTATCGCCAAGTTGGCGTCACTTTTGATGACTAATTTTGATCGCAAAATTTGGCTATATATCGCCAAGTTGGCGACAAACTTGGCGATTGTTGGCGATGGTAACCTTTCCCTCTTTATGGTAACCCGTACGGCGATGCATAGACGGAGCCCTTTCCTGATTGGTCTATTCGAATCATGGAAGGAGTGGTCCACCCGGACTCGTTATTTCCGGAAATCTTACACATCAACATCATTCTAGGAGTCATTCATTTTAAGGCTAGTTTTTTTTTACTACAGAAGGATTTATTAGCCTCCGATGCTATTTCTTTCAGACAAGCTAAAAATGTCGTGTCATCATCCCTGAATTTTCTATTCAACCGATTTTGATAATTATTTTTTTAAATGAAAGCTATTTATTTGTAGTTGTGCCCATTTTAGCTATTTTTTTAATTTATTTCAATTTTTATATTTTATTTTTAATTTTAAATGCTTTTTTACGATATTTCTTCAAATGGTGGCAACTCAGTTTAGTTTTTCTCTCGATAATAAAAATTTATTTTCCATTATCAGAAGCTTGATCTCATCAGTGAACATGTCCTCGCATTTAAAAGGAAAAAGTTGTTTTCGTAAAATTTAATCACAATAAAAGGATTGCGTATAATTAAGCACTAATTGGGGTAAAAAATATATATATATTTACTAAGAAATAATATTAATAATGTAAATAAAATAACAGAAAATAAATTATGATAAAAATTAATGTCTAAAGCAAAATAAGAAAATTTTCAAATGAGGAAAATGATGTCATTCAGCAACCAGATAAATGGGATTTACAATATTATTACCGACGCCTTTTTCATATTACTAATTACAGTAACTTTTAAAAAACATTTGAAGAGAAAATGACGTCACTATTGAAATCATCGCATTTTTACTCGTAACAATATTACATTTCAATATTTCTTTTCATTATGGACACTGAGATTAAGATTTTACTTTCGGATGACTTCAGTTAGTGAAAATAATGTCATAGTAAAAATGAAATTAGTTTTTTTTTTTTTTTTAACCTCCGATGCTATTTCTTTCATACAAGCTAAAAAGTGTCAAAAATTGTGGCCCACTTTTACTTACCTATCATACACAGTATCTTGCAATCGTTTTAAAAATCGGAAAAAAAAATTGACGGATTTACAAGTTTTAGATACTGGAAATTCCGAAAAACATATTTTTAGAAAAAAAAATTGCCATCCGTCTGTCTGGCTATCGGTCTGTAAACGCTCTGTCTCACAAACAAATGGAGGTAGAGACTTAAAATTTTCTATGTACTTAGTAAGTAAGAATAGGACGAAGCCTATTTAATATCAGTTACCTCAATTATCCGGAACTAACTTTTTCGGACTCTCGAAAAATTCGTTCTGATGAAATGTATAAAAAAATTTTCGATTTTTTTTTTTTTTTTTTTTTTTTTTTTTAACACAAGGACGTAAAAGGCAATAAAATAACACAAATTTTGCATCAAGAACGAAGTCGGTCGGATTAATAGTTGCCGAGATATTTGTAATCCTGTTTTCCACATTCTTCGATTTTTCATGACCCTGTATTTTCTTCAAATTTCAATTCAAAGATATGTTTTAATTGGAAATGAGACTCTTAATCTGACGCAGTAAACTGTTAGCTAATATGATTATTGTTTTTGGAGTTATAAGGATGTTTCTTTTACGCAATCCGGTACTACTTGTGTAGTTTGGTATTTTACATAATTTGTCGAAATGGGGCAATTCATTAATGGAGCATTACTATGTATATTAAGAATATTTAAATATACGTTTAAATTTTGTCTTGGAATTGCAATGCATTTTATAAATAGTTTTCACATATTTTATTTTCACATATTATACAATGCATATCCATGATGGGTAAGTATTACGGTGGCTCCCAACGACTAGTTTCGTAATCTGGCCGTTAAAACGAGACATTCATACAATTTTATTGTTAAATGCATTTCCTTTTTCTCAGAGTCTATAAAAAAGCGTTTAAACTAAAGAAAAAAGTCGTTTTTGATGAATCTAGTCAATGAAGAAGTAGCATGTCAAATTGTATCTCTTTATTATGCCGCAATTCCAATGTCTCAGAGAGAAATTGCTAATCAGTTGGGTACTTCAAGTCGTTCTGTTTGCTATTATATTGATAAACACAAGAAAAATGAAGTTAGTTCATTGCATTCTAAACGGGGTCGTCCTTCTAAAAGACCTGTATCGATTTTTTTTTATTTTTTTTTATTTTTTTTTTTTTTTTTTTTTAATCGGAGGCGAAACTGAATTTTGCAATGGCAGAATCTACATTGAACTTGTTATTTTAATTCTTTTCTATATTATTTGATGAGCAAACGATTCCTTGTTGACACCAATCCAAGTATGCAAGCTGGCGTAGTCAAAAATTCATTTAAAATTCAAAGAGAAACAAATGATGAAAAATGGTTCATGTCACTTTGTTTCATCTTGCGAAAAATACATTTTATAGCTCTAGCTATGAAAATGACCAATATGTTTAAAATAGAGTATAATAACTATGTGTAGCTCTTTTCCTTAGAAAGAGTCAGGAGACTTTACAGTTTGCTGAAAATTTTTAACAGAGTAGATAGGAACTATATTTTATTTAAACAGGTTAAACAGACGCGACGATTATCATATCTTCTGCTATTTGCTTTTGATCTCAAATAAAGTAAATCAATTATTTTATCGCATTTCGATATCTCATTCTATGTGTCTTATACCAGAAAATAAACTTGCTAAGTATTTTTCTTTTACGTCAAGCACAATAAAGACAGAACATCTTTTAATCTCAAAAAATATTCTTGGATGTCCCTGCAGCCATTTTATAATTATTTTATTTATACTTTTAAAGCAATAGTTCTCAAAGTAAAGCGTACGCCCCCACCGGAATGCAACTTGACTTTTTAAAAGAGCAATTTCGAATTTGCAACTCACCTATTCGGGTTATTTTTAAGGGTTTCGTTCATCTGATGAAACCCTATTCCCCTCTGTCCTCTGTCTGTCACAGAGTCCATACACAAAAACTATACAAGATAAAGCGTTCAAATTTTGTGTACTTACCGCTGAATACCTCTTGTCACACAACAAATCATAAAATTTTGAAAAAGACTATTATTTTAATTAAAATATTTATTTTAATATCATCAGTTCATTTTTTGGTGTTGTTTTCTCTTCTAATTTTTGCCAAAGTTTAAAAGCTATACCGTAATTTCGGGTGTATAAGCCGCAGATCAAACAATTCTTTTTCGACCCAGAATTTTTTAAGAAACAAATATAACTATTTAGATCATCGTAAATATTTGTCTTCAATTACTAAATAAGATTTCTGGGTCCAAAAAGAATTGTTTGATGCGCGGCTTATACACCCGAAATTACGGTAAAAATTATTATGTATCTAACATAAATTAATGGATTAAATGAATCACATGAAAAACGTGTATTTGTTTTTAATTTTTTTAATTAATTCCAAAATTGTTTTAACTTCATTCTCGGTCTTGTTTGTTTTTTCTCGAGTTTTGGAACACTCGAGAGAACAGCTCAACTGTTTTAAGTCTTAAAAAAATCCCCCTCCAAACCACATCCAGAATTGCATTTTTAGCCACGGCAAACGGAAAGAAGATGATTTTTTTTTTTTTTTACTAAAATTTGATAATCTCAAATTTTCTTAATTAAAGATTTTACAAACTTGGTTATCATGCGGATGTTATCTCATATGCTGATTCATAAAATCTATATAAAAAAAAGTGAGACCACAACTTTCCAGTTTATGAAAAAAGAAATTTTTAAATTTATAGAAAGATACTTTTTCCCAGAGACAATTAACGGTAATTTATTAAAATTATGAAAACTAAATGATCTCTTTTACACTTGCCATAGTTTATAACACATAATACAAATTTTATAAATTTAAGATAAATTGAATTTTTGTTGGAGGAAGGGCAGTGTTGTCTTTTTTCTTTAGATAAGCGTGTTTATTTCAATTTGAATGGTTTCTTTTTTCTTTTCTTTTTTTTTTTTCCACTGAGCACTAATGTAAATATTATTTTTTAACATTAAATATTCGTAAAAGTGAAAAATTTAGGGGGAGGTGAGGGTCGTCCGAAGGAAGGGCTATTTTCTAAATTTTATTATGTTTGGAATAATTAAAGAATCAATCGCTTTAAACTTTGACATATAGTTTATAACACTTAATAAGAATAAGGATAAAGTTTTTTGAAAGAGATATTAAACGAAATCCTCTGTGCGACCTGTGATCACACTTACTTACTCGTTTTAAAAAAAAGTAATGTTCTAGATTAAAAACAAAAGTAACAGATGCAAAATTTAAAAAAAAAATAAGTTTTTTAGTTGAATTTAAGAAAAAGGACCAAATCGAAATGTTTAAAGTATAATATGTAGCATAATAATTATATAAACAATCATTTAAAATGACTTACAAACCCCTCAAATCCTTTATATATATATATATATGTTGCGGCCAAAACCCGGAGCCTGGCCAGTTCTAGAACTGGCCAGCCAATACCCGAACTGGCCAAGCTTCCCGGCCAATACCCGAAATACATGAAATGAATAGCGTATTTCGGGTTTTGGCCGGCCAATTCGCGAACTGGCCGAGAAGCCTTGGCCAACACCCGAATTGGGGATTTAAGGCTACCCAGTAGATGCGGCGCCGTCATGAAATTCTTTTAGAAATTGTTTCTTATTCAAAGAAGAACGTAATTTGCGACGGTTCCGTTTGATGGCACTGATATGCACACGTGACAGAAAAGGATATTTCCATGCTATTCTGATATGCCACCTTAGTGGTCAAAAATTGCCATTTTTTCTAATAGAAATATTATTTTTTATTTGTATAAAAATGGTCTCAGTAAATTTATAGTATTTCGCATTATTTCCAATTCTTTTGAACCTGATTAACTACATTCTGCAGAAGATTCTTTACAAATTAAAATAAACATTAAGGGGGATTTTTTTAAAGTAATAAACGTAACTCATCGACAAATATGCAATTTTAAACTTAAAACAAGAAAGGAAATGAATCACTGTGTAGATTACAAAATATCATGCAACTCTATCGCAATGTTGTTAAGAGAATTTACTCCGGTTCTTTTTATGTAAAGAGATATCCACATAAGCATAAAAAAAAAAGTAAAATTTCATTTCAGCAATAGGTTTCCGCAACTAGTAATCTATTTATTTTATCTTTCATTAAAGCTTTCTATGATCTACAAATTGCTTTACAAATAAATATTAAAAGTTTATCGCAGCTGGAAATGCACATGAAAAACAATCGGAATATAAATGGTAAATTCCACCTACTCAATAATCTATAGAAAACATGTTGTAGAGCATATTAGAAATGTATAAAGGGTTTATTATGTTTGAAGTTGTGAAATATCAAAAAAAAAATACTCTGTAAAAGTATTTCTCGCATATATCATAATTCCTTATCGGAATACTTTTTTGGAGTCCCTATTAACGATTTATAATGATTTCTTAATCAATATTCTACAAAGAAACCTACTGCTTCCCTCATGAGTGAGGCATATAAATTTTACTATGTTTGAAATATGCCATAATTCTTTATTGGAATTGTTTTGGCGCCCCTATAAATGATCTACAAATGCTACTTAATCAATACGCAACAAAAGACATTGTTTCTCACATCAGTGAGGCTCATGAATTGCATTATGTTTGAAATAGTGTAATATCATTAAAATAACCTATAACAGATTTTTTGGCATACATCATAATTCTATACCGGAATTCTTTTTGGCGTTCCTGTAAACGAACTGTAACGGCTATTTAATCAATACTTTACAAAAAAAGTATCACATGTGCATTATGTTCGAAATCGTGTAACATCATTAAAATGCCTTATAAAAGATTTGTTCGCATGTATTATATTTCCTTATAATGGCTACTTAATCAATATTCTAAAAAAAAATATTGTTACTCACATGAGACAGGCTTGTAAATTGCATTATGTTTGAAATAGTGCAACATCATTAAAATACCCTATAAAAGGTATTTTGGCATACATCATTATTCTTCATCGGAATTCTTTTTGGCGTTCTTATAAACGTACATTAGAATGGCTACTTATTCAATATGCTACAAAAAATTTACATCCCACATATGCATTATGTTGAAATAGTGTAACATCATTAAAATACTTTATGAAAGATTCCTTGCATTTATCATAATTCTTTCTCGGAATACTTTTTGCGTCCCTACAAATGAGCTATATTGACTACATAATCAATACTCTACAAAAAAGCATTGCTTCCCACATGAGAAGGGCATATAAACTTCATTATGTATGAAATGCATCATAATTCTTCATTGGAGTCATTTTTGATGTTTCTATTAACGAACTATGATTACTAATTAACCAATACTCTACAAAATATATATTGCTTCCTACATAAGCTAGGGTTGTAAATTGCATTGTGTTTCAAATAATGTAACATTATAAAAATGCCCTAAAAAGGATTTTTTGTCAATATAATAATCTTTATCGGAATTCATTTTGGCGTCCCAATAAACGAACTAAAATGGCTATTTAATCAATATACTCTATAAAAAAAGTTCTTCTACACTAGAGAAGCATGTCATTTTCATTAAATTTGAAATAGTGTAACATCATTAAAAGGCACTAAAAAATTCTTTCATCATTTTCTTAGTAATAAAATTTTCAGTGTTTCTGAAAAAATCTAGAATTGCTATATTTCATGCACTGTAATAAATAACTGTTTGTCGTCTTTATTAATGATACATAGGTACCAATTTTATTGTAATGTAACAACATTAAAATGTACCGTAAAAACGATTCTTATTGATTATATTGAAACGAAATATTTTTGTATATCCCAGTAAATTAACAAAAAACAGTACACAATTCCCTATCAGTGCCAAAATAAATTGATAAACGAAATAAGATAACAAATACAAGTCATCCCGAGCCTTTACTCGAGTTAGAGAACGGCCAGGTAGACGACTACACTATTTGAATTCATAGACACTTTCAACTGTGTTAGAAATGATTAAACCGAGTGCCACTATTTATTTCGGGAATTGGCCAATCACATCTGGCCAGTTCGCGAATTGGCTAATCGCATCTGGCCAGTTCACGAATTGGCCGGCCAATTCTAGAATTGGCCAGTCATTTTTAAACGTTACTGGCCAGTTCGGGAATTGGCCGGCCAGTTCTAGAATTGGCCGATTTCGGGTTTTGGCCGCAACATATATATCTTCAATTTTTCTGGCTATTAATGTATTTTTTACAATTTTTGTTATTCATTTAACGAATAAGGTTTTTATCAATTCACTCTGCTGCATGTAACATGAAAAAAAAAAAAAAAAAAAAAAAAAAAAAAACATATTTGTGAATTTTTTACAGAGCTTACCTAAATCTTATCATCTTTAACATATTTTACAAAACATTTGAAATAACTAAACGTGGTATTACAAATTTTATAAAATTTATAAATATTTAATTGCATTAGATAAGGAAATAGATGTATAGTAAATATCTATGGCTGTTATTCAGGCCTCTTACACCGTAAATGAGTATATAACCTGTGTAATTTAAATCTGGAATGTGATAAAACATGGCAGTTAATTACATACAGGGTGCCCCGTAACATCGTGTAAAAACTTTGAGGAGTGGTAGAGAACATCGCTTGGAATCACAATTACATAGAAATGCATGGGCGGAAACATCATCCTCACTTGTTAATCCTTTCACAGACAATGGTATGTCGATGAAATTACAAAATTTTTAATACAAAATGAACATTGACACCAGAATTTTAATATGATTTTTCGAATTATTATGTATGTGAAATACATATATTTTTTCTTCTTTGCAAATATATTTTTCCGCGATTTCTGATGTCATTCATATTTTTCCCCATTTTAGCAATTTCTATTAGCTACTAAGATACTTGATTTTAAAGAAATATAATTTTAAATTTAGTTTAAAATTAAATCATTTCTTGTAGTTTTTTCTGTGTAATAAAGCGTTCTACACTGCTTTCCGCATTGTGTCATTGTTTCTTTGAGATTTTCACGGATAAGCACTTCCATTGCTAAAATGTGGAAAAATATGAATGGCATCAAAAATTGCGGAAAAATGTATTTGCAAAGAAGAAAAGCCAGACATTTCACACACATTATAAATGGAAAAATCATATTGAAATTCTGGTGTCAATGTTCATTTTGTATTAAAAATTTTGTAGCTTCATATACACTGGTGTGCAAATTTTAGGGACGAATCCCAAAATGCCAATTTTCAAGGGATTTTAAAGCGATAATTTTCACGCGAATATTCAAAAGGAAGCAATATAATTAGAATAATTACTATCCCTGCATAACAGCTAGTCCATATAACATCTCATTCAGGTCACACATGGTGACAAGAGTCACAGTCACTTCGGCGAAACAAAAAATAGGAAATTCCATACGTCTCTTTTATGAGTCTCAAATGACTACTATATGTGACTAAACTGACAGGTCATTGTGACTGCTGCTTTGTGGCGAGTCACCAGGTGACTTTACAATGTCGTTTCATTGAGACTCTTGTGCGACCTCTCATCTGGAGATTCAAGTTCAAAGTCATTGTGAACGTTGCATTATGATAAATTACCAAATAATGTCCCATTAAAGTCACATGGTGACTTTTCACTATTTTTCACAGCGGTTACTTCACAGTAGGGTCTCTGTCAACATTTGACAAAGTCTTGTGACAGAAAATCACCATGTGACTTTAATATGACATTATTTGGTGATTTATCATAATGCAACATTCACACTGACTTTGAAATTGAGTTTCCAAATGACAGTCACGTGAGAGTGTCAATAAAACGACATTGTAAAGTCATCTGGTGACTCGACACAAAGCAGCAATTGCAGTGACCTGTCAGTGGAGGCCTTTGAGTCATTTTAGTAATCATTTGAAACTCATAAAAGAGACGTATGGAATTTCCTACTTTTTGTTTCGCCGTAGTGACTGTGACTTTTGTGACCATGTGTGACCTGAATAAGACGTTATATGGACTAGCTGTTATGCAGGGATAGTAACAATTCGAATTATATTACTTCCTTTTGAATATTCGCGTGAAAATTAACGCTTGAAAATTCCTTGAAAATTAGCATTTTGGGATTTGTCCTTAAATTTTGCACACCAGTGTACAAACCACTGTCTGTGAAAGGGTTAACAAGACGTTTCCGCCCATGCTTTCCTGTGTAATTGTGGTTCCAAACGATGTTATTTACCACCCCTCAAAGTTTGTACACGAAGTTCTGGGACGCCCTGTATAATCGACGAGGGAAAAAGATATATGTGTTTTGATGATGAATTATTGGGTACTCAAAATTGATAAAGGACAGAATCTTAAAATGTTTTTAGTGTATTTTGTTAACTATAGAAAGGGAAATTGAGGTATATAGCTTTCCAAAAACTTTCAATATTAAGTTACTAATTGAATGTTACTAATGATTGTTACTAATGAATTATATAATGAGTCAATATTATCTATTTTAATGCTAAATGTGAAAGTTTCTTTCATCATTTGTGAAGATAAAAATCCTGATCAGATGACACTTTTGTTAAACAGTGAGGTAAGTTGGGAAAGCCGAACAAATTTATTTTGGCACAAAAATGAAGATTTGTAGCATCATTTATAAAACTAGTATTAAAAAATGCTCTGACGAGCACCAAAAAAGGTTAATATGTTTTAAAGTATGAAAAAGTTTTGACAAGAGCTTCTAGTTGAAAATGAGAAATGACAAGGGGTCCCTTCTTGGCTGCAATTCACTGTGAATGCGAAATTTGAAAAAATCATATTTGCGCTTTTTCCATATAAAAGAAATTTGTGTAAAACTTTCTATCTTTACTTTTTAGTAAAACTTTCAATCGTGCTTTACAGGTTAACTGCATTGTTGACTCTGCACTGCAACTGCACTACAAATCAGTTTTCTGTGCTGTTTTACACTGCGACAGTTTATGGTGGGACTGCGTGAATGTGATACGGTGCATGCAGTGTTGAATGCAGGAGGTGGGCCGGGGAGACATTCCCTCCCGAAGGTATCAAATGCCCCCCCCCCAATAAAATGTAGATTTTGTGTTTTTAATGGTAAAAAAGTATAATCCCCTTAGAACTCTATTGTTTCCCCCCCGAAATCACAAAAGACCATCCCGGAGAAAAATTCTGAATTCAACACTGGCTGCGGGAGGTTTTTGGCCCTATTTTGCTTTACATTCATATTTAATCACGTGGTGTCTTTTCTAATTATGCCTTTACACTACACAATTTTATCGTAACAGTGACTGATTTCTTTTATATGGAAAAAGCGCAAATATGATTTTTTCAAATTTCGCATTCACAGTGAATTGCAGCCAAGAAGAGACCCCTTGCCATTTCCCATTTTCAATTAGAAGCTCTTGTCAAACACTTTTTCATACTTTAAAACATATTAACCTTTTTTGGTACTCGTCAGAGCATTTTTTAATACTAGTCATTTAAATTTTTTGATAATTATATATTGAATATAAGAAAACCTCAGTTGCTTTTAAACATTCCCAGTACTTTTTTCTTATTTCGCTCAATATTGAACTATTTAATCAATGGACAAAAAACGTGAAAAAACGAAATTAATTTTAATTTATTCGTACAGAAATTGACAAATTCAATTAATTTTAGATAATACATATTTTGTAGAAAAATAATGCGAATAGAAATTTTTATTCTTTTCGCATAGGATTCGTGGTATTCTTATCTACTTGTTTTTAAAATCAGATGTTATAAATATGAAATATTTCCGCCATTAGCGCGATTTTATTGATCTAGGCACCCAAAGGTCGCTAAACATAATTTTGTAGTCAATGCACATAAAAACGAATTTTCCCATTTAAATTTAAAAAAAACTAAGCGAAATATTTTTATTTCTCCTTCCCGATATCTATTGGAATAACTTATTCCAGTTATTGAATAATATTCTAGGACATTTTTAGGAAAATTATTGGTTAAATTATCTTTCTTGGAGAAAGTCGCTCGAAATACAGCCTTAAGGCCCCTGTCCTCGCTTGAAGATACGCTCGCTAGCTAATGCTATTCCTATGGGGAAGCATTTTTCTAATAACTCTTTCGCATTTTGACATTTTTGAATAATTTTTTTTGCATTGGATAGCTGAGGTGCATACCGATTGCGCACCTTTTTTACTTTTTAGATTTTGGTTGCAGATATTTTTTACAAAGTTAGTTTCACTTTTAAAACCGGTTTCGAAACTGAAAGTGCTTTTTAAAAAATATATCTGCAACCAAAATCGAAAAAGTAAAAAAGGTGTGCAATCGGTATGCACCTCAGCTATCCAATGCAAAAAAAATTATTCAAAAATGTCAAAATGCGAAAGAGTTATTAGAAAAATGCTTCCCCATAGGAATAGCATTAGCTCGCGAGCGTTTCTTCTAGCGAGGACAGGGGCCTTAAAGATTTGCACCAAACCAAGGATGAAAATATACTGAAAATTCATTTCTAGTATTATTTGTAAAATTGACATTGAAATCACCAGCTGTAATTAAATTTTTATACAGTGGAACTTCAGTTCACGATCATAATCCATTCGTGTATCTGACTTTCTGTATGTGATATAAATTTTTTGGGCGCTCTATCCAAGAACTAATGCATGAGATTAAAAAAATTATATTCAGGTAATCCCTGATATAAATTGATGCTGTTTGCTGTTTACATTTTGATTTAAATCGTTCAACAGATGGTTTAACCGTGTTGCATTTTTCATTATTTTCGCAATAGTTCTATCTCGAGAATTAACGCACGGATTTTCATCAAACTTCAAATTCAGGTAATCTTTATATGAATTGGCTTTGTTTACGTTTTGGTTTCAATAACCAAACACATGGCGCTGCTATGCTGAATTGTTCCGATTGCCACAATATCTCTATCGCAGGAATTAATGCACAAATTTTCATCAAACTTGAGATTTAGGCACACTTTGATTTATATTATTGCTCATTGCGTGTTTTGGGTAAATCTCTCAACAAGTGTCGCATATATGCTGCATTTTTCCCGATATCCGCAACAGTCCCAATTCAAAAACTAATGTTCGGAATTTCATGTCTTTAGAATCCTCACGGTGAGCATATGATTGTCATTTGATTTTTGCACTGTAATAATGAATTTTGACGCATTAAATGCATGAGCTAGAAAATATTTTTGGGTTTGCCATATCCGACTAGTTCTTTATAATCAGAGTAATCGACGGTTCATCTACACCGTATTGTTTAGCTATTTTGATTACACTATCATCGTTCTTAAGTTTTGTCACTACTTCTTTTCATAATTGATCAGTAATTCGCTTAAGCTTCTTACTACTGCTATCACTAAACGCTTTTTCATTCTTAGAAGTCATAATAAAGTCTAAAATTTCGCAAAACTGATTAAAATTAAAACAATAAGTTATTTTTTTTACTGTACTGAAGGCCACAAAGCACTCTGATATGCGCACTTTCCTCCAAACTTGACTTATTTTAACAAGAGTTATGTGAGGGTTGCCAACTGAACTATTCGACAGCTTTGGTCGCGAATCGAGTTATCCTACGCCGAAAGCGTAAAATTTTGATCACTGAAGTTGGTCATAAACCGAACTTGTCAAAAACAGAGGCGGTCGTAAACCAAGGTTCCACTGTTTTTTCACCGATAAGTTTGCAAATATGGCATTATTTATATATTCAGTGGCGATGATTATTATGCAACTTGGCGATTTAGCCAATTAAATTTGCAATTTTAAAGTAGCGTTTGTTAATAACGGAAAATTGAGAATTTCTATTAGAAAAATTAGGATAATTACTATAATTTTTATGCACAGTTTTAAGTAAACTCTGATTTTTTTCCCATAATTTTAAATTTAGTATATTTGGAAATAGAAGGGAGAGGGAAAGTATATCTTTGCAATGCTTTTTCGACAATATCTCAAGCAAAAATACTTTTAAATGCCAATAATTGCTGATAGTAAATGTTACATTCACTTCACACCATCACAAAAGTTTTTTTCATCATCATATGTTTTTTTCATTTGATGCTTTCTTGGCACAGATGCCATATATGCACGACATTGTGCGATTTTCTTCTGATGCCGATTTCGCAAAAGCTGTTACTCTATATCTTTTACTTATGTAAATTAGGACGTTATATGATCGTAATTAAAAAATCTTACATTTAGTTCCTGAAAAGAAATTTTGGTTTTCCCAGATACTTTTTTTTCGATGTACTTGTTTTTTTCCCATTTTTTTCTACTACTAAAATTCAAAATGTTAGGACACTCGAGAAAATCATCCCATGGTCATATAAAATGCATGTTATTTGAGAAATTAACCATGGATTCAAAAAAAAAAAAATAAATAAATAAATAAATAAAAATAAAAAAATAACACTGCATTCACAACTTTATTATTTAAAGAACTGAAACTAAAAGCTTCGCAATAAAAACAAATAACCATGTTTTTCACGTGATTTGTTTAATTTGAATGAATTATATTACATACATGACAATTTTTATATTAAATTTGGTGGCAATGAATAAAAAAAACTACAATCGCAACAGCAAAAGACAATATTCAACTGGAGGTTTAAGACATAAATTCGATTTTCTCAGAAACCATCAAACATACAAAGATGAAAAAAAAAACTGTTCTAAGTTTTATCAAGACGATAAAAATAAACCAAAAACGAAGTTAATCCATCCATAATAACGTTAGCTATTGCTTGTTGAATTTTTCGTCTTCATTTTTTCGTTAAAAGATAAATAAAAAACTACAGTAAACTGCGATATATTTTTTAAAGCTATCATTTTATTCGTCTCGTCGAGTTCTATCTTTTAAAAACAAAATCACTGTCGTACGTCAACTGGTTCGCCAGAAATTTCAAAAAGACTTTCGCATTTTCTATTTCTTAAACATATCATACCAAACGCTACCGCGTTTCTATGATATACTTCATAGGTTCATGTCAATTCTATTATATTCGAAAGAGTTTAACATCATTAAAATAAAATGTACTTGAAACTATTTTTTCCTATTAAACGTCATGTAATGGAATACTTTTGATTGTCCCTGTAATTGATCTATGTATCCGATTTTCATAAAATTTGGAATGACACGACAAAATTATCTAAAAATTATATATTTGAAATTTCAAACAATTAAAATTTATTTGAAACTTTTTTCCCCATTGACCGTAATGTAACAGAATACTTTTGATTGTCCCTGTAATTGATGTATGCATCCGATTTTCATAAACTTTGAAATGACTCGACAAAATTATGCAATAAACATATTTTTTAAATTTCAAAAGATTCGGTTTGGTAGTTTTTGCGTGGTTATATGCGAATAGACAGACGGACGGCCTGAACGACAACTGTAGGTGCTACGTATTTACTTAATTACGAACGCAAATAAAAACGAATAATTAGTCGAATATTAATAAAACATACAAATAAAAAGTCGAAATAAAAATCCCTTAATAGCGTTTTAAACACGTGCATCGTATTTAATGTCATTGGATGCGACATTCACAATCATCCATTATCAGCATTTAATCTTGTAGTTTGGCGATGGTTTTTTGGTGGACATATAGTTACATATAGGACATGTAGTACATATATCAACTATTTTCTATTATTTTAAAAAGTAAATAATAATGAATAAAAGCGGGTACTAATTGATTATCCCGTCGACCAAAAAATTATCGCCAGATTATAAAATTAAATGCCAATAACGGATTATCATAAATGTTGCATTCAGTTTACATTAAATAGGTTACCCATGTGTGTTATGTCATAATGTGATTTTGAATTCGACTTTTTATTTGTACTTTTATTGATGTTTTACTAATTTATTTCTTCTTTCGTTAATTAAAATAAAAATTATGCCAATATGCATAACTTGGTGATTAAATGGATGATTTGTACAATTTGGTGAAATTGGTCGATGGGATAATCAAGTAGTACTGAAAAGTTTAAGTAATAACTATTTAATGAAATAATTTATAAAATTTAACAAAATTAAATAAAGGGAAATAAAAAGTTATTTTTTAATAAACAACAATAGCCCGGCTATCATATCAGTTAGGTACCCTGATGCGTATTTGACATCACATCGTTATTTAAAATTAATTGAATGGTATTTAAGATATGGACAGAATGTGAAGTTTTTGATTTACTAATTTAAAAAGCTTACATTTAGTTCCTGAATAGAAATTTTGGTTCTCCTAGGTAGTTTTTTCCGATGTGTTTGTATTTTTCCCATTTTTTTCCTGCTAATAAAATTCAAAATGTTAGGGTACTCGAGAAAATCATCCCATTGTCATGTAAAATGCATGTTATTTGAAAAAATAATCATGGAGTCGAAAACAAAAATGACAGTGCGTTCACAACTGAAATTGAAAGCTTCGCAATAAAAACAAATAACCATGTTTTTCACGTGATTTGTTTAATTTCAATGAATTATGATACATACATTACAATTTTTATATTAAATTTAGTGGCAATGAATAAAAAAAACTACAATCGCAACAGCAAAAAATAATATTCAACTGGAGGTTTAAGACAAAAATTCGATTTTCTCAGGTGCCGTCAAAAATACAAAGATGAAAAAAAAAACTGTTCTAAGTTTTATCAAGACGATAAAAATAAGCCAAAAACGAAGTTAATCCATCCATAAGATCGCTAGCTATCGCTTGTTGAACTTTTCGTCTTAATTTTTCCGTTAAAAGTTAAATAAAAAACTACAGTAAACTACAATAATTTTTTAATGCTATCATTTTATTCGTCGCGTTGAGTTCTATCGTTTAAAAAAAAACACTGTCGTACGTCAACTGGTTCGCCAGAAATTTCAAAAAGACGTTTGCACTTTCTATTTCTTAAACATATTATACCAAACGCTACCGCGTTTGCTATGATTATGTTAAGAACATGTTTGTGGCGGAAAATTCATCTCTGTGATAAATTAAAAAATATATGAAATGAACAGTTATTGTTAAAATTTTCTTACAAGGAAGGTCTCCATACTGGGCATACTCAGAATTTTTTGAAAAAAATACTAAACTTAAGGATCAGTCAAATTTAGCGGCGGTATTACAGAAGAAACTCAGTAAAAAAATAATATACCTTCGAGTATTTGGCTTGAAAAGACGAAAACGTCACGCGACTTGGCGAGCAGAAGTTCCCCTCGCTAAAAACAAACGATTTTAATGCACCTGAAAATTTCTTGTCAATTAAATTTTAGAATACGTGTAAATAGTACTTAAGGAATTTAAATTTCAACAATGAAAGAGTTTGACATATAGATGTATTTTATATTACATATTTCTGTTGCTTTTGCTGCAGTTATTTAATTCTATCACTTTAAAAATAATTTCTTATATAAAAAATACTTTCATATTGAAAAGTATTTTTTTAGCCTCCGATGCTATTTCTTTCAGACAAGCTAAAAAATGTCGTGTCATCAGCCCTAAATTTTCTACTCAACCGATTTTGATAATTATTTTTTCAAATGAAAGCTATTTATTTGTAGTTGTGCCCATTTTAGTTATTTTTCAATTTATTTCCATTTTTATACTTTATTTTTAATTTTAAATGTTTTTTACGATATTTCTTCAAAATGGTGGCACTCAGTTTAGCTTTTCTCTCGATAATAAAAATTTATTTTCCGAAATGATTGCGTATAGTTATGCACTAATTGAGGTAAAAAAAATCATATTTACTGAGAAATACTATTAATAATGTAAATAAAATAACAGAAAATATTTTATGATAAAAATTAATGTCTAAAGCAAAATAAGAAAAATTTCAAATGAGGAAAATGATGTCATTCAGCAACCAGATAAATGGGAATTACAATATTATTACGGATGCCTTTTTCATATTACTAATAACAGTAACTTTTAAAAAACATTTGAAGAGAAAATGACGTCACTATTTAAAACATCGCATTTTTACCCATAACCATATTAGGTACTACTCTGTCTGTTATCCCGTCGATCAATTTCGCCAAATTATACAAATCGCCAAACTAATAGCCAAATTATACATATTGACATAATTTTTATTTAAATAACGAAAAAACAAATAATTAGTAGAATATTAATAAAAATATTGGTACTTCTTGGTTATCCCGTTGACCAAATATTTTTCGCCAAATTATAAGATTAAATGCCAATAATGGATGATTGTGAATGTCACATTAAACACGATCACATGTTTAAAACGCCATCAAGTGGTTTTAAATTAACTTTTTAACAGTATTTTTATTCATGTGTTAATAATTTATATGTTCTTTCGTTATGTTAAATAAAAATTATGTCAACAAATATAACTTGGCTATTAGTTTGGCGATGTTTATAGTTTAGCGAAAATGGTCGACTGGATAACCTAGTAATACCAAAATATTAATAAAAAGTCGAAATAAAAATCACTTAATGATATTTTAAACACATGAATCGTATTTAATGTCATTGAATGTGACATTTACGATCATCCATTATTGGCATTTAATCTTATAGTTTGGCGATAATTTTTTGGTCGACGGGTTAACCTGGTAGTACCCGATATTAAATTTAATATATTTTTTTCATTATGGACACTGAGACTGAGATTTTACTTTCAGATGACTTCAGTTAGTGAAAATAATGTCGCAATAAAAATAAAATTATTATTATTATTATTATTATTATTATTATTATTATTATTATTATTATTATTATTATTTTTAATAAAACTATTTTTTTTTGTGATTGCTTATAAAATAAAATTTCTGGATTTCGCCGGCACTCATATTACAATTTTAACTGAAGATGTGCGAATATTTGCATGCAAAATTGTAACTGGCAAACTTGACATTTAGTTTGTAAATATATTTATTATATATTGATTCAATAATGTAATTACTTTTGCTTTTTTAAAAGCAAATCGATCGGGTCTTTTAAACATTTCATTCGTCGAATTTGACGGGATACCACTCGTTTTATTGTTACATTGCATTTCCTTTTACTCAGAGTCTATAAAAAAGCGTTTAAACTAAAGAAAAAATCCGTTTTTGATGAATCAAGTGAATGAAGAAGTAGCACGTCAAATTGTACCTCTTTATTATTCCGCAATTCCAATGTGTCGGAGAGAAATTGCTAATCAATTGGGTATTTCACACCGTTCTGTTTGCTATTATATTGATAAACACAAGAAAAATGAAGTTAGTTCATTGCAATCTAAATGGGGTCGCCCTTCTAAAAAACCTTTATCTTTATCTTTTTTTTTTTTTTTTTTTTTTTCCTCTCTCTAACCGGAGGCGAAACTGAATTCTGCAATGGCAGAATCTACATTCAACTTGTCATATATTTAAGCTTATGACAAAATAAAGGCCAGATGAAGAATGCTGCAGTAATGTATTTCACTATCGGAGAAGTTTATGTTTCCATAGAAACAAAATTGATCGACAGCCCTCAATTAGTTAATTTTGAAATTGAAACAAGTTTAAGAAATTTAAATTTTGTTTTAATGCATAAAATTGCAAAGTTAATTTTCATTCTAAATACATTTTGACAAAAATATTGTTAAAACAAACTAAAGCTGACACTACTGACTAACGTTACATAAATAAAATTTCCTTAAACAAGTTCAAGATGAAACATTTTTGCCTTTAAAAAAAAATTTATATATATATATATATATATATATATAAATTATATATTAAAAAAATAATGAACATTTCTTTTATTTGGCGATTTATCATCGATTGGTGACAATATATATATATATATATATATATATATATATATATATATATATATATATATATATATATATATTTTGTCGCCAATCGATGATAAATCTCCAAATAAAAGAAATGTTCATTATTTTTTTACGAACGTCGGTCTATCGGGGTTTCGCCGAAATATTTTTTACAAACATATATATCCACATGAGAAGAACATTCTGTGATTTTTTTTCAGAATTTTTTGAGTATGCCCGTATGGAGACCTTCCTTGTTAGACTGGTGTCAGGTGAATATAGTTCACTTTTCAAATAATAAGATGTATATGGTACATAATACATCAGTGAGGAGACAGATAATGATTTTACAGATGTTTTAGTTGGGCATGTGCAATAAAAGGTTGGGAACCACTTCATTAATCTCTCCAGACATCAAGGTTTTATTTATTCACATTTTTTTAATTTTAGTTATGGATTTATGTTAACAAGCAGATAAATAAGACAGATTGAATAGCGAAAATTATTTTATTTTATTTTTTGTACATAAAATATGATGATATATGGGAACTCAAAAAGTACATTTTTGGACAATTTCTTGGGATTTTTTTTATTTTATTTTACTTTTTTACATTGCAAAAAACATTGAAATACATAAAATACATACATATTTAATATTTTTTATTGTTAATGGATTCTAAAAATGCTATCTTAATGCACAATAAAATTATTTAAGTTTTCATTTTTGTACATTTTGTAGATTTCTGCTGCAAGCCATTTTTATGCAACACGTAGCTCAGCCAAAATTATTTTGCTTAGTTTTGCTATCTGTTAGGCTCCATTCACATCAATTTTTGTTTTTTTTAAACATTATTTATATACATGAAAAAAAAAATGTAAAAATGTGTATCCTGTATGCTACATCAGGTCTAAAAAGGATAAAGTATTCGACAATATATTTTTTTCTATTTTTAATAAACATTTTTTCTCATTAGATTTCTCGGTTTAAAATTCATAAATTAAAATATTCTGAACGTTTTTTTTAATTTATTTTTTTATTTAATTTATGTGTTGTTTGTTTCCTATGCAAGGAACTATGATATTATTATTATGATTTTGCGGGTGCGTGTATAAGAATTTAAAAAAAATGTTAACTAACTCTAAAATTGTTATTTATTTATAAAGTTTTAAAATTGATTCACAGTCTATATAGACAAGAACATGTAATTTTCATTTTCATTTAATAATATTTTATTATTTTTAGTATTTTTATATTTTAGTATTCTATACCGATCAGTTCCGACACACGCTAATCTAAGTGCATGTTTTTTTTTTTTTTTCTTTTTTTTTTTTTTTTTCATTTATTTGTATTAATTATCTTATTTAGCTTTCTGAGAATATTTTATCTATATTTTCTTTGTGTATTCAAATTCTTCATAAATAGGTTTGAAAATATGCAGACTAATCTCAATTCTTTTAAGCTTTGCTTCATTCAATTTAAAACTTTTGTTTTAAATAATTATATATGTCTTCTAGACGATAAAACTGACATCAGCGGTACAATTATAAACTACTTTTCTAAAAGTGTAGTTAAATATGAATTAATTTCTTTTACTTCGGCTTTGAGGATAATTTCGGATTTATGTTGTTTTTATGACGGCCAGCTATCAACATGCGGGATATGGGTCCAAAGGAGGGGGTGGCTTTCATGGGGGGCCTTTCTATGGGACCTGACCCGTATTTACGCAAGGAAATCCAAAGTTTGAAGAGAACCAGGAAAACTCCGAACGATTAAGCCGACGGCCTGATTGGGTTAGAACTTAGAACCCAGCACCTGCCGTCTACCAGTTTTGATGGCAGAACCTCTCAGCCACTGGTGTATCCTAATATCGGATTGAAGTGCATCGAGTTTTGCGTCAAAAAAAAAAAATATATTATGTCGAATTTCAGATTGACGAATTTTTTTTACTATCACTCTTCATTTCAAACAGATTTTTCGGGTTCGTGTCGGAGTTAACCTCATGACGTGCAGGACTCGATCACGAAGGGCAAAATCACGACCTAAAAATAAGCTTCGTTCAACTGACGTCGCCTCACCTTTGTCGAAGATCGCATCGCTGCAGAATGCGAAGAACACGCAGTGATGCGCGCCCGCTAAAAGTTCGGGACTGGAGGGACGCGTGGCAGTCACCCCCTCCTTATGGAACATCAGAGTGACTATTATTTATATTAATGACCGAGATTTGCATGAAGGATGCTCTCGCCGCTCCTCCGTGTCATCATCATTTACAACAAGGGCGCTCTCTCGCCTGGGGCACCCCCGCTCTTTTCATTCGATTCTCACCGAAATGCGCCTAATTATCGATGTTGGCCCTATCGACAAACAGGCGTCGTGATTTTGTTGATAAAACGAGGAGATAACTCACAGACTTTTTGTAAGGGACGGGAATAGGCTAATACAGATAGGATCTGGAAAATAAGGAATGCAACTGGTCCTTTCTTTTTTGCTTATCAAAAACTTTTAAGGACACTTTATTTAAAAATAAAATAAAATAAAATAAAAAAATAGAGGAGATAAATTATTTGAGAAATGAAATTGCGTATAAAGGATATTCTTTTTTATTTGAATTCTAAAAGAGTGTTCGTGTAGTTGAAAATTCGAATTACCAAAAATTGTACTTTAAGAAAATCAAGAGGCAGAATAGTATAAACGAAATTAGTATACAGAAGAGAGTACAGATGTATTTTAAAGAACTTCATATTTTATATAATCCAAGAAGGCTCGAAATATATAATACTATATCAAAACACAATAATACATACGCAATAGAAGATCATGAACTTTAATAGCATTGTTCGTTTCTTATAATTTTAAAAAGTTCACAATTTTATTAGTTCATTTAAAATAAATTATCTACCGACGAATGTTTTTTTTATTACCCCCGGTTCATTAGTCTGTAGAATTTGAAAATGCTGATATTAAGAGAAATATTGAAAGCTGCAGTAATTCGGTAAGTGAAACACTATGTAACACCAATCGTATTACAAAATGTAAAACTTCTAGTTCAATCTTCTTTGGTAATGGATGGCGGCCACTTCCATCACTCATTGTGACACAGAGTTCCCAACAAGACATAATTTCCCTGAAAAAAAAATCTCAAAACCATGCCCAAATTTCCATGTCTAAACAAGCATACAACAAAACTCCCTATTTACTCTCGCAATCCTTTGACAAAATTAAAAAATTTTTCTCCGATCACTCTTCAAATTTCTTAGAGAACTTTTTTGACAAAATTCGTTTTTTTTTTTTTTTTTTTTTTTTTTTTTTTTTTTTTTAACCATTTGATGAATTTTGATTCATTTTTTTTTTCTAGACTTTTCCATGACCTTTTAAAAAATTCCTTCACTTTTCTTAGATAATTTTAAAATTTCCGTGATTTTCTCTGATTAATTCGAAATTCCCGAGTTTCTAGATTTTACATGACCTTAGGAACCCAATTATTTTATGTTAGAGTATATAGTTATTATATATAGTTATATATTTATTTGTGATTTAAAATTGTGTTTAAGCTTAAAATTTTTAGAATTCATAAAAACCTATTATGTAAATTATTAGGCGAAAAAACGAGAAATTATAAATATATTGGTTAGCATAATTTGTATGCTTAAATTACAAATTTCATAGTCATATGACTGAGTTTAACCCTCCAAGCGTTTTGCAAATGGGTAAAATTGTAATGTTGTTTTCTCTGCATTTTGTTTTAAATGCTAATAAAATATGATTATTTCAATATTACATAAAAAAATCTCATTTAGGAATATAAATGTAACCCTTAAGAGTCTTAATCATTCTTCAATGCTTTGAAAATGTATTAAATTTATAGAATTATAATATCTTAAACATTGCTTATATTGTAGTGAAATCTGGAGCTTAGTGTACGGAATATTACGGGCCAAACGCTTAGAGGATTATACAGGGTATTCGTAAACATCTTTTACAAAATAAGAGTGGCGATACTACTTATCAAGAGGAAAAGTTTTTGCAAAAGAAATAGAGATCGAAATTTGCTGATTCAATTAAAAAAATAGTCCAATCTCACTTCAAACTAAACATCAAATTTCGCAAATAATTGTAACGCAAATGAAGAAATTTTAGCGAAAATTTCAAACAGTTCGCTGTGAATGAAAAAGATGGCATAACGAGAAGTGAAGTAAATTACCAATGACCGCCATTCGCTTCCAAACAACAGTGAAGTAGGCGCTCCTCAAGTCAATATGGCTAACAATATGTACAGTATCACAAAACCGAATTACTAAGTATTTCTACAATTTCTTGTAAAGTTATCACATTTCACACAAAACAAAATTAGTCTTTTAGAAATTTTGAAAAAATATTGTATTTAAGCTCATATTATTTAAAATCACAAGTACCCTGTACGAACTCAACCGTATGACTATAAAATTTGTAATTCCAACGTAAAAGCTATTTTAACTAAAATATTATCGATTTCTATCTTTTTTTTCCACTTAATAGGTTACATAAAAGATTTTTGTGACTTCTAAATATATTAAGCTAATCGCACTTTTAATGAATCAATTTTAGATCGCTAATAAATATTTAACCCTAAAATAAAAACAATGACAATTTTATTGTGTCAGATGAAATCGAAATTATTTTTGATTAATTTAAAATTGGCGCAATATATTTTATTCTTAGTCCAAAGTCGTTAATCCTTTAAATATGTCTTTTAACATGCTTCTTAAATTTTCAATATTTTTAGCAACTAGGAATTTTTTTTTTCGATATTTAATAGTTCATTTTAATGCAACGCAATATTTTGGAGACGTATGTAATAACTTCTATCGGTTTCCCAGTTCACAAATCTCCTGCAAGGTCTACTGATTCTGAACTTTAAATTCACCTCTCATCAACAGAGTAGTAGAGCAAAATCAGCAGCGCAAAATAATTCATCAAAAGTTTTTGACAAACCAGAAATAGAAATTATAATTGATGAGACTAGAAAACGAAATTCCACACAGTCGCTCACAAGCTGCAAGTCATATATTATTAAGCATTCAAATTTTAGGCGAAAGCGCGGTACCTGCCAAATCAAAGCGACGCAGAATTTATGAACTTATCTTCCAGCAGTATGCGACCTCAGAACAAATAAATTCAAGTTTTGGTACCGCCATCACGATTCGATACTCACATTCGGGGTAGAATAATCGAATCTTCATTCCGAAATTGATTGCAACAAAATGATTAGCGAATCATTCCGGCACACACAACACAAATGAGAAGTGCATTCTAAATTATGATTCATAAATTAGCCGCCCGCCGCGCCACTGATTTACGTCAATTGTTGGAAATAGTAATTTCTAAAGTTTATTGAATGATTGGAGATGTTACATTCATTAATAAGATTTTGTAATTTGAAAAGTAACGTATAATTTTGACTTCCAGCAGGGAAGCTTTGAGAAGGATTTAATGAAGCAGAATTAAACAAAAACGAATTTTTATTCGTGCTTAATAAAATATGAATATATATCTGAAATATTAGATATCTGGTATAGGTTTATTATATTTTATGAGTGAATTTTAAATAATGATAATTCTTTTCTGGAAAAGTATTTAAAAGGAGCGATATCCTTTGAATATTCGCTCCTTTC
Source organism: Maratus speculifer (assembly GCA_964019185.1). Lineage (NCBI taxonomy): Eukaryota > Metazoa > Arthropoda > Arachnida > Araneae > Salticidae > Maratus > Maratus speculifer. The sequence continues at coordinate 376,996,005 of OZ025289.1, forward strand.
ATATTTTGAGTTTATCTCCTTTCATATTTCCCTTAATATTTTGAGTTAAATTTTTAAAACGTTTCCATTATTTTCAGTTATACTTAAAAATAAATAAATAAAAATTTAAAAAATAATAAAAAAGTAAAAATATTTTTTTTAAGTTTTATTTGTGTACTTAAAAGAAAAAGATATTTTTAGACAAAAGGTCAGTTAAAAGGGGGGGTACCATTTTTTGAAATTTCTGCCAATAATATTTTTACACCTTTTTTTCCCCTTAGGCTCATTAAATAATTTTTAAAATATACCTCTTGTTGTCCGAATTTTTGAATTTTCCAAAGTTTTAGAAATATAACGTTTTTGCGGCTCGTGTTAAAAATTCGTGAAAAAATATTGATATCTAAAAGAAATGCTTTCTTTTCTTCTTTTCGCATCGGGTTCTTTAACATGAAAAAGAAAATAACTCCCATTGTCTGAGTGGTCCGAAATTTTTATAGTTTATAAATATAATTACATTCGAGCCCTCTATAAAATTTAGAGAGAAAATATGCATATTTAGTAGTAAAAACGAAAAAGGATGCCAAGCGAAACTGTGCAGAAACACTCTGCTTGTTTTTAACTTTTTGTCAAAATTTCCTTAGATTTTATTTTTAAATAAAAATCCTACTCCTCCGAATTCGAACGTTTCGAAATTTAAGGAAGTAGGTGCAAATTCAGTTTCCCGGAATGCTCTAAATTGTCTTAATTTCTCCAATGACAATTTTTACTTTCTTCTATCTTTACAGCAAAAAAGTATTGGATTTGTGAAAATTTTTGAATCCGGTTTTCGATGGATTTGCTAGTTTTAGTGGTCATAAAACCCGAAAAACATGTTTTTACAAAATGTATGGCTGTCAGTCTGTCTGACTGTATGGGACAAAAATTTTGTGGTCGCTCTATCTCAAAAACTAATGCACGAAGTATCACAAAACTTTAGATTCTGTTAGACCTTTATATAAACTAGATCTGATTATTGTTTGGTGCATATTTCTCCACAGGTGGCGCTGCTAAGCTGTCTTTTTCATGATTTCCACAATAGCTATATATCAAGAACTAATGCATTTCATGAAACTTTATATTTAGTTGGTATTTGATATAACATCGTGCTAATTACGTTTTGGTACAAATCGCTCATCAGGTTGCACTGCCATGGTGCATTATCGCAGTAGCTATAGATTACCTTAAGAACTAATGCACGAAATTTTCTAAAATTTCAGATTCAGTTAGTCCCTGATATAGATTAATGTTATTTAATTTTTTGTGTAAATCGCTCGACAGATGGCACTGTTATGCTGCATTTTTTATGATTTGATAATAAATGCATCTCAAGAACTTTTGCAAGTATTTTCATCAAAGTTCAAATTAAGTTAGTACTTGATAAAAATTAATCCTGGGTTGTTTTTAGATTTTTTTTTTTTTTTTTTTTTTTTTTTTTTAAGATTTTGCTATAGTTCTATCTTAAAAACTAATGCACGGATTTTCATCAAACTTCAGATTCAGTTACAAGTTGACATAAGTCATTGCTGACTAGATTTTGGTTTAAACCATCTAACTGGTGCTTCTGCTATGCTGCATTTTTCAGGAAGTATTAACATGCATCAGATAGAAGAAAGCTTTGGGATTGCTGCATCTGACTAGCTTAAATTAATAATTATAAGCTAATTTTCGAAAAGTCTGTCTAACTATCACAAACACAAAAATTAACTTTCTCCCATTAAAATAAAAAAAATAAAAAAAAAAAAGTTTGATGCATAACTTATTTTGCGTTATACAGTTGAAACTGTTATCAAATTACCCCATTATGCTGATAATCCTAATTTAATAATGTAGACATGTAAAATTATTTGGTTTATTCCATTAATTAGTTAAAATAAAAAATAATAAAAAATACTTACTAGTTCTGATTCAGCACGAGTATTGGTATACTACTTTAATGATAATTTCATTGTTAAAATTATTGCTAGTAATCAATTTTTGTAAAAGCAAAGCATAATTTTGATTATTGCCATTGATTTATATATTTTTGTAATCAATTAGTTACTTTTAATTGTATTTAGTAGTAAGTACATTTTTTTCTAACATTCTGACCCATTTTCATTAACTTAAAAAAACCTGATAAAACCCCAAGAATCCCGATAAAGCCCAAAAAAACACTGATAAAATGCCATGGGCTAAGTTTTTTCTGAAAAAACCCATGCACTTCACCATGTAAGGTTTTTAAACCTTGACTTAAAGTTTCTTACCTGATCTTTGGTTTTATATAAAAACTAGTCAGGTATGGCAATCCCAAAACTTTCTTCTATCTTATGCATGTTAATACTTCTTGAAAAACGCACCCTAGCAGCGCCACCGGTTAGGTGGTTTACACCAAAATCTAGTCATGAACAACCTATGTCAACTTATAACTTAATATAAAATTTGATGAAAATCCGTGCACTAGTTTTTGAGAAAGACCTATTGCAAAATCTTAATTAAAAAAAAAAAAAAAAAAAAAAAAAAAAAAATTGCATAATAGTGCCAGATGTTGGGTGACTTACACAAAAAAGTAATCAGGATCATTTTTTTTATCAGATTATTACTAAATCTGAAGTTTGATGAAAATTCAGGCTTTAGTTCTTGAGATACATTTATTGCGAAATCGTAAAAAAGGCAGCATAGCAGCGCTATCTGTTGAGCGATTCACATCATAACTAAACAACACTAATCTATATCAGGGACTAATTGAATCTAAAATTTTAGAAAATTTCCTGCATTAATCCTTGAGATAGAGCTATTGCGATAATCCCAAATAATGTGCCATGTTAGCGCCATCTGTTGAGCTATTTGCACCAAAACGTAATCAGTATCATATTATATCAAGTACTTACAAAATATACAGTTTTATAAAAATCCATGCACTAGTTCCATGGAAATTGTAAATAATGCAGCATATCAGTGCCACCTGTTGAGTAATATACACCAAAAACTAATCAGATCTAGTTTATATCAAGATTCTTAGAATCTAAAGTTTTGTGAAATTCCATGCATTAGTTCTTGTGATACAGTTATTGCGATAATCACGAATAATGCACCATGGCAGCGCCATCTGTCAAGCTTTTTCACAAAAATGTAATCAGTACCACGATATATCAAGTACTAACTAAGTCTAAAGTTTTATAAAATTCCACGCCATAGTTCTTGAGATATGGCTATTGTGGAAATTGTTAATAATGCAGCATAGCAGCACCCCCTTTTGAACGATATACGATAAAAATTAATCAGATCTAGTATATATCAAGGTCTAACAGAATCTAAAGTTTTGTCAAATTTTTGGGCATTAAGATAGTGTCCACAAAATTTTTGTCACATACACTGTAAAAAAAATTCAAGAGGTTACTAAAAATTTTTTAGTAAATTTGTATTCCACAGAATTTTTTAGTAACCATTACAAACTTTTTTTTTGCAAGCGAAACAAGCATTTCTTTTGTAAACTGAATAAAAGAATTTTTTGTATAACTAAATTAAAAATTTTTAGCATGAGCCACCAAGCAAATTTTAGTAATAGCTCCAAAATTATTTTTAATAACCATTACGTGGGGTCGAAGGGCAGGAGCTTCCTTCGAGCTGCATCCAGACTTCTGGAGTGGAAGATTTTCGGCAAAAGCGCAATAAATGGCAGCACCAAACATTGCTACTGCTCCATCAGGATATTCATAATCCCTTTATTAACGAGTACTTACACTGCATACATTCGGGGTGTATTTGGCAGTGGCCAGTATCGAACCCGGGACCTTTTAGCCTGGAGCCCGTTACTATAACCACTAAGCTATCAAGGCCACACCATGTGAGTTTTAGTAATTAATAGCTATTAAAAATATAAAATTATTAACTCTATTCGTTGCTAACTTTTTTCTAGTAATTTTTACAGATTTTCTTGTAACCGACTAAGATTACTAAAAATTTTTTAGTAATTACAAGGATCACTAAAGTTTTTTTAGTAGATCGACACTTTTTTTTTACAGTGTACAGACTCACCGACAGACATTTTGTAAAAGCATGTTTCTCGGATTCCCTGACTTCTAAAACGTGTAAATCCGTCGAAAAACGGATTTAGAGAATTTTCACGAATCCAATACTTTTTTCTTGTAAAGATAAAATAAAGTAAAAATTCATTTATATATCCTTATTATTTCCCTATTTTTTTAGAAGGAAAACAATTATTTCCCGCTAATCATCAGGTCATTTTGACATCGATATCTACGCGATGAAAATTAATGGCATTGATATACATGCGGGGCATATTATTGACATTTACTATCTATCTACAGTAGTTTATATATATATATATAAAATAAATACCGGGTGATCCAAAAGTCAGAACGAACTTTAAAAATGAATAATTCGAAAATGAATCAAGATACAAAAATACGGTTTGCACCCAAACGGATGAATAAGAAACCAGGTTTTGTGTGGCAACGAAAAAATATACAGTCGAGCCTCTATATAACGAAATCCATCGTTCCAGTAAAAAATTCGTTATATAGAGAAATTCGATGTATAGAGTATGATGTTAAAAATAGTATTTAATGTGTAAATTTTGAACAAATATTATTTTTGATCTTTTAATTAAAAATTTGAAATGTTTAAAAGTATATATTAACCTAACATTTTATTTCTTACTTATTTAAGCAGTTTCAAAAAAGAGAAAAGACATTTATTTGAAAGCTTAATGAAAATCAAATAAGGAAGACTTACATAAATTTCAGAGGAAGAAATCTGTAATTTTTTGTTGTTTTGATTTTAAAATTACAATTGTTACGCTCTCAAAAAAAAATTCAAATTTTAGCAAGAAATGAAAAATTGTAGTTGATATTTTCCTCCATTTGAAGGTCTCTCTTATGTGCTCTCATTGATTCCTCTCTTATATGTGTAACAATTCAATTGACTGTGTTTTGAGAAGGATGTTGAAAGGTGTGTGGGAGGTGGGATGAACTTGTTAGATTTAAAGAATAAGGAGAGAAGTAATATTTATAAAAAAAAAAAAAAAAAAAAAAAAAAAAAAAAAAAAACCTCTCCACTGAACGATAAATCAAAAATAAGTGATGGAAAATTGATTCCATATGATTTCGAAGCTTTTTTAAAACTGAATAAATTAAGATCAATTTATGAAAAAATTCGTTATATGGAGATAGATATTTCGCTATATAGAGTCTGTTTTTAATGTAATCATGCGAAAAGGGGACCGTTCTTACTCAAAATTCGTTATATGGAGAAATTCGATGTATGGAGTTTCGTTATATAGAGGTTCGACTGTAGTTCTGTTGGTGACCAACGGCATCACTAGCAGCACTGAAAGATGCCATCCGCCAAAATGTGTCTGCCATAATTCAAAAAATGCTAATAAATGCTGTTAATGGTGTGGTGCCTAGTCTCACAGCTGAACTTATGAATAATGGACAGTACATTGCACATTTACTGTAGTACTAATTAACTGAAACTAAGCTGACTTGTAAGTTGTCAACATTTTTTCATTTGTAAATCATCTGTTGGTGCAATAAAATCTATACTATTGCCATTTGTTGGTCACCAACAATTTTTTTTTTTTTTTTCGTTGTTACACAAAAGCCGATTTCTTCCCCATCCATTCGGTGCGAGAAAGAAAATTAATTAAAGAAAGAAAGAAAAACGGACGATTTTACGGAGATTGTACTAGTAATCAAAACGCCAGTACAATTCACTGTTTTTTAACGGAACAATTCCCATAAATTCCAGAAAAAAAAATGGAAAATATTCTGGAAAATACGAAAATTTTTCCGTTAAAAGTCAGCGAATTGTACTGGCTTCCTGATTACCTGTACAATATCCATAAAATCGTACGTTTTTTTTTTTTTTTTTTTTCTTTTAACCATTGAAAAATGGTTGTTGTTTTCGGTGGAGGATTGACAAAATGACGTGGTCACTTTTGAATTTAAATTAAATTCTTTACTTTTAAAAGAATTATTATTTGAATAGGAAATTAAAATGATTAAAATCATTGTAATAAAGGAGAAAGCTAACAAATTTAAAAATGGGTAGACGGAAATTAACAGTTACGGAAAAAGCCGAAGCCAAAGAAATGAATGACCGTGAATGTCGCATTCAATGACATTAAACACAATACGCGTACTTAAACAATCATAAAGTGATTTTTATTTCGACTTTTTGTTAATGTTTTACTGATTTATTTGTTCTTTTGTTATTTAAAATAAAAATTTAGTCAACATGTATAAGTTGCATGGATGCATGTGCTGCGATCGACTTTGGTTTAAAATCTCCATCACCCAAATTCTGCTCTGTAAAATCAAACAGTACATGCCAAAGTCTTACAAGTATAACAGTATATGCCAAAGCTGTATTGTAATAATGACTAGCAGCCTTCGCCCGCTACGCTGGTCATTTTTTTTAAAGAAATTTTAAATCAAACGAAATTTTTATATCATAGTAATTTTTAGTTTTATGTTGTATTTTAGACTGTACGTCATCGGAGAACAGGCAGTCATCTAAACAGAAAGTTCAAAGTTAGTCACCAACAAATGACGAAGAACTCAACATGTTAACAGTTTTAATCACATAAAAATTCATCCAGCGGAACCTTTAAAATAAAGCCAACGTTTTGTAACTGGGTTCATCTGATTAAAAATATCTTCATAAGTATTCAATTAAACAACGTAGAATGCTATATTTCAATTGTTACAAAATTTCTGAAAAATTAATTATCCAACTAACAATATAAGTTCTATTAAAATTTATCTAGTAGAACTTAATTTATAAGAGGCCGGAATGAAATTTCACTTTGCGTTTTATACAGATTGAAATAATTAAATATAGCTTACATAATCATGTTACCTGATTATAGAACTCACTTCCAAATTGTAGGTTCAATAGTTTTTTTTTTGTACGATTATTAATACAAAACCCAGACTTTCTTTTATATATAAAGATTGAAAATTTCAGCTTTTAGCGCCGAAGACATCGCCAAATTAGAAAAATGTGAAGTATCTCACGAAATACTGGATTAAAAAGAATTTGCTTGGTACTATTTGATTCAGCATGGAAAAATACACTAAAATATGGTACCAATTGAATCGTCTACAAAATGATATCAATTGAATTGACTACAAAGTCTGATCTATATAGATAAGGATTGAAAATTTCAGATTTTTGCGCCGAAAACATCGCCAAATTAGGAAATTGTGAAGTATCTCACGAACTAATGGATTTAAAAGAATTTGCTTGGTACCATTCGATTCAGCATGGAAAAATAAACTAAAATATGTTATCAGTTGAAAAATAACTACATAAGCCGATTTTTAAGGAATTTTTTTTAAGTTCGTTCTTTTTTTACCCTCCTTAGGCGTGGAATCTTCAAAAATCCCTTCTCAGCGACGCTCGGTGTTATAAGAAGTATTTTTACCCCAATTTTGAAGATTATCAGTTCGGTAGATATTTTTGTGCTGTGATTAATACGAAATCCAGACTTTCTTTTATATAAATAGATAAGGATTGAAAATTTCAGGTTTTTGCGTCGAAGACATCGCCAAATTAGGAAAATATGAAGTACTTCACGAACTACTGCATTTAAAAGAATTTGCTTGGTACCATTCGATTCAGCGTGGAAAAATATATACTAAAATATGTTATCAGTTGAATCTTCTACAAAATGGTATCAATTGAATTGACTACAAAATTTGATCTATACAGATAAGGATTGAAAATTTCCGGTTTTTGCGCCGAAGACATCGCCAAATTAGGAAAATGTGAAGTATCTCACGAACTAATGGATTTAAAAGAATGTTCTTGGTACCATTCGATTCAGCATGAAAAAATACACGAAATTATGTTATCAGTTGAAAAATAACTACAAAAGCAGATTTTTAAGGAATTTTTTTAAAGTTCGTTCTTTTTTTTACCCCCCTTAGGGGTGGAATTTTCGAAAATCCCTTCTTAGCGGCACTCGGTGTTATAAGAAGTATTTTTATGCCAATTTTCAAGATTATCGGTTCGGTAGATTTTTTTCTGCTGTGATTAATACGAAATCCAGACTTTCTTTTATATATATAGATTATCGGTTCGGTAGATTTTTTTCTGCTGTGATTAATACGAAATCCAGACTTTCTTTTATATATATAGATTACTTTCGCTCCAACAATGTTACATAGTTTGAAATGTTTCTTTCGTCGCTAACTTTTATGCTTGGCGACAATGGAGTGATGTAATTTAAACGAACCATACCTTCAAATTGCAGCATGTATAAAGTCATTTATAGCAGTGGCACGGATAATACACAATAAAACAACTGGTATTTAGCTTAAAATGATAGATGAATGTTTTGAGTGATAGTTGGTGTAATTTCTTAAATTACAATTTTTTTTTTTTTTTTTTTTTTTTTTTTTACAAGCACAAGTAATACTACAAATCAAAACGGTATTTTTTTATTAACCAGTCGATCAAAAAACGGCACTGATGTCATATACGCACCACATTTGCACGTGCTTTTTTCCCCCGCCAATTTGGCATTGCACATATGCGCCAAGGAGAAGATCCGTTTAACCCTTTCCGACACGGGCAAAATCTATAGTAAAATGAGAAATTATCGACTGACACCGGAATTCACAAACGAATTTTTTAGATACTTTGAATTCCTTAATTTAAGCTTGCATTGTAAAAGCAGATTTTCACTAAAATATTATTGGTGCCGTTTGCAAGTTTGGAATTAAAATTAGGTTTCCCAGACAGGGGAAAGGGTTAATAAGTTTGTAACAATTAAGAAATTATAATGGAAAAAGTTAAAGATTTCAGTGAAATGTGCTGATTGAATATACAACTGTATGCATTCAATATGGCTATAAGTATTAATATTTTATGAATTACTGTGAAAATTATGTTTACCGTTTTGTTGGTTATTAAGTTCATTGTTTATAACTGTTTATTTATTGTTTCCCTTATTATTAAATTCATATTTATTTACTGTTATTTTTTATTTTAATTTTTTAAATATTTTTTATTATATACTATATCAATAATTACTCATATGAAACTATCATTTATTTTTTATTTCCATTTTTTAAATACTAGAATCTCTTTCATTTTTTTCACGTTATTTTATTTTTATATTGCAATAAAAAATCACGTACTGTTATTGCATGCAATTTGTAAATTATATTCAAAAGCAAAATTTTAGCCAAATTGGCGGGGGAAAAAAGCACGTGCAAATGTGGTGAGTATGTGACATCTGTGCCCAAAAAACTATCGCCAAACCATAAGATTAAATGCCAATAATGAATTATCGTGAAGATAACATTCAATGACATTAAATACGATACACGTGTTTAAAATGTCATTAAGTAATTTTTATTTCGACTTTTTGTGTTGTTATTAATATTCTTTTATTTGTTTTTTCGTTATTTAAAATAAAAATTATGTCAATATGTATAATTTGGCAATTAGTTTGGCAAAATTGGTTGACGGGATAACCAAGCAGTATCATCAAAACATTTAATTTCAATATCAAAGCAGTATTTCTAATTTACACACGCAATACTACATTGACGTGGTGAAACACACATTTGGCGAGATTTATGCTCATTATCATAAGTATCACTGCAAGTTTAAACTTAAGTATTACTGGAGAAATTTTGAAATAGATTTAAAAAGAAAATAATTTATCGCAGCAAATCAAATATTTAAAAAATACTTAGAAACAATTTTATTAATTTTAGAAAATTAAATTATTTGTAAACTATAAAGATAATTTTATTTTTTTATTCATTATTTTACGATTTCAACTATCGTATTATGAACTCGAAAAAAGTTAACTCCTAGAAATTATGCAATAAAAGGTAATAACTTATGGCAGTGATTTAAAATAGCAGAAGAAAAAAAAAATGCAAGATAAATTTCTGTACTTTTATTACTTTATCACAATGATCTACTGATCTAACTTTTATACAAAATGTTCATGTATGATTGATGATAATTGAACTTCTGCAAATTTTGAAGGAATCACCTTGAAGAAATTATTCCAGTTCTTCGAGTGCTTTTGTACGTCGCCTTGAACGTCGACGCCGAGAAGTGGAACGCTTACGTCTTCTTCCGCTGCTAGAACGCTTACGTCTTCTTCCGCTGCTCGAACGCTTACGCCCTCTTCTGCTGCTCGAACGCTTACGTCTTCTTCCGCTGCTCGAACGCTTGCGTCTTCTTCCGCTGCTCGAACGCTTACGTCTCCTACTTCCGGACCGTTTTCTAGATTTGGACCTGCGTTTAGGTTTAGCTGTTTCCACTTGGATTTCTCGACTTCCACTACGTGATTTCCTGCGCCTAGCAGATTCATTGATTTTATACTTTCCATCATTCAACTTTTTCAGAAGTCCTTTGTCAATAGCATTATTAAGATTCAACTGAACAGTGGTTTTCGAATCCGCCTTATTCAGGAGTTTCTTGGACGACAAATATCTCAGAATATCAGCTAACGAAGAAGGACCTTTATCCTGACCAAGGTGACGAATAGCTTTCAAAATTTCTTTTTCGATTTCTCTCGATGTTTTCCTTACTTGCGACATATTTTCAATTTCTTTCGTAAAAGCGTTAACAATTTAAGAGAAATTCAACGAAACGTTTGGAAAAAATGAAAATTTCCCGATACATAACAAGAGACAAATATAGATTCAGGAGAAAAGTGCTTTAAAAATTGAACGAAATAATTTATTCTAGAAAAATTCTACTTTATCATTGCTCGTGTGTTATCGCGAAAATATGATCATGGAGCTTCTTTGGAAACTTGCAACCCGACAGGAATTATACTAATGGATAGTACTGTAAAAATGATAATTATTTCTTTATAAAACATTTTCAGAAAATCTGAGTTCTGAAATAAGGAAATATTAGATAAAAATAATAAAAAAATACATATTACCGTTTGTAACAAAATTAACCACAAAAAATATAAAATATTTGAATAGTTGCGAACATAATTATAAAGGAAAATTCATTTCGCCAAAAAATGAGCAAAAGAGGCTAGGTTTAGCCGCTTTTTTGAGGGGGGAAGGGGGATGGACATTAATAACAATATTTCCCGCAGTTTTTTTTTTTTTTTTGAAGAAATATACAGTTACCAGTTGCATCCATGAATCTGCCTTCTACGACGCAGACCCGTATTAACAAGAAAGATGCAACTGTGTAATGTTTCCCAAGAATATACCACACAAAATCAAATGTGTCTCGGAAATTCGGCTTTCACATTATCTGTACTAATATTATAAAGAAGCAACGTTTGTTTATATGCTTACTTTTTGTAGTGGGTGGGGTCTCTGCTATCGGACAGATTTGAAAAAAGCTGGTGACAATCTCTGCTGCAACATACACTATATTGCCAATAATGACTGGTCACTAACGATTTTAGACGCCTTGTTAAACAACTAGAAAAATACATGCAGAATAATCTTGAAACTTCATGCACATAAACAGCATAAGGTTCGAGTTACAGTTCTTTGGAATATTTTTGTCGGTCTCAGGTTTCTTTTTTTTTTTTTTTTTTTTTTTTCTCCTCAAATGAAATATTTAGGTTAGATTCGGGTTCATGTCCACGGAAATTAATTTGCCTTACTCGAATCGGGATATGGTTCTTTGGCATATTTTTTGTCGGTTTCAGATTTCGTTCGGGTTTTATATCGTTTTTTTAGGTTCGGGTCGGGTTCATGCCCACAGAAATTATTTTGTCTTTTTCGGGTCTGGTTATTGTTCGTTGGCATATTTTTATCGGTTTCAAATTTCGCGTGCGTCATATTTCAAGTTTTTTCAGACATTTTTTTTAGGTTTGGATTGGATTTCATGTCCATGGAAATTATTTTGTCTTGTCCGGATTCGGTAATGGTTCTTTGGAATATTTTTGTCGGGTTCATATTTGGTTCAATTCAGATTTCGGGTTTTTTTCAAATGGAATTTTCGGGTTCGAGTCGGGTTGTGCTTCCACGGAAATTATTTTGCCTTGTTCGAATCAGGTTATACTTTATTGGAATATTTTTGTCAGGTTCAGATTTCGCGATTTTTATTAACAGTTTTTTTTTTTTTCAGGTTCGGATTGTGTTCATGTCTATGGAAATTATTTCGTCCAGTTCGAATTTGGTTATGATTCTTTGGAATATTTTTGTCAGGTTCAGTTCGATTCAAATTTCTGGTATTAATTCAAATCGATTTTTAAGATTTGGGTCGGATTCACATCCACGGAAATTATTTTGTCTTGCTCGGATCCGGTTATGGTTCTTTGGAATATTTTTGTCTGGTTCAGATTTGGTTCAATTCAGATTTTGAGTTTTTTTCAAATGGAATTTTTAAGTTCGGGTCGGACTGCGTGTCCATGGAAAATATTCTTTCTTGTTCGAATAAAGAAATGACTGGAATACTTTAGTCAGGTTCAGAAGTTTGATTCAGTTCAGATTTCGAGATTTTTTCAAAGAAATTTTTTAGATTCGGATTGGGTTTCATGTCCATAGATTTTTTTTTTTTTTTTTTTTTTTTTTTTTTTTGTCTTGTTCGGATCCGGGTTATGATTCTTCGGAATATTTTTGTCAGGTTCAGATTTAGTTAGACTCAAATTTCAGGTATTATTTCAAACGGAATTTTTAGGTTCGAATGGCATTCATACCCACGGAATTTTGTCTTACTCAAAACCGGTTATGGTTCTTTCGAATATTTTGGCCGGATTAAGAGGTGGTTTGTATAAAATTTCAGGTTTTTTTTCAAATGGAATTTTTTAGGTTCGAGTCGGGTATATGTCCAAAGAAATTATTTTGTCTTTGCTCGGCTCGGATCGGGTTATAGTTCTTTGGAATATTTTTATCAGTTTCAGATTTCGTTTATGTCATATTTCGAAATTATTTTCAACGAAAATTTTTAGTTTCGGGTCGGTTTGCATGTCCACGAAAATTATTTCTCCTTTTTCAGATCGGTTTATGTTTCATTTGAACATTTTTGTGGAATTCAGAATTGGTTCGGGTCAGCTATCGAATCCATAGTTTTTAAAAAGGGAATTTTTAAGTTCGGGTAGGATTTATGCTCATGGAATTTTTGCCTTCCTGAGATTGGAGTATGGTCTGTTTTATTTTTTTTTCTTTTTGGGTTGAGATCGGGTTACCTGCTAATAAACCTAAACATTATGGTTGTAACCAGTTTTGCTACTATTCTTATTGTGATTATTTTACGATATGTAATTTATTTTACTATTTCATAATTTACTATGGTGTATGAATCGTCTGCCGATTCGAACAGTAAGGCTAATATCAGACGACCGATTTTTTCGATGCTTTGATTTTAGAGTGAAAATAAACATCTGTGCTGCGTACATTCAACACGAACGTCGCCTTTCCTTCAAAATATGCAGACGACATTGTCTCTAGTCATAACAGAAATCTTTCAACACATAATTTTTCCTCTTCACAAGATAGATATTAAGTTTGAAAGGGTCATAATTAGGCACAATCAATGAAATATTTTTAGAAAAAATGCAAAGAGAATTATGTGCAATCCTAAATAAAGCTTGCCAAAAGTACTTTATGAATTTGAAATGCCATTGGAAGCAATGAACAAGAACCAATAACACATTTTTTTAGTATGTGCATGTGTACATTTTTTTTTCTCAATCATATTGATTGAAGCAAAGATATCATATAAATTCAATTTTTTATTTAAAAAAATGCCCAAGTTAGAATTTAAACCCTGAGCTTTCGACTTACATTGAAAATGTTCAACAAACTGAGCTATCTGGAGAGAAGAATTTTTTTTAACCTTTTTTGGTGGTTCTTTTGAAAACAAAACATATCAGGACCTCTTCTTAAAGTGAAATCTGACCTACTATACTCATGCCTGAGTCAAGATTTGAAGTCATCACACTTTATCTAGTAGCCAGTATTCTGATTACCATATTCCCCTGCATAATTTAAAGGAAACTAGATTTTTAAATATTAGTCCCTGGTCTTTCTTTACATACCAGAAAAAGTGAGTAACTTCAAAAACGGAAAGTAATGTGGTTCATTAGCTGAATTCTGAAGCAGCCACTTATATTGGGGGGAAAATATCCGATCAAGACGGAAGTTGGAAAATAGTAATCGATCACTGAGGAAACAGGTTTGAAATTTGCATATTGAAGACAGATAGGATTGCCTGATCACGCGTACAATATTTGAATCCTATTTAAAAGAAGAAATCTTCCAGCTGCGAGATCAAAAGAGCTCTGAAGTGCTGGACAATGGCTCATGTAAATAAACTGTCTCGCGATTTAAAAATCCACATGATTAAATTGTTGCAATACAAAAATTCACAAAGAAAATTGGCTGTTTTATTAAACTGTGCTCAAAGTATGGTATGCGATTTTTGTAAAAAATATAGTTGACTAACAGCGGGGAAAATTTAGCTCGATGTGGACCAGTGGCGCAGCCAAGTGGGGGGGGGGGGGGTGTGTTAAAACCCCTCCCAAAGCTAAAAAAGGTCGCTCCGCTTATATGAATCAAAACCAAATTTAATATCTAAACTTTTGGCATATTTCTGAATCCACCGCTTTGTTGAATCAGATTCTATCTTAACAAGTAATTCAATTAAATGGCAAAAATTCCAATTAAAACTTTGAAAGTGCATATTATTACATACATTAGTTACGTGAAAATTGATTATTTGAATTAAGTCACTTTTTCGAGATCCTTATGCTAAAAAAATAGTGATTTCTTGTTCAATTCGAACCCAGATATTTTTAGAGAACTTTAACAATAACAAAGATATTTTAACGAATTTTTCAACAAGTTTACATTACTTAATGTCAAACTCGATTTCATGTAATGTCATGTGGTGATAAGCACCTGAAAAACCAATTTTAGTGGTTGATATGCAAGTTCATTATTGTCTTTTCCTGGCTTTTATGTTTTCTAACTCCAAATATTCTAAACGCTTTTTAAATGAAGAATGATCAGTGTAACTGCGGAAAAAATGCATTATGATTTGATACAGTAAATATATTGATTCTATTAAACAGTGATTCAAATAACCGGCAAACACCTTTATCAGAAATTCAAAACCCCCCCTAGAAACGAATTCTGGCTGCGCCACTGACGTGGACATCCACGAATGAAAACGCCTAAGAAGGAAAGAAAACTCGAGGAAAAAGCGAAAAGAAAGTGGCAAGCAACTTCAAAACAACTCAATGCCAAATGGTCCAAGTATAATGTGAAGGTATGTGACTGCACTGTACGTAATAGTCTAAATGCAGCAGAATTTAAATTCTGTAAAGCTAAATCGAAACCATACTTGAAAAAGAAGCATAGAAAAGAACGCTTGCAATGGTGTAAAAAACATGTACACTGGCCACTTGATAATGGAATAAAATTATTTTTAGCAATGAGTCTTGAATAACTTTCCGAACAGGTGATGACTGTGGAACATTTGTTTGGAGGAGAGTTGGTGAGAAGTTCAATGATAAATGTGTCAATGCGAGGACTAAATTTTCACTTCATTTACAGTTTGCAGCTGTATGCAATCACAAGGCATCGGTGATTTGTATATTGTGTTACGTACAGTAAACTCTGAAGTTTACATTGGCATTTTAGACTATTATGACTTTAGACTATTTTCTGATTCCTAGTATTGATGAAAAACGTAGCTCCCCAACGCACCAAATCAGTGAAGAAATCTCTACAAAATGTAGGTAATACACCAATTCAAACCTTGACTTGACCGCCTAATAGTCCAGATCTTAATCCCATCGAAAATCTGTGGAATATATTAAAAAGAAAAATCGATTTTCGACGAATTACAGATACGATAGAACTACGTAAAGCTATAATGAAATGCTGGTGTGAAGCTGCTGCCAATGAGTGTAAATATCTTATTGAGGCCAATCCACTAAGAATTTCGGCTGTCATCGGAAATAAAAGTGGATTTACGAAATATTAATTACAGTGATCGGTTATTTTTTATCTAAATCAAAGCATGATTGGATAATTTTTCTTCTTTGGTGCTTAACTTTCAATCACAATTCTTCTGTTTATAAATTGATGTATAATGAATTTTCTTTACTGCACATTGTTGTTCATATAATACAAATGTATTATCGCTAATAATTGTACAGTCGTCCCCGCATAAACGAATATCGACGGTTCCAGAAAAAATATTCGATTAAGCGGGGTATTTGATTAAACGGGGAGGCATATAAATGTAATATTTAAGGTGCAATAAAATGACATAATTATTGAATATAGTGTATTTAGTTACCAGAGTAAGAAAATCGTTAAAAACTTTAAATAGAATAATACAAACTGAAACTGATATAAAAACAAAATGACATGTAAATACGCAATAGTTCAATGACAGTAAACACATGCATTTTGTTTACATTGCATTTAATGCAGATCATGTGAATTGAATCCAAATTTCGTTATTAAAATTTAATTTACGTAATTTATACAGGTTTAAAAAAATAGATGAAAACGGTTTATGTGAAATTTTAGAGTAAAAAATGGACGAGATTTTTTTCGAATACTATCATAATTACCATCTTGAACCTCTAAATGACAACACATTATTATTGAAGGGTTACTTCGAGGATTTGCTCGTTAATGCTAATGCTATAGAAAAATTTATAAAGATATCTCTTTTGCATTTCAATATTTTTAAATGAACTTTTTTGCAATGGATAGATGAGATCGATCTGTACAAAAGGCGTCGTCGTTTTTAACTTTTTCCATTTTTATCGCAGATATTTTTAATGAGGATGATTTCTGTTTCGGGACCGGTTTTGAAAATGAAAGTGTCTCCATTAAAAAAAATTGTAAAAAAATCGAAAAAGTGAAAAAAAAGTCTTTTGACAAACAAAAGTAAACAAAATACAAAATCGGTCGAAATTCCTGTCCAATTTATGCCACCATTTTTTTAATTAATTCGAAAAAATGAACAAGGAAGGGAACTCCCTTGACCAGTACTTATACACCTGCCAGGCGAGATCCATGCTGGGAGTTCTGGAAATTTGTTTTCTGTGTAACAACCGAAAATGACAAAAAGTGTGGAGGAAATTACAATTGAAACATGTTTTTCACGCCCATTTTTCAAATTTTCTCACTCATTTGTTATTCAATTAAGCGAGAACATTTCGTGAAAAGTATTCGGTTAAGCGGGGGAAAATAACATTAGCCCAATGGGAATAAATTCGGTTCCGGAGGATTTTATTCGAATAAGCGGGATATTCGATTATCCGTTACCCGATTAAGTGGGGAGGATTGTATCATTTTTATGCTATGAGAATAAATAATATTTTCTTACAAAAGATGGCAGTGTTGATGTAGTGATCGGAAACTTTATGCCAAGGGTTGTATACACATATATGTAGGCAGGGAGAAAGAAGAGAAAAATAAGTATTGATGTTTTTTTCTTAAAATGAAAATTGTTCATTGAAAAAACAAAACCCCATCCTCCTATATCGAGACTTTATATTTTCTGGTGTGCTGGTAAATATGAGTTTTTCCAGCATGCTGGTCTACCTTATTTCCGGCATACAGGCTAATGCAGAGGAATACGGTACTAGTCAAGCAGATGAGCCATCGATGAAAGAGCAAAATGCTTCGAAAATGGCCTGTGAGGTTGAACAAATTGTAAATTTGCAATAAACTAAATGGATGTGCCAATCCCAAAACTTTCTTCTATCTCATACATGCATTTTAATATTTTTAAAAAATAGTTACTCATTTTAATGTTTTAATAATTTTAATTCAATACCATACCAACTTTGATTTTCATCTTAAATTTCTGCTTCAGTCAAATAATCGGAATAAAAAAGGCTTCCGCCTCTGCACGAGCCGATGGACAATAGAATGATAGGGAGGTTTTTTTTTCAAATTCAGGGAGGACCTACTTACCTTACCAAAAAATAACCATATAAAGAAAAATTTAATTCTGTTCTATAACTAACTTTATACACTTTTAGGTGGTGCAATATTGAAAATGGCCTAAAATTCGCTATTGCAGCACCCCCTTCTGGCGAATTTTTTTCAAATTCAGGGAGGACCAACTAGCCAGTCATACACTTAGACAAATTTGGTTCAATTCAATGCATAACTTCATACACTTTTAGGTGGTGCAATATTGAAAATGGCACAAAAATCGCGATTGCAGTGCTCCCTTCTGGCAGATTTTTTTCAAATTCAGGGAGGACCAACTAGTCGTAATCATACACTTACACAAAAAATTTGGTTCAATTCTATGCATAACGTCATACACTTTTTGATGGTAGAATGGCAACATACGGACAGACAGACATTTTATAAAAACATGTTTTTTGGAATCTCTGACCCCTAAAACGTGTAAATCCGTTGAAAACTGGAAGTCAAAAAAAATTTTGATTACAATACTTTCTTCTATTGAAGATAGAAGAAAGTAATAAATAAAATAAAGATGTTACAGCTGCACAACAAGTGTACCATAATTTAAGCAAAAAAATAAGGAAAAGGAATAGATTAAAAAAAATGTGATGGGCCCTTTAAATACATACTTTTTCTCTTGAAAAATCGTAAAAGTGGTGTATTTTAAATTAAATATATAGAATCTGTCTTATAACAATATAGACTACTTTGGTATTAAAAAAAGAAAGAAAAAGACCCAGTTCTTTGGGAGTGGTTTGAGTCCCAGGATTTTAATTGTTTAAGTAGCATTACTGAAAATATATAAACAAAGCCCAAAAACTTTTCGAGCAGCTCTCAAACTTCTGAGCATAACTATTTTTAAAAATGTATTTATTTAAATACTATTATATAAATACTAATATATTTATGCTATACTATTTATATACTTATATATTTAAACACTAATATATTTATAAATGTATTTATTTTTAAAACACATTTTGTGTATTATTTCTTAAAAATTTAATTGCTAGCTTATATATAGTATGTGAAATATCATCTACCAGAGGCAGCTCATGACTGTATTTTTAAAATTTTACATGCATGTTTATAACTTTTACTTTTTACCATTATATTTTAATAGACATCTTTGCCTTCTTTAAATAAGAATTCTGAAATTAAATAAGGCAAAAACTTTTTTTCAAAAAATACTGGTAACAAAGAAGCATAAAAGTTGGACTCCGTATAAAGTCAGTCAAGAACCACACACAATCTTTATTGATATGAATTGCAAGTTTAATAAAAAATGAACAAAGTCAAAAAAGAATTTTTGAAGTTTATTTAAAAGCATACAAATACAAGCAATTATTCATTACAGTAATAATGACCTTTAATTAATTAATGGTTTACATGATTAAAAAAATACTGTAGATAACATAAAAATTTAATTTAGTTACCAGTAAAATGACACAACACACAAACTGTTTTTGCTTCCAATAAAATATAATTAAAAAGTATATGAAACCAAATGATAATATGAAAGCAGTTTGGTCTCATTATTTAAATTATAGAAAATTAAAAGCTATAGATAAATTTTCAATGCTCTATTTCATATATTTTTTAATAATTTGTGGTGTTACGCTAACTTTTTTTTAAATGCTCTTTTTATTGTTGCAGGCTATTTCTTGTTTAATTTTTTCTAACAATGAGAGAAATAAAATTTAGTTCCAATACAAAAATATAAAGTCTGGGTACCAAGTATTTTACAAAAGAAAAAAACCTTTTATAAAACATGTAGTATTAAAATACACTAATTGAACAAAATAAATAATTTTTCATAATGTCAAAAATTAAATTTTATAAATAAATAAATCACAAATTAAAAAAAAAAAAGTTTATAACAAAATAAATGCATAAAAAATAAATTAATAAGTGGTACTGTATAATTATAAAATTACATTAATAGAGAGCACAAATCAAATAGCTGCCAAATTGTGTTCTACCTTTTATATTTTACAGCTTTTGCAATCCTTTTTTACTCTAAAACAACAATAACAGTTAATAAATAAACCTCATAATGTGACTAATTTTTCAAGCATTGTATGACAATATACAAAGATAACTTCTTTTTCTTACGAACTTATATAGAACAAAAAATAAACCAATAATGTACTAAAGCCCATATAAGTGCTTAGAAAAAATAAGCTCTTTTCAGCTTCTTGTTGCATTTATGTGCTTAAAACAATTACTTAATTATAACCTTTTGGTGCATAGGTCCACTTAAAAATTTAGTTTTAAATGACTTTGGTACATGAAAATTAAACATTAAAATAAAAGATTAAAACCAGTTATACATATTCTCAGACTCAGATTAAAACTAACTTTCGTGATCACAGACTTAAAAATATAGAATTTCTCTCTGAAAAATCATATAATCCAAAACCTGATTTACAAGAACCAAACTCAATCCATGAATACTACTAATTGAATCAACATTCTAATTAGCATAAGATCAGATAGAATATTTCTATATCAAAATATATATCTGTCTATTAACAAAATTACATTTTATTCTAAAATTAATCAGATATTAACAAATTTCAATAGAGCAATGATTTTAAAACTGTTATGATAATAATAATGGCCATATATTTCTTTGTACTGGATTTTTTTACAAATGATTTGCAATAATAAATCAAATTTTTTTTTGTAAGTCAACACCAAAGAAATTTTTATTATGCAATGTATTTCTAATAATTGATATTAGGTTAAGAAAAACATAGTATTAAAAAAAATTTAAAAACCCGTGTTTTAAAATTACAAAACAGTATATTGTGCAATTTATTACAATAACAATCACTGTTTTCTGCAAAACATGAAACATGAACGATACATACTGCAATTTATTTCCATGTACTTAACAAGATGAGAGTGTTTTGCATTCTGATGTAAGACCCCCTCCCCCTTAGGCACTGGGTCCAACTATAAGCAGCCCAGATCAAAAGTCTTGTGATGAAGTTTTCAGTATTAAAATTTAGAACTATACTGTAAATCAGTCATTTCCATTCAAATTTTTAAAAGAAAGAATTATGTTGCTGCAAAAATATTTCACAAAATTCATCATATTATTTACAGCCGAGTCAAAATAAAATAGAAAAAATTGTAATCTCATAAAAATAATAATTTTAACAGTATAAGAGTTAATACCGTATTTTCGGGCGTATGAGCCGCGGCGCATACGAGTTTAAAAGTATAAAATATTGTAGGTGCGGCTCTTACGCCGGGGCGGCGGGTACGATGATTTTTTTTTTTTTTTTTTTTTTTTTTTTTTTTTTTTTTTGTCAAATGATTTTGACACTTTTTTTTCGTTTAATCAACAATTATATGCTCTCAAATTGGTATCAAAACATTTGAAAACGTCTCTCAACCGCAGGTGTCCGTGATGCGTTAGTTGTTTATTTTTAAACAATCAACATTATTCAAAAATAATGTTGGTCTCACCGGTTCTCATGTTAAAAATTATTATATTTTCCCCTCATCTATTAATGATTTTACCTGTAGGATATTGGAATGTACAGCTGTCACATTTTTTTCTTCTAATGATCCTCCTTCCAGTTAGAAAATAAAACTGCCCAAAGAGAGCTCAAATCCCGGTATAGAACTCTTTTGAAATAGACTTCCTATACATAGTAAAAACTTTAGAGAGCAAGATTTTTCTTTATTTTTTTCAATAACTCACTCTTTTTCTATCCGGCAAAAATAATCCAAACTTTGAAACCGGTCGAATCAGCAAGTTTTTTTTCCCCCAAATGAGTTAATTCAGGTGATAAACAACAAAAACGGGCCTGGCGAATAATAAAAAAATAATAAAAGGCCGACTTCCGTGATAAACATTTAAAAGAAGCCAATAGAATATAAACAATTTTCAATGCATATGACTTTGCAAGAATAAGTTTAAATGTGCTACACGAGTCGATGTTAACTTGGCAACTTTAAGGGCTATTTCACCCACGTGCAAACATCGGCTAACTAATGTTAATCTCAAAGAAAAAAAAAGTGTCATTCTCATTCCATTATTTTTAAATGATATTTTTTGCTTTGGATAACGGAAGTCAATCTCCACAAAGAGTCTTTACTTTTTCGATTTTGTTTACAGGTTTTT
The DNA here is from genome assembly GCA_964019185.1 of Maratus speculifer. Taxonomy (NCBI): domain Eukaryota; kingdom Metazoa; phylum Arthropoda; class Arachnida; order Araneae; family Salticidae; genus Maratus; species Maratus speculifer. The sequence goes on from OZ025289.1 coordinate 377,018,073, forward strand.
TTATTAGTATACTTTCACTTTCGAAACTGGTTCTAAAAGTCAAAGTATACCACTAAAAACATCTGTAAACGAAATCGAAAAGGTGTCTTCTTAGGGATCAACATCTCAGATATAAAATACAAAGAAATCATTTAAGCATATTGAAATGCAAACGCATTTGAAAAAAAAAAAAAAAAAAAAAAAAAAAAAATCCATAGGATTAACATTAGCGAGTAGATGTTTTTACTTGAGTGAAGCAGTCCGATCTATAGGGGGGGGGGGGGGATCAGCTCGGTCCGGCCCATATAAAATAATAATAATAATTAATAAATAAAAATAACAATCCGGCACCCGGAAAATTTAAAATATCCGCATCATCCAAGTGAATTTTTTCAATAGATTAATTTTTACTATGATATGGTTAAAAATTGTTTCGTACGAAAAGTTCTGAACAAAACTACTTATTTTATCCTTTTTTTTCCTTTTACTATGTTTATTTTTAAAGAAGTGCCTAATAAAAGCACTCAAGTAAGTATTTATAACTATAAAGCAAACGTGCAATTTTGTTATCTCTTGTTTCTGCTAATAAAAAAAAAAAGAGAGAGAGACACTGGTTATTTAAAGTCACCTTTTCTCCTCATCCTCTTCATGACTCAATGTGCGGACATGTTGCCCTTTGACCTTGATGCGTAAGTCGGCTAATATCGCATTGCTTCTGTTTTGTTTCTTTGAATACAGTAGAAAAAAAAAGAACGAAAATAGTTTTTTTTTTACGCTAAGTGGATTTGTGGATTTTTTTTTTTCTTTTCTTAATTTATATCTACATAATATAATCATCGAAATAACTTAAGATGAATATAAAGTCTAAATTTGAGCAAGAAATATTTAAACTTACAAAATTTTTGTAAATGAACAAGGATAGATGCGTATGTACCAAATAAAAAATAAACTAATCTACCACAAAAGGAATCATTAAATCAATTATCAATAGTTAAAATATTAAATAAAGATATGCAGGTATATATTTATATAAAGGAATTTGTAGTGCTGTAAGCTATTTAAGAATCGATTTTTTGCCGCAGGCATGATAAACAATTGTGGATTGTATTCGCTGTGGATAATGATTTGTAGTATTATACAATGGTTATATATATATTTATTAATCAATTGTGGTTTAACATGTGTAATTTAATTTTAGCATATGTGCTGTGTTTCAATGTAATTCGTATTTTATTATTTACTTCACCAATTTACTTGATCGTCATTTCTTTACACTGAGGAAAAAGTTGCTTTTTTTTTTGGGGGGGGGGGGCATGATATTGTTTTAAAATTATTTTTTAACAGATCTCGAAAATACGGTATCGCCGTGATCCCGCTGATTCTAAAATGTTGAGGTTCAACTGTATCATATTTTCGTTAAGAGGCTACTTCAGTCAAGCGACCCGCTCGTTAATGCTAATCCTATGGGAAACATTTATAAAGATATTTCGTTTGAATTTAAATATTTTTAAATGATTTTTGCATTGATTAACTCTGATAGATTTGTAGAAAGAACATTTTTCGCTTTTTGCTTACAGGTATTTTTCAATGAGGGCACTTTCATTTTGGGAGTCGGTTTCGAAAGTGAAAACAATCTTCAAAATCGAAAAAGTATAAAACGATCTGCATATAGATAGACTTGAACTATCCAATGCCCAAAAATCATTTAAAAATATTGAAATGCAAACACGATATCTTTATAAATTTCATCCATAGGATTAGCATTAAGGAGGTCTTTGTGTGTGACTGAAATAATATCTTAACTTAAAAAAAAAAAAAAAAAAAAAAAAAAAATCCTACACTAAAATTAATTTGAAAAAGTCTTTGATCGAAAATCTGACGGATTTTTGCTGGAAAGAACTAGAACTTTGTGGTGTTAATAGTGTTATTTATGACGGCCGATTATCTGCAGGAGGGATATAGGCCCTAGGATAAGTGCCCTCCGTGGGGGGTCTTTCTAAGGGAACCTAAACCGCATTTACACAAGGATGACCAAGATTCGAAGAAAAGTTTAGAACTTTGTGGAAAGAACTAGAAGTCTGTGGAAAGAGCACTTAGAATTGAACGCTACTAGGAAAAGATGCTAGGGAGGAAGCTAGCATCCTGCTGCGCTCCTCTCATTGGCGCAAGTAATTGCGCCTATTTCCGATTGGATTTTAATTGCGTACTACAAACACGTTTTTTTTTTCTTTTTAGCTGAGAATTATTTTACGGTACTGTTCTGCTCTTTTTGTCTGACGCTCTTATTTAAGCAATTTATTTTTTTTTTTTTTCAAGTGAAAATGGCTCCCAAAAAGTTAAAAAGTTACACCGCCGCTTTCAAGCTTGCTGTGGTTGATAAGGCAGAGCTAATAGGTAATCGTGCTACAGGACGAGAATATGGAGTTGATGAGCGTTGCGTAAGGAGATGGAGAGCTGAAAAATCTATTTTGAAAGAAATGCCAAAATCTAAGAGGGCACGAAGAAGTGGCGTTGTTGTTTGGCCAAATCTGGAGAGAAATTTAGCCAAGTGGGTAAAGGAGCAAAGGGAAAAAGGAATGCCCGTTTCAACTGTTCAGATACGGTTTCAAGCGAGGATTATGGCATCGAACATGGGATTTACAAATTTTAAAGGTAGTCCCAACTGGTGCTTTAGGTTCATGTCGAGAAATAATTTGTCTGTAAGAACCAGGACAACTGTGGGACAAGAACTGCCTGCAGATTGGGAAAAGACAAAAGCATCTTTTTTAAAGTATGTCGCTGAAAAAATCAAGGAAAACAACTTTTCAACAGCACAGATTATTAATATGGATGAAGTTCCATTAACTTTTGATTGCCCCCCCAGTAGAACTGTTAACACCATTGGGGAAAAAACAATCGGCATCGTAACAACTGGTAATGAGCGAACCTCATTTACCTGTGTTTTAGCTTGCGCTGCGAATGGAGACAAATTAAAACCACTAATTATTTTCAAGCGCAAAACTATGCCTAAGGCAAATTTTCCTTCCGACGTCGTAATACGGTGTAACGAAAAGGGATGGATGTCGGAGGAAATCATGTATGAGTGGCTGGCGGAAGTGTGGAGGAAAAGAAAAAATTCTTTTTTTCAGCCTAGTGGGCTTCTTATTATGGACTCAATGAGTGCCCACAAAGGTGATTCCGTAAAAACTGCTTTGAAAAAAGTCTCAGCCGAGCCAGCAATAATCCCTGGCGGATTAACTAAAGTTTTACAGCCTCTTGACTTGGCTGTGAATAAATCTTTCAAGTCCAAAGTAAGAAAACTGTGGGAAAAATGGATGATGGAAGGGCTACATTCATTTACAAATTCTGGAAAAATGCGCAAAGCCACTTACGAAGAAGTAGCGTCGTGGGTTTCATCGGCATGGAAAGACATTAGTGCTAAAACTATTATGTCGGGCTTCAAAGCAGCCAATATCATAGAAAATACAGTTAGTGATGATTCATCTGAATCTGATGATAGTGAAGATGAAAATTGTGACGTATTAACTGATAAACAATTTTTAGAACTATTTAATTCCGACAGTGAAAATTCCGATTTTGATGGATTTGAAGATTTTTAAACATGTTGATAAAATCTTGTATATATTTTTTTCTATATTTTCACTTCATTCCAATAATAATTTTTCATATTTTAAAGATATTTTGAAGTAGTGTTCTCTTATTATATGTAATCCAATATTTTTTTAGAAAATTTTATAAATATTACAAAAAATTGAAATCTTAATATTAAAATTACATACCTGCTATTTATAACGGATCAGTGATAGGAAACGTTATTAAATTGAAAAACAAATACATAATAATAATAAATCAACAGTCAAGGGAAAATGATTCTGCAATATTTACAGGTAAGATTATAATATTATAAATAAGTTTCTGATATTTATTATATTTTTCTCTGTTTGTTATTGATCCAGTGACAAAATGTTGCTTTTTTTGCAGTAATCTGAGGAGTTAACATAAACTAGTATGCATTTAAAAAATATTTTCTTATAGCAATACGCTTTATTACATCACATTTTTCAGTAATATTTTTACTACAGTTTTTAAGGCATTTGCATACATTAAATCTAAGTGTCTTTCGTCCAATGATTTTTTTCTTCAACAGCTTATTTTATTTATTTTATTTTTTTCGTCAGTGTCTCTATACGATATTTCTTTACATTTTAAATATATTTTTTAGGCACTTAAGTGAAAAAAAAATTTTTTTTTTTTAACTGTTCAAGTGAAAATATTTTATATACTGTAACAGTCTCTAAAATCTGGAAACCTCAAATACAGATAGCATAAATGATCATCAAATGTTTTATATTTATATAGTTCAGTTATCCTATCTTATCGACAGATGGCAGCACCAAAAATGTATTTAACTTTTTAGTATAATCTAGATTATATTCTGCATTTTGCCGACAGATGGCCGTACCAATCATTTCTTCTAATTCATTTCCAAGTTTATTTATCTTGATTAGTAAAATAAGAAAACAAAGAAATATCAACAGAAAAATTCATAAACAGTTTATATAAAATATTAGGCCTGGAACAAAGGAATTTTATTACAGAGATTGAGCTAATATCATTGTAATTGGGGAAAAAGTAATGACCAGTAGGCCTAAATTAAAGCAACTAAATACTAACATATAAATAAAATCGTAATCGTGAAAATGCTCTGTGTATATTTAATTTTAATAAGATTAAATGCTTGGCTTTGCTGTTAAATAACTTAATGTGCCATTTATGATTTTTTTTTATAAATATGTGATTTTTTTTCTTTTTTAATGATGATTTTCAATAATTTTTACTTACATTTTAAAGTTGTTTTTTGAAGATCACTAAAATTCGGAAATAACTAAAAGCCGCGTCTACGAACGATTTCGGAATTTAGAGATTTATACTGTATAAATATCAGCAGCTTGGGTGCGGCGCTTACGATGGTGCGGCGCTTACGTCGATGTACTTTTTTTTTTTAACAGATTGTCATTGGTGCGGCGCTTACGGTGGGTGCGGCGGGTATTCCCGAAAATACGGTAGTAGATCAATACCTTTAAATTATCATATTATTTGCAAGAGTTAAAATATAATGAGGAAAACCCAAATCTCATGAAAATAATAACAGTTTTGTTTTAGAAAACTTATAGCACAATATGGTGACTCTATTAAAAGTTTGTAGAAGAATCAATATGGCTTTCAGACCAAAAAGTTCAAAGAATTTTGGCCTAGAACATCACCAAGTGAAAATCAAAATTGCTACACTCTAATAAACAGAAAATAATGCCTTATGAAGATAATATCTTAAATATAAAATTAAAATAAAATTATAATATAAATACACATTACACTTAAGACAAAAACTGCATTCCATTTAAAAACAGTTTTTATGCAAATTATGAGCTACATAAAAAAATATATTGCTTTATTGCTTTTAATAAAATCATACATTCAAAGATGCTAATCTAATTAATATAGACACGCACACATGTATATATATACACACAATTTAAATAAGAACCATGATTTTAAATATTCTCATTTAGACTTTTCAGTACTTTTGTCAATAACATACGATGATCCGATTTTCTTAGTACAAAACGTACTTCACATGCAACAAATACTTATGATTACCAAGAATCTATAACTGTTAATATCTCTTCCTATTATGGCTGTATCAAACAGGAATCATTCACAAATTTCACTGACTACCACATTATGGTCAGCAAAATTCACATGAACTTGCTAGAAGAAAGCAATTTTTTTGTTTAGATATCTTTATCAATGTCAGGCTGAAAAAAATTGCTCAACCAACAAAAGAAATAAGAAAATAATCAAGGTAAGATATGCATACTTATTCATTAAATACACAGCAGATAGCCCTACAAACAGCTCACAGAACTTGTTCATTCAACTTTCAGACAAAGATGAAAAAAACATGTTTGGGGTTATATACTTAGTAGCAAAAAATTCTCAAAATGTTTGTGACAGATACTACAGGAACAAGAAAAAAAAATTGAAACATCAATTAATCAAACTTGCCTAGATGGGGACATTCTCCCCCAGAGCAATGAAATGTCCCCCCTGGAAAATTTGAAATTTTGCATTTTCAATGGTCAAAAAATACTATCCCCCCCACCCACTGGGAACTCTATACTGTCCTCCTCAGAGCCATTGAAGTCCCTCCTGGAGAGAAGTGTCTGAATTCAACACTGATTTTTATGCGTTTCATAAATTTTTATCAATAACAATCTTAAATTTTTGCATTAAGTAATAAAGAGCAAAACATAATATGAAGCAAAATAACAGTTGAATGAAAAAGAATTTGCAAAAGAGAAATGTAATGCCTGTCCCCCATCTCAAAATTTCTGCTACCAGGGTTATACAACATTATAAATTTTTCTGTAATTTTGGACCTCCCTCCTACCTTACCATACTATACATTCCTCTTATGAACCCTTTTCCCTCCTTAATGATATCATTATAAATGTCTAAACATTAATTTAATTTTTGAAATTTTTTTCATTTGTTTGCAGTGATATACAGATATGGTTATACATTTATTATTCACATATTTTATTGATTCAAAAGAAGAAAAGCAAATAAAATATCGCTGTTAAATATCAAATAATTTTGTATGAAATAAAATTTAAAAGAAAAAGTTATTATTACAAAGCATTTAATAATAGATTTTTGTTATGTAAATGCATACAATGATAAAATGTCTTCTTACAACTGCCCCCGCATGAAAGAGGGATTGGGAGGGCAGAACTTCTTATCAACAAAACAGGTGGACAATATTCTTTCATTTTTCTTACTGGTAAACAGAACTAGTATCATTTCACACACTATTTCAGAAATAGATTCTTGAACAGCAGATTATATATTCCTATACACATGACAAAAGAATAGTAATGCCAAACAAAGGAATATTCCACATTTTGGAATTAAATAATAAATTGCATTATCATTTAATAAATTTAATAATAATTTTATATTTTGGAACAATAGATAAACTATTTTGATCAAAAGAACAAGCAACAAATAAAAAGAGAAAATTTTGGTTAGATGAAAAATGATAACAATATCAAAAGAAAATTCCCCCTCCCTCTAGAAATAATTTATATTACTACCAAACACCCCCCCCCCCCTGCTAAAGGGATAATGTTATATATGCACAACACAATCTGTATAATATTTTTTACTGTTTATTTTTTTGGCATTCTAATATGGTCGTTATTCTGGATAACTATCAAAATAAAAAATATATGTTTGGTCACTCATGTTATTGAAAAAAATTACTTGGTGCTTGTAAATAATTAGAAAATATCAAAATAATTATAAATATAAAATAATTATTTTTAAAAAATAAGAAGAAAAAATAATTATGCTTAGTACTTGCTACCAAAATGGTAAAACAATAATGAATCATCATCACAAAGATAAAATCAAAGTTATGCTAAGCAAACATGTTGTCAGTTAACATTTTTTTGCTGAGAACGAATTTTTTCAATAAGCAGAAGATGGTACTTCTTCCACAGCCCTAAAGTTGATTTTCCAATATTAAAACAGCCAACCTTATAACGTCCAACCACTACTTTGTGTAACCTTGCTTCGATATCTACACAACCATGAAGCTTGGTTCTTGAAGCATCTAAATCATAAAAATGGACACAGAGTTCTGCATACCTTTCTAAATATGGAGCACCAAAACATATTGGAGGAGGATTATGAGCTGAAAGATAAAATAGTTATCATTATAGAAAAAAATAGACATGTCCATAAATTAGCAAGCATAATATAGAACAAGTTGGAAATCGCACGTGAAGCGTAGCAAATGAGGTGCGTTTGTACGATAACAAAGTTTTAAAAATATTCAGATCTTGCTGTTATTATAGTATACAGTACTTCAGATACAGTATAGTGACTGAAATCTTTGTGTTCCTGTAAATATACAAGAGGTAATTTTTATTACACCTCAGCAATGTATATCATATTCATAAAATGTGAAATAGTTTGATATAATTAAAACACACCCCAAAAAATATTTCCTCATATAGCATTATGTAATAGAATACTTTTATGTGGCCCTGTAAATTAATAACAAATATTCTTTGCACCACAGATTGTATAGAATGTATACTTTAGTACATATTTCACAGATGCATATCAATTTTATTATGTTTGAAGGAACGTAATACCATTAAAATGCATTTGAAACTTTTTTCTCTATTGACTGCAGTATAACGGAATACTTTTGATTGTCCTTGATCTATGCATTCGATTTTCATAAAATTTGAAATGATTCAACAAGATTATATAATAATTATATAGTGTTCACTCTAGAAATAAAAAGGGCATGGTGCTATTCACTACAAAAGGCACTACTGCAGCAGAAAAGGGCACTATTGGCAGAAAAAAATGTTATTGCCTTTAGAAGGGGGAAGAAAGAAAGCAATGAAACACATAATTTTTAAATATGATAAATCAAGTAACATTAATTTCGAATGATTTTATGATATAAAAATTAAAAATACAATTACATTAAAACATGATTCAATAGTTTTATGGTCTTTTCTTAAAGAAATGAAAAAATCTATCATTTTTGGGCACACAAATTTAGAAACACTACGGAATAAAAAAAAATATATATTTATTGAAAATCTCTGGGTAAAACCAGTGGTGCATTTTACTACTTTTAAAAAGGGCAGGGTGCATTTTGTTAATTTGAAAAAGAGCAGGGTGCTGCACCCTTCAAAAATGGCCTAGAATGAACACTAAATTATATATTTCAAATTTCAATCGATTAAAATGCATTTGAAATTTTTTTCTCCATTAACCGTAATGTAACAAAATACTTTTGATTGTCCCTGTAATTGATCTATGCATTCGATTTTCATAAAATTTTAAACGACTCAACCAAATTATGCAATAATTATATACTTTAAATTTCAAATGATTAAAATGCATTTGAAACTTTTTCCCTGTTGACGTAATGTAACAGAATATTTTTTATTGTCCCTGTAATTGATCTAAGTATCCGATTTTCATAAAACTTGAAATAACTCAACAAAATTATGTAATAAATATATATCTTAAATTTCAAATGATTCGGTTGGATAGTTTTTGAGTTGTTATATGTGGACAGATGGACAGACTGAATGATAACTATAGGTGCTACGCATTTACATAATTAAGAACGCACCTAAAAAAGAAATGTACATACAAATGCAAATTTGAGATTTATGAATATTAAGATTAGAATTAACTTCTTATCAGTATCTTTGTATTTTAAATATTTTTGGTACATCTGTTTTAGTGATAAGTTAATGAGACAGAGGTAGTAGCCTGAAAGATCACAAATATTACCTGTAATTTTAATAGTAGTTTCTAATAGTAAGTATTTTATATTAAAGCCAAAGGATATAGACAAGTGCAAAAACATTTTTATATAAAATATTTTAGTTATTACAACATGTGGTATACTTCTGACTGATGATTACAGATTCACATGTCACTTTTTTTTTTTTTTCCTCCAAATTTTCATAGTAATTTGATTTTTACACCACATTTTTATTTTAATTTATGATTTATTTACCGTATTTTCAGGTGTATAGTCCGCGGCTTATATAAGAAAAAACCTCCCAAAAAGCCGCTGCAGCTTATACACGGTGCGGGTTATACAAAGATTTTTTTTTTTTTAATTGGAAATCGTGATATTTTTTCTACAATTTTTAAACCTTAAAAATTTTGAAAAAAACATTGAAATTTGTACATTTTTTTCGCTATGCCTTGAAATTTAGAGAGTTCTCTCATGTTTGTAAAGGTTTTTTTTTTTACTGCTTAAATACAGTTATTTCTGGATTTGGAAGAACTATCGCCAAGTATTGCACTGATAGATGTATAATAGCCATTGTGTTTGTAGAGTACAAAATCCAAAATCTGGAACACTTCCAATGTCGACAATTCTGAATTTAAGATCATTTTTAGTTTATTTTTAAAAAAAATAATCTACCGACCCTGTTGCAAAGAACAAAAGAAAAGTGCATGATTTATATCATTTCGGAACGATTCAGAGCAGTCGTTCTTTTTCGAAACAATTCCGAGGAATCATTCCTTTACAGAGTCTTTTCATTTCGGAAGGAGTTCAAGGAATCAAACTTTTCCGGAGTCATTTCATTTCAGATAGAGTCCGAGGAATCGTTCCTTTTTGGAGTTGGTACCTTACCCTGTTGCAAAGAATAAAAAAGAGTGTGCGATTTATGTCATTTCGGAACGATTCAGAGCAGTCAGTCTTTTTCGAAACAATTTTGAGGAATCTTTCCTTTACAGAGTCATTTCATTTCGGAACGAGTTCTAGGAATCGAACTTTTCTGGAGTCGTTTCACTTCAGATAGAATCTGAGGAATCGTTCCTTTTCGGAGTTGATGCATTTCAGATCGATTCTGAGGATTCGATCCTTTTGGGAATTAATGACCTAAGATACGTATACATTTTATGTCCGAAATTTTGAATTTATCACCAATTTTTTTTTAATTTTTGGAATTTTTTTTTTAAAATATCATTTTTTTTTTTTTTTTTTTTTTTTTTTTTTTTAAATGCGCATAAACGTTGCATCGCTTGAAATTTTATCTTAAAGCATGTAAACGCCGCGGCGTTTCTTCCGAAAATTATGGTACTGATAATCTAAATCTTTTAGCCCAATTGCTGTAGATATTATGCATCACGAAAAAATTTGGTAAATTTGTGTTAAAAATTATGACTAATGGCTTCTAATTTTGAATGTTGGTCGAAACATACGTTTGTAAATGGTTCATAAATAGTCGTTCGCGGACTATACACCGATGCATCTCTGCCAGGGGCGCAGCTACGTTTTTTGGCGCCCGGGGCAGGATTAATTTTTGCGCCCCCCCTCCCCCCAAAAAGGTTATTATTATTATTATTATTATTATTATTATTACTGAAGAACAAGAAGGAGAAATAAAATAGTCTTTTTGACTTGAACTGGGAGGAAAATGCATCTTCAGTTTTTCTTGTTTTTAAGGATTTGGATAATTTTACTCAAACACACTAAACATAGCATAGAACCGGATTACTGAAGACTTCCAATTTTCATCAATATTGAATTTGAATGGGAATTTCAAAAACTAAGCGGTACGTTCACGGATATGTTTATGTTGTTTTAATCATGTGGGATGCAGAGCTTGATTAGGGTTGTGTGGGGCCCATGGTCCAGCACCTGTTTGAGGGCACCTTGCAGTTCCTTTACATTTTTGGGGGATACATTTTATGATTTTTGTAGAGGATAAGGAATGAATTATTATTAGATATTATGATACGATTTCAAAATTAATCAAAATATATTTTTGTTTTTGAGAAAAAAATGCGGAAAATACTATCTTAAGACTTAGTTTAACCCTTTCACCGTCCAAGGGTTTTCATATATTTTTATAAGAATGCTTACAAATTGCAAGATATTTATATTAATTAATCACAGTTTGATGCTATAATATCTTTAATATTACTTCTTTCTATGTATGATTCAAAATAACTTTCCGTTTAAAATATTTTTGTCTGCAGCTATTTAAACATGATTACTAGAAACGGAAAAAGCCGGGACAAACGGTTAAAGGGTTAAAAAATCATTTTACTAAATTTGAGCCCCCAGCAACAGTGAGTCCAAGGCCATGGCTTTATAGGCCTTTGCGGTAATCTGGCTCTATAATGGGAATAGTTGAAAAGAGAATAAATTTGCAAAAAAAAAAAAAGCATTTACTAAAGCTGCTAAGTTATGATATGTCTGATTATGGTAATAAAATCTGCAAAATCAAAAACTGCAGTCACCGTAGGATTTCAAATTGCTTTATGCATCCATTTTTAAAGATGGATGAGAAAACAATAAAAGGTTTTGAATTCTTATGGTAAATCAAGATATCCAACTAATTTGTTTGAGATCATAATAAACCCTGAACGTATTCTCAGTCGCATGACAATGATCAGATATCAATATAGAGAGAAATGCTATAGATAAAAATGATAAAAACTAAAATCCTTTTAAAATACAAAAATTTAAATTAAAATCCATAAAATATTTTTCTCAAAATCCATTTTACTCCTTGAATTTTGTTTTTCAGCATGACATTTATTATGTTCACCAGTAAAATCAGAGAGTAACTTAAGATGGATAATACTGACGTTTAGGCAATTCTTCTTTTGTTTGTGGCTAAATCTTTGTATGTTTCAGATTCTAGGAATTATGCAGATCTTGACCATATGTCAATCAAGAGCTAATTAACCAATTAATATAACCGTTTCTCGTAAATTGACATCTTCGCTCACTACTGAAAAATATTACAAGCCTTAACATATTTGCACGAACTTGAACGAAAAGGTTTAGATTTGGCAACCATGTAGGTCCCGAAATTGGTGTAAATAAGTCGTAAGACCTCTCATGGAATTCACCGAGATGATTATAAGATGCAATGACGAAAGAGTTCGGTCCAAAGAAGTTCCCGAGTCAAATTATTTTATCTCATTCTCTCAGTCATTCCCATAATTTACATAGATGTAGTTTTCTCTAATGCATATGCACTGAATTTAAATATATGTAAAATAAATTGAACTTTTAAAACGACGTAAACAGACTCTTTGTAGTGGTCGTACTAAGGAAGACTGAAAAGTCCTACTTCGTTTTTTTATGCCATTTAAATAGTAAAAATTTGGGGTAAAGTCGCTCACATTTCATTATTTTGTTTTCTCAATCACAATTTGACGGAAAAATGGAGTTTCCAATTAGGAAGAACCTTTTCTTGTTGTTCTTTTAGCTAAATACTTTTTGCATTGGTTTAAGGAAGCTTTCATTTTAAATATCTATATAGAATGCTAACAACAGCAAAAAACAGCGTGAAAACCAATCTATGTGTGTCCGTATGTATGATGGAGAGGACTAAAAATATCTACTACACAAACAACTCTGAAATTTTGGATGAGAGTAGTACAAGGCAAATCCTACCCTAATGCATGTGAGACTCAAATTTTCTATTTTCTTTTATTCTTTTTCTTATAGTCGAGAATGTAAACTAAAATTCATCAAAAATGTGATTTTTTCCCCGAAAAATTGCAAAAATTGTACACTTATATGAATTTGATTTCCCAGTCGAAAGAAATTAAAAATTTTCACTTATCAGCGAAAAAAGAAAAAAAAACTAATTAAGATTTCTTAAAATTTCAAAGCACATACATAAAAAAATTATATATATATTTTTAAATCGCTCGGTAATTTTTTTTCTTTTTAATTGACGGCGACAGTATTACAAGAGAGTGAGACCCCCATATGCAAAAGCTGCTACAGTCGACCATTTTTGTCTTCTGTTCGCACAAGTATTTTTCTAATATAAATATTGACGTTTATTGCTATTGTAAATGTTATTAAAGTGTGTGTAAGAATTTCTGTTTTGGGAAAGTAGTGCATATTAGAATTTTAAACAATAATCACCTGTGGCAGCCCTAAATACGAGAGAAATATACAGATACGAACATTCCATTAAAAACAGAACTACAAATATTTTTTTTCGGTCCACATACTCCACTAGTTTTCAAAAATTGATTGATCAAAGATTATATAATATGCAGACAATCGACTTAATTATTAAACGCTATCGAATGCTAAAATCATAATTTAAAAGTACTTTATCAATTTAATCGAAAATTACTAGTATTGTTCTGTGCACAGAATGAAGTGATAGGAGTTAAGAGACCGTCCACAACAGTTTCTCACCTTTATTTACATTTTAAAGTATGATGACTATTGAACTTTTAAGTCCCTTTTTTGTCGGATTCTACAAAATAGATTTTAATAGATATTGATTCTTTGTATTGTAATTAGCTTACAATTTTTGTGAAATTTTTAGCTCCCTCTTCATGTGAATATGACGTATTCTTATCTCGGATTCTATGGACCCAATTTCCATTGGGTTTTTCTCATTCAACTTCGTTTTTGATTGTCTTACAGGTTTTAGTACTATCATCCACCACCAGGGGCATTTTTATCTGAGATTTCATGGGACCTATTTCAAGGGAATTTTCTTTCTTTCGATTCATCTTACGATTATCACTAGATGTTTTGCACGTGCGCAGTACGCCTTCTACACAGTGGCATAAGCAGCGCACATCCATTCCGGAGATTCATTTTGACAGAAATAAATTTGAATGTATGTTTTTAATGGTAGTTCTTGGCTGCGTAGCACACCCGTACTATGCTGCCGAAGACACCGGAGACTCATCCCAGAGGTTAATTTTGAAACATTTATTTTTTAATTTAAATTTGAATAGAGGTTTTAATCATTCGCGGTTCCTTTGGAAAAATCGACGGACGGGTTAGCTAGCTACAAATGAAAAATGTTCTTGATACCAGAAATGTGATTTCAAGTCTCCAATCGGCTTTTTGATTTATTTACTTCAGGCTAGACAGTTAAAAGCTTCCATCAGCGATTAACAATTATGAATTTGTCATTCCTTCCACCTTCACCGAATTTCTTAAAAACATTCACACAACATAGGTCAACATTATTCATTTTCAAAATATGTGCAATAATTTCGGTTTAAAGCTCCTCTGAATTTGGCGCCCCTATTTAAACATTTTGCGTCTCAATTCAGAAACATAATTATCTTCGTTACCGATTGTCTTGAGCCATCCCTAGAAATATTTACATAAATTTTTCTTTTCTTCATCAATTGGATGTAACAAAATATTTTACTGAAAAATACATTGACACACATAAAAAAATTAAAAGTCAACAATTTTTGTTTATTGTTAAAATATGTAAGATAGTTTCGGTTTAAACCACCTCTCTCAATTTGGCGCCCCTTGGCCTCGGCACCCGGGGCGGGTGCCCCCCTTGCACCCCCGTAGCTACGCCACTGATCTCTGCAGGTTATACACAAACTTTTTTTACTGCACTGTTCGATTTAGTGGTGGGGGTTATACACAGGGTGGGGGTTATACACAGGGTGCGGGCTATACACCCGAAAATACAGTATATTTCAATTTTGTCTGGCATCACAAATCTTTTAAATATGTTTATGCTTTTTTATTATATTGTAATTTCATGGTAGGTTTTATTTAGTAAGATGTTTTCTAAAGAATTTTTTTTTTAAATTATAATAACTATAGAAAATGTCATTAGGATTAGATGTTATCTTTAAATTAAAGATTCGGTTAATTTTGTTTATGAACTTTATATTGGTATATAACTTTATATTTAAAACAGGTTTGTTATTTTCTGAGACTTCACAGAAATCAAAAACTAGAATACTTTTAGGATGCTTTTCACTAATTTCATACCTTTAAATCTGCAATTTTTAAGAAATTGATTTCAAAAGCATTTAATCTTATAAATAAATATCTACCATGTCAAATTTCAACTTTCTATATCTAATTATTGCCTAGAGATCATAATTTAGAATGTGTTTAGTATGCTTTCACAAATTTGTACCACTTTTAAAATTAATTTTTTTTTCTTCACCATCTTTAAAAAGGATTTAAATTGTACAAGGCAAAGCACATTTCAGACTGCCAATCCTTTCAGTATCAGCAAAGAGCAAAATATACAATTTGGAGTAATTGTTTCTCCATCAAACTCTAAGTGGTTGCAGCACCATTGTAAAATACATGTGTAGGAGCAGAGACTGTCATCATCGATTTGCAACCATTATTTTTGCGATTGCTTTTTTTATTTCCTGAGATTGAATAGAAATCATAATTCAGAAAACTTAATTCTTCTTCCCACCATTTAAATTTTGATTGACAATTATTGGAGACCATAATAAAACACAATAATACGATAAAACATAATAATATAATAAAATAGAGCCTATGCTGGAGAGCTTCCAACAACTTTCCATTATTATTTTTTAAATCAGTTTGGTACTTAGAATCACATAAATTGCGCACAGAATTGCATAGAAATCACAATTTAGAATTTTTTAAGAATTTTTCATTCATGCATTTTTATTGTTTTAAATTTTGAAATTTTTAGGAAATGTTCTCGGAGATATTTTATATCTATAAGTAACTATCATGACAAATTTTATTTTCTAGGCAATTCAAGTAATACAAAAATCACATTTAAAAAAAAATTTTTGCACCTGCTTCCCCCAGGGTTGCAAAAAAGCTGGCTAAAATTAAAAAAAGCTTTTATTGATTTTAGCCAGCTTTTTTTGGCCATAATTGGCTTTTATACAGTGAAGCCTTTTTACTATAAGCAACACATTTTTAAGGGTCTTTTAACTAATTTTAATGATGTTTAATTTACTTTGGGTTTAATAAATTTATTTATTAATATGAAAAATTGGGATTTTAATTACGATTCATTATGAGAAATTGGGTTATAGCCTAAATTTTCAATAATGAAGACCATTAATACTAGAATAACACACTGATGGAGTTGCTAATGGTTTATAGTCAGAATTGCATGTATGTCAGCTAAATTATAAAATGGCCATACCAAGTGCTTTTTCTGATTTACATTGACCTTTAATCCTACCTTTGTTTTTCCATTTTTACTGCTTTATAAAAGTAAAGGTTACTTAGTTACATGTTGTATTACTTAGCTAATTTTAAGAGTTATTAAAATGTCATGTTTTATTCACTATAAACATTTAAAATCATACATATAAAAAAACCATTTCTCACTATTGAAAATAGTATTTCGAATTATGCAGATTTCATAATATATTATATTTCACAATTTATTTCAGTATTCTCAATTAGCATATGCATGAATATATTCATTCATGCAAGTGGGCATATATGCACTTTTAAATAACAAAAAGTTATTCAAAATTTTAATTCAACAAATTTTATTAGAGCATTTTTTGTTGTTTAATTTTATGTAATTATGTATTAAACTTTCCTCAAATATTCAATCCTTCCTAATTTATCTTTCAACATTGTTCATTTTATTACTTAATCTTTACATATTGACCTTTAACAATGTTTCCATGAATGCTTTGATCTTTGATGTGTTTCATTTTGTTAGTGTTCATTCTAGGCCATTTTTGAAGGGTGCAGCACCCTGCCCTTTTTTAAAGTAGTAAAATGCACCTCTGATTTTACCCAGAGATTTTTGATAATATTTTTTTTATTTCGTAGTATTTCTAAATTTGTGTGCCCAAAAATGATAGAATTTTTTCATTTTTTTAAGAAAAAGAACATGAAACTATTCAATCATGTTTTAATTTAATTGTATTTCTAATTTTTATATCATAAAATCATTCAAAATTAATGTTACTTGATTTATCATATTTAAAAATTATGTATTTTGCTATTTTCTTTTTTCCCTTTCTAAAGGCAATTAACAATTTTTTTTCTTGAAAAAGTGCCCTTTTATGATGCAGTAGTGCCCTTTTTAGTGAATAGCACCATGCCCTTTTTATATCTATAGGGAACACTGATTTTGTCATAATTCCATTAAATATAATTCTTAAGTTTAAAACACATTTTTTGAGTATATTTTCTTTTTTCCAAGATTTATATTTTTCAGACATAATGCCTTCATAGTTGACTCCTAGCAGTTATAAAGACTTATTTATTTGAAAAATTAAATAGAAATTTATAACTTTTTTAGTAGTAAATTATTAAAAATGTATTAAAAATAAATCAATCTAAATTTAATATGTATTCAATACAAATTAACACTTTAAAAATAAAAGCCAGCTTTTTTTAAGTGGATAAAACCAAAAAAAGCCGGCCGGCTTTTTTTTGGCCCGGCTAAAAGCCGGCAACCCTGGTCCCCCCTCCCCCTTTTTGGGGTTGTGATACCAACATAAAATATAGTCTATCACCGTCATTTTTACATCATTATTTTTTTTTTATCAGTTCAGTAGTTCTAGAGGTTATCCCCTACAAATAAATAAACTTTACTTCTTTATAATACTAGTATTTACACATATATACATGATAGGATAAGACCTAAAAAAAGAAGAAAACGTTAAATTTGGAGTCAGAAATACTTTAAGAAATCTACAGGTTTTTTTTTTTTTTTTTTTTTTTTTTTTAATGCCAGTTTCTGGGATGCTGTAAGATCCAATATTGCAGAAATAACAGCATTAACAAGGGAAATAGGTATACAGGAAAGGTGTATACAGGAAAATACAATACTAAATCATCTTTATATACTGAACAGCATTAAAATAAAATACAGAGAGATGTGACTTTACCTAAGTGGTAGGGAAAAAATTGCAAATTTTTAAAAGATAAACAGTACGAATTGAATAATGAAATATGTATTACCTGATATTGTTTCATTGTATATGGTGAGATTGTCAATTGTAACTGTAAAAGATATTCCATAATCTTTGGCCAAATAGGTAATATTTACACAACCTATAAAATTGTATAGCATATTTTTATTAGTTCATAACTCAAAATTACTGATTTTATAAATTAGCATAAAAAACATTTAAATATATTATAGCAGTTGAAAATTTCCAAATGGGAGAAAAAAGCCCGGACCAGAATTCGACCCAGGGATGTATTGGCTGAAGTTGCAAATACTCCATTAACTGAGCTATCCCAGACAAATTTGGAGGACTAATTCAGCCAACTAACTCTTAATGATCAAAGCATCTGAACTGATATCTGAATCAGCTCAACAGAATAAAATGTAGATTGTTTTTTGGAACTACAGTAACTGTTTCAAAAGCTAGATCCATACAGCAAAAAAAAAAGTCATTATTTCTGATACTTAAATAGACCTCATCAATTTATGTTAAACAATAATCCGTATTTTTTAAAAAATTAGCCAGGTGCCAGTGTACATAATTAGTAGCCATAAATACACGTATATGGGTCATTCCAAAAATAAAGGTCCTTTTGAGAAATTTTTTTTCAAAAATTTTTTCATTTAAAATGAAATAAAAATATCATTGAGAGGGTTGTATACATATTCAAGAGTAGAAATTGAATATTAGCAGCACACTTTTTAAAAAATATTTATCACTACACTTAGAAACACAGACACATTGGCTGAAAAATGTCCCCTGTGTTACCATATTTTAAATAATCGTCTCATTTTTTCTTATTAAAATAGAGAATTCTTTTTCAGTATTAACACTTTGATATAAATGCTCTTATTCAGTGCCATATGGTTTTTTGTTTATGTATATGTTACAGGCCAAACCCGATTTTAGGCCAAACTAGATTGGCCTAGGCCAAACTAGTTTATCCTAACTCCCATCGGATAGACTAGTTTTTCCTAGGCCAAACCGGTCTATCCTAACGCCCATCGGATAAACTAGTTTTTCCTAGGCCAAACCGGTCTATCCTAACGCCCATCGGATAAACTAGTTTTTCCTAGGCCAAACTAGTTTGGCCTAACTCTTATAGGATAAACTAGTTTAGCCTGCTGTATATTGGTCTGAACTAGTTTCTCCTAGGCCGATCTAGTTTATCCTAGGCCAATTCAATTTGGCATGATTTTATTGAATTTAATGACCGCCACAGCGCCAACATTCTAGTTTGTCCTAGACTGATCTAGTTTATCCTAGGCCAATTTAGTTTTACGTGTTTTTTAGCTCACAGGCGTCACAGCCTGAGAAATAATGGGCTCGCAGGTTCTGTATGTATGAATGTACGTATGTATGTACGAATGTACGTACGTATGTACGTGCGTATGTACGTAATGCAATAACTCGTGATAGAAATATCCGATTTGCTTCAAATTTTGGATGCACGTTCATTGATATAATGTACTTTTCTGATTAATTTTGGGAATTCATTGGATAAGAATAAAGACGGGCGAACGGGAGGCTTGTTTCCCACCGTTAATTTAGAGAAATGGATTTTTGATTCAGAATTATCAGTTTTCATTTAAATTTTAGATATAGGATCATTCTGACAAGGCGCCTCTATTAGTTGTGGATGTTTACTGTTTAAGTGTAAAAAAGGGCAATGTAGGTTAACCCCCCCCCCCCCCCCAATAATTTAGATAAATGGTTTTTGACATAGAATTTACGGATTTGCTTCACATTTGTATATAGGTTCTTTCTGATATGGCGATTCCCTGAATAGTTTTGGGGGTTTAATGGTTAAGTATGAAGGGAAAAATGAACGATTACATCTCTTACATAGAAAAAATAGTTTATCCTATGGGCATTTAGATAAACAAGGTTGGTGTAGAAAAAACTAGTTTATCCAATTGGCATAAGGATATTTGGCCGAGGCTAATCTAATTTAGCTCGAAAACGGGTTTAACCAGTAAAAGACATATCTTTCACTAGAAAAAGTGTAAATGTGTGTCAAGAGTCATTGCTTATAACACCAATACAGAAATTTAACATGTTCATCTTACAAGGAAGGTCTCCATTAGGGACATACTCAGAATTTTTTGAAAAAAATACGAATTAAACTACTCATGTAGGTAATAAAGGATCAGTGAAAATTAGCGGCGGAATTACATTATTAGATATGTAAAAAAATAAAATAGTTTGGAATAATTGGCGTGAAAAGCTGAAAGAGACGCGGGATTTGGCG
This sequence comes from Maratus speculifer, assembly GCA_964019185.1. Lineage (NCBI taxonomy): Eukaryota > Metazoa > Arthropoda > Arachnida > Araneae > Salticidae > Maratus > Maratus speculifer. The sequence continues at coordinate 377,038,609 of OZ025289.1, forward strand.
AGCAGTGCATTTCCTCGCCAAAAGCAGACGATTTTAACGAATCTGAAAATTGATTTTAATTCACTTCACTGTTAAAAATCTGCAGCATTTACTGCAACGTCACTCCACTACTTTTATAGAATATCTCTCTTCTGACCAATGAGAATGCTCCATTAGCACGGTGAATTGAGCGTGTCATACACTGTTAAAAATCTGCTGCATTTTGTTGCAACGCACTCCACCGCTTGTATATAATATCTCTATTCCAACCAATGAGAAAGTTCCATTTCACGGCCAAGTAACCGTTTTCTACACAAGCAAGGGATTGCGCTGCAACAAAATGCAGCAGATTTTTGACAGTGTATTTTTCAATTTGGAACAATTTTAATCAATTTAAATTGTGTTTTATATGATAAAATATATTAATTTCATTTTGTTAAAAGTACATACAAACGTATATGATAAAATCACGCTTAAAGTAAAGTAAAAATACAAAACTAAAATTACTTAAACTAAACTTATTTAAATAAATTGAACATAGAAAGTTTTTTCGAAGCGTAAAAGCGTATTTTTCAAAATTTCGTTTTTTCGACAACCGGAGATAAATCGCCAAATAAACGAAATTTTTATTATTTTTTTACGGACGTTATAAGGAGGTTCCGCCGAAATTTTTTTTATGAACATATATAACTATATGAGAAGAACATTCTGTAATTTTTTCAGATTTTTCTGAGTATGCCCGTATGGAGACCTTCCTTGTTAGAGACATGATGCATTGGACATGGTGTTTGCCTTTTTTTTCTGCACACTCGTGCCGACTGAGATCTGACTTGCATTTATTATTATTATTATTATTATTATTATTATTGCATATTCGAGCCAGATTGAAGCTGAACATAATTTGGAATCGAACAGCGTTTTCCATTTTTGAGAAATTAATTACCTGTCGACATATAAGCTATTCTTGTCACGGCGTCAATTTTTTTTCGTTAAGTCATAACCGGAAATTCGATTCAAAACGTAGCTTTATTATTTTGTCAAAGAGACATCGCTTTTATGAAAAAATGGTTTACGTCATTCGATTACATATTATCTGAATCTGTTAACCTTATGCATTTCCGAAAAAGAAATAGTTCATAAATGTCTTAGGATGGAGCTCTTTAGGATTTTAGAAAAGCCTTAAGGAATGACAGAGAAATATATTCACAAATCTACTTTTTACTGAACGGATTCAAAAGTTATGATATTTATAACTCTCATATTTTTTCTTTTGTTCTAAACTACACTGATTATTTAATAAATCCGTATTTGAATATTGAAACTCTAAGAATCTAGATAATCATTAATAAATTGTGTATTTTCCATTCTGCGAACACATTATAATTTAAAAATACATTATAAAATTTATCCAAAAAGTATATAAGCAGTATTTTTTAAAGGAATCTTAATTGTATGTGAAGTAAAACCTGAACTCTTTTGCAGAAATTGAATAGGGCAAATCGAGCCGGACTGAGTCTTTTTTCGCTGATTTTTGTACACACAGAGCTCTGCCTGTACAAAAGTAAATAATATTAAAGTAAATAATAATAATTTGCTTGAATAAGCAAACACCATGTCCAACGCATCATGTCTCTAAGGTGAACATGTTAAATTTCTGTATTGGCGTTATAAGCAAAGACTCTTAACACACATTTATACTTTTTCTAGTGAAAGATATTTTTTTTTTCCTGGCCAAACCCGTTTTCGAGCTAAATTAGATTAGCCTCGGCCAAACTATTTTATCTTTATGCCAATGGATAAACTAGTTTTTTCTACAGCAAACTTGTTTGCCTAAATGCCCATAAGATGAACTAGTTTTTTCTATGTAAGAGGATAATCGTTCATTTTCCCTTCATACTTAACCATTAAACCCCCAAAACTATTCAGGGAATCGCCTTATCAAAAAGAACTTATATACAAATATAAAGCATATCCGTAAATTCTGCGCCAAAAATCATTTATCTAAATTATGGGGCGGGGGAACCTACATTGCCCTTTTTTTACACTTAAACATCCAGAACTAATCATGGAGGCGCCTTGTCAGAATGATCCTATGTCTAAAATTTTAAATGAAAACTGATAATTCTGCATGAAAAATCGATTTCTCTAAATTAACGGTGGGGAATTAGCCTCCCGTTAGCTCCTTCTTTATTCTTATCCAATGAATTCCCAAAATTAATCAGAAAAGTACCTTATATCAATGAACGTACAACCAAAATTTGAAGCAAATCGGATATTTCTATCACGAGTTATCGCGTTACATACATACACAAGCACATACGTACATACATTCGTACATACATACGTACATCCATACAAACAGAACCTGCGAGCCCATTATTTCTCAGGCTTTGATGTCTGCGAGCTAAAAACACGTAAAATTAAATTGGCCTAGGATAAACTAGATCAGCCTAGGACAAACTAGAATGTTGGCGCTGTGGCTGTCATTGAATTCAATAAAATCACGCCAAATTGAATTGGACTAGGATAAACTAGATCGGCCTAGGAGAAACTAGTTCAGACCAATTAACAGCAGGCTAAACTAGTTTATCCTATAAGAGTTAGGCCAAACTAGTTTGGCCTAGGAAAAACTAGTTTATCCGATGGGCGTTAGGATAGACCGGTTTGGCCTAGGAAAAACTAGTTTATCCGATGGGCGTTAGGATAGACCGGTTTGGCCTAGGAAAAACTAGTCTATCCGATGGGCGTTAGGATAAACTAGTTTGGCCTAAAATCGGGTTTGGCCTGTAACATATATATTTTTTCATGATATAGGCATATTATGTCCCCCGTGTTGCCCTTTTTTCATTCTCCCTGTATAAAACTTAACTTGGTAAAAATTACTCTAATATAGTAAAATTATAGTAAAACTTATTTATACATACAGTGTCTCACAAAAGTGATGGGATGTGCTTTATAAAAAGAAACTGCAATAAAATAAATAAACAAACATGTGCAAAAAATTTTTGGGTGTGTTTCATATTTAAAGTTAGTAACAATTATTACATAACATACATTTTGTCAAAATATTAAAATATTAATTTAGTAAAAATACAGTTGTTCAGAACAGAGCAAAAAATGGCTCACATAAGTGATGGGACACTTACTTTTCCATCAAATATTTATCCAAAAATTTTACTTTTTAAAAGGTTTTAATATTTTGTTGGATTTCCTTTTACTTTTAAAACATGATTTAATCTTTTTGGGATGGATTCGACTAATTTTTTTGTGATTTCTGGAGTGATTTTACCCCATTCTTCTTGAAGCACCGATTTTAGTTGTTGTTTTGAAGAAATGGTGTGTTTGCGAATTCTTGCCAAATATTCTCTATGGGATTTAAGTCTGGAGATTGTGGTGGTGTTTTTATTATTTCAGGACAGTTATATAGCAGCCAGAGTCTAACGTTCAGAGCAGTGTGCTTGGGGTCATTGTCCTGGTAGAATTTAAAATCGTTATGAAGGTTCAATTTTCGTGCTGAAGATTTCAAATTTTGCTTTAAAATATCAATATACTTGTACTGATCCATTATACTGTCAATAAAAACAAGATTACCAACTCCAGCGGACGACATACACCCCCATACCATAACTCCTCCTCCACCATGTTTTACTGTTGGTACCAAGTTCTGTTTGCGAAATTCTTCCCTGGGTTTTCTCCACACCAAGATTCTACCGTCAGAACCAAATATATTAAATTTACTCTCATCAGCAAACATAACTTTATTCCAGTAATCAGAATTCTTATTTATGTTGGATTTTGCGAAAGCTAGTCTGAGTTTTCTATTCTTTTCACTTACGAAGAATTTTTTCCTGGCTACTCTACCATGATATCCAGCAGATCGAATTACCCTTCTAATAGTCTCAGGATTAACAATTATACCATATAATGCTTGTAAACCAGCAGCAACTTTTGAAGCACTATTTCTTGGATTTTTTTTTTATATTTCAAACAATAATTCGCTTTATTCCATTGGATAGCTTTGATGGTCGGCCAGGTCTTCTTTTATCCTGAATCATATGATTCTTTTTATATCGTTTAATGATATTGAAAACTGTTGAACGACTCAAGTTAACTGTTTCAGCAGTTTTTCTAATAGATTTTCCACGTTCAAATGCAAATTAATAACTAATTTTCGAATTTCAGGTGAAGTTTCTTTTCGTTTAGCATTCATGGCTACACAGAGCTAAAAAACACAAAAATTCCAAAACAAACTGGAGAGAAATACTGCAGACGATTTGATAAATTATTGCCAATTGCTTTTAAGTAAAAATAAAACCCCCAAAAATTTTTTTATTGCTTATTTCAGACGATTTTTGTTGCATATATAATGGTGTCCCATCACTTACTTATGTGAGCTATTTTTTGCTCCGTTCTAAACATTTGTATTTTTATTAAATTAATATTTTAATATTTTGACAAAATGTATGTTATGTAATAATCTTTACTAAATTTAAGTATGAAACACACCCGCAAAAAAATGCATACATGTGTACATGTTTTTTTTTATTTATTTGATTAGTTTCCTTTTGTAAAGCACAAGTGTCCCATCACTTATGTGAGACACTGTATTAGCCAGTGCATATTATAAAACTGATTCATTAGAAAGTTTTTTCGCTTTTGTTCTGATAAAGGAAATGTCAGTAACATACGGGACAATAAAGTAACAAAGGGGACATCCTAATTGAACATAAAAAAAGTAACAATTTTAAAAGTATACTTATTGCATTAATTAAAAATGTATTTCTGATACAGACCAATAAATGCATTAAAAAAACAGGATATTCTGCTGCATTTCATTTCTAAACTTGGGTTTTTTGCATCTTAACAACATATCAACCAATATCATGGTAACACAGGAGACAAAATGAAATAAATTATCACCTATATCTATATATCTATTTTCATAGAAACAATGTAAAGTTAGATGGAATATTTTCTTTTAACTAAGACTTACAATTTAAATGCCAATAAACTAGAAAATTAATAATTAAAATAAATCAATAGTAACACAGGGGACACACAAAAAACACACCCACCTTCAAAAATCACCTTTACTTAGATAATATTCTTCAAAATTTAACAAATGAGGAAAATGACTACCTAGGATGAATGCTAACTCTAAAAGTACATGAATGACTGCTGTTAACAACATTTAGCTTGAAAAATTCTTATTTTAATAGGAAGAAAAAAGTGGCGATAACACAGGGGACAAAAATTAAGGGACACAGGAATTTTTCTTATAAAATGAAGAAAAATATTTACAAAAAATATTTAAAGTATATAGGGATAATATAAAGACTACAAAGACATAAAAAATATCCTGAAAGATAACTTAAACGATACATATAGTAAAAAAAAAAAAAAAAGGGTTTAAAAAGTAAAAATTGTTCTTGGGACATGGTTTTTTACAGGACACAATTATTATGAAAGTTATTTAAATAACAATAAATGGAATTTATCTCAAATTTAAAAATTGCATTAAAGAAAAATATCTTTAAAATATATTTTCCAATATTTAAATTTAATTTTGAAACAAAATTTTAGAAAATATAGGAATACAAAGTGTCGGGACACCGACACCAAAGGGTGCTTTATTTTTGGAATGACCCATATACATACATACCGGCAAGCCCTTAGCCAGGATTCCTTTTCCAGAGGGGCTCAATTTTGAATTTTTTTCTGATCTTACAAAAGTATTTTGTATAATTAACCATAAATAATTTTAAAATTATCAAAGCTTAACCTAAACTGCATTGATGTATAGAATACTTGAGGACATTGTCGAATATTGTCATTTCGTATTTAAATTTTTCAATTTCTGTTGTAATTTTTGACTTTCAAGAGATTTCCAATTTCAAAACCGGTTTGGAAACCGAATGAGTTTTTAGAAAAAAACTTTTGCAAAACTTAAAAAGCACAAACCAACAATGATTGAGATGAGCCTATCAGAAAAACGTTAAAAAATATTGAAATGCAGACAAATAATGTGAATTGACTTAAAACACCGGATTAATATTAGAATGTGAGAATCTGACATTACGATTATGAAGTCTTGAAATTATTGATCCATAAATGAAATTAACATTAATGAAATTAAGCATTTTTTTCCAAAGAAGAATTGATGACTATAGTCATATATAACCATAAAAATTATATTTGTATTTCATATTCTCTGATTATAATATTTATAAATGCAATAATCTTGGCGCAATAAATTTACTAGTGCAACAGAAACAATCATCGTAATTTCTTCTTAGTCATGATGCTGACTAATTTATCAAGATCTATTATCCTAATGAATTGAAATCATTACAAAGCAACTCAAGCTTCTCATTGACCATAACACTTCGAGGCAAAGATTTAATTATTTTCACTATCGAAAGAGATTATTTCAGCCCTGATTGTTGTTACTGGGCTTTGAACCAAGACTGTTAGCAAATGTTTAATATTATTGTAATATGTTACAGTACTAAAACTTTTATGACTTTTGTGTTAATATCAACATTAGCAATTCGTTTACTCGCTAATTCATATTGAGCTTTCACTTGCTAATTTGACACCTTATCCTAAAAATATTGTGACAGAGTCTCTAATTTGCTTGCTTTTTCCAGTGAAGCAAATTCTGGAACAAGTAATGGAAAATCTCTTACAATGTCTTCATTCGAAGTGAATCAATCCTTTAAATTTTGAATAAGACTTTCTAGACAGAGAATAAAGACAGTGATACTGTAATACTCTTTAGCGGATGTAATTTGATGGCTTAGATGCCTTATCTGTCTAAATGTTAGTCTTGGGGGGGTCTCTATTTCAATTTGAAAAATGTCTTCCCGAAGTTTTGATGCACAATAAAATGTCTCACAAAAGATTTCTATTGCATTTTTCTCTATTTTTATGTAAAACAATTAGGACATCTTTAGCAAGAGTTACAAACGATATCATGTACACCCGATTTTCTTGAAGAACTCTCTATGACTTTGTCTGACAGAAAACCTCCTCACAAACAGACAGGCTTGTGAAAAAATCATTCTTCTTCCTGACTGCCAAAAAAGCTCCAGTTGTTGATGAAATCTCCCATATGTTTTTCGAAATATTTTCTGAGCTAATACAAATGTACTTAAATAGCTTAACGAAAGTTAATATGCTTTCATAACTCTCGATGAATTTTGTGTCAAAGAGTGCGGAGAAGCAATTTTCTTTTGTTTTCTGAGGCACATGTTGCAATTGCTTCTGGAAGTGCTAAATTTGCCTTTAGGCGATTTTTAAAAACTTTTGTTAGTGCTTTAACAAATCCATGATACTTTTAGATGACGGGAATCAGCATGCTGTTGAACAAGACAAGAATTGGCTTTGCTGTTGGCTTTCACAGTGCATAGATCTAATTTTTGGATATTCTGAAGATTTCTAGAATTGACCCTTTTAACATGACCAGGCTTATTGGCTGCTTCATCATACGACGCATTTACACATGTCAAGGTTTAGTTCATCAACAATTTGTAATTTTACTTTTCTTGAATTTTTGGCAGAGAAGACATTTACTGGAATAAAAACTAAAAACGATTTCCGAATTATTGGGGTTTAGGAATTTTTTAATAGTCCATACATCTAACGCAAAGGGCAAGCAGTTTTACGCTTGATATGTTCATAGTTTCATCAGCAATGAAGCTAAAACAGATTGCGTTATTTATTTTGATAATTAGTACTTCGGTAACTGTGCCCGAGGATATTTGAATGATTTCATTCTAAATGTCTGGAATGAAGTAAATAGCATTTATACGGATACACAATTTCTTGTTTCAATTCATTCTCTCCAGGCATTGCTTAAAACTTAAAAGAGCTCTTAGCTAACAGTCTGTTTTATATCCATTTCTCTAACGTTAGATGACCGTCATCATGGTCACCTATAAGTGATGTATTTTGCTCTGCATAAAATAAGATTATTTCAAGTATTGGTCTGAGAGCTATCTTGATTTCTTCGTTTTCTGAAGCTTTTGAAAACCCAACAATGAAATAATAACTTTTTATATTCCTGAAGAAATTTCAAATTTGTTTTCTAAAATAACATACGGTTTATGAAAATTTAATTGCATATGCTTTAAAAAACACATTTAGCCTTTTTCCAGTGTCTGAAACAGGTAAAAACTAGTGTCCATGATTTTTTGTGATCTCTCTTTACCTATCCTTTCGTGAAAAAAACAAGGTTTACAATAAATGTGTTTTGGAAAATGAAGAAAACAAAATACTATTTCTAGATCTTTTATCCATTTCTCTTATTTTTCTTTCTTCCCTACGGTTATTGGAAAATTGTACGGCTTTTTGAAAAGTAAAGTGAAATCAAAAGTGTTTCTTTTCATGGCAACATCTAAATCATCACTAGTTACAAGCAATATATCAAATTGAATTGCTTGCCATACTGTAGGTTCATATCGAGTACATGATAAACCTTCATCAGAGTCAGATTGTTCGGAACGCTAACATCAAAACAATCCTCAATTTCAATTTCAAAACAAGACTTGCTACCAGAAAAATTGATATTATGGGAATGGTTTTACGTAAATCAATTCAAAATTTAATGCACCCATAATGCTGTTTTGTTATTTTGCAATAAAAATAAAAACGCGTCTGAAAAATAATGTTTGCCATTTCATATCATATTTTCCAATTACTTTAAAGATTCTATTACAATCATTAATTTTTGCTTCCATTTTATCTAGCCTGTAGACAAATACTATATTTTCTGTCATTTAATCCGCAGCTCAAAAAGTTTATTTTCGATCCAAAAATTGTATTTCACAAAATTCGCTTTTTACTTTCTTCTATCTTCAATAGAAGAAAGTATTGTAATCGAAATTTTTTCGACTTCCTGCTTTCGACGGATTTACACGTTTCAGGGGCAGAGATTCCAAAAAACACGTTTTTACAAAATGTCTGTCTGTATCTCTGTGTATGTGTGTGTCCGTATGTCATCATTCTACCATCAAAAAGTGTATGAAGTTATCCATAGAATTGAACCAAATTTTTCATGAATGTCTTTGGCTGTGGCAAACAGGTCTTCCGTCAGTTTTGGAATATTCCACCAGAAGGGGGCGCTGCAATCGCAATGTTTGTGCCATTTTCAATATTGTACTGACCAAAAGTATATGAAGTTATGCATTGAATTGAATCAATTTTTTTGTGTAAGTGTATGACTATGACTAGTTGGTTCTCCCTGAATTTGAAAAAAATCTGCTGGAAGGGGGCGCAGCAATCGCGATGTTTGTGCCATTTTCAATATTATACCAACCAAAGGTATATGAAGTTATGCATAGAATTGAACCAAATTTTTTTCGTAAGTGTATGGCTATAGGTAGTTGGTCCTCCCTGAATTAAAAAAAAATCCTATGGAAGGGGGCACTGCAATGGCGATTTTTGTGCCATTTTCAGTATTGTACTGACCAAAAGTACATGAAGTTATACATCTAATTGAACGAAATTTTTTGTGTAAGTGTTTGGCTATGGCTAGTTGGTCCTCTTTGAATTTGAAAAAAATCCGCCGGAAGTGGGCATTGCAATAGCAAATTTTAGGCCATTTTCAATATTGTACTATCTAAAAGTATATGAAGTTAGTTCTAGAACTGAACTAAATTTTTTGTATATGATTATTTTTTGGTAAGGCAAGTATGTCCTTCCTTAATTTGAAAAAAAAAAATCTGCCTATCATTCTATTGTCCATCGGCTCGTGCGGAGATGGAAATTCGTTTTTACTCCAATTAATTGACTAAAGCAGAAATTTAAGATGAAAATCAAAGTTAGCATAGTATTGAATTAAAATTATTAAAGCATTAAAAGTAAGTATGTAAGTATGAGATAGAAGAAAGTTTTGGGATTGGCACATCCAACTAGTTTGAACTCAGAATACATTGTATTTAAATATCTAAATTAAATTCCTGGCTGTGAACTGAGCCAGTGTTGTTGTTTAAGTTTTTACTTTGTCCCGACACAACTCAAAATGTCCCTATACTGACTATAAAAATAGCACTCCCTAGCTCATCAACACGCTCACCTACATTTGTAGATTGTTTACTCAATGTAATTGGGGTAATTTTTATCAAATTATGTGTGCTGACGGGCTAGAAAGCTTTCTCTGTTGTGCTATGAAAAACGCCAAAGACCCTCACATTGGGGGTATCCATCCCTAAAGTTGATAGCTCTACAAAATACAAGGAAAATTTCCCAGACAAACCAGCTACTTTATACACATTTTCTTTCTGTAAAAGATTCATATGCAAACATTCGCAGAAAAGTTGTTCAGTGAAAAGACTGGGGCATGCCACTGTGTCTTTAAAGGTTTCTCGACACCATATTGTTTTTCTTCGCATCATTACTTTTCAAAAATGCATTTTAATATTTTTTTAAAATAAAAAGCATTTTAGAGTTATAACATCATTATCAAAGATACTTTCTTTAAAATTATATTTTTTCACATGATTTTACATTATATAGACAGCTATTAAAGTTTTTGGCTCCTTTTTCTGCAAAACATTTTAACATTGACTGCTTTAAGTTTCCTTTATATGCAGGAAAATACAAAAAATTAAAGAAGATCATAACATTAGAAATTAATGTTTTACTAGCAGGGGTGACCGAGCTCAGCTCGGTCAAAATTAACTTTGTGTTCAACTAGATATAGTATTATTACTGTAAAACATGTTATTAATAATAGTATTATTTACAAAAACAATCAATAAGAAAACTATGTTTGTATGCACATGTTCATAAATTTTACTTTATTCAGGGATGGGAACTGCAAAAAAGCAAAAAGACTGAAAATACGCGTGAACAAAAAATTGCACCATATTGTATTCACACGCGCGAATGAAAAACTGCACCACATTTTGATCACACGCGCAGATGAAAAATTGCACCACAGGTAAGGGGTTACTTTTTGTTTAATGAATAGGTGTTATCAGAAGTTGCATTCACTTAGAAAGATTTGAAACAATCAAAAAAAGATTGTGAAGCAGGAAAATCTGTTTTTGGAGCAGCAAAAAGAATAATTTGTGAAACAGGAAAGTTAGTTTTTGGAACAGAAAAATTCTATTCACCAGGTATTAACTTTCTTTTCTTGCCCCTTTGACGAAAAATGCGTTTTAAAGCGATTTTTCAACAAAATTTGCCGTTTTTTCGCGATCTTTTGGCGAAATTTGCCGTTTTTTCGCGATCTTTTGACGAAATGTGTCGGTTTTTCGCGATCTTTTGACAAAATGTGCCCGTTTTTTGCGATATTTTGACGAAAGTTACCGTTTTATCACGATTTTTTGATGAAAATTGTAGTTTTTCGCGAATCTTTTGACAAAATTTGCCATTTTATCGCGATTTTTGGACGAAATTTGTCGTTTTTTCGCGATTTTTTGAGGAAATCTGCCTTTTTTCGGGATTTTGTAACAAAATTAGCCATTTTCTCGAGAATCTTTTGATGAAATTTGCAGGAAATTATTCGTTATTTCACTATTTTTTTTAGTGAAATTTCTTTTTTTTGCAATTCGTTGACGAAATGCACCGTTTTTTTGCGATCTTTTGACGAAATATTCTGTTTTTTTGCAATCTTTTAAAGAAAATTACCTTTTTTTTTTTTATAAAATTTACCGTTTTTCGCGAATGTTTCGACAAAATTTTCTGTTTTGTCACGATTTTTAGACAAAACTTGTCATTTTTTTCTGGGAAAATCGACTTTTTTTCGGGATTTTGTGACAAAATTAGCCATTTTTTCACGGATTTTTTGACAAAATTTGCCGGAAATTATTCGTTATTTTACGATTTTTTAACGAGATTTGCCTTTTTTGCGATTCTTTGACGAAAATTACGCATCCCGTGGGACGCGTAAGCCCCATTTTTTAGCGTCCCGTCGTCGATTTTTTGTGTATTTTATACGCTATAGTGCGTCCGCGGCATCCCTGTTACATATTTCTGAAATCCGCGGAGAAAGCGGAATTTTTGTGGTGAAAAATCTGAAACTTATCAAAATAACAAAGCGGAAATCCACGGAATTTCTTAAAATAACAAAAAAGCGGAAATCCGCCAAAAAGCGGAAAATTCCCATCCCTGAATTTATTTTAAAATTTACAACGAAAGGACATCAATCCAAATCACTTTTTTAGCTTGACTCTGATTAGTTTAACTATGCATCTCGAAGACTATTAAGAATGTATAAGAAATTTCTTCACATTCTGAAAGACAATATTTTTTGCCAAATATAACCAAATATGTGTTTTGTTTCGTAACCTTAATAGTCGATTTTTTGGCCAAATTTCGCCAGTATTTTGTCAAATATCGCCAACTTATTGGCTTTTGCCATAGTCTCGTGATCCTGATCCTTATTACCCAAATGATCCACTAATCACATGTGATCAAACATGTGACTTAGCTCAATGGTCTTCAGGTAATCAAAAACAGTAGAGTATAAAATGAATCAAAATCGTTTAAGCCATTTCTTAAGTAAAATTTTCTTGACAGCACTCAGCAATGAAGCGATATGACCCACTAATGTAATTTTGTTTAATATGCAACTCAACTCAATATTCTTCTCGTGACAAAAGACGTTCCGTTGCAAAATTTAGGTAAAATTGACTGAGTCGTTGTTACATATAATTAGAATGACCCGAACCCATTAAGACCTAAAACTACCCACTAATTGAATTGTTACGTGCATGTGTCCTATCTCAATGGTTTTCTTTTGCCCGAAAATGATATAATAGAAAATATACTCAAAATGGTGAGAACAATTTTCTAGATAAAATTAGCATGACCCACAAATGACCCTTATATCGAAATCTCTCGAAAATGTGACTTAGTTCATTAGTTTTTGCGTGCCGAAAAATGTTGAATACAAAATTTAGATAAAATCGATTGAGCCAATTTTTAGGTATAAATAGTTTGACCTTGACCCATTATGACCCAAAATGACTCATTAATCGAGTTTTCATTAATCTGACCTAACCCAATGATTTTCTTGTGTCTGAAAACGATAGAATATAAAATTTAGTCAAATTTGCGCGAGACATTGTCTAGATAAAATTAGAATAACCCAAAAGTGACCCACTGATCGAAATTTCTCGAACATGTGACATAGCCCAATGATTTTCTCGTGCCAAAAATATGCTGTATACAAAATTTCGTTAAACTCGATTCACCCGCTCTTTAGATATAGCTTTTCCAGACCCATCATGACCCACAAATGACCCTTATAATCAAAATCTCTCGAACATGTGACTTAGCCCATTAGTTTTCTCGTGTATAAATATTGTTACACTCAAAATTTCGTTAAACTCGATCCTGCCGTTCTTTAAATATAAATAACTTGACTCAGACCCTTTATGACCCAAAATGACCCATTAATCGAAATTTCTCGATCATGTGACCTAGCCCAATGATTTTCTCATGCCAAAAAATGTTGTATACAAAATTTCGTTAAAACTGATCCACATGTTCTTTAGATAAAGCTTGACATGACTCGTTATGATCCATCATGACCCATAAATGACTCTTATAATCGAAATCTCTCAAACATGTGAGATAGCCTATTAATTTTCTCGTGTCAAAAAACTTACATACAAAATTTCAATAAATTTGATACTGTCGTACTTTATATATAAATAGCTTGACCCAGACCTTTTATGACCCAAAATGACCCAGTAATCGAAATTTCTCGAACTGAGACCTAGCCCAATAGTTTTCTCGTGCCAAAAAAATGTTGTATACAAAATTTTGTTAAAATCGATCCACCTGTTCTTTAGCTATAGCTTGACTATGACCCATTATGACCCATCATGACCCACAAATGACTCTTATAATCGAAATCTCTCGATCGTGTGACTTAGCCCATTAGCTTTCTAGTGTCAAAAAACTATAACAGGCAAAATTTTGATGAAATTGATTCTGCAGTTCTTTAAATATAAATAGCTTAACCCAGACACTTAATGACCTAATATGACCCATTAAAATTTTTTTTCGAACATGTAACCTAGCCCAATGTTTTTCTCGTGCGCGAAAACCATATAATGCAATTTTTAGTCAAAATTGCGTGAGAAAATCTCTTGATAAAAATAGCATGACCCACATTGACCCCAAAAATGACCCATTAACCGAATTTTCTCGAACATGTTACCTAAACCAATGGTCTTCTTGTAATCCAAAACGATAAAATATAAAATTTGGTCGAAATCGTTTGAGCCGTTTTTTAAATAAAAATGGCTTGACCCATAATGACCCACTAATCGAAATTTTTCGAACAGCTGACCCAGCCCAATAGTTTTCTCGTGCCAAGAAACGATTGGATACAAAATTTCCTTAAAATCGATCCAGCCGTTCTCTAGATATAAATAGCTTGATCCTGACCCATTATGACCCAATAATCGAATTTTCTCGAACATGTGACGTAGCCCAATGGTCTTCTCGTGCCCGAAAATGGTAAAATGCAAATTTTTGCAAAAATCGTTAGAGCCGTTTTTGAGATAAAATTTACACACACACACACACACAATTTTTGCTCGCATTATAGTATAAGATATTTGTCTCCTAAAATTAATATGCCATATGTGCATTATACTTAATTTTTCTAAGTCAAATTAATGATACAAAATTACACTTAATCGAATTTTAATGTGCATAAAGATAGTTAAAATTGCGTTTTAGAACAAATTTATACTTTTAGTGGTAAATATCTATTAAAAAAAAAAATAATAATAACCAAATAATTGATATAATGAAGGATTACTGTAACTATAATTGAATATTTTTGCAGCTAAAAATGCAATTGATTTTTATATCATGGAAGTTAAAAACAAGCAAAATTAATTTTATTATCATTAAGATAATTTTGTTAAGACTTTCCAAAGTTTTGGGAAGGGCTTCAGCCCCCTTAACCCCCTCCTTGGCTACGTGCCTGCATATCGTGTGTCCCAAAAATGACTGATGGATTTTAAAATTCAATAACTTGCATCTTGCAAACAGTGACAGCTATTTAAAAAATTTTTGCAAGAGGGTTATGTATATTGTCAGGAGTTTTTTTACCGTATTTTTTTATTTTAGTTCAAATTTCAAACAGTAGGTGGCACTGACAGCGATTGAAGGCCAGGTGATCAATGCTGAGTGAATAGTCGACCTGGCCTTCAATCGCCGTCAGCGCCACCTATTGTTTGAAATTCGAACAAAAATAAAAATTACGGTAAAAAAACTCCTGACATTATACATAACCTTCATGCAAAAATTTTTTAAATAGCTGTCACCGTTTGCAAGTTATTGAATTTTAAAATCCATCAGTTATTTTTGGGATACCCGGTAAATATATATAACTATGTATGCATACATAAAAACAGTTGACATTAGTTATCACTTACTTTTAAGCAAAATTACCCCCCCCCCCCCAAAAAAAAAATAAATAAATAAATAAATAAATAAAATAAAATAAAAGTCTATTTGGTTTAAACCAGATTTTTATAAAAACATCTTTTCTTATTACATACACATGCATATTATTTATTGATATATATATAAAAAAAAATTGATGGATATATCAGAAGCATAACTTCATTTGAAAATATTTTAAATTAAATAATTACAGTCAATTTAAATAGAAATTTTTTTAAAAAAAAATCATATTTTAATTTAAATAATATTAACAGCAGTCTTATGTTCAAAGAATAAATGGTTCCACACAGTGAAACTTTTGCCACCCTGAAAATCTTTATAAACAATCTTTTGATTACTAATAATAAATATTTGATGTAGTTTTTAAAGATAATCTCTCCAATTAAGAAAATTTTCTTTTACAACTTGACCAAAACCTTAAAGATGATCATGTTACATTATCAATTAACTTAAATAATCTCTATATATTTTTTTGAATGAAAATATTTCATAGTATATATCTATCTTAGATGTATCTTGTCTTTGATAAGTTCACATGTTTTAAGCTTTATCCTCAGAGCAACATTTATGTTCAACACACAGTATTAATTTTAATCCTACTATACACGTGGCCTAGACTCAGTATATCTAATGCTTATTGCTGAAAGAAAGTGTTATAAGTAATAATTATTTAAATAAAATAATTTAAAACACTTAAATTATAAAGAAAAAGAGTAAATGCCATTAGATTTCTTTAAAACAAGTGGGTAAAATGTGATCACAGATCACACAGAGAGTTTTGTGTAATATTTCTTTCAAAACAATTTATCCTTAAACTAATAAATTCAAATTGTTAATTTATAATTACTAAATTGTTACATAGATGGTAGCACAAACAAATATAACTTTTAAATAATTAGAAAAGGGAGTTAATTATTTTAATCAAATTAAAAATGTTCAGATCAAGTTATTTAAATAAAAATTGAAACTCCAATTTTTTTGAAAATACGAAATGAAAAAAAATCAAGGGATATTTTTAATTTCTAAAAACAAAAAAAATTGTTTCAACAAAATTTAAAATGCTGAATCATTAATAAATCACAATAGTTTTTAAAACAGAAAGGAAATTTAATTCCAGAAAATATTATGAATGTCAGATGAATTAAACCCTAATAATATAAACCCATAAACTGGCAAAAAATATGAAAATTCTTTTAATTAAATTAATCTTAATATGAAAATTTCAACTTGTAGCACTAGAATCAAACTAACAATCACCTGTTTACTAGAGAGACATTTTATCACCAAGCTATGTGGTCTACATGCATGCCATTCTAATTAAGACTCTCTAGTAAAATGTAAACTTCAAAAATGGATCGATGACATTGATAAAATTAATTTAATTAAAACTTACTTTTTTCAAAATTTTATGAATTGTCCTGTAACACAAGGTATTCAGCTATAAGTACACAAAATTTGAAGTCTCTTATTTTATACATTTTTTGAATATGGACTCAATGACATATGAACAGACAAAGGACAGAGACGAACAGGATTTCATCAGATAAATAAAACTTTAATTTTTTTAGAAAAATGACCAGTTGGTTTAAATTATGTCAATCCTGCTTTCAGGAAATCAGAAAATATGATACATTATATAACCAAAGTATGTTGTAAGTAATAACCAATAAAATGCAATGCATGGCATGAAAGAAAAATGTGCACAATAAAAAAAGCAATAATAGAGATTTGAAATAGAAATTTTATGCATTTTTCAAATTAAAATTGAAAAAAAGGGAAAAAAAATATTACTCACATGTTTATGTAGAAAACTAATATGTTATTTTTTGTTGTTTTGTTTGATTAGAGGACACAGTAAAAATTACATTTTCAATATTTATAATGGAGCTTTGGAGAGTCTCTGAATAGTCAGTATGGAATTCAAAAAACAACGATAAAGTTTATTACAGCATTCAATGCTTCAGATACATTTACATAGAAATATCTCCCCTACTCATTGTTCTTCCCAATGACGGATCTAAGGAAGGCGATATGGGGCAATCCCCCCCCCCCCCTTTGAGCCCAATAAAGGGTCAAAAAACGATATTAGATGCCCGCACGGAAAAAGAATTGGACTTAAACTCGAGACTGACGCGGCCCGACCCAGGCCGCACCTTTTTAAAGTCACTGAACTGGGTCAGGTCTTTACACTTTCAGAACAGTTGCGGGTCGAGTCTTACTTTTTCCTGCAGAGCGGGATCGAGCCACAAGTTTTTTTTCAAGGGGGGCTGGCGTGGATTTTGTTCTTCCTTGAGGGAAAGGCTCAGTCTGGGATTGAATCAGACCATAAGGGGGGAGAAGCAATGGCGAATCTAGGGGGGGGGAGGGGGCGAAAGGGCAATCACCGCCCCCCTTGGGCTAATAAAAGTTTCCTAAAAAGACATGAATCCTTGCACAAAATGAATTGAAGACTAACTCGAGTCCAGCGCGGGCACCTTTTTAATTTCGCAAGGCTCGGGCTGGGTCAAGTCTTCTCGCTTTCAGAATCAGGCTGTATTGTGATCATTATTTTTCTGCAGATTTGGGTCGGGCCCAATAGTGGGTCTGAGGGGGCGATCGTCTTCACTTCTTGGGCTAATGAAAGTTTCCCAAAAATACATGCATCCTTGCAAGAAATGAGTTAGATCCTAACTAGAATCCAGCACCCCCTCTCCCCCCGGGTCATGCTTTTTTAAGTTTGCGAGGCTCGGGCTGTATCTGGTCTTACCGCATTCAGAACTCGGCCTTCATTTATTTGATACAATCATGATCATTTTTTTCTGTAGATTTGGGTTGGGCCTGACTTATTTTTGTCCAGATCGAGTCTGGCCTGGAGTCATTCTTCTTAGATGTCTGCATTAGAGATGAGACAAGTTCAGACTTAGCCCGTGTCCGATACGAGATCGTGCTCCGTTTTTATGCTGGTCTACTGATTAGGACTCATTTTTTCTGAAATCTGAAAATTTTATTTATTGTGGAATAGAAAAATGTAAAAAACTTTTTTTCCCTTTAAAAACTAGTACTTATTCTTTTTAAAATCAATGTTTTGTTATTTTGATAAATATGAAAGTAAAGCACAATTTTTTTTCTATTTTAGTATTTGAATGCTATTAAAAAAAAAAAAAAAAAAAAAAAAAAAACAATTAGTCATATTTACACCTTTAGATTTATGTTCAAGCATTGACGACACCAACGCGACGATTAGGTGCCTACGATAAAAGGTGGGAATAATGAATTTGTCTTTAGTTCGATTTTTGTAAGAGACAGAGATTATTTTGCAATTGAATCATTTATTATTATTATTATTTATTTAGACATTTAAAATGAAAAGAATATTTTCTTTTGATTTGATTTTGCAGTTACCGAATAATTTAAATTTCTAGTGTATGCAACGTATACAAGTTGTAATCGCTTTTCATATGGAAATGACTGTAGTAATTATCATTTCTTTTGGGATCTCTGCTAATGCCGTAGTGGTAAGTAAATGTATTTACCATATTCTTGCGATCGAGTAGTGTTTCCTCTGCTCCTAAAAAAATATTGAACTTAAAAAATTTTAACTTGAGGTTATTTTCTGGGTCATGCCTATAACGAAGGCTTGTTAAGAAGAATAAAATGGCTATAGTTAAAAATGTGCATTTTTTACTGAAAATTTAAAAATGTTCGATTTGACAGATAATAGACAGTATTTTCTACAGGTTCCATGCATTTATTCATGAAACACACTTCATTAACATTTCCATTGTCCATAATATTTTCTTACGGAAACAGAGACAAAATATGAGAATCCTTTTATGCGTAAAGTATATTTTTATTTTAAAATTTTATTTTTCGTTTTATAGCCTTTTTTTTACATAAAAAATAGCTTTAAAATTATAATTAGTTTTGGAACATTTTTTATAAGCATTATGCAATTTTTTCTACTGTATAATTTCATTATCGGGCTTTTGCTCTTGATGCCGCAGAATGTTTCTGGCTCAGGTTGGGAATGGGCTGTGGAATAAGAGCCCGAATTTATCTCTAGTCCGCACTGACCAAAATTTCCCTGTTCGGTGTTCGGCTCGGAATGAAAGTTAAATTTCGGTCCATGTCAGACCCAGCCTAGACGTATGCACGTGCCCGGGCCTGGCCAAGTCGGCGAAATGGTTCCGAATTTTCTAACGGGCCAGCAAAATTAGAATAATTTTTCAAACAGGCCGGGCCAATAAACAAAATAAACGGGCCGAGCTGGCAAAAAAATTGAAGGGCCATATGGCCGAGCCCATAAAAAAATTTAGTGGGCCCACTGGCCCCTTATAAGGATTTAAGCAAGAACGTTAAAATATGAGCTATTTTCAATTATATGGGTTTAATGAGAATAAATATAAATGTGTGTCACCAGCCGATACTAGTTTGGCAACATTAATCCAGAAATGTAACTTTTACAGTGTAGAGATCAGCATCGGAGAATTATATTGTGTGTAACCCGCATTTAATATTTTTTTAGAAGGCTCATACCGGCCCGAGATCAGGCTTGCATTGTTTTTCTACATATAGAGGAGCCGGGCTTTAACTAGACTTAATTGTTCTCAAGATGTGTAGGGCAGACAATATGCAGCGCCGTGTGAAAAAGGGGTGGGGGCGGAGGATGCGGTCGACCCGGGCGCTGAAATTTAGAGGGCACCAAATTTATGCTACCAATGTAATTTTTGCCCTGTTACAAGAAAAAGTTGGGTCGGGGGGGGGGGGGGGGGGGGGGGGGGGGGGGGCACATTTTGTTTTGCCCCAAGCGCAATTTTCTCTTTGCATGCCAAATGATTGCACATTTTTCTATCTTCTCATGCTGTTGCTTCTAGAAATTCTATTCAAAATGATAATTTTCACAGTAAGTCTTAAACTGCTTATCAAAAAATGGATAACGCCATTGTTTCTGAATAAAAACACCTGCTAATCCTGCTAATGCGATCCACAACATAAACATTAGTTAACCCGACCAGCAGCAAAAAAAGGAAGTCAACTGGACCCAAACCCGACCCACAGCAAAAACTGGAAGTCAACCGGACCCAGACCCGACCTGCAGCAAAAAATAAAAGCAACATGACACACAGTGAAAAAATTAGCCCCGATCCACGCATTAAAGTTGAATCTTCAAATTTCTAAAATCCCCCCCCCCCCTTTGAGGACTCTCTAGATCCTCCCTTGGTTCTTCCTAGCTATTGGAAATATCGAACAATAATCGATGACATTCACTACTTAAAGGTCAAGTTAGTAAATGTATCTGTTACATGAAAAGAGATTTAGAACATACTGGATAAATGTTCAAGAAAGTTTAAAAATTTCTAAATGGAAATATAATGTTGACATACAAATTTATCTTCCCATTCGAATCTAAAAAGTATGTTATAATCAGATTAAGGCTTTTGCATAGTCTGTTAAAGAAAAGTTGTAATCATTATATCATAATATAGATTTCAGTCAGGACCAAGCATCTGAATCGATTATAAACGAAATATTTATAGCACCAAAGTATGTCATACATTTATAAAACCGGTGTCTATTGTATACATATATATGTGTGTATATAACAATGGTGCCCAACTAACCAAAAAATACCCAATAATTATAGGTGTAAATTAACGGTCGCCACTCGCCACGTGGCGATTAAAGTTGTAAAAGTGGCGATTAAAAATCGGCCATCAATCGCCACCCTAGTCGCCACTCGGCGATTAAAAAATCTTATTAATTTGCTTTGTGAAACACAACTTTTTTTCATGGATATATGCATGTCTACTTTGTTTGCATCAAATTAGAGAATTGGTTAATTCTGTAAATTAAAAATCGGCCATCGATCCCCACCATAGTCGCCACTCGGCGATTGAAATATCTTATTAATTTGCTTTATGAAATGCAAATTTTTTCATGGATATATTCATCTCTACTTTGTTTGCATCTAAGTGGTGAATTGGTTAATTCTTTAAATTAAAAATCAACCATCGATCGCCACCCTAGTCGCCACTCGGCGATTAAAAAATCTTATTAATTTGCTTTGTGAAATACAACCTTTTTCATGGATATATGCATTAGGGTGGGCCGAAAAAAACTTTTTTTCGATTTTCGATAATGGCGGGTGCGGAAAAGTGGCCATTGGTGGCACTCAGTTCACACGAAAAATTTGAGATTTTTTGGACAATTCCTTACCCTGCCGCAAATGGCTTGAAGTTTTGCCAAAATGCTGATTTTTGAACTTTTTTAGTAAAAACTTTTAAAATATTAAATTAAGTTTATTTAAGTTATATTAAGTTAAGTTTATTGGCAGTATTTACTTGGAAAGGCATATTTAACGTATCTAATGTTTAAATAAGTTATGATAATGCATTATATAATTGCTATATGTATTTTAAATTAGCCGATTTCTACAGGCGAGTAAAACTCTGCGCGCAGCTACATTCACGCGAGGAGTTCTTGGTTGCTTCGCGTTGGTACGGAACGCAAAACAAGTTAAAATCAAGTACATTTTTAAAGAACATAGCACTAAACTAATGCATAATTAGAGGTTATTTAAACATTTGGCACATTAAATACATCTTTTCAACTAAATACAACCAAAAAAAACTTAATTTAATATTAAAATTTTTTTTGCTAAAAAAATTTTAAAATCAGCATTTTGGCAAAACTTTAAGCCATTTGCGGCAGGGTAAGGAATTGTCCAAAAAATCTCAAATTTTTTGTGTGATTTAAGTGCTACCCGTGGCCACTTTTCCGCACCCGCCATTATCAAAAATCGAAAAAAAGTTTTTTCGGCCCACCCTAATATGCATGTCTACTTTGTTTGCATCTAATTAGAGAATTGGTTCTGTAAATTAAAAATCGGCCGTCGATCGCCACCGTAGTCGCCATTCGGCGATTGAAAAATCTTATTAATTTGCTTTATGAAATACAATTTTTTTCATGGATATATTCATCTTTACTTTGTTTGCATCTAAGTAGTGAATTGGTTAATTCTTTAAATTAAAAATCGGCCATCGATCGCCACCCTAGTCGTCACTCGGCGATTAAAAAATCTTATTAATTTACTTTGTGAAATACAGCTTTTTTCATGAATATATGCATCTCTTCTTTGTTTGCATCTAATTGGTTAATTTTTTCTTTCTATCGGATGCAAGCATATTTAGCAACTTTGTTGTGTTTTCTATATTTTGGCTTTTTACCATGAACTCTTTATTTGGATTATGTTTTCAAGAAATAGTTTTTTTTCTACAAAATATAGTCATCAGTTTTAATTCCACATGCATTTTAAATAAAATTTACCATTTTTACCTCTGGATGCAAGGAGATTTTAAGGACATTGCTGTATCTTAAATCTTTCACTTTTGCCATATGCTCACTAATTGTACCATTAATAGTTGGCTGGTACAATTTTTTTTTTTTTTTAAATTATGATTAAAGTTTATGTAGGTGTCAAGAAAGATTGAAACATTATAGCCAATTACTTTAAAAATATCATACAAAATTAGCACTTGCCACTTAGGCGAGTAATACTGCTAATTTAGCATCTGACTTTACTGCTACCAAGCAGACTTCCTCCTCCTCACCGACACATTGGCACTCTCTGATTTTGCTTTAATAAGACATCCGGAGTTTTGAAATCTCAGCCAAAGCAAAGAATATTTATATTTATCTGTACACTCGCCAAACTTAATAATTACCACCAATTTTAAGTAAGAATAAAATATCTAAGAAAGATGTGAAATTATTTTTAAATTTAAAATTTAAAAATACAATTTCCTTGTTTGTTTTATACAATGCATTAATATATATTTAAATATAGTTTATCACTTATAATTTTATCTGCAGTATTAATCACCAATTCATATTTTTCCATTCAGTGGAATGACAGTTTTATTTTTAACCAAATATGCATAACTTTGTAACTCACTAGCCACTAAATAAATAAAAAAAAGCCATTTTGACCTATTTTTAAAAAGTGGCCACTAAAGAAACTAGGTCTACCGGCCACTGGCTACTAATAAAATTTCCCAGTTTTCACCTATACCAATAATCTGTATAGCAATTTCAAGTTCAAAACATATATAAATGTAAAAGCAGAAATAAAACAAACCTGTATCATTTAAGTGAATTTTGGGAAATTCCCAATGAGCACAACATCCACAGCTGTAATCTGCACATTGACATCCATAACTTTTTGCTTGCATTTGCTGAAGTTCATACACCACAGCATCTGCAACTTGTCTAAAAGTGTTTGCGGCCTTTTTTTCAATCAGCTGAAATTCATCTACAACAGCATTTGATGCATCTGAAGTCTTTTTTTCAATTAGTTTGAAATCATCTACCACAGTATTTGAAGCATACTTCATAGCATCAGATACCTCTCCTTCAATTAGTTTGAATTCATCTACTACTGCGTTTGAGGCATCATATAAACCAGCAGCTATATCTATCAAAAATAAAAATGTATTAGAACAAAAATATTTAACATTTAATTACTTTTTTCAAGTATATGTATAAAAAAATAATATCATACTATTAGTAACAGCGTTAGAATTCCTAAAAAAAAGTCACTGGTCCCAAGGACCAGTAAGCATGAGAATTTACTGGTCCGCAGACATCAGCACTGGTCCGTTACATAAAACTCTATTAAATAATTTTAACACTTAGAATGGTCTCTCCCCCCCCCCCCCCCCACACACACACACACTCTCTGGAAAATAAATCAATCTTACTTTGCATTTATCCAAAATTTTCAGCATAATAAAATGTAAAATATAATTTGCTAAAAAATAAATAAACAGTACGTAAAGAAAAACTATCAAATTATTTATTAGATATTTTATTTGCCATTACTTATTTCAACTGACTGTAGGGTTTAATGTAATTTTTTTTTTTTTTTTTCAATTTTTCTCCAGATTCTAGCCAGAGTGGTGGAATTGTAGCCAGTGTCATTGATGCAGTTGGACTTGAAAAATCCTGGGTCCCCGGGACCCAGGACTTCTAAAATACTGGGCCCCTTTCCTACAAATGCGCGTCCCCACTAATAATAAGTCATATTTTTCGATGCAAAAATTGAACTTGTTCATTTGCACAAGAAAAAGAAAATGCAATAATTGTTTTAATAATAATAAATAATTAAAACCAATATTAATTTAAGAGAAATTTTCTATACTTTTTAAAGAATAAATGTGCAAGATACAAATTTAATTATAAAATAATGCTTATTTAAGTGTTGAAGATAACAAGTATCACTATTGTTTGCATTTCTTTTAAAATGGGGCACAACAGGTTTATTGAAAAAGACTTTTTTGCTGAAAAAAGGGATATTTTTGTTGAGTAAATGGGTACTTTGCTTAATGAAATGGTGCTTTCAGGAGTCACATTCACTTAGAAAGATTTGGAGCAATAAAAAACCGATTGGGAAGCAGAAAAATCAGTTTTTGGAGCAGCAACAACAATTTTGAAGTTGGAAAATTAGGTTTTAAAACAGAAAAATTCTCTCCCGGCATTCATATATATTTTTTGTGCTTTTTTTTTTGGTCGAAATATCCGTTTTTTCGCATTATTTTGACGAAATCTTTTGTTTTTTCGGGATTTATTGACGAAATATACCGTTTTTTGCGATCTTTCAAAGAAATCTGCCGTTTTTTCGGGTTTTAGGATGAAATTAGCCATTTTTTCGCGAATTTTTTGACAATATTTACCGGAAATTAGTCATTATTTAGCACTTTTTAAACAAAATTTGTCTGTTTTCGCAATCTTTTGAAGAATTTTTTCGTTTTTCACGATTTTTTTTGACAAATTTTGCCTTTTTTTGCGATTTTCAGACAAAATTTGTCTTTTTTTGCACTTTTTTGAAGAGATCTGCCATTGTTTTGCAATATTTTTCAAAAATCTGCCTTTTTTTCGTAATTTTTTGAAGAAATCTGCCATTTTTCTGCAATTTTTTGAAAAAATCTGCCGTTTTTAGCGATTTTTTGGGCGAAATTTGCCGTTTTTTATCTTTAGAAGAAATTTGCCTTCTGTTTCGAGTTTTGGAATGAAATTAGCCATTTTTTCGAGAACTGTTTGACAAAATTTGCCGAAAATTAGTCGTTATTTCATGATTTTTTAACGAAATTTGCCGTTTTTACGCGATCTTTTAACAGAATTACGCGGCCCGTGGGACGCGTAAGAGCGATTTTTTTGCGTCCCATGGCCGATTTTTTTGCGTAATTTATACGCTATGGTGCGTTTGCGGCATCGCTGATAATAAAAAAATCATGTGCGATCGGTTTTGGTTTTCTAAGGGCCTGAAAAAAGGCACTGGTCCTGCAGACCACTAAGTTTTTCAAATTAGTGGTCCGATTGAATTATCGGTGGTCTCGGACCAGCGGACCACCAAGGATTTCGAACGCTGAGTAATATGCTTTATTTCTTAGGAACACTAATTGCTCTTAACAAATTGATTTTAATTTTAATGTAACACCTTTAATTAAAGGAAAGGGGATTAACTATTGACGCATGCAGAAATACAGAGTACTTCTACATGCTTCCATTTGTTTGAATGAAACATTTTACATTTGTAGCCAACAAATTAAACTGAAAAATCATAAGCCAAATATTAGCAGAAACTACTATTACTATATAGTAGTGCTGTAAAAGTAGCAACGAAATGAATACCCATATAATATCGTTACTTTCAAACTAGCTACCGGTTTGAAAATATTTGTTACTCGTTACTGTCCAGAAGCCAGGGCTGGCAAGTTTCTGCCAGAGCGGTTAAAACCAGTGGTTATAACCGGTTAAAAACGGCATAGCAGAAACCAGTTTCTGCCAGAAAGTGGCAAAAACTGGCAGAAACTGAGAAACAATACTAAGAACTTTAATCTGCAAAAATTCATTATTCACACATGCATTTAATATATAAAGAATTTAGTTAAAAAATAAAATAAAGATTATGAATGTTATTAAAAGCATCAAAAAGTTAAAAAAAGATCATAAAAATATACTGTGAGTTTCTATATTTCCTTCATTAAATAAAGTTAGGCAAATTTTATGATAATATTTGCAATAGAACAACCATGTTTTTTACTTTTATCTAAAGCAACAGCAATAGACTAACATTTGTAAGAAGGATTTAACTTGATAAATCATGGTATTTATTTACAATTTTAACAACTGCTATGTCTTTAATAGAATTTTCACGATTTTCAGTTATCTGCAAATTATTTGACTGATTTTTCATGAAAGATTTAAAACTATAAAATTTTAATACTTTTTTTTTTAATTAAAATTATCCACAATATTTTCTTTGCTATTTATCCTGAATAAAATGTATATAAGCAATTTAATGCTACTAAAAAAGTCTCAGATTATGTCATGAAATTACTTTATGCCAGTTATTGCCAGTTTCTGTCGGTTAAAACCGGTTATAACCACTTTTTGCCACTGGCACAGCAGAAACCATTTTCTGCCAGCAAAAAGCCAGCCCTGCAGAAACCAGCTATTAACAATCATCGCATGTACTGCAAAACTGCAGCAAATCTAAGTATATCATTGTCTTTGGAGGATTCTAACATGTGCTGCCATCTCTACATTAAAAATCTTCTTTCAGATGGTACAAATATTTCACTGATAAATACTTTTTTGCTAAATCTGCATATTCTGGAATGCTTTACCAATTTTTTTTTTTTTTTTTTCCAATTCATTGTTGAACCTTCTCTAACTGAATATTTCGCTTGACATGAATATGAATCACATTTTGATTTATCATATTTGATACTTCAGAAAAATATATACACTTTTCATTTATTTTTCTTTTCATAATAAAATAAAAAGATGAAGCAAGAAGCCTATAAGAAATTTTAACCACCTGGGGAAATTTTGTAGAAACAAACAAATTATTTTGATTTTAATAATGAATTTCATCATAAACCCCTGCAATAGAAAAATTTTAACACAAATAAAAAGATCCGTATGGAGACCTTCACAAAATTGATCTCAGATTAATATGTAATGTATATTCAGGGGTGATTCTGTTCTGCAAATTTAAGGCATTTGGTTTCATAAATTTAAAAAAAATAGGTCATTATTCTGAAAATTCGGACACAGAAATATTGTGAATTTTGTCCAACAATTATGGACACACCTGCAATGTAAATTTGTCACAAGATTGCAAAATAACTGCAAATTTCATCAAAAGGCTGTGAAAAAAGCACAAATTTCTTCAAAAGATCATGAAATAAATACACAAAATGGCGAAAAAGCCACAAATTTCATCAAAAGATTCCAAAAAATGAAAAATTTGTTAAAAGATTATGTAACAATTACAAATTTCGTCTTTGTGAAACAACCAAGCATTTCGCCAGAAGGGGTGAAAAAACCAACTAATTTTATTAAAAGATCACAAAAAAATAAAACATCAAGTGTTGTTAAAAAGAAACTTCAAATTCTATCAAAGGATCGTAAAAAAACTGTGAATTTTGTCAAAAGAGAGAGAAATAACCACAAATTTAGTGAAAAGATTGCTAAAAAATGCAAATATCGCAAAAAAAACAGGAATTTTGTCAAACGGTCTTGAAGCAAATTTAGTGCTGGGAGTGAATTCCCCCCCCCCTTTTTCTCCTATTCTGCTCTAACCTTTCAGAAAAATTATTGTGAATTTCAGAAAAGATATTTTCAATCAGAACTATCCCTACATACTCGTGCATAAGTTGATATACAGTGAAAAAATGAATTTTTTATATCTACAGAAATATAGCATTTACCTAAAACATCAGGAAAATTTTTCATGTGGATTGGGAGAAATGTGTAGAGTAGAAACATTTTCTGCAGTAATGCCCCCACAGACTTGAAAAAATGAGGGTCCTCGGCACCCAGGACTTCTAAAATTCTGGGTCCCTTTTTTAGAAAAGTGGGTCCCCACTAATAATTCATATTTTTAGACACAACAATAAAATGCAAATTTATTCTTTATAATAATAATAAAGAAATACATAAAAATAATATATATTTTTTAATTATTAAGAGAAATTTTCTTTACTTTTATAAAAATAAATGTGCAAGACACAAATTTAATTATGAAACAATGCTTATTTGAGTGTAGATGATAACAAGTATCATAATATCGTTTGCATTTCTTTTAAAATGGGACAAGACAGATTTATTAAAAAAGAATTTTTGCTTGAAAAAAAAAAAAAAAAAAAAAGACAATTTTTTTGAGCAAATGGTTCTTTTTGCTTAATAAACATGTGCTTTCAGGAGTCACATTCAAAAAGATTTGGAGCAGTCAAAAACGGATTGTGAAGAACGAAAACCCGTTTTTTGGAGCAGCAAAAAAAAAAAAAATTTGAAGCAGGAAAATTAATTTTTAGAACAAAAAAATTCACTTCTGGCATTAACTTTTTCTTTTTGTGCCCCTTTGACGAAATTTGCATTTTTACACGACCTTTTGACGAAAGTAGCATTTTTTCATGATCATTTAACAGAATCTGCTGTTTTTGCAGGATAATTTAACGAATTTTGTGTCTTTTCGCAAATTTTTCGATGAAATTTGCTGGGGTTTTTTGCAAATATTTTTGACAAAATCTGCCGTTTTATCGCTTTTTTTTTTTTTTTTTGAAGAAAGTTGCCATTTTTGACGAATTTTTTCACAAAATTTTCCATTTTATCGTGATTTTTGGATGAAATTTGAGGTTTTTTCACAAATCTTTTGACAAAATCTGCTGTTTTATCGCGATTTTTTGACGAAAGTTGCATTTTTGCAAAAATTTCTGTTTTTTGGAAATCTTTTGACAAAATTTTCCCTTTTGTCATAATTTTTGGGCGAAATTTGTCGTCTTTTCATGATCTTTTGAGGATATCTGCCGTTTTTTCATGATTTTGTGACGAAATTAGCCATTTTTTAAATATTTTTATGAAATGTGGAGCCTTTTTGTGATCTATAGACGAAATTACCCGTCCCAAGAACTATTTTTTTGTGTCCCGTTGCCGATTCTTTGCATAATTTATGCATTATAGAAGCATGTCTGCACCATCGCTGTTTCTGCACCCCTGCTTTAGTCGAGCTTAAATTCTGTGAAATCTTTCACCATTAATTATAAAAAATTTATAGGTCACACATAAGTCAATTAAACAGCATAGCCATGAAATCTGTCATACAATCAATATACATGAACAGGAGCAAATTGGATGTGGAATCCACAGAGGGCACAGAATGGGCACATGTGGGTGGCACAGAATTTCTATTTTGGTTCATAAATATATTTTATTTATTTATACTTAGATTCAAAATGCAATATGAAATGTGATGTAAAAATTTCCTATGATTGGCAAAAAAAAAAAAGTTGCCAAATGCATTCGAATATGGAATTTTCCTGATTACAGAAATAAATAGAAAAAATTTCTTATGCTTGGCACAGGAAAAAAAAAAAAATCAAATCAAATGGAATGGTATATGGCATATGGAATTTTTACCTGATTACATAGACAAATAAAATAATAAAGTTAAAACAGCCAAATTTTCTTTTAAATTCAGCATCACCACAGACACACTACAACACATAAATTAAGCAAAAATTTGGAGACAGGGTGCAAATAAAATAGCTATAACAGGTCCAACATGATGCATAATTTCGTCAAAAATTCTAAAAAAATGACAAATTTTGTTAAAAAATCGCAAAATATGACTAATTTTCGACAAATTTCATCAAAAGATTTGAGAAAAAATGGCTAATTTTGTTACAAAATCTTGAATAAATGACCGATTTTATCAAAAGATTGCAAAAAAAAAAAAAAAAGGACAAATTGTGGAAAAAGGTTTGTAAAAAATGACAAAATAATAAAAAAAAAAGATCCCAAAAAACAGCAACTTTCATAAAAAATGATGATAAAACAGTAGATTTCGGTGAAAGATCACGAGAAAACAGCAAATTTCATCAAAAGATTTGCAGAAAAAAAATGCAAATTTTGTCAAAACATCTGAAAAAAAATGGCAGATTTCATCAAAAGATCCCGAAAAAATGCAAATTTTGTCAAAGTGACACAATAATAAAAGAATGGCAGGAAAGATTTTTTTCTGTTTCAAAAACTAATTTTCCTGCTTCAAAATTATTTTTTTGATGCTCCAAAATCCATTTCTGAGAGCTACAAATCTTTCTGAGTTAATGTGACTCCTAAAAGTACCCATTCAACTTTTGTAAAAAAAAGGACAGAGGATTTTAGAAATCTTGTGTCTCAGACTCAGAATTTTTCAAATCCAGTGACTAGGCCTGGGCCTTAAATCGATTTATCTCTTAAATCGATTTAAAGCTTACATCGGAAATGGCGATTTAGTCAGTTTCTTAAATCGCGATTTAGCCACTGCCATACATCGCGATTTAGCCATCGCCTTACATCTCGATTTAGCCATTGCCTTACATCGCGATTTAGTCAGTCTTAAATCGTGATTTAGCCAGTGGTTTTATATAGTTTTCAAATAATGATTCAGAGCTAACATCAGAAAATTGAGTTATCTACTTTGGTGTATATACTGCTTGCATGTCAAACTAGTGTTAAATCGATTTAGTGATTTAAGCAAACTTTGCAAACCTCAATGCTTTCCAATTTAGGAAAAAGGTGATGTAAGAAAAAGATGATTTAGAGAAAACAGAGCAAGTTGGTGTTAAATCGATTTAGAGGATCCAATTTAAACACACATCACAAACCTCAGTGTTTTCGATTTAAGAAAAAGACTACTTAAGAAAAACATTGCAAGCTGGTGTTAAATTGATTTAGTAGGATTTGATTTAAAATTAGCAGCAGTCACTTGCCATGTGGTTATTAAAATGTAAAAGTGGCAATTAAAACATTTCGTTTGCCACCCTTGTCGTCATTCGCCAAGAGGCGGTTAAAAAAATCTATTTTCGGTCGCCCAGTGAAATGCAGTTTTTTTCATAGAAGTATGCATCTCTACATTGATCACATCTAATTAGAAAAGTGTTTTCTTCTTTTTCCTACTGGATGCAAACAGATTTTAATGACATAGCTGTATTTTTTCAATATTTTGGTTTTTTGCAGAGTTCTTTTACTGTGTTCAGTTTGGTATTTTTTCGAAAAATGCAGTTTCATTTTGCAAAAATGTATTCATCAGCATTGATTCCATGCACATTTCAAGTAATTTGTAGGCTATCGATCGCCATCCTAGTCGTCACTCGCCAAGTGGCGATTTAATAGATCTATTTTCAATCGCCAAGTGAAATGCAATTTTTTTCATGGAAATATGCATCTCTACATTAATTACATCTAATTAGAAAAGTGATTATTTCTTTTTCCTACTGGATGCAAACAGATTTCAATGACATGGCTGTATTTTCAATATTTCGTTTTCTTTGCCGCATTCTTTTATCCATTTCAGTTGCATGTTTTTTTTTCAAGAAATACAGTTTTATTTTGCAAAATATATTCATGAGATTTGATTCCATATGCAGTTTAAGTAATTTATTGGTCATCGATTGCCACACTAGTCATCACTCGCCAAATAACGATTTAAAATAATAATTATTGATCGCCAAGTGAAATACAGTTTTTTTCATTAAAATATGCATATCTATATTAATTACATCTAATTAGAGAACTGGTTAATTCTTTTTTCTATTGGATGCAAGCAGATTTCGATGACGTTTTTGTATTATCAATATTGCGGAGATTTTTTGCCATGTGCTTTTAGTATATTCAGTTTGATTATTTTTTCAAGAAATATAGCTTTATTCTGGAAAATATATTTATCAGCTTTGATTCTACATGTATTTCAAATAATTTATTCTTTTTTTCACACTGGATGCAAATGGATTTCAAGGGCATTTCAGTACCTTCAATTTTCGACTTCTGTTGCATGCTCAGCTCTTTTATTATTTTTTTCCCAAGATAATACTGTTTAATGATGCGAAATACACTCACCAGTATAGATGCCAACTGTATTACGTTGGTAGTATAAATTTGGCGCCTCCTAAATTCCTGTGCCGGCGTGACTGCTCCCTTCGTCCTCCCGCCCTTCTGCACGGCGCTACCCTCTCAGAAATGTATGCTGTATCTCAGCCCCCTCTGCAATGATAAGTCTAGATACACTACTGTTAGCATAGATGTCAACTGCATGTGATGTGTGTAGTGTATTACTAACACATTTATTAAGGGGGTCCCTCCCCCCGAAATTCTGTGTTTTTAATGGTGAAAATGTGCAATGTTTCTCTCCCCCCCCCCCCCTCCTCGGACCCACAGAAATACCTCCCGGAGAAAAGCGTCTGAATTCAACACTGCATTTATTTATTAATTAAAATCCAAAAAACAATTTGTGTTTTTTTTAAATTAATTCACTATTTATGCCTGGGTGGTCGGGGGGGGGGGGGGGGGGGGGGGGGGAGCAATTTTAAAGTTAAAATTCAAATTTGCAGGTCTGAGCCTTTTTAACGCTTACATCGTAAATCTGATTTAACTATTCGTCTTGAATAGATACATCGAACGTCGCGATTTAGGGAAACGATGTAGCCTTGATTTAAGGCTTACATCGGAAATCCGATTTAACTATTTGTTTTCAATAGATACATCGGACTTCGCGATTTAGCCAGTTCTTAAATCACGATGTAGTGAAACGATGTAACCTTGCCACAATGCTTTCCGATTTAGGAAAAAGGCAATGTAAGAAAAATACGATTTAGGGAAAATAGAGCAAGTTTATGTTAAATTGATTTAGCAGGGTCAGGACAGCACCGTAGCTAGAAGTGAATAATGTGTGTGTGTGGGGGGGGGGGGGGGCTCAAGAAAATGTAGGGATTGCTTATTTGTTTTTTATCTTTCTCTGACACAGAAAGAAAAATTAGCGCATATTCACATTGTAGATACTATGTTTCGCATTAAACTGTTGTAATAACTTCATTTTATGCTAAAAAAGTACATGATGATGAAAATTTTGAGTCTATTAACTGGTGAAAAATTGAACATCATGTTAGCTTCATATGTACAAATAGGATGAGCGAATGCTGAAATGCTTATTTTAGATACAATTTAGTGATTCTGCAAAACTGTGAAAGGGTCTCAAAACTAAATTAGATTTTTGAACAGAATTTCATTTGGATTTTCGGAACAGAAATTCATTGAGTGACCTTGGAATCTTTTTCAGGGGGGGGGGGTCAAAATGTTTTAGGGGGGCTGAACCGCCCATAGCGCCCCCTATGTGTTAAATCGATGTAGCAGGATTTGATTTAATACAGATAAAAATTAGCGGCCGACACTTGCCATGTGGTAATTAAAGATATAAAACTGGCGATAATTTTTTTTTTTTTTCGATCGTCAAGTGAAATGCAGATTTTTTCATGGAAATACGCATCTCTACATTGATTACATTTGATTAGAAAAGTGGTTATTTCTTTTCCCTACTGGATGCAAATGGATTTAAATAATTTAGCTGTATTTTTAATCCCGGGAGCAGAATCTGTGCAACTCTGGACAAACTATTTTTTAACTTTTAAAAATTTAGCAAAAGTTAAAAAAATTCTGTCCTAAATCCAAAATTTTGGACATAAAATGCATCGCGAATTTCGATAGTCTTCGAGAAAAAATCAATTTCGTCATAGATTGCGATAAACATGCGAATTTCGTTCAAAGATCGCAAAAAAACGGTCAATTTCGTCAAAAAATCACAAAAAAAGGCAAAGTTCTTCAAAAGATCACGAAAAAAGCGGCAAGTTTCTTCAAAACATCGCAAAAAAAGGCAAACTTCTTCAAAAGATCACTAAAAAAACGGCAGTTTTTGTCAAAAAATCAAGAAAAAAACGACAAATTTTATGAATAAATTACAAAAAAAAAAGGCTAATTTCGACCAAAAAATCACGAAAAACGGCAAATTTCTTTAAAAAATCACAAAAAAATGGCCCAATTTCTTCAAAAGATCGCGTAAAAACAGCAATTTTTGTAAAAAATCACGGAATAACGGCCAATTTCTTCAAAAAAATCGTGAAAAACGGCAAATTTCTTCAAAAAATTACGAGAAAACAGAAATTTTCTTCATAATAACACGAAAACAAATTTCTTCAAAAGATCGCAAAAAAAACGGCAGTTTTCGTTAAAAAAAAACCTGCAAATTTCGTTTTAAAAAAAATCACGGAAAAACGACAAATTTCTTCAAAAGGTCGCGAAAAAACTACAAATTTCTTCAGGAGATCGCGAAAAAACGGCAAATTTCTTCAGGAGATCGCGAAAAAACGGAAAATTTCTTCAAGGGATCGCGAAAAAAACAGCAGGTTTCGTCAAAGGGGACCTCCCCCCTCTTTTGGACAATGTATGAGGTGTTAAAAATTCTGAGAACAAAGACAACTTCTTTTTAAAAATATACTTTTCTTTTGTCTATCACAAATACTTAGGAGGTTTGAGTGCATATAATGTTATGCGAGGGATTGGTCTGCAGACTGTTTTTTAAGTTTTTACTTGTGTTGCAGACTGCAGAAAAAATTTCTGCTGCTGGGTTTTCAATATTTTGGTTTTTTGTCATGTTATTTTAGTGTGGTCAATTGGAATTATTTTTCCAAGAAATAAAAGTTTTATTTTGGAAAATATATTAATTCATCAGATTTGATTTCACATGCATTTCAAGTAAATTTATTGGACATCGATCGCCACCTTAGTCATGACTCACCAAGTAGCGATTAAAAAATCTATTTTCAATCGCTAAGTGAAATGGAGTTTTTTTCATGGAAACATGCACCTTTACATTGATTACATCTAATTAAAAAAGTGCTTATTTCTTTTTCCTACTGGATGCAAACAGATTTCAATGACATAGCTGTATTTTCAATATTTCAGTTTTTTGCCGAGATCTTTTATCGTGTTCAGTTGGATTATTTTTTTAAGAAATGCAGTTTTATTTTGGCAAAATATATTTATCAGCTTTGATTCCATATGCATTTCAAGTAATTTGCTGGTCATCTATCGCCACTCTAGTCATCACTCGCCAAGTGACGACTTAAAATAATAATTATTGATCGCCAAGTGAAATACAGTTTTTTCATCAAAATTCTACATTGATTACATCTAATTAGAGAACTGGTTAATTCTTTTTTCTATTGGATGCAAGCAGATTTCGATGACATTTTTGTATTTTCAATATTGCGGGGTTTTTTTGCTATGTGCTTTTAATATATTCAGTTTGATTTTTTTTTTTTTTTTCAAGAAATATAGCTTTATTCTGAAAAATATATTCATCAGCTTTGATCCCACATGCATTTCAAATAATTTATTTCTTTTTTCACGCTGGATGCAAATGGATTTCAAGGACATTTCAGTATCTTCAATATTCAATTTCTGTTGCATGCTCAGCTCTTGGATTATTTTCCCCCTCCCCCAAGATATACTACTTAATGATGCGAAATACACTGACCAATATAGATGCCAACTGTATGTGATGTGTGTAGTGCATTAAAAACACATTTATTTATTAATTAAAATCTAAATAACATTTTATTGTGTTTTATTTGTAAATGATTCACTATTTATGTCTGAGAAAAATAAAAAAAAAGTCTTAAGGTTAAAATCTAAATTAACCCATTCTTAGTTTATATTTTTATGCATTATTTTGATGAAAAATTATTTTTCATATGTTTGTGTAGCATTAGAATACTTTAGTTTTAATTAACTATTTAATTAATTAAAAATATTTTAAGAGGGTTCTGTAATGTTTTAGGAATTTGTTTTTTACAGCAGAATGAGGAAGCATTCAATGAATTTTTCTGTAGATTTGCGGTTTTCTTCTTTTTTTGTCATTATAAAGATATATATATATCTATATATTTAAGATTATGTTTTATTACTAATCTTACAGGGGCCAACGATCTAAAAAAAATCAGCAACTTTGGTAATGTGGCCTTTCAATCTTTCTCCATTCACTATATGAATGTCAACATTTATATTAAACACATTTCTTTAATCTAAAAGTTTTAAAAAAAAATGCACCCTTTTTCTCAAATCTCT
Organism: Maratus speculifer; assembly: GCA_964019185.1. Classification (NCBI taxonomy): domain Eukaryota; kingdom Metazoa; phylum Arthropoda; class Arachnida; order Araneae; family Salticidae; genus Maratus; species Maratus speculifer. Next base: position 377,075,011 of record OZ025289.1, read on the forward strand.
CCCCCCCCCCCCTCTTTTTTATACTACTATTCTTCTGATAGTAAATGAACAGCTAAATTTATCAGTGAATCTGCTTCTGTCTTACTTCAATAAGTTTTTAACTCGGTGTCCGTAAAACACAAGTGCATGCATGTTATTAGCAATGAAGTGCTATTTGAGCGTGCTATGGGAAGTTGCCCCCAGGCTTCCCTACTCAAGTAATTTAGATTGTAGCATTCAAAACAAGTCAGACACAATGAAAAAAATCCTTTTTTATTTTATTTCTTTAAGGATGAGTATATAAAAAAATATTAAAATAGATCACTAATTAAAAAAAAAAAAAAAAGGCATTCAGTTTTTTTTTTTTTTTTTTTTTTTTTTTTGTGTGTGTGTGTGTGTGTGTGTGTAAAATATATATTTTTTAGTTATTTGAACAATTAAATGCTAAATTAATACAATTGGGAGGGGGGGGGGAGGGCATAAAGCCCGTATTTTGTTACTAAAAATTAAATGATAGGTTTCGTATTATAGAGGGTAAAATTAGTGCTAAATCGCAATGTTAGATGGGTGATAAATCGATTTAAGAAATCTCTACATCGCCCAGTCCTAATGTTTTCACTTCAAATTAAATTACATACTCCTCCTATTAAAAAAATCGATTTATTGAAATTATTATAAAAGATGTTTATCAATGTATCTATTTGAGTCTTATGCCTATAATAGGATGGGATTCAATTTTTTTGTGTTTATTATGTAAATAACTGTTTTCAAAAAAATTAGAAAAATAAGTGTATACTATATAGTACAAGAAAGGATAAATGGGGGGGGGGGGGTTTAATAAATACTGTATTTTGTCTCTATAAATAAAAAAAATGGGTTTTCATAGTCTAAAGGTAAAATCGCGATTTAACCCTAAATCGCGATGTAGGATGGGTGATAAATCGATTTAAGAAATTCCTACATCGGCCCAGTGCTACCAGTGACATCACTGAAATCTAAATAAGCTACTAACAATGAGAAGAACTAAATGCAGCAGTCTCTAGTGAGGTTATCTCTACATTCTGCAAATTTTTAAGAGAAACAAAAAGCCTAGTCTGCCTAGTCCTTTAAATCTCAGTTAGAGAGGCTGACAAATAATAAAATTTGGGAGGAGTATGGAGTATACCAGATCATTTTCCCATTCTCTGCTTTAAATTTCCAGATATATTTCCTAGTTTCTTACATTAATCTGGACAGAAACCTTAATTACAAAGAAATTTAGAAAATAAATGCAGACATTTCTAGGGAAGTAGAGGAGGAGTGAACAATGTCAGATTTAAAGCAGGGCATTTGGGGCACAGGTCCAGAGCACTTGTTTTTCAGGGACCCCTAAATGCTGCTGAAGATTTTTTAATTATTTTCCAAAATATGATATAGTTTTAATATCCAATGAAATTTTAAGTATTGGTGAGCATAGCTTGTAGGCTGTAAAGCCCTTAGTAGTTTAATTGTAGCTTTTAATAGCCCTTAATAGTTTAATTTGTAGCGAAAATTTATTGCATACTTGATCGAACCAGATATACAGGCTTGCATAGAAAAAGATAATTAGCACCACACAGTTTATTAAAAAATATCTACTTATTTAAATTTCATAATTGTGAAATAATTGTTTAAATGTAACTTATCGATTATCATATTTAATTTTTAAATGGATATTTTAAATTCAATAATGGTTACTTTAGTAACTATCTTTTCTCATTTTTTAGTCAATCCCCCTCAAGGGGCCCCTATAAACATCTGTGCCCAAGGCATCCAAATTTGTAAATCGGTCCATGGGGATGAAGACTTATGATTAAGTAATCTGTCATTTACAGTCAGAAAGAACACATTGACTATACGCCAGCTCCTCTGGTTTAAGGTTAAGGGTATGTTAAAAAAAATACCTTCCACCTTCAATAGCTCAAAATTTTCTGATACAATTTCAGACATATTTTTTTAAATAGAAACATGAAACTTGCTGAGGGGTTTTTTGGAGATATGTATAAGGTGCTGTGTGATGTCATTTTGCACTCAATTCATTAGAATTTCATTTTTAAACAATTATTTTCTCAGTATGACTCTTTTTTTTCGTTCTCAGATCTCCCACTTCGGAAAAATTGGTTCAAAATGTCGTTTTTGATTGCTTTTTTTGTAATATTTTTTTCATTTATCAAAAAAATCGACAGACACGGCACCTTGAATAGTTTCTAAATAAGAGAATGTGCATTTGAGAGCAAAAGAGAATTGAAAAATAAATTGGAATATAAGCAGTTTGAATCGCAATACATCCTTAAGAATCGCTGGACTCTAGTCTACCCTCTATTATTATTCTCTAAATCCACCACGATTAAAATTTAAATGCTGTATATTTATTTATATTTTAAGCATTGCATATATTGTTAAATTAACATTAATTTGTCCATGCCATGATAAATTAAAAGGATATGCATAAAATGTAAACAAAATTTCAATCTAAAATTACATAAGCGCTGATTCGGGTATTAAAAGAAAAAACAAAGGGGGGGGGGGGGAGTATGCAGTCTCCATGAGCTTGTCAAAATTTATTTTATTGTTTTGGAACAAAAAGCCAAATAATATTTTCATTATTATTAAAGAATAAATTTTTGTGCTTGTTGTTAATAAGCAGAAAGCGTTCTATTTATTTTTATTTTACAAATAATTTAATATAGTGAAATGATTTTAATTAATTTTTGATATTATGCAAAATAGAATGATTTTAATTAATTATTTGATATGCTGTAAATAGAAATAGCATAATACCGGCTAGTACAGGTATCATAATAGGGAGTTTAGACAAAATTTAAATTATTGGGCAAAGACTCACAGAACTGAGTTTGCAAATATTTAATAAAAATAAAGTTAATTTAGAATAAAACATCAAAATTATTCGAAAGCAATGTGTAAATCTTCTAAAATATTTATAGACGCTAAAGAAAACAAGATACCCAGTGAATAACATGGCATTAATAACATGTGAATCACACATGCATATATTGGAAAAAGTCTTTTATAAACCATATTTAAGTACTTGTGAATTAATCTACTAAAAAAAAAAACGCTTTTACTTTCAAGTCAAATAACAAGTAAAAAATAATAAACAAACACACGTGACGTAAATGTGATGGCTAGCGGCAGTTAGCAGTTACGATTGTCAAAAAATCGAAATTTGTTGGAAAAGTTATCAAAATTTTAGAAAACAAATTATTTTACTTATCTATTCGAAGAAAATTTTGGTTCTTACAACGACTTTCTTAAGCTGGAAAAAATGGATGAAAGAAGGAATTAAAAAAAAAAAAAAAAAAAAAGTTGATTAATGACGTAAACAGTTGCTATGGCAACCTTTTTCCGCTAGGAGGAGAAGAGGACTTTGGCTTGATAAAAAAAAGAAATAATAATGTTCATATTTCTTATAGAAAATGTTTTATCAAGATTATGGCCATGATAAGAAAACAATAACAAAAAAAAAAGGCTTATTTCGAATATCTTAGTTTGAATTAACCTTTTCCATTTGTGTTTTAAATAGCATGGGAAGTTACATCACTAAAATGTTTGGATCGTCTGCACTAGTTCAACTCGCAGCTGTTGATTTTTTCATGCAATATACTGTATTTATTGTATCAGCATTTTTGAAAACAGAAAAATTTTATGACTTTACTGGTATAATTCCTCACAATATTGTTTACTAATACTTCAACCTAATAAATAAGTTTAATTTTTATTAATCGTAGAATATCAAAACACAATTTTAGTCTCTCCCCTGAATTTCTTTTGTTATTATTTATTGTAACATATAAAATTTAACGTTAAATTCACAGGCGAGTAGATCAAGTAGATATTTTCTTGAAAATAATAAAATGTTTAAACCTTCTTTTTGTATATACTGAGTTTTTCTTAATATTTTGTTTTATGCCGCTTTGTACTACTGTGAATAATTTATGATCTAATACTTCGGTCTAATACTTCGTCTATAAACGTAGGCCTTTTGGGATAACATCATTCCAAGGATTGGATTTACATGTAACAGCACACATTACATTTAGATAATATGTCACAAAATCCCACCCCCATTTCAGTAGGTCAGTCAGAAACTAATTCATGAAAATGTATTAAAATACACAAACAGTTTCATCCAGGAAAAATTTAGAAGTGCACTAAAATTTATGAATAACGCATGTATTTAAATAAAAAATTACTTTTTACAAAAAAAAATATGTGAAAATTTCAACAAAAAAAAGAATTGCATTCATCCATGGAAATATTTCTTGAAAATGCATTTTCAACTGTTTTACACTTTTTTCCGCATAACCAAATCTGACTGTATTTTTCACATTGATACGTTGTTATCTATAAATAATAATTCCATAGAAAAACTTTTTTAGATGTTTTATGAGTTTTTCAGCAGATTTTAATTTTAGTTTCAATTTCATGTGTTGAATTCAAAGGATGGCCAAGGGGGGGGGGTGGGGCATTCCCCTTCCCAGAACAATGAAATTCCTCCCCCCCCCCCCTAAAAAAAAAAATTAATTATACATTTTCAATAGTCAAAAAGTACAATTTCCCCCTGAGGCCATTGAAGTACCTCCCGAAGATTTAGAATTTAAAAATTAGGTACTACTAGGTAGAGATGGGAATGCTCGGAAAAATTGGGAAAAAAAACAGTTTTTGTTGGGTTTTTTCTGAAGGCTTATTTTTCAATTTTTCCGAATTGGAAAAATTGAAATTTCATTTATGAAATAATATAGTGAAAATTTTGTAATAGCTACATTCTCATACTTTTTATTTTATTTATTTTTATGTTGAGTGTCCCACATGAAAACTTTAATGTGGGTAATCTGATCTCTGAACAGAAATCTGTTTGAGAAGATTTGAAAGGATCCTTCACATTTTTTTTCTTGGTTGAAATACATGATCCTTCGCAAAATTTCTCTTGAAAATAGACATTTCAGAAAAAAGTTTAATCTACAAATTGAATCTTTCGCAAATGCAGTGATTGAAGAAAAAAAAATTTCATGCCATACAGCAGCTGAATCTGATCAAGTTGTATATATGCATAAATAACCTTATTAAAAATGTCTAAATAGGACTCTAAAAATAGTAATAATTTCTTATTCACAAATTGTGAATATATTTTGTATAAGTATATATACAAGAGATTCACAATTTCACAAAAAAAAGGATTACATAAAAAAAATTCTAGATATATAATTAAATGCAACTTCTCTTTTTAAAAATTAATTCATGTGCAAAATTATTTCAATAATATGCCGATTAATGGAAATGGTAAAATTAAAAATTTAACATAAAATTTGAAGCATACATTTATTACTTTTTCTATCGTTTCAAGAAAGTATTGAATTCGTGAAAAATTTGGCTTCCAGTTTCTTCTGTATTTAAACGTTTTAGAAGTCCTGAACATGATTTGATAGTTTTTGGAAAATATCTGTCACTCTGTGAGTCTGTATGGGACAAAAATTTTATGGGCACTCGATCTCAAGAACTCATGCACATAATTTCACAAAACGTTAGATTCAGTTACACCTTGATATAAACTCGATATGTTTAGTTATTAGTGTATATCGCCCAACTGATGGCGCTGCTATGCTGCATTATTCATAATTTCCACAATAGTTCTATCTCAAGAATTAATGTAATGTATTTTCATAAAACTTCAGATTAAATTAATCTTTGATATAACTTTGTGCACATTACTTTTTGGTATAAATTGCTCAACAGATGACGCTGCTATGCTGCATTATTCATGATTATCGCAAAAACTTTATCTCAAGGACGATTTTTTATCAAACTACAGATTCAGGCAGTTCCTGATGTATATTAATGTTGTTTAGTTTTTGGTGTAAATTGCCCTATAGGTGGCACTACTATGCTGCATTTTTCAAGATATCATTATAGCTGATTAATTGAATGTTTTTTAAAGGTATTGAATCTAAAATTGACCTCCATTTTGCCTCCATAATGTACAGTAATGTTGCATGAACATGGGCAGTTTGCATTAGAAAAGCACAGCTACCATAAAAAAAAAAAAAAAACCTTATAATTTATTACAAGTAACTATGTTCTAAATTATACATTCCCTCTTGATTAAACTTTGAATTTTTGTAGTTTTTTAAAGCACACTAGAAGTTTATCTCTGTATGTAACTGCTTTTGTTAATTCCTCAAATAGCGAGCATTTTCTATTTGTAGCGAGCATTTTCTATTCTATTTATCTGTTTTCATAACTTTTGAGTTCCATTCTTAGAAATATGAAATTACCATATGGAAACATTGAATATGGTTTCTTACTTAAGAATAGAATACCAGATTTCAGGATAAAAAGAAAAAGATTACATTTAATTAAACTTAAAAAAAAATACATTTTTCTGGTTTCTGTGAGTAAAAATCTAACTGTCAATAAATCCTATTCTATTTTTTAGTTGCAGACTTGAGTAAGCCAAACTAAAACTTGGTTTTGTTTGAATTTAGATTATAAAACTAAATCAAAACTTTGAGTTGAGATTAGAAAACTACACCAAAACTAAACATATTTTTTAAAGGAAATAAAATTATAATTGTAAGAAAAAAGTGTAATAATGTAAAAATATACATTTTTTTAAACAAACAATGGAATTTTTTGAATACTGATATTGATAATAATGACAAAACTGCAACAATTTTTTTTAAACTAGTATCATTTTCTTAAAAACTATACTTATGTAAATGGAATGCATAATTTATTTCATTCCAAACTGCAGACATATTGGCTCAGGTTCTTACATTAGGTCAATTAGTAGTTAAACATGTAACTGAAAAATCATTTCAACAGAGATATGATATAACAAACAATTGTGTTTTAAAAATTCTTAGGCTGTGGGAAAAAAAACTAAACTTTTAAAAGCAGGCTTTGCTACTTTTTTTTTTTTTTTTTTTTTTTTTTTGTAATATAAAGTGAAAATAATTTTCATTCAATACAAATAAATGGGAAAAAATGTTTATTATTTCATATTCTCTAAAAAATATAATTTATTTGGGAGAAACAGTCATGAAAAATCAATTTTTCCATTTTTTTCCAAAAAAAAAAACGATAAAAAACCAGTTTTTTTCTGCCACTTATATTTTTCTGGAAAAATTACATCTCTACTACTAGGTTATCCCATCGACCAATTTCGCCAAAATTATAGAAATCGCCAAACTAATAGCCAAATTTTGCATATTGACACAATATTTATTTTAAATAACAAAAAAACAAATAATTAATAGCATATTAATAAAAATACAAATAAGAAATCGAAATAAAAATCACTTAATGACGTTATAAACACGTGTGTCGTACTTAATGTCATTGAATGTGGCATTCACGATCATCCATTATTGGCATTTAATCTTATAGTTTGGCGATGATTTTTTGGTCGATGGGATAACTTAGTAGTACCAAAAATTAATAGTGCCTTGAAAAAAAAAAAAAATAAATAACTGCATCACTTCACATTGTTTCAAATGAAGAAAAATAAGAACAAAAACTAGAGCATAGGTTATTGATTATGAAAGATTTTCCCACATAATTAGAATACTGTTAAAAAAATTTGACACAGATGTCACATACGCACCACATTTGCATGTGTTTTTTTACCCCACCAATTTGGCAAAAATTTCGCTTTTGAATATAAGTAACAAATTGCATGCAATAGCAGCATGTGATTTTTTTTTTATTGCAATATAAAAATAAAATAATGTGAAAATATGACAGAGAATCTAGTATTTTAAAAAATAAAATAAAAATAAATGATTGTTTGATATAAATAATTATTGATATAATATATAATAAAAAAAAATTATAGTAGATAAATATGAATTTTATATATATCTTAATATGTAGCAAAGCTGTAAATATAATTTTCACAATAAATCATAAATATGAATACTTATAGCGATACATAATGCATGCAGTTGCATCATTTAATTAACACATTTCACTGAAATTTTAATTTTTTCTATTTTATTTCTCTAACAATTGTTATAAACTTATCAAACGGATCTCTTTGACAGATATGTGCAATGCCAAATTGGCGAGGTAAAAAAACACGTGCAAATGTGGTGTGTATATGACATCTGTGCAGAAAATTCATTTTTTCATACAGTGAAGTCAATCTAAATTCAACACTCCAATTTCACTTATGTGGCATGCTTATAGCTTTATAGATCATATACAAAGCTGCACAAAATAATTTACATACATTATCTGCTGCGGACAGAAATTCTTGAAAATAGATTTATAGCTGCATTCTGTGTTTCTAAATTGCTTATTTAGATTGACTTCACTGCATGAAAAAATGAATTTTCTTAACAGTATTCTAATTATGTGGGAAAATCTTCCGTAATAAATAAACTATGCTCTAGTTTTTGTTCTTGTTTTTCTTCATTTGAAACAATGTGAAGTGATGCAGTTATTATTATTTTTTTTATTTCAAGGCACTATTAATTTTTAAATAATAAATCTAAAGTTATTCCATGTATCGTATAAAATGTTATAACAAAATTTCTGAGGCATTCCAATCTGAATGCTAGTTAAAGATTTTTTTTTAAATAAAATTTTGTCATTTGTTGCCTGTCTAAAAAGAAGGTTTTAAACATATTAATCTTAACCCCCTCCCTCTCCACTTACCACCATTAAATAAAATCTTTGAAAGCCATTCATCGGAAAATTACCAAATTAGAAAAACCATTATCGAAATTTTGCTTTTACAGCACAGAAGTTTCAGGTATCAAATTGTTGTTGGCAATAAATAGTGGATATATTGCAAGAATCCCTAATGCAAAAAATCGCAACTTTCACATGACGAAACATCAATGTCGAACGTCATGGCCAAATCATTTCTGAAAAAAGACAATGCCCAGAGTTTGGTGGAACCAGAAAGGAATTATGCATTATGAGCTGCTGAAACCAGCCAAAATTGACATTGGGTATCACTACTGATAACAGCTCATTAATTTAAACCATTCATTGCACTAACAACAGCCATAATGGGACACGAGATAAAAACAAGTAATATTGCAGCATGACAATGTTCTGTGCTATCATAATTACATTGTTCAGGGCATCATCAAAATACTGAAACAGGACCTGTTGCATCGCTCGCTATGTTCTCCAGACATGACTCCTTCCATTTATCACTTATTCTGGTCGATGGCGCATGGCTTAGCTAGGATACACTTGGCTGATTTCAAAGCTGTTCAAAATTGATTGGATAAATGGTTTTGGTCCAAAGATGCATAGTTTCATCGTCACTGGATTCAGTAGTTAGTGAAGGACAATACCTTCAATAAATCCCTTTTTTGTATTTTTCGTGAAATTTTATATTGTCCTGGATAAAAAAAATGTCCCAAAACTTAGTTGCACACCTAGTAAAAAAGGAAAAACTCAATATCCTGTTCCTTTTTTTTTGAGCTCTTTCTTTTTGGCATTAAATGAATCAATGTAGTTACATTCTCCAGCCTTAGGGGTTGCATTTTTACTACTGGAATAAACTTTATCCATTGGTTTTTTGTGTGTGTTTTTTTTTTTTTTTTTTGCATTTATGATATTTTTTTCAAAAAATTTATAGCTTTTGTTTCAATTTGACATATAGAGTACTAAATGTATAAAATGTATACAAGTATGTAATTTTATTCAAGTATATATTATGTATTTATTTATGTATATAACTATATATAATTACATTATATATAGAGATATATCTAAAATATATATACATAAAAGTATTTATATAAACATTGTATATATTTTTTAACATGTGATATATATAATTCTTATTTAATAAACATTTGTTCAGAAATTATTTTAACATTATGTTGCGGCGGACACCATCTTGTGCGGTCATAAAACGAGTTTCTCGCAGGAAGCGATTGAGCTAGCCTTTTGCACGGTGGATAAGACACTCGCTTTCTGACCGTGGGATCTCCAGTTCGATCCTTGCTCGGTCACCTCACCTGCATTGGTGAACTCGGACAAACGAACACACTTCAACTACCTTCGCTCTAGTCCAACAGATGGCAGCACTGAAAACACCCCCAGCATCCAAAGCAACCATCACCTGCAATGTTTTTCCTCCATGTTGACAAATTTGATAAATTGCTAAAATGACATTTTGTCGCCATTTTAAATTTTTTCGTTAATCATACCCATCGGAACAGGATATGGAACTCTTTATTTTAAAAAGAAATACATTTTTGTACAGAAAATTAGTGAATGTGAATTTAGATAGTTTGAGCATTGAAATCAATTTATGAAAGTAGGGGAGAGGGGGATTAGTGTGGTCAAAAAAGTTTAATTTTATATTATAGAATTCTAGGAATATTTTTAAATTATCACAACCTTCTTAAATTGAAGAATGACATTTCATGTTTATTAACATAAAGAAAATTTTTTGATTACAGCAAAACAATATGAAAATTAAAAGTTTTTAACATTCATCCACTTGTCCACACTAACCCCTTACAGGGGTTAGTGTAAACAAAGTAAAAATATGTTAGGGATAAGTGTAGTCAGTTAAATTTTTTTACAAATCGTCATAATAATTATTGATATTATCTATCATTGAATTCATTTAAGTCAATATTAAAGCCTAAAGAGTATATGAAGCAGACTGTATAACACCAGCAATCACAAGTTGAGGGAATTTGGAAATTGTTTCCTGAAATTTAATTTGAGAATCACTTTTCATATCATCAGGAAAATAAAATGATGATCTTGATTCTTTTTTTAGCAGAAAATGAACATCACAGACACTAAAACCATCTGTATGATTAAATAATGATTTTACTTTCAGGTAGTGCAACTTTTATTTTATTAACTTACTTGTGCTCAAAATGGAATTCTGAGCGATCTGTGAGACAGGTGATACAAGCTGGAATGATTTCAATTTGGGCTCTAAGGTAAGTATTAAATTTTCTTATACAATATTTTGCTAATCTTTGTATACACAATGTCAATTTTTTACGTGTATCTCAGAAGTTATTTCAGAAATTAATACATGAAATAATGAAATGTTGTGATAAAATAAATTGCTTTTAGTTTTCAATTTTCAAAGTTTGTATATACTATATATATAAACTCTGTTTAAGATAAACTTTGTGTAAAATGAAAATTAATTGTCCACCTCAAAAGATTTGTAAATCTTGGCGAATTTAAAGACATAGAATGTTTCAAATGGAATTCTGCCTAAATTGGAAAATTTTCTCATTCAGAATTGTTTTGACCTTAGACAGAAATTACTGTATCTATATAACATGATATGAAAATTAAAAAAGATCTATTTTTTATTTTTTTATCTATTAGTAGTAATACATTTATTCATTATATAAGGAAATTTATTGAAATTTTAATGGACAAAAAAAATTGTAAAACTTCAACAGTTAACATACCAATACATGTATTGTGCACTCATGGAAAATTTGTGAGTGACCTTGAAAGTAAATAATACAGTGAGAGAAAAATACTTAAAATGCACAAATTCACTGGCAATGCATTATTTAACTAAAATTTGGATTCTGCAGGTTGCTATGTCATCTTGATAAATTAACAAATTTCTCTATATCTGCATTACTCATCAGCAAATTGCAGTGATAAATTCAGGGAGTGGCTCGGAAGGGGCATCCTCCCCCCCATCCCCTGAGCAATGAAATGTCCCTCCTCCCCCCACTGAAATTTTATGTTTTCAGTAGTCAATAAAGGCATTTTTTGCCTTGGAGGTCAATAATGTCCCCCACCACAGCATAGATGTCCCTTCCAGAGAAAAGTGTCTGAATTAATCCTGGCTAAGTCTTTATAAGTCAGACTATATAAAGTAGCAAAAAGTTATTATATCACTTTTGATTGTTTCAGCTTAAAAAGAAAAAGAAGCTGGATTAAAAAAAAAAAAAAAAAAAAAAAAAAAAAATGCTGATCAATATTGTGTCCAAGCTAAAGTAGCTCTTGATAAAGAATTTTAGCTATTGTAAAGCATCCTAAAAAATTAACAGTTTTCTGTAAAACCAAAACAAATTTGCTAGAATTATTTAGTATTGAACTGCACACAAAATGCAATACACAAATACTTTTATAGATACACTGATACACTTCTTTCTGCTTTAATGCAACAATCTATATATTTACATTTCATATGATAATATGAATAATTCACAATAAATCAATAATAACAAAATATACCTCAAAACGCAATTGCAGCCATTTAATAATTATGTATAATTAGTAAAAAAAAAAAAAAAAAAAAAAAAAAAAATCATGTTTGAGTATTATAAAAAACTGAATGTGCAATACATTATGATGTGAATACCAAATAAATAAAAAGAATGATGCACAATTAAACTGATGGCATTGAGCTCACAGGCTATGCAGACTAATTGTATATTACAGCCTTATATAATAATGCCCTTCAAAAAGAAATAAAGAAGGATGTACGCCCCCCCCCCCTCAATTTTCTTTCTTTATACTTATCATTGAAGCCCCAAAACTAATCAGAGTTACGCCTTATCATATAATAAACCTGTATTCAAAATTCGAAGCAAATCAAATAATTCTGCATAAAAACCCATTTATGTAATTTAAGAAACATTTTTCCCCATTACCTCTTTTATAATTAAGCATTAAACCTCCAAAACTGTTCAGAAATTAAAATTATCAGAAAAAACCTAAAGCAAAATTTAAAGCAAATCGGATAACTCTGCACAAAACTCTATTTAGCTAACTTAAGCGGGAGGTAATCGCCCGTACACTCCTTTATAATTAACAAAAGAATACCACAAAAAACGAGCGAATCTTCTTACTACTATGAACCTGTATACAAAAATTGAAACAAATTGGTTAATTCTGTATTTAAAACCATTTACATAAATTATGAGGGATAGTTCCCCTATCCTCCTTTTATACTTATTCAGTGAATTCAAAAAAAAAAAAATATCAGGAAGTGCCATTTTAGAATAAACCTTTGTGCAAAATTTGAAGCAAATAGATAAATTTTGCATAAAAAACCTAAATTAAGACGGGGGGATTGTCCCCCCCCCCATTCCCCCCTCTTTAAAATTATCCAATTGAACATCCAATACTAATCATGAAGGCACCTCATTAGAATGATTCTAAATCTAAGATTTGAACGAAATCTACTAATTCTGCAGGAAAAACCCATTTATATAAATTAAGAGAAGGGGCAATAGCGGCCGTTCCCCTTCTTATATTTATCGAATGAACTCTCAAAACTAATCAGGGAAGCATCTTATAATAAGCCTAAATCCAAAATTTCATGTAAATAGGATATTTTTATCATGAGTTATCGTGTTACATACGCACATACGCATGTATATACATACATACAGAACGGGCGGGCACATAAGCTCTCAGGCTTTGATAGCCTGTGAGCTAAAAACTATAATGTGATATGGATGAAACAAAACAACCAAATGGAATTTTTTTTTTCTTCAGCTACATCTTCTTTTGAGTCATGAATCCCTGCATAGACCTACAAAATGACATGTCCATTATTCATGGAAAATTTTGCACAGCTATATGAAACCACACTTGCTTTAACTAAGAAGGAAGGTCTCCATACTGGGCATACTCAGAATTTTATGAAAAAAATACTAATTAAAATACTTATGTATGTAATAAAGGATCAGTCAAAATTAGCGGAGTAATCACAGTAGAATGTCTGTAAAAAAATAAAATATTTTCGAATATTTGGCATGAAAAGACAAAAGAGTCACTCGATTTGGTGAGCAGCCTTTTTCCTCACCGAAAGCAAATGATTATAATGCAACTCAAAGCTGTTGGATATTTGCGTGTAAATGGTATTTAATGAATTTAAACATAAACAGTGAGAGACTTTAATTTATTATATACATACATATATATATTTCATTTCATATATATACTTGCTGAAGTAATTATTTAATTAATCACTGGAAAAAAGGTTTTCATAGATTAAAAAAATCATATTGAGAGAAATTATCTTCATACATTTAAGTGGTATTCAAAAATAAAAGCCAGATGTTTCCATAGCAACAAAATCAAATCAACGATTCTCAATTAGACTTTGAGCTTGAAACAAATTTAATTAATTTAAATTATGAATTTTGTTTTAAATCTAAAATTTTGATGATTAAATTTGAATATAAATACATATAAATATCGATATTTTTTCTTGAAGTGTATTTGACATAAAGTATTTTTTGAAATTACATTCCATTGTCAACCTGTGATAAATCACCAAACAATGAAATTTTCATAACTTTTTTACGAATACTGAATGGAGGTTCCGCCAAAAATTTTTTTATAAACGTATATAGCCACACAAGAAGAACATTATGTAATTTTTCAGATTTTTTGGAGTACGCCCATATGGAGACCTTCCTTGTAAGTCATTGAACACTATATTGTGATATAAATTTGCAATTTTAAAAATAGTAAACAAAATAAATGAATTTACCTGTGATGATGTTATAGGGCTAAACTGAGAAATTTCATTAGCGCCACTGGCAGAAAGGACTAAATTTTTAAGTGACCACTTTTTTATTTAAAAATACTAAACAGTAAAATTTCTATAAGTTTAATTTAAAACTGAATAGCCGGAATAAATATGTTAATATAAATATATTAGAACCAAAAAAAAAAGGAGAATCCTTGATGAAATGCAAGAAAACATTATTCTCTCTTTATAAAAAGGGCTAAGAGGTGGCCACTGATATACAATTTTTCACTGGCCATTTTTTCTCATTTCATGGCCAGTGGCTAGTGCTAATTTTGTCCTTTAGCTGCAGTTAGTACATTCTAAGCAACTGTATGAAAACTATTCCTGATATTGTTGAATATTAAGGAAATTTTTTAGTGAGAAAATTGTAGAAACCTTAATTTATAATGTATTAATAAGAAGACAAAAAATGTACATGAGTCGGAATTGAGCAGTTTTGAAAATAAATGTATTTGAAATGCATTTTTAAAATATTTTTCTATTAGGAGCTAATAAAACTAAAGTATTTTGGTAATGTGTATTGTATATTTTTCTAAGCCTTTTGTTATTTTCAAAATACGTCTCTTCAGATTTCATATCATTATTTTAAAAAGTAGATGAACAGTTTGCTGCAGGGAAATTAATGTGTATCCATTTCATCTAGTCTTTTAATTTGTTTTAGGAAATTGATATGAAGATCTTTTTTCAACTATTGATAATTAGTATGTGCTAAACAGGATGTTTAGGTTCTGCAGAAGCATTTTTTCTGAATAATATTAATCTTTATGAATCTTACCATTGTTATATGAACTGTAAAATATTGGTGTATGAATGATAGACTGAAAGAATCATTTAAATTTCTGCAATGAATTGCATTTTTAAAGTACAGTTGGTCCAAGGAGAAAAATAAAACAAGTGAATAAGTGTGATCAAATATAACATAGAAAATTTCGTTTAATATTTCTTTCAAAACATTTTTTTATCTTTTAATTAATAAATCCAAATCATTAATTTCTAAGTGATAAAAGTAGCAACATTAAATTTAATTTAAAATTGTTACAATTGAAAAATATTCTTTTAATGAAATTAAAAATATGCATCAATTATTTTTCAGATGATTGTAATAAGATATGTTTGTATATTTGATAAACATATTTGATAACATGATTTAAATTTGGTAAAATAAATAAATAAATGCAGCAGAAAAAAATTTCATATTTTTTATACAAAATCCATCAGACAATGAAATGCAGTCAATTTTAAATTTTGCAATTTGTCAAAAAATAAAATAAAATAAAATAAAATTAAATAAATAAATAAATAAAATAAAATAAATAATAACAATTGTTAAATTTTTTTACCACAATTTTTGGGCTTAAAATTGGCAAAAACTGAACCAATCAAATAATGAAATCTATTTTGTAGAAAATTTTTCAAACCTGAAGCTGAGTATCAAACAGAGAACCTTTGGCAAATGATTTACAACAAAGCACCTGCTTGTAGGAGAGAAATTAATGTTCTGTTTTATAATCTAAAATTAATATAACATGACTTTACTGAAAGATTTTTACCGTTTTATTAGTTTAAAAATAGTCCTAAATTATGTTCGACATATTTAACATTTAACTAGTTTTCATGTCAGGTCAAATATAAAATTTTTGTGTTTATAGTGCTATAATGAAAAAAAAAATTATAAAAAATAAGTATAAAAATAAATGCAAAAAAATTTCATCCAAAGAAAGACCTCAAAGAGATTCTTTCAAAGTTCAGTTTACATTTTGCTTAGTTTACTGTTTATATTTT
Organism: Maratus speculifer; assembly: GCA_964019185.1. Taxonomy (NCBI): domain Eukaryota; kingdom Metazoa; phylum Arthropoda; class Arachnida; order Araneae; family Salticidae; genus Maratus; species Maratus speculifer. Next base: position 377,091,326 of record OZ025289.1, read on the forward strand.
AATAAGTGATAGTTTACTTTTTAATGCATCATTTCTTCTGACAATACATTTCATCACTTCTAATCCATAAATTGTAAAATTACAATAATTTTATAATAAGATAAAGTAAAACATACTCTAAATTGAAGAAAAGTTAAATATAAATTATTACAACAAACATTGTTTTGCATCTGCTTCACTTTTACTTATTTATTTATCTACTAGGCTTGGATCATATTTATTTCTGAGAGTTATAAAAAGTGGCAAGGATCGGAGATTCAACAAAGTTAGAGATAGTCCTTTTGTTTTCTTCATATTTTGGACATTACAAGGTTAGTATATCTTTTTTCAATAATTTTATTTTGTGTATGTCTATTATTATTATTATTTTTTTTTTTTTGTTGTTAAGGCCATTAAAAAAACTAATATGTAGTAATAAATTTAATATTTAATGTAATTTTTTTACAAATCTATTACGTTAAATTTCCAATACCTGTGGCCCCATAATTTTGTAGAATTCTGGGAGTTGGGGGGGGGGGGGATTTCTGAGAGGTACTGTCATCTCCCAGCCATACCTGAATTTAACATTGTTCAAAAAGTCTGAAAATTAATGTATGAATACAATTCTGGAAATTCTAAAATGTTGTATTGTCACTGGAAATAAATTTTTGTACACAAAATTTACAATTCTGACATATCAAAATGTGGGTTAAAAATAGATTACTGTTGATACATCTTTACACACAAAAGTTACGCTGTGTTAAATAAAAGAGTTTAATAAACTACCAAGCTAGGATTCGTCTACCTGGTACTAAGATTTATAAGAGCACTGAATGTATACATATTTATAGTATAGCCAAAATTTTACATAACATTGTAAGTATGAATGCAAAAACTCTCTTGTGGTCGAACATGTCAAATGTTTTGGGTGATTGTCTTCCTATGTAATGTGAATACAAGTCAGATTTCTCTTTGACAAAGACCCCTCAACTTGTTCTTCCCTCTTTTAGGCTTCTATCCGTTATTCAGCCTTAATCAGGTAATCCTATTGCAACTCAAAACATACTAAAATGATAGCGCAATAAATTCCTTGTGCTGTGTAGTTGCCAAGTCACAAAATAATCATTAACTAAAGGTGCAGAGACTAGGAGTAATTAATTTGTGAATTAAAATATCAAGGTTAATAAGAGAGCTAAACTTGGCTCTACATATGATCTCAAACTTTTTACAGTCAAAGAGTCACAAGACTTGGCTGATTTTTTACATGAGATGTTTTTTGACGGTACAGGTCAGTTCGACGCCAACGTTTCGACGCCAACTGTTCGATGCCAACGTTTCGACGCGTGGTCAGTTCGACGCCGTACTTTTCGACGCCGGGGCAGTTCGACGCCATATATTTTTTATGAAACTTAGGAACTTCCGATTTTATTTACGTTTGCACAGCTTATTTAGACTTTCTAACAGCATATATATATATATATATATATTTTTTTTTTTTTTTTTTTTTTTTTTTTTTTACTTTTCTGTGTTAAAAAAAGAAAAGAAAAAATGTTTACAATGTAAAATATCTTTATTTTTATGTTCTTACTAAAAAACACCCATTCTTATTTAAATTAATTGCTAATGAGCTATTTTCTTCAAAACTTTTAAATTCCTTTACAATGTATTTTATTCTATTTTTTGCTATAGGAATATAATTCACAAATATCCACATTTTAAAAGTACTAATTAAATGAAACTCTTTAATAAAGACCTGTTTTGTAATTTTTAATGCTTGAAATGATTCAAGACAGTTGGCCATTTTTTAAGGCGAAAAAAATTTCTTTAGATTTTGAAATTGCCTTAATTAACACTTTTTCAAGCAAGTTTCCAGACGCCGAAATTCAAGGGTGCTTGTTCCACCTTGTGAAAAATATGAAGCGCAAATTAGCAGAATTCA